>CM060947.1:63032933-63225605 GCA_030765055.1 Mantis religiosa | reverse complement strand
CATTCCCGCTGATCCTTCATGCTAAGTACGTGCTTCACAGTAATATCCAATATTGGTGTTAACATATTCAGGAACACGCATATTATGTTTCAATGCTTATAAATCATTTCATTCTGGTTTCAGAGAAGCCGTCTTCCGAATCCGAATTTGCCAAATAGTTGTGCGACCGAATCAAGGTACTATAATGTAGTTAGCAATACAACAAGTAGTCATTCTTCAAAAAGTGCATAGCCAAACATCTTAAGACAACAGCTTCATACTGCCATTTCAGTTATTTAGCTATGAGGAACTGCTCTGTGCTGCCCTGTGAAATAGGTATTTAAGCCTAGATCATGTTCAGGCTAGATATCCGTAAACAAAATACACTGCCGAAACCCGTGATGGAACCAGGGACCTTTAAATCTTCAGTCTAACGCTCTCCCAACTGAGCTATTTCGGCTTGATGTTCGATGCAGAATGCACCTTTCTTCTCTCCAGTCTTTCTAAGTGTAACCTTGTACAAAGTATTCTTGCACATTCAGGGACACAAGTATCGTCATAAACTAAAAATACCGCCGAAAGCCGGGATCGAACCAGGGACCTTTAGATCTTCAGTCTAACGCTCTCCCAACTGAGCTATTTCGGCTTGATATTCGATGCAGAACGCACCTTTCTTCTCTCCAGTCTTTCTAAGTGTAACCTTGTACAAAGTATTCTTGCACGTTCAGGGACACAAGTATCGTCATAAACAAAAAAAAATGCCGAGACCCGGGATCGAACCAGGGTCCTTTAGATCTTCAGTGTAACGCTCTCCCAACTGAGCTATTTACGCTTGATGTTCTGGGCAGAACGCACCTTCCTTCTCTCCAGTCTTCCTAAGTGTATCCTTGTACAAAGTATTCTTGCACATTCAGGGACGCAAGTATCGTCATAAACAAAACAAAAATGCCGAAACCCGAGATCGAACTAGGGTCATTAAATCTTCAGGCTAACGCTCCCCAACTGAGCTATTTCGGCTTGATGTTCTGGGCAGAACGCACCTTTCTTCTCTCCAGTCTTCCTAAGTGTATCCTTGTACAAAGTATTCTTGCACATTCAGGGACGCAAGGATCGTCATAAACAAAAAACAGTGCCGAAACCGGGGATCGAACCAGGGACCTTTAGATCTTCAGTCTAACGCTCTCCCAACTGAGCTATTTCGGCTTGATGTTCGATGCAGAACGCACCTTTCTTCTCTGCATTCTTCCTAAGTGTATCCTTGTACAAAGTATTCTTGCACATTCAGGGACACAAGTATCGTCATAAACAAAACAAAAATGCCGAAACCCGGGATCGAACTAGGGTCCTTTAGATCTTCAGTTTAACGCTCAACCAACCGAGCTATTTCGGCTTGATGCTCGATGCAGAACGCACCTTTCATCTCTCCATTCTTCCTAAGTGTATCCTTGTACAAAGTATTCTTGCACATTCCGGGAGGCAAGGATCGTCATAAACAAAAAACACTGCCGAAACCCGGGATCGAACCAGGGACCTTTAATCTTCAGTCTAACGCTCTCCCAAATGAGCTATTTCGACTTGATGTATTGGCAGAACGCACCTTTCTTCTCTCCAGTCTTCCTAAGTGTAACCATGTACAAAGTATTCTTGCACATTCAGGGACACAAGTATCGTCTTAAACTAAAAATACCGCCGAAAGCCGGGATCGATCCAGGGCCCTTTAGATCTTCAGTCTAACGCTCTCCCAACTGAGCTATTTCGGCTTGATGTTCTGGGCAGAACGCACCTTTTTCTCTCCAGTCTTCCTAAGTGTATCCTTGTACAAAGTATTCTTGCACATTCAGGGACGCAAGTATCGTCATAAACAAAACAAAAATGCCGAAACCCGAGATCGAACTAGGGTCCTTTAGATCTTCAGTCTAACGCTCTCCCAACTGAGCTATTTCGGCTTGATGTTCTGGGCAGAACGCACCTTTCTTCCCTCCAGTCTTCCTAAGTGTATCCTTGTACGAAGTATTCTTGCACATTCAGGGACGCAAGGATCGTCATAAACAAAAAACATTGCCGAAACCGGGGATCGAACCAGAGACCTTTAGATCTTCAGACTAACGCTCTCCCAAATGAGCTATTTCGGCTTGATGTTCTGGGCAGAACGCACCTTTCTTCTCTCCAGTCTTCCTAAGTGTAACCTTGTGCAAAGTGTTCTTGCACACTCAGGGACACAAGTATCGTCATAAACTAAAAATACTACCGAAACCCGGGATCCAACCAGGGACCTTTATATCTTCCATCTAGCGGTCTACCAACTGAGCTACTTTCTTCTCTCCAGTCTTTCTAAGTGGAACCTTGTACAAAGTATTCTTGCACATTCAGGGACACAAGTATCGCCATAAACAAAACAAAATGCCGAAACCCGAGATCGAACTAGGGTCCTTTAGATCTTCAGTCTAACGCTCCCCAACTGAGCTATTTCGGCTTGATGTTCTGGGCAGAACGCACCTTTCTTCTCTCCAGTCATCCTAAGTGTATCCTTGTACAAAGTATTGTTGCACATTCAGGGACGCAAGGATCGTCATAAACAAAAAACACTGCCGAAACCCGAGATCGAACTAGGGTCCTTTAGATCTTCAGTCTAACGCTCTCCCAACTGAGCTATTTAGGCTTGAGGTTCTGGGCAGAACGTACCTTTCTTCTCTGCAGTCCTCCTAAGTGTATCCTTGTACGAAGTATTCTTGCACATTCAGGGACGCAAGGATCGTCATAAACAAAAAACATTGCCGAAACCGGGGATCGAACCAGAGACCTTTAGATCTTCAGACTAACGCTCTCCCAAATGAGCTATTTCGGCTTGATGTTCTGGGCAGAACGCACCTTTCTTCTCTCCAGTCTTCCTAAGTGTAACCTTGTGCAAAGTGTTCTTGCACACTCAGGGACACAAGTATCGTCATAAACTAAAAATACTGCCGAAACCCGGGATCGAACCAGGGACCTTTATATCTTTAATTTAACGGTCTACCAACTGAGCTACTTTCTTCTCTCCAGTCTTTCTAACTGGAACCTTGTGCAAAGTATTCTTGCACATTCAGGGACACAAGTATCGCCATAAACAAAACAAAATGCCGAAACCCGAGATCGATCTAGGGTACTTTAGATCTTCAGTCTAACGCTCCCCAACTGAGCTATTTCGGCTTGATGTTCTGGGCAGAACGCACCTTTCTTCTCTCCAGTCATCCTAAGTGTATCCTTATACAAAGTATTCTTGCACATTCAGGGACAAAAGTATCGCCATAAACAAAACAAAATGCCGTGACCCGGGATCGAAATAGGGTCCTTTAGATCTTCAGTCAAACGCTCTCCCAACTAAGCTATTTCGGCTTGATGTTCTGGGCAGAATGCAACTTTCTTCTCTCCATTCTTCCTAAGTGTATCCTTGTACAAAGTATTCTTGCACATTCCGAGACGCAAGGATCGTCATAAACAAAAAAACACTGCCGAAACCGGGCATCCAACCAGGGACCTTTAGATCTTCAGTCTAACGCTCTCGCAACTGAGCTATTTCGGCTTGATGTTCTGTGCAGAACGCACCTTTCTTCTCTCCAGTCTTCCTAAGTGTAACCTTGTGCAAAGTATTCATGCACACTCAGGGACACAAGTATCGTCAAAAACTAAAAATACCGCCGAAACCTGGGATCGAACCAGGGACCTTTAGATCTTCAGACAAACGCTCCCCAGCTGAGCTATTTCGGCTTGCTGAGCGATGTAGAACGCACCTTTCTTCTCTCCAGTCTTTCTAAGTGTAACCTTGTACAATGTATTCTTGCACATTCAGGGACACAAGTATCGCCATAAACAAAACAAAATGCCGAAACCCGGGATCGAACCTGGATCATTTAGATCTTCAAACTACCGCTCTCCCAACTGAGCTATTTCGGCTTGCTGAGCGATGCAGAACGCACCTTTCTTCTCTCCAGTCTTTCTAAGTGTAACCTTGTACAATGTATTCTTGCACATTCAGGGACGCAAGGTACGTCATAAACAAAAAACACTGCCGAAACCGAGGATCGAACCAGGGACCTTTAGGACTTCAGTCTAACGCTCTCCCAAATGAGCTATTTTGGCTTGATGTTCTGGGCAGAACGCACCTTACTTCACTCCAGTCTTCCTACGTGTAACCTTGTGCAAAGTATTGTTGCACATTCAGGGACACAGGTATCGACATATACTAAAAATACTGCCACACCCGGGATCGAACCAGGGAACTTTAGATCTTCAGTCTAACGCTCTCCCAACTGAGCTATTTCGGCTTGATTTTCGATGCAGAACGCAACTTTCTTCTCTCCAGTCTTCCTAAGTGTATCCTTGTACAAAGTATTCTTGCACATTCAGGGACGCAAGGATCGTCATAAACAAAAAACACTGCTAAACCGGGGATAGAATCAGGGACCTTTAGATCTTCAGTCTAACGCTCTCCCAACTGAGCTATTTCGGCTTGATGTTCTGTGCAGAACGCACCTTTCTTCTCTCCAGTCTTCCTAAGTGTAACCTTGTGCAAAGTATTTTTGAACACTCAGGGACACAAGTATCGTCATAAACTAAAAATACTGCCAAACCTGGGATCGAACCAGGGAACTTTAGATCTTCAGTCTAACGCTCTCCCAACTGAGCTATTTCGGCTTGATGTTCTGGGCAGAATGCAACTTTCTTCTCTCCATTCTTCCTAAGTGTATCCTTGTACGAAGTATTCTTGCACATTCCGAGACGCAAGGATCGTCATAAACAAAAAAACACTGCCGAAACCGGGTATCCAACCAGGGACCTTTAGATCTTCAGTCTAACGCTCTCGCAACTGAGCTATTTCGGCTTGATGTTCTGTGCAGAACGCACCTTTCTTCTCTCCAGTTTTCCTAAGTGTAACCTTGTGCAAAGTATTCATGCACACTCAGGGACACAAGTATCGTCATAAACTAAAAATACCGCAGAAACCTGGGATCGAACCAGAGACCTTTAGATCTTCAGACAAACGCTCCCCAGCTGAGCTATTTCGGCTGGCTGAGCGATGCAGAACGCACCTTTCTTCTCTCCAATCTTTCTAAGTGTAACCTTGTACAATGTATTCTTGCACATTCTGGGACACAAGTAATGTCATAAACTAAAAATACTACAGAGACTCGGGATCGAACCAGGCTCCTTTAGATCTTCAGTCTAACGCTCTCCCATTTGAGCTATTTTGGCTTGATGTTCGATGCAGAACGCACCTTTCTTCTCCCCAGTCTTACTAAGTGTAACCTTGTGCAAAGTATTCTTCCACACTCAGGGATACAAGTAATGTCATAAACTAAAAATACTGCAGAGACTCGGGATCGAACCAGGGTCCTTTAGATCTTCAGTCTAACGCTCTACCAACTGAGCTATTTCGGCCTGATGTTCGATGCAGAACGCAACTTTCTTCTCTCCAGTCTTCCTAAGTGTATCCTTGTACAAAGTATTCTTGCACATTCAGGGACGCAAGTAACGTCATAAACAAAAAACACTGCCGAAAGCCGGGACCGAACCAGGGTCCTTTAGATCTTCAGTCTAACGCTCTCCCAAATGAGCTACTTCGACTTGATGTTCTGGGCAGAACGAAACTTTCTTCACTCCAGTCTTCCTGAGTGTAACCTTGTGCAAAGTATTATAGCACATTCAGGGACACAAGTATCGTTATATACTAAAAATACTGCCAAAACCCGGGATCGAACCAGGGAACTTTAAATCTTCAGTCTAACGCTCTCCCAACTGAACCATTTCGGCTTGATTTTCGATGCAGAACGCACCTTTCTTCTCTCCAGTCTTCCTAAGTGTATCCTTGTACAAAGTATTCATGCACATTCAGGGACACAAGTATCGTCATAAACAAAACAAAAATGCCGAAACCCGGGATCGAACTAGGGTCCTTTAGATCTTCAGTCTAACGCTCTCCCAACTGAGCTATTTCGGCTTGATGCCATGGGCAGAACGCACCTTTCTTCTCTACAGTCTTCCTAAGTGTATCCTTGTACAAAGCATTCTTGCACATTCAGGAACGCAAGGATCGTCATAAACAAAAAACACTGCTAAACCGAGGATCGAACCAGGGACCTTTAGATCTTCAGTCTAACGCTCTCCCAACTGAGCTATTTATGCTTGATGTTCTGTGCAGAACGCACCTTTCTTCTCTCCAGTCTTCCTAAGTGTAACCTTGTGCAAAGTATTCTTGCACACTCAGGGACACAAGTATCGTCATAAACAAAACAAAAATGCCGAAACCCGGGATCGAACTATGGTCCTTTAGATCGTCAGTCTAACGCTCTCCCAACTGAGCTATTTCGGCTTGATGATCGATGCAGAACGCACCTTTCTTCTCTCCAGTCTTCCTAGGTGTAACCTTGTACAAATTATTCTTACACATTCAGGGACACAAGTATCGCCATAAGTAAAAAAAAAACACTGCCGAAACCCGGGATAGAACCAGTTTCCTTTAGATGTTCAGTCTGACGCTTTCCCAACTGAGCTATTTCGGCTTGATGTTCTGAGCAGAAAGCACCCTTCTTCTCTCCAGTCTTCCTAAGTGTAACCTTGAACAAAGTTTTCTTGCACATTCAGGGACACAAGTATCGTCATAAACTAAAAATACTGCCGAAACCCGGGATCGAATCAAGGTCCTTTAGATCTTCAGTCTAAAGCTCTCCCAACTGAGCTATTTCGGCTTGATGTTCGATGCAGAACGCACCTTTCTTCTCTCCAGTCTTCCTAAGGGTATCCTTGTACAAAGTATTCTTGCACATTTCAGGGACGCAAGGATCGTCATAAACACAAAACACTGCCGAAACCCGGGATAGAACCAGTTTCCTTTAGATGTTCAGTCTGACGCTTTCCCAACTGAGCTATTTCGGCTTGATGTTCTGAGCAGAAAGCACCCTTCTTCTCTCCAGTCTTCCTAAGTGTAAACTTGTGCAAAGTATTCTTGCACATGCAAGGACACAAGTATCGTCATAAACTAAAAATACTGCCAAACCCCGGGATTGAACCAGGGAACTTCAGATCTTCAGTCTAACGGTCTCCCAGCTGAGCTATTTCGACTTGATTTTCGATGCAGAACGCACCTTTCTTCTCTGCAGTCTTCTAAGTGTAACCTTGTACAAAGTATTCATGCACATTCAGGGACACAAGTATCGTTTTAAACTAAAAATACTGCCGAAACCAGGGATCGAACCAGGGACCTTTAAATCTTCAGTCTAACGCTCTCCCAACTGAGCTATTTCGGCTTGATGTTTTGGGCGGAACGCACCTTTCTTCTCTCCATCTTTCTAAGTGTAACCTTGTACAAAGTATTCTTGCACATTCAAGGACACAACTATCGTCATAAACAAAACAAAATGCCGTGACCCAGGATCGAACCTGGGACCTTTAGATCTTCAGTCTAACGATATGCCAACTGAGCTTTTTCGGCTTGATGTACGATGCAGAACGTGACTTTCATCTCTCCAGTCTTCCTAAGTGTATCCTTGTACAAATTATTCTTGCACAAGTATCGTTTTAAACTAAAAATACTGCCGAAACGAGGGATCGAACCAGGGACGTTTAGATCTTCAGTCTAACGCTCTTCCAACTGAGCTATTTCGGCTTGATTTTCGATGCAGAACGCAACTTTCTTCTCTCCAGACTTCCTAAGTGTATCCTTGTACAAATCATTCTTGCACATTCAGGGACACAAGTATCCTCTTAAACTAAAAATACTGCCGAAAAACGGGATCGAACCAGGGACGTTTAGATCTTCAGTCTAACGGTCTCCCAACTGAGCTATTTCGGCTTGATCTTCGATGCAGAATGCACCTTTCTTCTCTCCAGTCTTTCTAAGTGTAACCTTGTTCAAAGTATTCTTGCACATTCAGGGACGCAAGAATCGTCATAAACAAAAAACACTACCGAAAACCGGGATCGAACCAGGGTCCTTTAGATCTTCAGTCTTACGCTCTCACAACTGAGCTATTGCGGCTTGATGTTCTGGGCAGAACGCACCTTTCTTCTCTCCAGTCTTTCTAAGTGTAACCTTGTTCAAAGTATTCTTGCACATTCAGGGACACAAGTATCGTCATAAACAAGACAAAATGCCATGACCAGGGATCGAACCAGGGTCCTTTAATTCTTCAGTCTAACGTTCTACCTACTGAGCTATTTCGGCTTGATGTTCAATGCAGAACGCACCTTTCTTCTCTACATTCTTCCTAAGTGTATCCTTGTACAAATTATTCTTGCACATTCTGGGACGCAAGGATCGTCATAAGCAAAAAACCCTGCCGAAAACCGGGATCGAACCAGGGACCTTTAGATCTTCAGTCTAACGCTCTCCCAACTGAGCTATTTCGGCTTGACGTTCTCGGCAGAACGCACCTTTCTTCCCTCCAGTCTTTCTAAGTGTAACCTTTTGCAAAATATTCTTGCACACTCAGGGATTCAAGTATCGTCATAAACTAAAAAAAACTGCCTAAATCGGGGACCGAACCAGGGTCCTTTTGATCTTCAGTCTAACGCTCTCCAAACTGAGCTATTTCGTCTTGATATTCGATGCAGAACGCACCTTTCTTCTCACCATTCTTCCTAAGTGTATCCTTGTACAAAGTATTCTTGCACATTCAGGGACGCAAGGATCGTCATAAACAAAAAACATTGCCGAAACCCGGGATCGAACCAGGGACCTTTAGATCTTCCGTCTAACGCTCTCCAAACTGAGCTATTTCGGCTTGGTGTTCTGGGCAGAACGCACCTTTCTTCATTCCAGTCTTCCTAAGTGTATCCTTGTGCAAGCTATTCTTGCACATTCAGGGACACAAGTATCGTCATAAACTAAAAACACTGCCGAAACCCGGGATCGAACCAGGGACCTTTAGATCTTCAGTCTAACTGTCTCCCAACTGAGCTATTTTGGCTTGATGTTCGACGCAGAACGCAGCTTTCTTCTCTCCAGTCTTTCTAAGTGAATCCTTGTACAAAGTATTCTTGCACATTCAGGGACGCAAGCATCGTCATAAACAAAAAACACTGCCGAAACCCGGGATAGAACCAGGGACCTTTAGATCTTCAGTCTAACGCTCTCCCAACTGAGCTATTTCGGCTTGATATTCTGGGCAGAACGCACCTTTCTTCTCTCCACCCTTCCTAAGTGAATTCTTGTACAAAGTATTCTTGCACATTCAGGGACGCAAGGTTCGTCATAAACAAAAAACACTGCCGAAACCCGGGATAGAACCAGGGACCTTTAGATCTTCAGTCTAACGCTCTCCCAACTGAGCTATTTCGGCTTGGTGTTCTGGGCAGAACGCACCTTTCTTCATTCCACTCTTCCTAAGTGTATCCTTGTGCAAAGTATTCTTGCAGATTCAGGGACGCAAGGATCGTCATAAACAAAAAACACTGCCGAAACTGGGATGGAACCAGGGACCTTTAGATCTTCAGTCTAACGCTCTCCCAACTGAGCTATTTCGGCTTGATGTTCGATGCAGAACGCAACTTTCTTCTCTCCAGTCTTCCTAAGTGTACCCTTGTACAAAGTATTCTTGCACATTCAGGGACGCAAGGATCGTCATAAACAAAAAACACTGTCGAAACCCGGGATCGAACCAGGGACCTTTAGATCTTCAGTCTAACGCTCTCCCAACTGAGCTATTTCGGCTTGATGTTCTGGGAAGAACGCACCTTTCTTCTCTCCATCTTTCTAAGTGTAACCTTGTACAAAGTATTCTTGCACATTCAGGGACACAACTATCGTAATAAACAAAACAAAATGCCGTGACCCGGGTTCGAACTATGGTCCTTTAGATCTTCAGTCTAACGCTCTCCCAACTGAGCTATTTCGGCTTGATGTTTTGGGCAGAACGCACCTTTCTTCTCTCCATCTTTCTAAGTGTAACCTTGTACAAAGTATTCTTGCACATTCAGGGACAGAAGTATCGTCATAAACAAAACAATAATGCCGAAGCCCGGCATCGAACTATTGTCCTTTAGTTCTTCAGTCTAACGCTCTCCCAACTGAGCTATTTCGGCTTGATGATTTGGGCAGAACGCACCTTTCTTCTCTCCATCATTCTAAGTGTAACCTTGTACAAAGTATTCTTGCACATTCAGGGACAAAAGTATCGTCATAAACAAAACAAAAATGCCGAAACCGGGGATCGAATTATGGTCCTTTAGATCTTCAGTCTAACGCTCTCCCAACAGAGCTATTTCGGCTTGATGTTTTGGGCAGAATGCACCTTTCTTCTCTCCATCTTTCTAAGTGTATATTCTTGCACATTCAGGGTCACAAGTATCGTCATAAACAAAACAAAAATACCGAAACCCGGGATCGAACTATGGTCCTTTTGATCTTCAGTCTAACGCTCTCCAAACTGAGCTATTTCGGCTTGATATTTGATGCAGAACGCACCTTTCTTCTCTCCATTCTTCCTAAGTGTATCTTTGTACAAAGTATTCTTGCACATTCAGGGACGCAAGGATCGTCATAAACAAAAAACACTGCCGAAACCCGGGATCGAACCAGGGACCTTTAGATCTTCAGTCTAACGCTCTCCCAACTGAGCTATTTCGGCTTGGTCTTCTGGGCAGAACGCAGCTTTCTTCATTCCAGTCTTCTTAAGTGTAACCTTGTGCAAAGTATTCTTGCACATTCAGGGACACAAGTATCGTCATAAACTAAAAACACTGCCGAAACTGGGGATCGAACCAGGGAACTTTAGATCTTCAGTCTAACTGTCTCCCAACTGAGCTATTTTGGCTTGATGTTCGATGCAGAACGCAACTTTCTTCTCTCCATTCTTCCTAAGTGTAACCTTGTACAAAGTATTCTTGCACATTCAGGGACGCAAGGATCGTCAAAAACAAAAAACACTGCCGAAACCCGGGATAGAACCAGGAACCTTTAGATCTTCAGTCTAATGCTCTCCCAACTGAGCTATTTCGGCTAGATGTTCTGGGCAGAACGCAACTTTCTTCTCTCCACTCTTCCTAAGTGTATCCTTGTACAAAGTATTCTTGCACATTCAGGGACACAACTATCGTCATAAACAAAACAAAATGCCGAAACCCGGGATCGAACTATGGTCCTTTAGATCTTCAGTCTAACGCTCTCCCAACTGAGCTATTTCGGCTTGATGTTTTGGGCAGAACGCACCTTTCTTCTCTCCATCATTCTAAGTGTAACCTTGTACAAAGTATTCTTGCACATTCAGGGACACAAGTATCGTCATAAACAAAACAAAAATGCCGAAACCCGGGATCGAACTATGGTCCTTTAGATCTTCAGTCTAACGCTCTCCCAACAGAGCTATTTCGGCTTGATGTTTTGGGCAGAACGCACCTTTCTTCTCTCCAGTCTTTCTAAGTGTAACCTTGTACAAAGTATTCTTGCACATTCAGGGACAAAAGTATCGTCATAAACAAAACAAAAATGCCGAGAACCGGGATCGAACCAGGGTCCTTTAAATCTTCAATCTAGCGCTCTACCAAATGAGCTATTACGGCTTGATGCTCTGGGCAGAACGCACCTTAGTTCTCTCCAGTCTTCCTAAGTGTATCATTGTACAAAGTATTCTTGCACATTCAGGGACACAAGTATCGTCATAACCAAGACAAAATGCCGAGACCAGGGATCGAACCAGAGTCCTTTAAATCTTCAGCCTACCGCTCTACCAACTGAGCTATTTCGGCTTGATGTTCAATGCAGAACACACCTTTCTTCTCTCCATTCTTCCTAAGTGTATCCTTGTACAAATTATTCTTGCACATTCTGGGACGCAAGGATCGTCATAAACAGAAACCACTGCCGAAACCCGGGATCGAACCAGGGACCTTTAGATATTCAGTCTAACGCTCTCCCAACTGAGCTATTTCAGCTTGATGTTCTCGGCAGAACGCACCTTTCTTCATTCCAGTCTTCCTAAGTGTAACCTTGTTCAAAGTATTCTTGCTCATTCAGGGACACAAGTATCGTCATATACTAAAAATACTGCCAAAACCCGGGATCGAACCAGGGAACTTTAAATCTTCAGTCTAACGCTCTCCCAACTGAGCTATTTCGGCTTGATGTTCTGGGCAGAACGCACCATCCTTCTCTCCAGTCTTCTTAAGTGTAAACTTGTGCAAAGTATTCTTGCACATTCAGGGACACAAGTGTCGTCATAAACTAAAAATACTGCCGAAACTGGGGATCGAACCAGGGAACTTTAGATCTTCAGTCTAACTGTCTCCCAACTGAGCTATTTCGGCTTGATGTTTTGGGCAGAACGCACCTTTCTTCTCTCCAGTCTTTCTAAGTGTAACCTTGTACAAAGTATTCTTGCACATTCAGGGACAAAAGTATCGTCATAAACAAAACAAAAATGCCGAGAACCGGGATCGAACCAGGGTCCTTTAAATCTTCAGTCTAACGCTCTCCCAACTGAGCTATTTCGGCTTGATGTTCTGGGCCGAACGCACCTTTCTTCTCTCCATCTTTCTAAGTGTAACCTTGTACAAAGTATTCTTGCACATTCAGGGACACAACTATCGTCATAAACAAAACAAAATGCCGAAACCCGGGATCGAACTATGGTCCTTTAGATCTTCAGTCTAACGCTCTCCCAACTGAGCTATTTCGGCTTGATGTTTTGGGCAGAACGCACCTTTCTTCTCTCCATCATTCTAAGTGTAACCTTGTACAAAGTATTCTTGCACATTCAGGGATACAAGTATCGTCATAAACAAAACAAAAATGCCGAAACCCGGGATCGAACTATGGTCCTTTAGATCTTCAGTCTAACGCTCTCCCAACAGAGCTATTTCGGCTTGATGTTTTGGGCAGAACGCACCTTTCTTCTCTACAGTCTTTCTAAGTGTAACCTTGTACAAAGTATTCTTGCACATTCAGGGACAAAAGTATCGTCATAAACAAAACAAAAATGCCGAGAACCGGAATCGAACCAGGGTCCTTTAAATCTTAAAATCTAACGCTCTACCAAATGAGCTATTACGGCTTGATGCTCTGGGCAGAACGCACCTTAGTTCTCTCCAGTCTTCCTAAGTGTATCATTGTACAAAGTATTCTTGCACATTCAGGGACGCAAGAATCGTCATAAACAAAAAACACTGCCGAAACCCGGGATCGAACCAGGGACCTTTAGATCTTCAGTCTAACGCTCTCACAACTGAGCTATTGCGGCTTGATGTTCTGGGCAGAACGCACCTTTCTTCTCTCCAGTCTTTCTAAGTGTAACCTTGTACAAAGTATTCTTGCACATTCAGGGACACAAGTATCGTCATAAACAAGACAAAATGCCGAGACCAGGGATCGAACCAGAGTCCTTTAAATCTTCAGCCTAACGCTCTACCAACAGAGCTATTTCGGCTTGATGTTCAATGCAGAACACACCTTTCTTCTCTCCATTCTTCCTAAGTGTATCCTTGTACAAATTATTCTTGCACATTCTGGGACGCAAGGATCGTCATAAACAAAAAACACTGCCGAAACCCGGGATCGAACCAGGGACCTTTAGATATTCAGTCTAACGCTCTCCCAACTGAGCTATTTCAGCTTGATGTTCTCGGCAGAACGCACCTTTCTTCATTCCAGTCTTCCTAAGTGTAACCTTGTTCAAAGTATTCTTGCACATTCAGGGACACAAGTATCGTCATATACTAAAAATACTGCCAAAACCCGGGATCGAACCAGGGAACTTTAAATCTTCAGTCTAACGCTCTCCCAACTGAGCTATTTCGGCTTGATGTTCTGGGCAGAACGCACCATCCTTCTCTCCAGTCTTCTTAAGTGTAATCTTGTGCAAAGTATTCTTGCACATTCAGGGACACAAGTATCGTCATAAACTAAAAATACTGCCGAAACTGGGGATCGAACCAGGGAACTTTAGATCTTCAGTCTAACTGTCTCCCAACTGAGCTATTTTGGCTTGATGTTCGATGCAGAACGCACCTTTCTTCTCTCCAGTCTTTCTAAGTGTATCCTTGTACAAAGTATTCTTGCACATTCAGGGTCACAAGTATCGTCAAAAACAAAACAAAAATGCCGAAACCCGGAATCGAACCATGGTCCTTTAGATCTTCAGTCTAACGCTCTCCCAACTGAGCTATCTCGGCTTGATGTTTTGGGCAGAACGCACCTTTCTTCTCTCCATCTTTCTAAGTGTAACCTTGTACAAAGTATTCTTGCACATTCAGGGACAAAAGTATCGTCATAAACAAACCAAAAATGCCGAAACCCGGGATCGAACTATGGTCCTTAAATCTTCAGTCTAACGCTCTCCCAACTGAGCTATTTCGGCTTGATGTTTTGGGCAGAACGCACCTTTCTTCTCTCCATCTTTCTAAGTGTAACCTTGTACAAAGTATTCTTGCACATTCAGGGACGCAAGCATCGTCATAAACAAAAAACACTGCCGAAACCCGGGATAGAACCAGGGACCTTTAGATCTTCAGTCTAACGCTCTCCCAACTGAGCTATTTCGGCTTGATATTCTGGGCAGAACGCACCTTTCTTCTCTCCACCCTTCCTAAGTGAATTCTTGTACAAAGTATTCTTGCACATTCAGGGACGCAAGGTTCGTCATAAACAAAAAACACTGCCGAAACCCGGGATAGAACCAGGGACCTTTAGATCTTCAGTCTAACGCTCTCCCAACTGAGCTATTTCGGCTTGGTGTTCTGGGCAGAACGCACCTTTCTTCATTCCACTCTTCCTAAGTGTATCCTTGTGCAAAGTATTCTTGCACATTCAGGGACGCAAGGATCGTCATAAACAAAAAACACTGCCGAAACTGGGATGGAACCAGGGACCTTTAGATCTTCAGTCTAACGCTCTCCCAACTGAGCTATTTCGGCTTGATGTTCGATGCAGAACGCAACTTTCTTCTCTCCAGTCTTCCTAAGTGTACCCTTGTACAAAGTATTCTTGCACATTCAGGGACGCAAGGATCGTCATAAACAAAAAACACTGTCGAAACCCGGGATCGAACCAGGGACCTTTAGATCTTCAGTCTAACGCTCTCCCAACTGAGCTATTTCGGCTTGATGTTCTGGGCAGAACGCACCTTTCTTCTCTCCATCTTTCTAAGTGTAACCTTGTACAAAGTATTCTTGCACATTCAGGGACACAACTATCGTAATAAACAAAACAAAATGCCGTGACCCGGGTTCGAACTATGGTCCTTTAGATCTTCAGTCTAACGCTCTCCCAACTGAGCTATTTCGGCTTGATGTTTTGGGCAGAACGCACCTTTCTTCTCTCCATCTTTCTAAGTGTAACCTTGTACAAAGTATTCTTGCACATTCAGGGACAGAAGTATCGTCATAAACAAAACAATAATGCCGAAGCCCGGCATCGAACTATGGTCCTTTAGTTCTTCAGTCTAACGCTCTCCCAACTGAGCTATTTCGGCTTGATTTGGGCAGAACGCACCTTTCTTCTCTCCATTATTCTAAGTGTAACCTTGTACAAAGTATTCTTGCACATTCAGGGACACAAGTATCGTCATAAACAAAACAAAAATGCCGAAACCGGGGATCGAACTATGGTCCTTTAGATCTTCAGTCTAACGCTCTCCCAACAGAGCTATTTCGGCTTGATGTTTTGGGCAGAACGCACCTTTCTTCTCTCCATCTTTCTAAGTGTATATTCTTGCACATTCAGGGTCACAAGTATCGTCATAAACAAAACAAAAATACCGAAACCCGTGATCGAACTATGGTCCTTTTGATCTTCAGTCTAACGCTCTCCAAACTGAGCTATTTCGTCTTGATATTCGATGCAGAACGCAACTTTCTTCTCTCCAGTCTTTCTAAGTGTAACCTTGTTCAAAGTATTCTTGCACATTCAGGGACGCAAGGATCGTCATAAGCAAAAAACACTGCCAAAACCGAGGATCGAACCAGGGTCCTTTATATCTTCAGTCTAACGCTCTCCCAACTGAGTTATTTCGGCTTGATTGTTCTCGGCAGAACGCACCTTTCTTCTCTCCAGTCTTCCTAAGTGCATCCTTGTACAAAGTATTCTTGCACAGTCAGGGATACAAGTATCGTCATAAACTAAATACTGCCGAAATCCGGGATCGAACCAGGGTCCTTTAAATCATCAGTCTAACGCTCTCCAAACTGAGCTATTTCGGCTTGATATTTGATGCAGAACGCACCTTTCTTCTCTCCATTCTTCCTAAGTGTATCTTTGTACAAAGTATTCTTGCACATTCAGGGAGTCAAGGATCGTCATAAACAAAAAACACTGCCGAAACCCGGGATCGGACCAGGGACCTTTAGATCTTCAGTCTAATGCTCTCCCAACTGAGCTATTTCGGCTTGGTGTTCTGGGCAGAACGCAGCTTTCTTCATTCCAGTCTTCTTAAGTGTAACCTTGTGCAAAGTATTCTTGCACATTCAGGGACACAAGTATCGTCATAAACTAAAAACACTGCCGAAACTGGGGATCGAACCAGGGAACTTTATATCTTCAGTCTAACTGTCTCCCAACTGAGCTATTTTGGCTTGATGTTCGATGCAGAACGCAACTTTCTTCTCTCCATTCTTCCTAAGTGTAACCTTGTACAAAGTATTCTTGCACATTCAGGGACGCAAGGATCGTCAAAAACAAAAAACACTGCCGAAACCCGGGATAGAACCAGGGACCTTTAGATCTTCAGTCTAATGCTCTCCCAACTGAGCTATTTCGGCTAGATGTTCTGGGCAGAACGCACCTTTCTTCTCTCCACTCTTCCTAAGTGTATCCTTGTACAAAGTATTCTTGCACATTCAGGGACGCAAGGATCGTCATAAACAGAAACCACTGCCGAAACCCGGGATCGAACCAGGGACCTTTAGATATTCAGTCTAACGCTCTCCCAACTGAGCTATTTCAGCTTGATGTTCTTGGCAGAACGCACCTTTCTTCATTCCAGTCTTCCTAAGTGTAACCTTGTTCAAAGTATTCTTGCTCATTCAGGGACACAAGTATCGTCATATACTAAAAATACTGCCAAAACCCGGGATCGAACCAGGGAACTTTAAATCTTCAGTCTAACGCTCTCCCAACTGAGCTATTTCGGCTTGATGTTCTGGGCAGAACGCACCATCCTTCTCTCCAGTCTTCTTAAGTGTAAACTTGTGCAAAGTATTCTTGCACATTCAGGGACACAAGTGTCGTCATAAACTAAAAATACTGCCGAAACTGGGGATCGAACCAGGGAACTTTAGATCTTCAGTCTAACTGTCTCCCAACTGAGCTATTTTGGCTTGATGTTCGATGCAGAACGCACCTTTCTTCTCTCCAGTCTTTCTAAGTGTATCCTTGTACAAAGTATTCTTGCACATTCAGGGTCACAAGTATCGTCAAAAACAAAACAAAAATGCCGAAACCCGGGATAGAACCAGGGACCTTTAGATCTTCAGTCTAATGCTCTCCCAACTGAGCTATTTCGGCTTGATGTTCTGGGCAGAACGCACCTTTCTTCTCTCTACTCTTCGTAAGTGTATCCTTGTACAAAGTATTCTTGCACATTCAGGGACGCAAGGATCGTCATAAATAAAAAAAACACTGCCGAAACTGGGATCGAACCAGGGACATTTAGATCTTCAGTCTAACGCTCTCCCAACTGAGCTATTCCGGCTTGATGTTCGAAGCAGAACGCACCTTTCTTCTCTCCAGTCTTCCTAAGTGTATCCTTGTACAAAGTGTTCTTGCACATTCAGGGACGCAAGGATCGTCATAAACAAAAAACACTGCCGAAACCCGGGATCGAAACAAGGACCTTTAGATCTTCAGTCTAACGCTCTCCCAACTGAGCTATTTCGGCTTGATGTTCTGGGCCGAACGCACCTTTCTTCTCTCCATCTTTCTAAGTGTAACCTTGTACAAAGTATTCTTGCACATTCAGGGACACAACTATCGTCATAAACAAAACAAAATGCCGAAACCCGGGATCGAACTATGGTCCTTTAGATCTTCAGTCTAACGCTCTCCCAACTGAGCTATTTCGGCTTGATGTTTTGGGCAGAACGCACCTTTCTTCTCTCCATCATTCTAAGTGTAACCTTGTACAAAGTATTCTTGCACATTCAGGGATACAAGTATCGTCATAAACAAAACAAAAATGCCGAAACCCGGGATCGAACTATGGTCCTTTAGATCTTCAGTCTAACGCTCTCCCAACAAGGCTATTTCGGCTTGATGTTTTGGGCAGAACGCACCTTTCTTCTCTACAGTCTTTCTAAGTGTAACCTTGTACAAAGTATTCTTGCACATTCAGGGACAAAAGTATCGTCATAAACAAAACAAAAATGCCGAGAACCGGGATCGAACCAGGGTCCTTTAAATCTTAAAATCTAACGCTCTACCAAATGAGCTATTACGGCTTGATGCTCTGGGCAGAACGCACCTTAGTTCTCTCCAGTCTTCCTAAGTGTATCATTGTACAAAGTATTCTTGCACATTCAGGGACGCAAGATTCGTCATAAACAAAAAACACTGCCGAAACCCGGGATCGAACCAGGGACCTTTAGATCTTCAGTCTAACGCTCTCACAACTGAGCTATTGCGGCTTGATGTTCTGGGCAGAACGCACCTTTCTTCTCTCCAGTCTTTCTAAGTGTAACCTTGTACAAAGTATTCTTGCACATTCAGGGACACAAGTATCGTCATAAACAAGACAAAATGCCGAGACCAGGGATCGAACCAGAGTCCTTTAAATCTTCAGCCTAACGCTCTACCAACTGAGCCATTTCGGCTTGATGGTCAATGCAGAACACACCTTTCTTCTCTCCATTCTTCCTAAGTGTATCCTTGTACAAATTATTTTTGCACATTCTGGGACGCAAGGATCGTCATAAACAAAAAACACTGCCGAAACCCGGGATCGAACCAGGGACCTTTAGATATTCAGTCTAACGCTCTCCCAACTGAGCTATTTCAGCTTGATGTTCTCGGCAGAACGCACCTTTCTTCATTCCAGTCTTCCTAAGTGTAACCTTGTTCAAAGTATTCTTGCACATTCAGGGACACAAGTATCGTCATATACTAAAAATACTGCCAAAACCCGGGATCGAACCAGGGAACTTTAAATCTTAAGTCTAACGCTCTCCCAACTGAGCTATTTCGGCTTGATGTTCTGCGCAGAACGCACCATCCTTCTCTCCAGTCTTCTTAAGTGTAAACTTGTGCAAAGTATTCTTGCACATTCAGGGACACAAGTATCGTCATAAACTAAAAATACTGCCGAAACTGGGGATCGAACCAGGGAACTTTAGATCTTCAGTCTAACTGTCTCCCAACTGAGCTATTTTGGCTTGATGTTCGATGCAGAACGCAACTTTCTTCTCTCCATTCTTCCTAAGTGTAACCTTGTACAAAGTATTCTTGCACATTCAGGGACGCAAGGATCGTCAAAAACAAAAAACACTGCCGAAACCCGGGATAGAACCAGGGACCTTTAGATCTTCAGTCTAATGCTCTCCCAAATGAGCTATTTCGGCTAGATGTTCTGGGCAGAACGCACCTTTCTTCTCTCCACTCTTCCTAAGTGTATCCTTGTACAAAGTATTCTTGCACATTCAGGGACGCAAGGATCATCATAAATAAAAAACACTGCCGAAACTGGGATCGAACCAGGGACATTTAGATCTTCAGTCTAACGCTCTCCCAACTGAGCTATTTCGGCTTGATGTTCGAAGCAGAACGCACCTTTCTTCTCTCCAGTCTTCCTAAGTGTATCCTTGTACAAAGTATTCTTGCACATTCAGGGACGCAAGGATCGTCATAAACAAAAAACACTGCCGAAACCCGGGATCGAACCAGGGACCTTTAGATCTTCAGTCTAACGCTCTCCCAACTGAGCTATTTCGGCTTGATGTTCTGGGCCGAACGCACCTTTCTTCTCTCCATCTTTCTAAGTGTAACCTTGTACAAAGTATTCTTGCACATTCAGGGACACAACTATCGTCATAAACAAAACAAAATGCCGAAACCCGGGATCGAACTATGGTCCTTTAGATCTTCAGTCTAACGCTCTCCCAACTGAGCTATTTTGGCTTGATGTTCGATGCAGAACGCACCTTTCTTCTCTCCAGTCTTTCTAAGTGTATCCTTGTACAAAGTATTCTTGCACATTCAGGGTCACAAGTATCGTCAAAAACAAAACAAAAATGCCGAAACCCGGGATAGAACCAGGGACCTTTAGATCTTCAGTCTAATGCTCTCCCAAATGAGCTATTTCGGCTTGATGTTCTGGGCAGAACGCACCTTTCTTCTCTCCACTCTTCGTAAGTGTATCCTTGTACAAAGTATTCTTGCACATTCAGGGACGCAAGGATCGTCATAAATAAAAAACACTGCCGAAACTGGGATCGAACCAGGGACATTTAGATCTTCAGTCTAACGCTCTCCCAACTGAGCTATTCCGGCTTGATGTTCGAAGCAGAACGCACCTTTCTTCTCTCCAGTCTTCCTAAGTGTATCCTTGTACAAAGTATTCTTGCACATTCAGGGACGCAAGGATGGTCATAAACAAAAAACACTGCCGAAACCCGGGATCGAACCAAGGACCTTTAGATCTTCAGTCTAACGCTCTCCCAACTGAGCTATTTCGGCTTGATGTTCTTGGCCGAACGCACCTTTCTTCTCTCCATCTTTCTAAGTGTAACCTTGTACAAAGTATTCTTGCACATTCAGGGACACAACTATCGTCATAAACAAAACAAAATGCCGAAACCCGGGATCGAACAATGGTCCTTTAGATCTTCAGTCTAACGCTCTCCCAACTGAGCTATTTCGGCTTGATGTTTTGGGCAGAACGCACCTTTCTTCTCTCCATCATTCTAAGTGTAACCTTGTACAAAGTATTCTTGCACATTCAGGGATACAAGTATCGTCATAAACAAAACAAAAATGCCGAAACCCGGGATCGAACTATGGTCCTTTAGATCTTCAGTCTAACGCTCTCCCAACAGAGCTATTTCGGCTTGATGTTTTGGGCAGAACGCACCTTTCTTCTCTACAGTCTTTCTAAGTGTAACCTTGTACAAAGTATTCTTGCACATTCAGGGACAAAAGTATCGTCATAAACAAAACAAAAATGCCGAGAACCGGGATCGAACTAGGGTCCTTTAAATCTTAAAATCTAACGCTCTACCAAATGAGCTATTACGGCTTGATGCTCTGGGCAGAACGCACCTTAGTTCTCTCCAGTCTTCCTAAGTGTATCATTGTACGAAGTATTCTTGCACATTCAGGGACGCAAGAATCGTCATAAACAAAAAACACTGCCGAAACCCGGGATCGAACCAGGGACCTTTAGATCTTCAGTCTAACGCTCTCACAACTGATATATTGCGGCTTGATGTTCTGGGCAGAACGCACCTTTCTTCTCTCCAGTCTTTCTAAGTGTAACCTTGTACAAAGTATTCTTGCACATTCAGGGACACAAGTATCGTCATAAACAAGACAAAATGCCGAGACCAGGGATCGAACCAGAGTCCTTTAAACCTTCAGCCTAACGCTCTACCAACTGAGCTATTTCGGCTTGATGTTCAATGCAGAACACGCCTTTCTTCTCTCCATTCTTCCTAAGTGTATCCTTGTACTAATTATTCTTGCACATTCTGGGACGCAAGGATCGTCATAAACAAAAAACACTGCCGAAACCCGGGATCGAACCAGGGACCTTTAGATATTCAGTCTAACGCTCTCCCAACTGAGCTATTTCAGCTTGATGTTCTCGGCAGAACGCACCTTTCTTCATTCCAGTCTTCCTAAGTGTAACCTTGTTCAAAGTATTCTTGCACATTCAGGGACACAAGTATCGTCATATACTAAAAATACTGCCAAAACCCGGGATCGAACCAGGGAACTTTAAATCTTCAGTCTAACGCTCTCCCAACTGAGCTATTTCGGCTTGATGTTCTGGGCAGAACGCACCATCCTTCTCTCCAGTCTTCTTAAGTGTAAACTTGTGCAAAGTATTCTTGCACATTCAGGGACACAAGTATCGTCATAAACTAAAAATACTGCCGAAACTGGGGATCGAACCAGGGAACTTTAGATCTTCAGTCTAACTGTCTCCCAACTGAGCTATTTTGGCTTGATGTTCGATGCAGAACGCACCTTTCTTCTCTCTAGTCTTTCTAAGTGTATCCTTGTACAAAGTATTCTTGCACATTCAGGGTCACAAGTATCGTCAAAAACAAAACAAAAATGCCGAAACCCGGAATCGAACCATGGTCCTTTAGATCTTCAGTCTAACGCTCTCCCAACTGTGCTATTTCGGCTTGATGTTTTGGGCAGAACGCACCTTTCTTCTCTCCATCTTTCTAAGTGTAACCTTGTACAAAGTATTCTTGCACATTCAGGGACAAAAGTATCGTCATAAACAAAACAAAAATGCCGAAACCCGTGATCGAACTATGGTCCTTAAATCTTCAGTCTAACGCTCTCCCAACTGAGCTATTTCGGCTTGATGTTTTGGGCAGAACGCGCCTTTCTTCTCTCCATCTTTCTAAGTGTAACCTTGTACAAAGTATTCTTGCACATTCAGGGACACAAGTATCGTCATAAAAAAAACAAAAATGCCGAAACCCGGGATCGAACTATGGTCCTTTAGATCTTCAGTCTAACGCTCTCCCAACTGAGCTATTTCGGCTTGATGTTTTGGGCAGAACGCACCTTTCTTCTCTCCATCTTTCTAAGTGTAACCTTGTACAAAGTATTCTTGCACATTCAGGGTCACAGGTATTGTCATAAACAAAACAAAAATGCCGAAACCCGGGATGGAACTATGGTCCTTTAGATCTTCAGTCTAACGCTCTCCCAACAGAGCTATTTCGGCATGATGGTTTGGGCAGAACGCACCTTTCTTCTCTCCATCTTTGTAAGTGTAACCTTGTACAAAGTATTCTTGCACATTCAGGACACAAGTATCGTCATAAACAAAACTAAAATGCCGAAACCCGGAATCGTATTAGGGTCCTTTAGATCCGCACACAAACGCTCTCCCAACTGAGCTATTTTGGCTTGATGTTCGATGCAGAACGAACCTTTCTTCTCTCCAGTCTTCCTAAGTGTAACCTTGTGCGAAGTATTCTTGCACATTCAGGTACACAAGTATCGTCATAAACTAAAAATACTGCCGAAAGCCGGGATCGAACCAGGGACCATTAGATCTTCGCTCTAACGGTCTCCCAACTGAGCTATTTCAGCTTGATGATCTGGGCAGAACGCACTTTCTTATCTCCAGTCTCCCTAAGTGTATCCTTGTACAAAGTATTCTTGCACATTCAGGGACGCAAGGTTCGTGAAAAACAAAAAAAAAAAAACTGCCGAAACCCGGGATCGAACCAGGGACCTTTAGATCTTCAGTCTAACGCTCTCCCAACTGAGCTATTTCGGCTTGATGTACTGGGCAGAACGAACCTTTCTTCTCTGCAGTTTTCCTAAGTGTAACCTTGTGCGAAGTATTCTTGCACACTCAGGGACACAAGTATCGTCATAAACTAAAAATACTGCCGAAACCTGGCATCGAAAAAGGGACCTTTAGATCTTCAGTCTAACGCTCTCCCAACTGAGCTATTTCGACTTGATGTTCGATGCAGAACGCACTTTCTTCTCTCCAGTCTCCCTAAGTGTATCCTTGTACAAAGTATTCTTGCTCATTCAGGGGCGCAAGGTTCGTGAAAAACAAAAAAAAACTGCCGAAACCCGGGATGGAACCAGGGACCTTTAGATCTTCAGTCAAACGCTCTCCCAAATGAGCTATTACAGCTTGATGTTCGATGCACTACGCCCCTTTCTTCTCTGCAGTCCTCCTAAGTGTATCATTGTACAAAGTATTCTTGCTCATTCAGGGACGCAAGAATCGTCATAAACAAAAAACACTGCCGAAACCCGGGATCGAACCAGGGACCTTTAGATCTTCAGTCTAACGCTGTCCCAACTGAGCTATTTCGGCTTGATGTTCTGGGCAGAACGCACCTTTCTTCTCTCCAGTCTTCCTAAGTGTATCCTTGTACAAAGTATTCTTGCACATTCAGGGACGCAAGGATCGTCATAAACAAAAAACACTGCCGAAACCCGGGATCGAACCAGGGACCTTTAGATCTTCAGTCTAACGCTCTCCCAACTGAGCTGGTTCGGCTTGATGTTCTGGGCAGAACGCACCTTTCTTCTCTCCATCTTTCTAAGTGTAACCTTGTACATACAGGGACACAACTATCGTCATAAACAAAACAAAATGCCGTGACCCGGGATCGAACTATGGTCCTTGTAACCTTGTACAAAGTATTCTTGCACATTCAGGGTCATAAGTATCGTCATAAACAAAACAAAAATGCCGAAACCCGGGATCGAACCAGGGACCTTTAGATCTTCAATCTAACGCTCTCCCAACTGAGCTATTTCGGCTTGATGTTCTGGGCAGAACGCACCTTTCTTCTCTCCTTCATTCTAAGTGTAACCTTGTACAAAGTATTCTTGCACATTCAGGGACACAAGTATCGTCATAAACAAAACAAAAATGCCGAAACCCGGGATCGAACTATGGTCCTTTAGATCTTCAGCCTAACGCTCTCCCATCTGAGTTATTTCGGCTTGATGTTCGATGCAGAACGCACCTTTCTTCTCTCCATTTTTCTAAGTGTAACCTTGTACAAAGTATTCTTGCACATTCAAGGACACAACTATCGTCATAAACAAAACAAAATGCCGTGACCCGGGATCGAAAAGGGTCCTTTAATCTTCACTCTAACGCTCGCCTAACTGAGCTATTTCGGCTTGATGTTCAATGCACTACGCCCCTTTCTTCTCTCCAGTCCTCCTAAGTGCATCCTTGTACAAAGTATTCTTGCACAGTCAGGGATACAAGTATCGTCATAAACTAAATACTGCCGAAATCCGGGATCGAACCAGGGTCCTTTAAATCATCAGTCTAACGCTCTCCAAACTGAGCTATTTCGGCTTGATATTTGATGCAGAACGCACCTTTCTTCTCTCCATTCTTCCTAAGTGTATCTTTGTACAAAGTATTCTTGCACATTCAGGGAGTCAAGGATCGTCATAAACAAAAAACACTGCCGAAACCCGGGATCGGACCAGGGACCTTTAGATCTTCAGTCTAATGCTCTCCCAACTGAGCTATTTCGGCTTGGTGTTCTGGGCAGAACGCAGCTTTCTTCATTCCAGTCTTCTTAAGTGTAACCTTGTGCAAAGTATTCTTGCACATTCAGGGACACAAGTATCGTCATAAACTAAAAACACTGCCGAAACTGGGGATCGAACCAGGGAACTTTAGATCTTCAGTCTAACTGTCTCCCAACTGAGCTATTTTGGCTTGATGTTCGATGCAGAACGCAACTTTCTTCTCTCCATTCTTCCTAAGTGTAACCTTGTACAAAGTATTCTTGCACATTCAGGGACGCAAGGATCGTCAAAAACAAAAAACACTGCCGAAACCCGGGATAGAACCAGGGACCTTTAGATCTTCAGTCTAATGCTCTCCCAACTGAGCTATTTCGGCTAGATGTTCTGGGCAGAACGCACCTTTCTTCTCTCCACTCTTCCTAAGTGTATCCTTGTACAAAGTATTCTTGCACATTCAGGGACGCAAGGATCGTCATAAACAGAAACCACTGCCGAAACCCGGGATCGAACCAGGGACCTTTAGATATTCAGTCTAACGCTCTCCCAACTGAGCTATTTCAGCTTGATGTTCTTGGCAGAACGCACCTTTCTTCATTCCAGTCTTCCTAAGTGTAACCTTGTTCAAAGTATTCTTGCTCATTCAGGGACACAAGTATCGTCATATACTAAAAATACTGCCAAAACCCGGGATCGAACCAGGGAACTTTAAATCTTCAGTCTAACGCTCTCCCAACTGAGCTATTTCGGCTTGATGTTCTGGGCAGAACGCACCATCCTTCTCTCCAGTCTTCTTAAGTGTAAACTTGTGCAAAGTATTCTTGCACATTCAGGGACACAAGTGTCGTCATAAACTAAAAATACTGCCGAAACTGGGGATCGAACCAGGGAACTTTAGATCTTCAGTCTAACTGTCTCCCAACTGAGCTATTTTGGCTTGATGTTCGATGCAGAACGCACCTTTCTTCTCTCCAGTCTTTCTAAGTGTATCCTTGTACAAAGTATTCTTGCACATTCAGGGTCACAAGTATCGTCAAAAACAAAACAAAAATGCCGAAACCCGGGATAGAACCAGGGACCTTTAGATCTTCAGTCTAATGCTCTCCCAACTGAGCTATTTCGGCTTGATGTTCTGGGCAGAACGCACCTTTCTTCTCTCTACTCTTCGTAAGTGTATCCTTGTACAAAGTATTCTTGCACATTCAGGGACGCAAGGATCGTCATAAATAAAAAAAACACTGCCGAAACTGGGATCGAACCAGGGACATTTAGATCTTCAGTCTAACGCTCTCCCAACTGAGCTATTCCGGCTTGATGTTCGAAGCAGAACGCACCTTTCTTCTCTCCAGTCTTCCTAAGTGTATCCTTGTACAAAGTGTTCTTGCACATTCAGGGACGCAAGGATCGTCATAAACAAAAAACACTGCCGAAACCCGGGATCGAAACAAGGACCTTTAGATCTTCAGTCTAACGCTCTCCCAACTGAGCTATTTCGGCTTGATGTTCTGGGCCGAACGCACCTTTCTTCTCTCCATCTTTCTAAGTGTAACCTTGTACAAAGTATTCTTGCACATTCAGGGACACAACTATCGTCATAAACAAAACAAAATGCCGAAACCCGGGATCGAACTATGGTCCTTTAGATCTTCAGTCTAACGCTCTCCCAACTGAGCTATTTCGGCTTGATGTTTTGGGCAGAACGCACCTTTCTTCTCTCCATCATTCTAAGTGTAACCTTGTACAAAGTATTCTTGCACATTCAGGGATACAAGTATCGTCATAAACAAAACAAAAATGCCGAAACCCGGGATCGAACTATGGTCCTTTAGATCTTCAGTCTAACGCTCTCCCAACAAGGCTATTTCGGCTTGATGTTTTGGGCAGAACGCACCTTTCTTCTCTACAGTCTTTCTAAGTGTAACCTTGTACAAAGTATTCTTGCACATTCAGGGACAAAAGTATCGTCATAAACAAAACAAAAATGCCGAGAACCGGGATCGAACCAGGGTCCTTTAAATCTTAAAATCTAACGCTCTACCAAATGAGCTATTACGGCTTGATGCTCTGGGCAGAACGCACCTTAGTTCTCTCCAGTCTTCCTAAGTGTATCATTGTACAAAGTATTCTTGCACATTCAGGGACGCAAGATTCGTCATAAACAAAAAACACTGCCGAAACCCGGGATCGAACCAGGGACCTTTAGATCTTCAGTCTAACGCTCTCACAACTGAGCTATTGCGGCTTGATGTTCTGGGCAGAACGCACCTTTCTTCTCTCCAGTCTTTCTAAGTGTAACCTTGTACAAAGTATTCTTGCACATTCAGGGACACAAGTATCGTCATAAACAAGACAAAATGCCGAGACCAGGGATCGAACCAGAGTCCTTTAAATCTTCAGCCTAACGCTCTACCAACTGAGCCATTTCGGCTTGATGGTCAATGCAGAACACACCTTTCTTCTCTCCATTCTTCCTAAGTGTATCCTTGTACAAATTATTTTTGCACATTCTGGGACGCAAGGATCGTCATAAACAAAAAACACTGCCGAAACCCGGGATCGAACCAGGGACCTTTAGATATTCAGTCTAACGCTCTCCCAACTGAGCTATTTCAGCTTGATGTTCTCGGCAGAACGCACCTTTCTTCATTCCAGTCTTCCTAAGTGTAACCTTGTTCAAAGTATTCTTGCACATTCAGGGACACAAGTATCGTCATATACTAAAAATACTGCCAAAACCCGGGATCGAACCAGGGAACTTTAAATCTTAAGTCTAACGCTCTCCCAACTGAGCTATTTCGGCTTGATGTTCTGCGCAGAACGCACCATCCTTCTCTCCAGTCTTCTTAAGTGTAAACTTGTGCAAAGTATTCTTGCACATTCAGGGACACAAGTATCGTCATAAACTAAAAATACTGCCGAAACTGGGGATCGAACCAGGGAACTTTAGATCTTCAGTCTAACTGTCTCCCAACTGAGCTATTTTGGCTTGATGTTCGATGCAGAACGCAACTTTCTTCTCTCCATTCTTCCTAAGTGTAACCTTGTACAAAGTATTCTTGCACATTCAGGGACGCAAGGATCGTCAAAAACAAAAAACACTGCCGAAACCCGGGATAGAACCAGGGACCTTTAGATCTTCAGTCTAATGCTCTCCCAAATGAGCTATTTCGGCTAGATGTTCTGGGCAGAACGCACCTTTCTTCTCTCCACTCTTCCTAAGTGTATCCTTGTACAAAGTATTCTTGCACATTCAGGGACGCAAGGATCATCATAAATAAAAAACACTGCCGAAACTGGGATCGAACCAGGGACATTTAGATCTTCAGTCTAACGCTCTCCCAACTGAGCTATTTCGGCCTGATGTTCGAAGCAGAACGCACCTTTCTTCTCTCCAGTCTTCCTAAGTGTATCCTTGTACAAAGTATTCTTGCACATTCAGGGACGCAAGGATCGTCATAAACAAAAAACACTGCCGAAACCCGGGATCGAACCAGGGACCTTTAGATCTTCAGTCTAACGCTCTCCCAACTGAGCTATTTCGGCTTGATGTTCTGGGCCGAACGCACCTTTCTTCTCTCCATCTTTCTAAGTGTAACCTTGTACAAAGTATTCTTGCACATTCAGGGACACAACTATCGTCATAAACAAAACAAAATGCCGAAACCCGGGATCGAACTATGGTCCTTTAGATCTTCAGTCTAACGCTCTCCCAACTGAGCTATTTTGGCTTGATGTTCGATGCAGAACGCACCTTTCTTCTCTCCAGTCTTTCTAAGTGTATCCTTGTACAAAGTATTCTTGCACATTCAGGGTCACAAGTATCGTCAAAAACAAAACAAAAATGCCGAAACCCGGGATAGAACCAGGGACCTTTAGATCTTCAGTCTAATGCTCTCCCAAATGAGCTATTTCGGCTTGATGTTCTGGGCAGAACGCACCTTTCTTCTCTCCACTCTTCGTAAGTGTATCCTTGTACAAAGTATTCTTGCACATTCAGGGACGCAAGGATCGTCATAAATAAAAAACACTGCCGAAACTGGGATCGAACCAGGGACATTTAGATCTTCAGTCTAACGCTCTCCCAACTGAGCTATTCCGGCTTGATGTTCGAAGCAGAACGCACCTTTCTTCTCTCCAGTCTTCCTAAGTGTATCCTTGTACAAAGTATTCTTGCACATTCAGGGACGCAAGGATGGTCATAAACAAAAAACACTGCCGAAACCCGGGATCGAACCAAGGACCTTTAGATCTTCAGTCTAACGCTCTCCCAACTGAGCTATTTCGGCTTGATGTTCTTGGCCGAACGCACCTTTCTTCTCTCCATCTTTCTAAGTGTAACCTTGTACAAAGTATTCTTGCACATTCAGGGACACAACTATCGTCATAAACAAAACAAAATGCCGAAACCCGGGATCGAACAATGGTCCTTTAGATCTTCAGTCTAACGCTCTCCCAACTGAGCTATTTCGGCTTGGTGTTCTGGGCAGAACGCACCTTTCTTCATTCCACTCTTCCTAAGTGTATCCTTGTGCAAAGTATTCTTGCAGATTCAGGGACGCAAGGATCGTCATAAACAAAAAACACTGCCGAAACTGGGATGGAACCAGGGACCTTTAGATCTTCAGTCTAACGCTCTCCCAACTGAGCTATTTCGGCTTGATGTTCGATGCAGAACGCAACTTTCTTCTCTCCAGTCTTCCTAAGTGTACCCTTGTACAAAGTATTCTTGCACATTCAGGGACGCAAGGATCGTCATAAACAAAAAACACTGTCGAAACCCGGGATCGAACCAGGGACCTTTAGATCTTCAGTCTAACGCTCTCCCAACTGAGCTATTTCGGCTTGATGTTCTGGGAAGAACGCACCTTTCTTCTCTCCATCTTTCTAAGTGTAACCTTGTACAAAGTATTCTTGCACATTCAGGGACACAACTATCGTAATAAACAAAACAAAATGCCGTGACCCGGGTTCGAACTATGGTCCTTTAGATCTTCAGTCTAACGCTCTCCCAACTGAGCTATTTCGGCTTGATGTTTTGGGCAGAACGCACCTTTCTTCTCTCCATCTTTCTAAGTGTAACCTTGTACAAAGTATTCTTGCACATTCAGGGACAGAAGTATCGTCATAAACAAAACAATAATGCCGAAGCCCGGCATCGAACTATTGTCCTTTAGTTCTTCAGTCTAACGCTCTCCCAACTGAGCTATTTCGGCTTGATGATTTGGGCAGAACGCACCTTTCTTCTCTCCATCATTCTAAGTGTAACCTTGTACAAAGTATTCTTGCACATTCAGGGACAAAAGTATCGTCATAAACAAAACAAAAATGCCGAAACCGGGGATCGAATTATGGTCCTTTAGATCTTCAGTCTAACGCTCTCCCAACAGAGCTATTTCGGCTTGATGTTTTGGGCAGAATGCACCTTTCTTCTCTCCATCTTTCTAAGTGTATATTCTTGCACATTCAGGGTCACAAGTATCGTCATAAACAAAACAAAAATACCGAAACCCGGGATCGAACTATGGTCCTTTTGATCTTCAGTCTAACGCTCTCCAAACTGAGCTATTTCGGCTTGATATTTGATGCAGAACGCACCTTTCTTCTCTCCATTCTTCCTAAGTGTATCTTTGTACAAAGTATTCTTGCACATTCAGGGACGCAAGGATCGTCATAAACAAAAAACACTGCCGAAACCCGGGATCGAACCAGGGACCTTTAGATCTTCAGTCTAACGCTCTCCCAACTGAGCTATTTCGGCTTGGTCTTCTGGGCAGAACGCAGCTTTCTTCATTCCAGTCTTCTTAAGTGTAACCTTGTGCAAAGTATTCTTGCACATTCAGGGACACAAGTATCGTCATAAACTAAAAACACTGCCGAAACTGGGGATCGAACCAGGGAACTTTAGATCTTCAGTCTAACTGTCTCCCAACTGAGCTATTTTGGCTTGATGTTCGATGCAGAACGCAACTTTCTTCTCTCCATTCTTCCTAAGTGTAACCTTGTACAAAGTATTCTTGCACATTCAGGGACGCAAGGATCGTCAAAAACAAAAAACACTGCCGAAACCCGGGATAGAACCAGGAACCTTTAGATCTTCAGTCTAATGCTCTCCCAACTGAGCTATTTCGGCTAGATGTTCTGGGCAGAACGCAACTTTCTTCTCTCCACTCTTCCTAAGTGTATCCTTGTACAAAGTATTCTTGCACATTCAGGGACACAACTATCGTCATAAACAAAACAAAATGCCGAAACCCGGGATCGAACTATGGTCCTTTAGATCTTCAGTCTAACGCTCTCCCAACTGAGCTATTTCGGCTTGATGTTTTGGGCAGAACGCACCTTTCTTCTCTCCATCATTCTAAGTGTAACCTTGTACAAAGTATTCTTGCACATTCAGGGACACAAGTATCGTCATAAACAAAACAAAAATGCCGAAACCCGGGATCGAACTATGGTCCTTTAGATCTTCAGTCTAACGCTCTCCCAACAGAGCTATTTCGGCTTGATGTTTTGGGCAGAACGCACCTTTCTTCTCTCCAGTCTTTCTAAGTGTAACCTTGTACAAAGTATTCTTGCACATTCAGGGACAAAAGTATCGTCATAAACAAAACAAAAATGCCGAGAACCGGGATCGAACCAGGGTCCTTTAAATCTTCAATCTAGCGCTCTACCAAATGAGCTATTACGGCTTGATGCTCTGGGCAGAACGCACCTTAGTTCTCTCCAGTCTTCCTAAGTGTATCATTGTACAAAGTATTCTTGCACATTCAGGGACACAAGTATCGTCATAACCAAGACAAAATGCCGAGACCAGGGATCGAACCAGAGTCCTTTAAATCTTCAGCCTACCGCTCTACCAACTGAGCTATTTCGGCTTGATGTTCAATGCAGAACACACCTTTCTTCTCTCCATTCTTCCTAAGTGTATCCTTGTACAAATTATTCTTGCACATTCTGGGACGCAAGGATCGTCATAAACAGAAACCACTGCCGAAACCCGGGATCGAACCAGGGACCTTTAGATATTCAGTCTAACGCTCTCCCAACTGAGCTATTTCAGCTTGATGTTCTCGGCAGAACGCACCTTTCTTCATTCCAGTCTTCCTAAGTGTAACCTTGTTCAAAGTATTCTTGCTCATTCAGGGACACAAGTATCGTCATATACTAAAAATACTGCCAAAACCCGGGATCGAACCAGGGAACTTTAAATCTTCAGTCTAACGCTCTCCCAACTGAGCTATTTCGGCTTGATGTTCTGGGCAGAACGCACCATCCTTCTCTCCAGTCTTCTTAAGTGTAAACTTGTGCAAAGTATTCTTGCACATTCAGGGACACAAGTGTCGTCATAAACTAAAAATACTGCTGAAACTGGGGATCGAACCAGGGAACTTTAGATCTTCAGTCTAACTGTCTCCCAACTGAGCTATTTCGGCTTGATGTTTTGGGCAGAACGCACCTTTCTTCTCTCCAGTCTTTCTAAGTGTAACCTTGTACAAAGTATTCTTGCACATTCAGGGACAAAAGTATCGTCATAAACAAAACAAAAATGCCGAGAACCGGGATCGAACCAGGGTCCTTTAAATCTTCAGTCTAACGCTCTCCCAACTGAGCTATTTCGGCTTGATGTTCTGGGCCGAACGCACCTTTCTTCTCTCCATCTTTCTAAGTGTAACCTTGTACAAAGTATTCTTGCACATTCAGGGACACAACTATCGTCATAAACAAAACAAAATGCCGAAACCCGGGATCGAACTATGGTCCTTTAGATCTTCAGTCTAACGCTCTCCCAACTGAGCTATTTCGGCTTGATGTTTTGGGCAGAACGCACCTTTCTTCTCTCCATCATTCTAAGTGTAACCTTGTACAAAGTATTCTTGCACATTCAGGGATACAAGTATCGTCATAAACAAAACAAAAATGCCGAAACCCGGGATCGAACTATGGTCCTTTAGATCTTCAGTCTAACGCTCTCCCAACAGAGCTATTTCGGCTTGATGTTTTGGGCAGAACGCACCTTTCTTCTCTACAGTCTTTCTAAGTGTAACCTTGTACAAAGTATTCTTGCACATTCAGGGACAAAAGTATCGTCATAAACAAAACAAAAATGCCGAGAACCGGAATCGAACCAGGGTCCTTTAAATCTTAAAATCTAACGCTCTACCAAATGAGCTATTACGGCTTGATGCTCTGGGCAGAACGCACCTTAGTTCTCTCCAGTCTTCCTAAGTGTATCATTGTACAAAGTATTCTTGCACATTCAGGGACGCAAGAATCGTCATAAACAAAAAACACTGCCGAAACCCGGGATCGAACCAGGGACCTTTAGATCTTCAGTCTAACGCTCTCACAACTGAGCTATTGCGGCTTGATGTTCTGGGCAGAACGCACCTTTCTTCTCTCCAGTCTTTCTAAGTGTAACCTTGTACAAAGTATTCTTGCACATTCAGGGACACAAGTATCGTCATAAACAAGACAAAATGCCGAGACCAGGGATCGAACCAGAGTCCTTTAAATCTTCAGCCTAACGCTCTACCAACAGAGCTATTTCGGCTTGATGTTCAATGCAGAACACACCTTTCTTCTCTCCATTCTTCCTAAGTGTATCCTTGTACAAATTATTCTTGCACATTCTGGGACGCAAGGATCGTCATAAACAAAAAACACTGCCGAAACCCGGGATCGAACCAGGGACCTTTAGATATTCAGTCTAACGCTCTCCCAACTGAGCTATTTCAGCTTGATGTTCTCGGCAGAACGCACCTTTCTTCATTCCAGTCTTCCTAAGTGTAACCTTGTTCAAAGTATTCTTGCACATTCAGGGACACAAGTATCGTCATATACTAAAAATACTGCCAAAACCCGGGATCGAACCAGGGAACTTTAAATCTTCAGTCTAACGCTCTCCCAACTGAGCTATTTCGGCTTGATGTTCTGGGCAGAACGCACCATCCTTCTCTCCAGTCTTCTTAAGTGTAATCTTGTGCAAAGTATTCTTGCACATTCAGGGACACAAGTATCGTCATAAACTAAAAATACTGCCGAAACTGGGGATCGAACCAGGGAACTTTAGATCTTCAGTCTAACTGTCTCCCAACTGAGCTATTTTGGCTTGATGTTCGATGCAGAACGCACCTTTCTTCTCTCCAGTCTTTCTAAGTGTATCCTTGTACAAAGTATTCTTGCACATTCAGGGTCACAAGTATCGTCAAAAACAAAACAAAAATGCCGAAACCCGGAATCGAACCATGGTCCTTTAGATCTTCAGTCTAACGCTCTCCCAACTGAGCTATCTCGGCTTGATGTTTTGGGCAGAACGCACCTTTCTTCTCTCCATCTTTCTAAGTGTAACCTTGTACAAAGTATTCTTGCACATTCAGGGACAAAAGTATCGTCATAAACAAACCAAAAATGCCGAAACCCGGGATCGAACTATGGTCCTTAAATCTTCAGTCTAACGCTCTCCCAACTGAGCTATTTCGGCTTGATGTTTTGGGCAGAACGCACCTTTCTTCTCTCCATCTTTCTAAGTGTAACCTTGTACAAAGTATTCTTGCACATTCAGGGACGCAAGCATCGTCATAAACAAAAAACACTGCCGAAACCCGGGATAGAACCAGGGACCTTTAGATCTTCAGTCTAACGCTCTCCCAACTGAGCTATTTCGGCTTGATATTCTGGGCAGAACGCACCTTTCTTCTCTCCACCCTTCCTAAGTGAATTCTTGTACAAAGTATTCTTGCACATTCAGGGACGCAAGGTTCGTCATAAACAAAAAACACTGCCGAAACCCGGGATAGAACCAGGGACCTTTAGATCTTCAGTCTAACGCTCTCCCAACTGAGCTATTTCGGCTTGGTGTTCTGGGCAGAACGCACCTTTCTTCATTCCACTCTTCCTAAGTGTATCCTTGTGCAAAGTATTCTTGCACATTCAGGGACGCAAGGATCGTCATAAACAAAAAACACTGCCGAAACTGGGATGGAACCAGGGACCTTTAGATCTTCAGTCTAACGCTCTCCCAACTGAGCTATTTCGGCTTGATGTTCGATGCAGAACGCAACTTTCTTCTCTCCAGTCTTCCTAAGTGTACCCTTGTACAAAGTATTCTTGCACATTCAGGGACGCAAGGATCGTCATAAACAAAAAACACTGTCGAAACCCGGGATCGAACCAGGGACCTTTAGATCTTCAGTCTAACGCTCTCCCAACTGAGCTATTTCGGCTTGATGTTCTGGGCAGAACGCACCTTTCTTCTCTCCATCTTTCTAAGTGTAACCTTGTACAAAGTATTCTTGCACATTCAGGGACACAACTATCGTAATAAACAAAACAAAATGCCGTGACCCGGGTTCGAACTATGGTCCTTTAGATCTTCAGTCTAACGCTCTCCCAACTGAGCTATTTCGGCTTGATGTTTTGGGCAGAACGCACCTTTCTTCTCTCCATCTTTCTAAGTGTAACCTTGTACAAAGTATTCTTGCACATTCAGGGACAGAAGTATCGTCATAAACAAAACAATAATGCCGAAGCCCGGCATCGAACTATGGTCCTTTAGTTCTTCAGTCTAACGCTCTCCCAACTGAGCTATTTCGGCTTGATTTGGGCAGAACGCACCTTTCTTCTCTCCATTATTCTAAGTGTAACCTTGTACAAAGTATTCTTGCACATTCAGGGACACAAGTATCGTCATAAACAAAACAAAAATGCCGAAACCGGGGATCGAACTATGGTCCTTTAGATCTTCAGTCTAACGCTCTCCCAACAGAGCTATTTCGGCTTGATGTTTTGGGCAGAACGCACCTTTCTTCTCTCCATCTTTCTAAGTGTATATTCTTGCACATTCAGGGTCACAAGTATCGTCATAAACAAAACAAAAATACCGAAACCCGTGATCGAACTATGGTCCTTTTGATCTTCAGTCTAACGCTCTCCAAACTGAGCTATTTCGTCTTGATATTCGATGCAGAACGCAACTTTCTTCTCTCCAGTCTTTCTAAGTGTAACCTTGTTCAAAGTATTCTTGCACATTCAGGGACGCAAGGATCGTCATAAGCAAAAAACACTGCCAAAACCGAGGATCGAACCAGGGTCCTTTATATCTTCAGTCTAACGCTCTCCCAACTGAGTTATTTCGGCTTGATTGTTCTCGGCAGAACGCACCTTTCTTCTCTCCAGTCTTCCTAAGTGCATCCTTGTACAAAGTATTCTTGCACAGTCAGGGATACAAGTATCGTCATAAACTAAATACTGCCGAAATCCGGGATCGAACCAGGGTCCTTTAAATCATCAGTCTAACGCTCTCCAAACTGAGCTATTTCGGCTTGATATTTGATGCAGAACGCACCTTTCTTCTCTCCATTCTTCCTAAGTGTATCTTTGTACAAAGTATTCTTGCACATTCAGGGAGTCAAGGATCGTCATAAACAAAAAACACTGCCGAAACCCGGGATCGGACCAGGGACCTTTAGATCTTCAGTCTAATGCTCTCCCAACTGAGCTATTTCGGCTTGGTGTTCTGGGCAGAACGCAGCTTTCTTCATTCCAGTCTTCTTAAGTGTAACCTTGTGCAAAGTATTCTTGCACATTCAGGGACACAAGTATCGTCATAAACTAAAAACACTGCCGAAACTGGGGATCGAACCAGGGAACTTTATATCTTCAGTCTAACTGTCTCCCAACTGAGCTATTTTGGCTTGATGTTCGATGCAGAACGCAACTTTCTTCTCTCCATTCTTCCTAAGTGTAACCTTGTACAAAGTATTCTTGCACATTCAGGGACGCAAGGATCGTCAAAAACAAAAAACACTGCCGAAACCCGGGATAGAACCAGGGACCTTTAGATCTTCAGTCTAATGCTCTCCCAACTGAGCTATTTCGGCTAGATGTTCTGGGCAGAACGCACCTTTCTTCTCTCCACTCTTCCTAAGTGTATCCTTGTACAAAGTATTCTTGCACATTCAGGGACGCAAGGATCGTCATAAACAGAAACCACTGCCGAAACCCGGGATCGAACCAGGGACCTTTAGATATTCAGTCTAACGCTCTCCCAACTGAGCTATTTCAGCTTGATGTTCTTGGCAGAACGCACCTTTCTTCATTCCAGTCTTCCTAAGTGTAACCTTGTTCAAAGTATTCTTGCTCATTCAGGGACACAAGTATCGTCATATACTAAAAATACTGCCAAAACCCGGGATCGAACCAGGGAACTTTAAATCTTCAGTCTAACGCTCTCCCAACTGAGCTATTTCGGCTTGATGTTCTGGGCAGAACGCACCATCCTTCTCTCCAGTCTTCTTAAGTGTAAACTTGTGCAAAGTATTCTTGCACATTCAGGGACACAAGTGTCGTCATAAACTAAAAATACTGCCGAAACTGGGGATCGAACCAGGGAACTTTAGATCTTCAGTCTAACTGTCTCCCAACTGAGCTATTTTGGCTTGATGTTCGATGCAGAACGCACCTTTCTTCTCTCCAGTCTTTCTAAGTGTATCCTTGTACAAAGTATTCTTGCACATTCAGGGTCACAAGTATCGTCAAAAACAAAACAAAAATGCCGAAACCCGGGATAGAACCAGGGACCTTTAGATCTTCAGTCTAATGCTCTCCCAACTGAGCTATTTCGGCTTGATGTTCTGGGCAGAACGCACCTTTCTTCTCTCTACTCTTCGTAAGTGTATCCTTGTACAAAGTATTCTTGCACATTCAGGGACGCAAGGATCGTCATAAATAAAAAAAACACTGCCGAAACTGGGATCGAACCAGGGACATTTAGATCTTCAGTCTAACGCTCTCCCAACTGAGCTATTCCGGCTTGATGTTCGAAGCAGAACGCACCTTTCTTCTCTCCAGTCTTCCTAAGTGTATCCTTGTACAAAGTGTTCTTGCACATTCAGGGACGCAAGGATCGTCATAAACAAAAAACACTGCCGAAACCCGGGATCGAAACAAGGACCTTTAGATCTTCAGTCTAACGCTCTCCCAACTGAGCTATTTCGGCTTGATGTTCTGGGCCGAACGCACCTTTCTTCTCTCCATCTTTCTAAGTGTAACCTTGTACAAAGTATTCTTGCACATTCAGGGACACAACTATCGTCATAAACAAAACAAAATGCCGAAACCCGGGATCGAACTATGGTCCTTTAGATCTTCAGTCTAACGCTCTCCCAACTGAGCTATTTCGGCTTGATGTTTTGGGCAGAACGCACCTTTCTTCTCTCCATCATTCTAAGTGTAACCTTGTACAAAGTATTCTTGCACATTCAGGGATACAAGTATCGTCATAAACAAAACAAAAATGCCGAAACCCGGGATCGAACTATGGTCCTTTAGATCTTCAGTCTAACGCTCTCCCAACAAGGCTATTTCGGCTTGATGTTTTGGGCAGAACGCACCTTTCTTCTCTACAGTCTTTCTAAGTGTAACCTTGTACAAAGTATTCTTGCACATTCAGGGACAAAAGTATCGTCATAAACAAAACAAAAATGCCGAGAACCGGGATCGAACCAGGGTCCTTTAAATCTTAAAATCTAACGCTCTACCAAATGAGCTATTACGGCTTGATGCTCTGGGCAGAACGCACCTTAGTTCTCTCCAGTCTTCCTAAGTGTATCATTGTACAAAGTATTCTTGCACATTCAGGGACGCAAGATTCGTCATAAACAAAAAACACTGCCGAAACCCGGGATCGAACCAGGGACCTTTAGATCTTCAGTCTAACGCTCTCACAACTGAGCTATTGCGGCTTGATGTTCTGGGCAGAACGCACCTTTCTTCTCTCCAGTCTTTCTAAGTGTAACCTTGTACAAAGTATTCTTGCACATTCAGGGACACAAGTATCGTCATAAACAAGACAAAATGCCGAGACCAGGGATCGAACCAGAGTCCTTTAAATCTTCAGCCTAACGCTCTACCAACTGAGCCATTTCGGCTTGATGGTCAATGCAGAACACACCTTTCTTCTCTCCATTCTTCCTAAGTGTATCCTTGTACAAATTATTTTTGCACATTCTGGGACGCAAGGATCGTCATAAACAAAAAACACTGCCGAAACCCGGGATCGAACCAGGGACCTTTAGATATTCAGTCTAACGCTCTCCCAACTGAGCTATTTCAGCTTGATGTTCTCGGCAGAACGCACCTTTCTTCATTCCAGTCTTCCTAAGTGTAACCTTGTTCAAAGTATTCTTGCACATTCAGGGACACAAGTATCGTCATATACTAAAAATACTGCCAAAACCCGGGATCGAACCAGGGAACTTTAAATCTTAAGTCTAACGCTCTCCCAACTGAGCTATTTCGGCTTGATGTTCTGCGCAGAACGCACCATCCTTCTCTCCAGTCTTCTTAAGTGTAAACTTGTGCAAAGTATTCTTGCACATTCAGGGACACAAGTATCGTCATAAACTAAAAATACTGCCGAAACTGGGGATCGAACCAGGGAACTTTAGATCTTCAGTCTAACTGTCTCCCAACTGAGCTATTTTGGCTTGATGTTCGATGCAGAACGCAACTTTCTTCTCTCCATTCTTCCTAAGTGTAACCTTGTACAAAGTATTCTTGCACATTCAGGGACGCAAGGATCGTCAAAAACAAAAAACACTGCCGAAACCCGGGATAGAACCAGGGACCTTTAGATCTTCAGTCTAATGCTCTCCCAAATGAGCTATTTCGGCTAGATGTTCTGGGCAGAACGCACCTTTCTTCTCTCCACTCTTCCTAAGTGTATCCTTGTACAAAGTATTCTTGCACATTCAGGGACGCAAGGATCATCATAAATAAAAAACACTGCCGAAACTGGGATCGAACCAGGGACATTTAGATCTTCAGTCTAACGCTCTCCCAACTGAGCTATTTCGGCTTGATGTTCGAAGCAGAACGCACCTTTCTTCTCTCCAGTCTTCCTAAGTGTATCCTTGTACAAAGTATTCTTGCACATTCAGGGACGCAAGGATCGTCATAAACAAAAAACACTGCCGAAACCCGGGATCGAACCAGGGACCTTTAGATCTTCAGTCTAACGCTCTCCCAACTGAGCTATTTCGGCTTGATGTTCTGGGCCGAACGCACCTTTCTTCTCTCCATCTTTCTAAGTGTAACCTTGTACAAAGTATTCTTGCACATTCAGGGACACAACTATCGTCATAAACAAAACAAAATGCCGAAACCCGGGATCGAACTATGGTCCTTTAGATCTTCAGTCTAACGCTCTCCCAACTGAGCTATTTTGGCTTGATGTTCGATGCAGAACGCACCTTTCTTCTCTCCAGTCTTTCTAAGTGTATCCTTGTACAAAGTATTCTTGCACATTCAGGGTCACAAGTATCGTCAAAAACAAAACAAAAATGCCGAAACCCGGGATAGAACCAGGGACCTTTAGATCTTCAGTCTAATGCTCTCCCAAATGAGCTATTTCGGCTTGATGTTCTGGGCAGAACGCACCTTTCTTCTCTCCACTCTTCGTAAGTGTATCCTTGTACAAAGTATTCTTGCACATTCAGGGACGCAAGGATCGTCATAAATAAAAAACACTGCCGAAACTGGGATCGAACCAGGGACATTTAGATCTTCAGTCTAACGCTCTCCCAACTGAGCTATTCCGGCTTGATGTTCGAAGCAGAACGCACCTTTCTTCTCTCCAGTCTTCCTAAGTGTATCCTTGTACAAAGTATTCTTGCACATTCAGGGACGCAAGGATGGTCATAAACAAAAAACACTGCCGAAACCCGGGATCGAACCAAGGACCTTTAGATCTTCAGTCTAACGCTCTCCCAACTGAGCTATTTCGGCTTGATGTTCTTGGCCGAACGCACCTTTCTTCTCTCCATCTTTCTAAGTGTAACCTTGTACAAAGTATTCTTGCACATTCAGGGACACAACTATCGTCATAAACAAAACAAAATGCCGAAACCCGGGATCGAACAATGGTCCTTTAGATCTTCAGTCTAACGCTCTCCCAACTGAGCTATTTCGGCTTGATGTTTTGGGCAGAACGCACCTTTCTTCTCTCCATCATTCTAAGTGTAACCTTGTACAAAGTATTCTTGCACATTCAGGGATACAAGTATCGTCATAAACAAAACAAAAATGCCGAAACCCGGGATCGAACTATGGTCCTTTAGATCTTCAGTCTAACGCTCTCCCAACAGAGCTATTTCGGCTTGATGTTTTGGGCAGAACGCACCTTTCTTCTCTACAGTCTTTCTAAGTGTAACCTTGTACAAAGTATTCTTGCACATTCAGGGACAAAAGTATCGTCATAAACAAAACAAAAATGCCGAGAACCGGGATCGAACTAGGGTCCTTTAAATCTTAAAATCTAACGCTCTACCAAATGAGCTATTACGGCTTGATGCTCTGGGCAGAACGCACCTTAGTTCTCTCCAGTCTTCCTAAGTGTATCATTGTACGAAGTATTCTTGCACATTCAGGGACGCAAGAATCGTCATAAACAAAAAACACTGCCGAAACCCGGGATCGAACCAGGGACCTTTAGATCTTCAGTCTAACGCTCTCACAACTGATATATTGCGGCTTGATGTTCTGGGCAGAACGCACCTTTCTTCTCTCCAGTCTTTCTAAGTGTAACCTTGTACAAAGTATTCTTGCACATTCAGGGACACAAGTATCGTCATAAACAAGACAAAATGCCGAGACCAGGGATCGAACCAGAGTCCTTTAAACCTTCAGCCTAACGCTCTACCAACTGAGCTATTTCGGCTTGATGTTCAATGCAGAACACGCCTTTCTTCTCTCCATTCTTCCTAAGTGTATCCTTGTACTAATTATTCTTGCACATTCTGGGACGCAAGGATCGTCATAAACAAAAAACACTGCCGAAACCCGGGATCGAACCAGGGACCTTTAGATATTCAGTCTAACGCTCTCCCAACTGAGCTATTTCAGCTTGATGTTCTCGGCAGAACGCACCTTTCTTCATTCCAGTCTTCCTAAGTGTAACCTTGTTCAAAGTATTCTTGCACATTCAGGGACACAAGTATCGTCATATACTAAAAATACTGCCAAAACCCGGGATCGAACCAGGGAACTTTAAATCTTCAGTCTAACGCTCTCCCAACTGAGCTATTTCGGCTTGATGTTCTGGGCAGAACGCACCATCCTTCTCTCCAGTCTTCTTAAGTGTAAACTTGTGCAAAGTATTCTTGCACATTCAGGGACACAAGTATCGTCATAAACTAAAAATACTGCCGAAACTGGGGATCGAACCAGGGAACTTTAGATCTTCAGTCTAACTGTCTCCCAACTGAGCTATTTTGGCTTGATGTTCGATGCAGAACGCACCTTTCTTCTCTCTAGTCTTTCTAAGTGTATCCTTGTACAAAGTATTCTTGCACATTCAGGGTCACAAGTATCGTCAAAAACAAAACAAAAATGCCGAAACCCGGAATCGAACCATGGTCCTTTAGATCTTCAGTCTAACGCTCTCCCAACTGTGCTATTTCGGCTTGATGTTTTGGGCAGAACGCACCTTTCTTCTCTCCATCTTTCTAAGTGTAACCTTGTACAAAGTATTCTTGCACATTCAGGGACAAAAGTATCGTCATAAACAAAACAAAAATGCCGAAACCCGTGATCGAACTATGGTCCTTAAATCTTCAGTCTAACGCTCTCCCAACTGAGCTATTTCGGCTTGATGTTTTGGGCAGAACGCGCCTTTCTTCTCTCCATCTTTCTAAGTGTAACCTTGTACAAAGTATTCTTGCACATTCAGGGACACAAGTATCGTCATAAAAAAAACAAAAATGCCGAAACCCGGGATCGAACTATGGTCCTTTAGATCTTCAGTCTAACGCTCTCCCAACTGAGCTATTTCGGCTTGATGTTTTGGGCAGAACGCACCTTTCTTCTCTCCATCTTTCTAAGTGTAACCTTGTACAAAGTATTCTTGCACATTCAGGGTCACAGGTATTGTCATAAACAAAACAAAAATGCCGAAACCCGGGATGGAACTATGGTCCTTTAGATCTTCAGTCTAACGCTCTCCCAACAGAGCTATTTCGGCATGATGGTTTGGGCAGAACGCACCTTTCTTCTCTCCATCTTTGTAAGTGTAACCTTGTACAAAGTATTCTTGCACATTCAGGACACAAGTATCGTCATAAACAAAACTAAAATGCCGAAACCCGGAATCGTATTAGGGTCCTTTAGATCCGCACACAAACGCTCTCCCAACTGAGCTATTTTGGCTTGATGTTCGATGCAGAACGAACCTTTCTTCTCTCCAGTCTTCCTAAGTGTAACCTTGTGCGAAGTATTCTTGCACATTCAGGTACACAAGTATCGTCATAAACTAAAAATACTGCCGAAAGCCGGGATCGAACCAGGGACCATTAGATCTTCGCTCTAACGGTCTCCCAACTGAGCTATTTCAGCTTGATGATCTGGGCAGAACGCACTTTCTTATCTCCAGTCTCCCTAAGTGTATCCTTGTACAAAGTATTCTTGCACATTCAGGGACGCAAGGTTCGTGAAAAACAAAAAAAAAAAAACTGCCGAAACCCGGGATCGAACCAGGGACCTTTAGATCTTCAGTCTAACGCTCTCCCAACTGAGCTATTTCGGCTTGATGTACTGGGCAGAACGAACCTTTCTTCTCTGCAGTTTTCCTAAGTGTAACCTTGTGCGAAGTATTCTTGCACACTCAGGGACACAAGTATCGTCATAAACTAAAAATACTGCCGAAACCTGGCATCGAAAAAGGGACCTTTAGATCTTCAGTCTAACGCTCTCCCAACTGAGCTATTTCGACTTGATGTTCGATGCAGAACGCACTTTCTTCTCTCCAGTCTCCCTAAGTGTATCCTTGTACAAAGTATTCTTGCTCATTCAGGGGCGCAAGGTTCGTGAAAAACAAAAAAAAACTGCCGAAACCCGGGATGGAACCAGGGACCTTTAGATCTTCAGTCAAACGCTCTCCCAAATGAGCTATTACAGCTTGATGTTCGATGCACTACGCCCCTTTCTTCTCTGCAGTCCTCCTAAGTGTATCATTGTACAAAGTATTCTTGCTCATTCAGGGACGCAAGAATCGTCATAAACAAAAAACACTGCCGAAACCCGGGATCGAACCAGGGACCTTTAGATCTTCAGTCTAACGCTGTCCCAACTGAGCTATTTCGGCTTGATGTTCTGGGCAGAACGCACCTTTCTTCTCTCCAGTCTTCCTAAGTGTATCCTTGTACAAAGTATTCTTGCACATTCAGGGACGCAAGGATCGTCATAAACAAAAAACACTGCCGAAACCCGGGATCGAACCAGGGACCTTTAGATCTTCAGTCTAACGCTCTCCCAACTGAGCTGGTTCGGCTTGATGTTCTGGGCAGAACGCACCTTTCTTCTCTCCATCTTTCTAAGTGTAACCTTGTACATACAGGGACACAACTATCGTCATAAACAAAACAAAATGCCGTGACCCGGGATCGAACTATGGTCCTTGTAACCTTGTACAAAGTATTCTTGCACATTCAGGGTCATAAGTATCGTCATAAACAAAACAAAAATGCCGAAACCCGGGATCGAACCAGGGACCTTTAGATCTTCAATCTAACGCTCTCCCAACTGAGCTATTTCGGCTTGATGTTCTGGGCAGAACGCACCTTTCTTCTCTCCTTCATTCTAAGTGTAACCTTGTACAAAGTATTCTTGCACATTCAGGGACACAAGTATCGTCATAAACAAAACAAAAATGCCGAAACCCGGGATCGAACTATGGTCCTTTAGATCTTCAGCCTAACGCTCTCCCATCTGAGTTATTTCGGCTTGATGTTCGATGCAGAACGCACCTTTCTTCTCTCCATTTTTCTAAGTGTAACCTTGTACAAAGTATTCTTGCACATTCAAGGACACAACTATCGTCATAAACAAAACAAAATGCCGTGACCCGGGATCGAAAAGGGTCCTTTAATCTTCACTCTAACGCTCGCCTAACTGAGCTATTTCGGCTTGATGTTCAATGCACTACGCCCCTTTCTTCTCTCCAGTCCTCCTAAGTGCATCCTTGTACAAAGTATTCTTGCACAGTCAGGGATACAAGTATCGTCATAAACTAAATACTGCCGAAATCCGGGATCGAACCAGGGTCCTTTAAATCATCAGTCTAACGCTCTCCAAACTGAGCTATTTCGGCTTGATATTTGATGCAGAACGCACCTTTCTTCTCTCCATTCTTCCTAAGTGTATCTTTGTACAAAGTATTCTTGCACATTCAGGGAGTCAAGGATCGTCATAAACAAAAAACACTGCCGAAACCCGGGATCGGACCAGGGACCTTTAGATCTTCAGTCTAATGCTCTCCCAACTGAGCTATTTCGGCTTGGTGTTCTGGGCAGAACGCAGCTTTCTTCATTCCAGTCTTCTTAAGTGTAACCTTGTGCAAAGTATTCTTGCACATTCAGGGACACAAGTATCGTCATAAACTAAAAACACTGCCGAAACTGGGGATCGAACCAGGGAACTTTATATCTTCAGTCTAACTGTCTCCCAACTGAGCTATTTTGGCTTGATGTTCGATGCAGAACGCAACTTTCTTCTCTCCATTCTTCCTAAGTGTAACCTTGTACAAAGTATTCTTGCACATTCAGGGACGCAAGGATCGTCAAAAACAAAAAACACTGCCGAAACCCGGGATAGAACCAGGGACCTTTAGATCTTCAGTCTAATGCTCTCCCAACTGAGCTATTTCGGCTAGATGTTCTGGGCAGAACGCACCTTTCTTCTCTCCACTCTTCCTAAGTGTATCCTTGTACAAAGTATTCTTGCACATTCAGGGACGCAAGGATCGTCATAAACAGAAACCACTGCCGAAACCCGGGATCGAACCAGGGACCTTTAGATATTCAGTCTAACGCTCTCCCAACTGAGCTATTTCAGCTTGATGTTCTTGGCAGAACGCACCTTTCTTCATTCCAGTCTTCCTAAGTGTAACCTTGTTCAAAGTATTCTTGCTCATTCAGGGACACAAGTATCGTCATATACTAAAAATACTGCCAAAACCCGGGATCGAACCAGGGAACTTTAAATCTTCAGTCTAACGCTCTCCCAACTGAGCTATTTCGGCTTGATGTTCTGGGCAGAACGCACCATCCTTCTCTCCAGTCTTCTTAAGTGTAAACTTGTGCAAAGTATTCTTGCACATTCAGGGACACAAGTGTCGTCATAAACTAAAAATACTGCCGAAACTGGGGATCGAACCAGGGAACTTTAGATCTTCAGTCTAACTGTCTCCCAACTGAGCTATTTTGGCTTGATGTTCGATGCAGAACGCACCTTTCTTCTCTCCAGTCTTTCTAAGTGTATCCTTGTACAAAGTATTCTTGCACATTCAGGGTCACAAGTATCGTCAAAAACAAAACAAAAATGCCGAAACCCGGGATAGAACCAGGGACCTTTAGATCTTCAGTCTAATGCTCTCCCAACTGAGCTATTTCGGCTTGATGTTCTGGGCAGAACGCACCTTTCTTCTCTCTACTCTTCGTAAGTGTATCCTTGTACAAAGTATTCTTGCACATTCAGGGACGCAAGGATCGTCATAAATAAAAAAAACACTGCCGAAACTGGGATCGAACCAGGGACATTTAGATCTTCAGTCTAACGCTCTCCCAACTGAGCTATTCCGGCTTGATGTTCGAAGCAGAACGCACCTTTCTTCTCTCCAGTCTTCCTAAGTGTATCCTTGTACAAAGTGTTCTTGCACATTCAGGGACGCAAGGATCGTCATAAACAAAAAACACTGCCGAAACCCGGGATCGAAACAAGGACCTTTAGATCTTCAGTCTAACGCTCTCCCAACTGAGCTATTTCGGCTTGATGTTCTGGGCCGAACGCACCTTTCTTCTCTCCATCTTTCTAAGTGTAACCTTGTACAAAGTATTCTTGCACATTCAGGGACACAACTATCGTCATAAACAAAACAAAATGCCGAAACCCGGGATCGAACTATGGTCCTTTAGATCTTCAGTCTAACGCTCTCCCAACTGAGCTATTTCGGCTTGATGTTTTGGGCAGAACGCACCTTTCTTCTCTCCATCATTCTAAGTGTAACCTTGTACAAAGTATTCTTGCACATTCAGGGATACAAGTATCGTCATAAACAAAACAAAAATGCCGAAACCCGGGATCGAACTATGGTCCTTTAGATCTTCAGTCTAACGCTCTCCCAACAAGGCTATTTCGGCTTGATGTTTTGGGCAGAACGCACCTTTCTTCTCTACAGTCTTTCTAAGTGTAACCTTGTACAAAGTATTCTTGCACATTCAGGGACAAAAGTATCGTCATAAACAAAACAAAAATGCCGAGAACCGGGATCGAACCAGGGTCCTTTAAATCTTAAAATCTAACGCTCTACCAAATGAGCTATTACGGCTTGATGCTCTGGGCAGAACGCACCTTAGTTCTCTCCAGTCTTCCTAAGTGTATCATTGTACAAAGTATTCTTGCACATTCAGGGACGCAAGATTCGTCATAAACAAAAAACACTGCCGAAACCCGGGATCGAACCAGGGACCTTTAGATCTTCAGTCTAACGCTCTCACAACTGAGCTATTGCGGCTTGATGTTCTGGGCAGAACGCACCTTTCTTCTCTCCAGTCTTTCTAAGTGTAACCTTGTACAAAGTATTCTTGCACATTCAGGGACACAAGTATCGTCATAAACAAGACAAAATGCCGAGACCAGGGATCGAACCAGAGTCCTTTAAATCTTCAGCCTAACGCTCTACCAACTGAGCCATTTCGGCTTGATGGTCAATGCAGAACACACCTTTCTTCTCTCCATTCTTCCTAAGTGTATCCTTGTACAAATTATTTTTGCACATTCTGGGACGCAAGGATCGTCATAAACAAAAAACACTGCCGAAACCCGGGATCGAACCAGGGACCTTTAGATATTCAGTCTAACGCTCTCCCAACTGAGCTATTTCAGCTTGATGTTCTCGGCAGAACGCACCTTTCTTCATTCCAGTCTTCCTAAGTGTAACCTTGTTCAAAGTATTCTTGCACATTCAGGGACACAAGTATCGTCATATACTAAAAATACTGCCAAAACCCGGGATCGAACCAGGGAACTTTAAATCTTAAGTCTAACGCTCTCCCAACTGAGCTATTTCGGCTTGATGTTCTGCGCAGAACGCACCATCCTTCTCTCCAGTCTTCTTAAGTGTAAACTTGTGCAAAGTATTCTTGCACATTCAGGGACACAAGTATCGTCATAAACTAAAAATACTGCCGAAACTGGGGATCGAACCAGGGAACTTTAGATCTTCAGTCTAACTGTCTCCCAACTGAGCTATTTTGGCTTGATGTTCGATGCAGAACGCAACTTTCTTCTCTCCATTCTTCCTAAGTGTAACCTTGTACAAAGTATTCTTGCACATTCAGGGACGCAAGGATCGTCAAAAACAAAAAACACTGCCGAAACCCGGGATAGAACCAGGGACCTTTAGATCTTCAGTCTAATGCTCTCCCAAATGAGCTATTTCGGCTAGATGTTCTGGGCAGAACGCACCTTTCTTCTCTCCACTCTTCCTAAGTGTATCCTTGTACAAAGTATTCTTGCACATTCAGGGACGCAAGGATCATCATAAATAAAAAACACTGCCGAAACTGGGATCGAACCAGGGACATTTAGATCTTCAGTCTAACGCTCTCCCAACTGAGCTATTTCGGCCTGATGTTCGAAGCAGAACGCACCTTTCTTCTCTCCAGTCTTCCTAAGTGTATCCTTGTACAAAGTATTCTTGCACATTCAGGGACGCAAGGATCGTCATAAACAAAAAACACTGCCGAAACCCGGGATCGAACCAGGGACCTTTAGATCTTCAGTCTAACGCTCTCCCAACTGAGCTATTTCGGCTTGATGTTCTGGGCCGAACGCACCTTTCTTCTCTCCATCTTTCTAAGTGTAACCTTGTACAAAGTATTCTTGCACATTCAGGGACACAACTATCGTCATAAACAAAACAAAATGCCGAAACCCGGGATCGAACTATGGTCCTTTAGATCTTCAGTCTAACGCTCTCCCAACTGAGCTATTTTGGCTTGATGTTCGATGCAGAACGCACCTTTCTTCTCTCCAGTCTTTCTAAGTGTATCCTTGTACAAAGTATTCTTGCACATTCAGGGTCACAAGTATCGTCAAAAACAAAACAAAAATGCCGAAACCCGGGATAGAACCAGGGACCTTTAGATCTTCAGTCTAATGCTCTCCCAAATGAGCTATTTCGGCTTGATGTTCTGGGCAGAACGCACCTTTCTTCTCTCCACTCTTCGTAAGTGTATCCTTGTACAAAGTATTCTTGCACATTCAGGGACGCAAGGATCGTCATAAATAAAAAACACTGCCGAAACTGGGATCGAACCAGGGACATTTAGATCTTCAGTCTAACGCTCTCCCAACTGAGCTATTCCGGCTTGATGTTCGAAGCAGAACGCACCTTTCTTCTCTCCAGTCTTCCTAAGTGTATCCTTGTACAAAGTATTCTTGCACATTCAGGGACGCAAGGATGGTCATAAACAAAAAACACTGCCGAAACCCGGGATCGAACCAAGGACCTTTAGATCTTCAGTCTAACGCTCTCCCAACTGAGCTATTTCGGCTTGATGTTCTTGGCCGAACGCACCTTTCTTCTCTCCATCTTTCTAAGTGTAACCTTGTACAAAGTATTCTTGCACATTCAGGGACACAACTATCGTCATAAACAAAACAAAATGCCGAAACCCGGGATCGAACAATGGTCCTTTAGATCTTCAGTCTAACGCTCTCCCAACTGAGCTATTTCGGCTTGATGTTTTGGGCAGAACGCACCTTTCTTCTCTCCATCATTCTAAGTGTAACCTTGTACAAAGTATTCTTGCACATTCAGGGATACAAGTATCGTCATAAACAAAACAAAAATGCCGAAACCCGGGATCGAACTATGGTCCTTTAGATCTTCAGTCTAACGCTCTCCCAACGGAGCTATTTCGGCTTGATGTTTTGGGCAGAACGCACCTTTCTTCTCTACAGTCTTTCTAAGTGTAACCTTGTACAAAGTATTCTTGCACATTCAGGGACAAAAGTATCGTCATAAACAAAACAAAAATGCCGAGAACCGGGATCGAACTAGGGTCCTTTAAATCTTAAAATCTAACGCTCTACCAAATGAGCTATTACGGCTTGATGCTCTGGGCAGAACGCACCTTAGTTCTCTCCAGTCTTCCTAAGTGTATCATTGTACGAAGTATTCTTGCACATTCAGGGACGCAAGAATCGTCATAAACAAAAAACACTGCCGAAACCCGGGATCGAACCAGGGACCTTTAGATCTTCAGTCTAACGCTCTCACAACTGATATATTGCGGCTTGATGTTCTGGGCAGAACGCACCTTTCTTCTCTCCAGTCTTTCTAAGTGTAACCTTGTACAAAGTATTCTTGCACATTCAGGGACACAAGTATCGTCATAAACAAGACAAAATGCCGAGACCAGGGATCGAACCAGAGTCCTTTAAACCTTCAGCCTAACGCTCTACCAACTGAGCTATTTCGGCTTGATGTTCAATGCAGAACACGCCTTTCTTCTCTCCATTCTTCCTAAGTGTATCCTTGTACTAATTATTCTTGCACATTCTGGGACGCAAGGATCGTCATAAACAAAAAACACTGCCGAAACCCGGGATCGAACCAGGGACCTTTAGATATTCAGTCTAACGCTCTCCCAACTGAGCTATTTCAGCTTGATGTTCTCGGCAGAACGCACCTTTCTTCATTCCAGTCTTCCTAAGTGTAACCTTGTTCAAAGTATTCTTGCACATTCAGGGACACAAGTATCGTCATATACTAAAAATACTGCCAAAACCCGGGATCGAACCAGGGAACTTTAAATCTTCAGTCTAACGCTCTCCCAACTGAGCTATTTCGGCTTGATGTTCTGGGCAGAACGCACCATCCTTCTCTCCAGTCTTCTTAAGTGTAAACTTGTGCAAAGTATTCTTGCACATTCAGGGACACAAGTATCGTCATAAACTAAAAATACTGCCGAAACTGGGGATCGAACCAGGGAACTTTAGATCTTCAGTCTAACTGTCTCCCAACTGAGCTATTTTGGCTTGATGTTCGATGCAGAACGCACCTTTCTTTTCTCTAGTCTTTCTAAGTGTATCCTTGTACAAAGTATTCTTGCACATTCAGGGTCACAAGTATCGTCAAAAACAAAACAAAAATGCCGAAACCCGGAATCGAACCATGGTCCTTTAGATCTTCAGTCTAACGCTCTCCCAACTGTGCTATTTCGGCTTGATGTTTTGGGCAGAACGCACCTTTCTTCTCTCCATCTTTCTAAGTGTAACCTTGTACAAAGTATTCTTGCACATTCAGGGACAAAAGTATCGTCATAAACAAAACAAAAATGCCGAAACCCGTGATCGAACTATGGTCCTTAAATCTTCAGTCTAACGCTCTCCCAACTGAGCTATTTCGGCTTGATGTTTTGGGCAGAACGCGCCTTTCTTCTCTCCATCTTTCTAAGTGTAACCTTGTACAAAGTATTCTTGCACATTCAGGGACACAAGTATCGTCATAAAAAAAACAAAAATGCCGAAACCCGGGATCGAACTATGGTCCTTTAGATCTTCAGTCTAACGCTCTCCCAACTGAGCTATTTCGGCTTGATGTTTTGGGCAGAACGCACCTTTCTTCTCTCCATCTTTCTAAGTGTAACCTTGTACAAAGTATTCTTGCACATTCAGGGTCACAGGTATTGTCATAAACAAAACAAAAATGCCGAAACCCGGGATGGAACTATGGTCCTTTAGATCTTCAGTCTAACGCTCTCCCAACAGAGCTATTTCGGCATGATGGTTTGGGCAGAACGCACCTTTCTTCTCTCCATCTTTGTAAGTGTAACCTTGTACAAAGTATTCTTGCACATTCAGGACACAAGTATCGTCATAAACAAAACTAAAATGCCGAAACCCGGAATCGTATTAGGGTCCTTTAGATCCGCACACAAACGCTCTCCCAACTGAGCTATTTTGGCTTGATGTTCGATGCAGAACGAACCTTTCTTCTCTCCAGTCTTCCTAAGTGTAACCTTGTGCGAAGTATTCTTGCACATTCAGGTACACAAGTATCGTCATAAACTAAAAATACTGCCGAAAGCCGGGATCGAACCAGGGACCATTAGATCTTCGCTCTAACGGTCTCCCAACTGAGCTATTTCAGCTTGATGATCTGGGCAGAACGCACTTTCTTATCTCCAGTCTCCCTAAGTGTATCCTTGTACAAAGTATTCTTGCACATTCAGGGACGCAAGGTTCGTGAAAAACAAAAAAAAAAAACTGCCGAAACCCGGGATCGAACCAGGGACCTTTAGATCTTCAGTCTAACGCTCTCCCAACTGAGCTATTTCGGCTTGATGTACTGGGCAGAACGAACCTTTCTTCTCTGCAGTTTTCCTAAGTGTAACCTTGTGCGAAGTATTCTTGCACACTCAGGGACACAAGTATCGTCATAAACTAAAAATACTGCCGAAACCTGGCATCGAAAAAGGGACCTTTAGATCTTCAGTCTAACGCTCTCCCAACTGAGCTATTTCGACTTGATGTTCGATGCAGAACGCACTTTCTTCTCTCCAGTCTCCCTAAGTGTATCCTTGTACAAAGTATTCTTGCTCATTCAGGGGCGCAAGGTTCGTGAAAAACAAAAAAAAACTGCCGAAACCCGGGATGGAACCAGGGACCTTTAGATCTTCAGTCAAACGCTCTCCCAAATGAGCTATTACAGCTTGATGTTCGATGCACTACGCCCCTTTCTTCTCTGCAGTCCTCCTAAGTGTATCATTGTACAAAGTATTCTTGCTCATTCAGGGACGCAAGAATCGTCATAAACAAAAAACACTGCCGAAACCCGGGATCGAACCAGGGACCTTTAGATCTTCAGTCTAACGCTGTCCCAACTGAGCTATTTCGGCTTGATGTTCTGGGCAGAACGCACCTTTCTTCTCTCCAGTCTTCCTAAGTGTATCCTTGTACAAAGTATTCTTGCACATTCAGGGACGCAAGGATCGTCATAAACAAAAAACACTGCCGAAACCCGGGATCGAACCAGGGACCTTTAGATCTTCAGTCTAACGCTCTCCCAACTGAGCTGGTTCGGCTTGATGTTCTGGGCAGAACGCACCTTTCTTCTCTCCATCTTTCTAAGTGTAACCTTGTACATACAGGGACACAACTATCGTCATAAACAAAACAAAATGCCGTGACCCGGGATCGAACTATGGTCCTTGTAACCTTGTACAAAGTATTCTTGCACATTCAGGGTCATAAGTATCGTCATAAACAAAACAAAAATGCCGAAACCCGGGATCGAACCAGGGACCTTTAGATCTTCAATCTAACGCTCTCCCAACTGAGCTATTTCGGCTTGATGTTCTGGGCAGAACGCACCTTTCTTCTCTCCTTCATTCTAAGTGTAACCTTGTACAAAGTATTCTTGCACATTCAGGGACACAAGTATCGTCATAAACAAAACAAAAATGCCGAAACCCGGGATCGAACTATGGTCCTTTAGATCTTCAGCCTAACGCTCTCCCATCTGAGTTATTTCGGCTTGATGTTCGATGCAGAACGCACCTTTCTTCTCTCCATTTTTCTAAGTGTAACCTTGTACAAAGTATTCTTGCACATTCAAGGACACAACTATCGTCATAAACAAAACAAAATGCCGTGACCCGGGATCGAAAAGGGTCCTTTAATCTTCACTCTAACGCTCGCCTAACTGAGCTATTTCGGCTTGATGTTCAATGCACTACGCCCCTTTCTTCTCTCCAGTCCTCCTAAGTGTATCATAGTACAAAGTAGTCTTGCACATTCAGGGACAAAAGTATCGTCATAAACAAAACAAAAATGCCGAAACCCGGGATCGAACTATGGTCCTTAAATCTTCAGTCTAACGCTCTCCCAACTGAGCTATTTCGGCTTGATGTTTTGGGCAGAACGCACCATTCTTCTCTCCATCTTTCTAAGTGTAACCTTGTACAAAGTATTCTTGCACATTCAGGGACACAAGTATCGTCATAAACAAAACAAAAATGCCGAAACCCGGGATGGAACTATGGTCCTTTAGATCTTCAGTCTAACGCTCTCCCAACAGAGCTATTTCGGCATGATGGTTTGGGCAGAACGCACCTTTCTTCTCTCCATCTTTGTAAGTGTAACCTTGTACAAAGTATTCTTGCACATTCACGACACAAGTATCGTCATACACAAAACTAAAATGCCGAAACCCGGAATCGTATTAGGGTCCTTTAGATCTTCACTCAAACGCTCTCCCAACTGAGCTATATCGGCTTGATATTCGATGCAGAATGCACCTTTCTTCTCTCCATTCATCCTAAGTGTATCCTTGTGCAAAGTTTTCTTGCACATTCAGGGACGCAAGGATCGTCATAAACAAAAAATACTGCCGAAACCCGGGATCGAACAGGCGACCTTTAGATCTTCAGTCTAACGCTCTCCCAACTGAGCTATTTCGGCTTGATGTACTGGGCAGAACGAACCTTTCTTCTCTCCAGTCTTCCTAAGTGTAACCTTGTGCGAAGTATTCTTGCACATTCAGGTACACAAGTATCGTCATAAACTAAAAATACTGCCGAAAGCCGGGATCGAACCAGGGACCATTAGATCTTCGCTCTAACGGTCTCCCAACTGAGCTATTTCGGCTTGATGTTCTGGGCAGAACGCAACATCCTTCTCTCCAGTCTTCTTAAGTGTAAACTTGTGCAAAGTATTCTTGCACATTCAGGGACACAAGTATCATCATAAACTAAAAATACTGCCGAAACTGGGGATCGAACCAGGGAACTTTAGATCTTCAGTCTAACTGTCTCCCAACTGAGCTATTTTGGCTTGATGTTCGATGCAGAACGCACCTTTCTTCTCTCCAGTCTTTCTAAGTGTATCCTTGTACAAAGTATTCTTGCACATTCAGGGTCACAAGTATCGTCAAAAACAAAACAAAAATGCCGAAACCCGGAATCGAACCATGGTCCTTTAGATCTTCAGTCTAACGCTCTCCCAACTGAGCTATTTCGGCTTGATGTTTTGGGCAGAACGCACCTTTCTTCTCTCCATCTTTCTAAGTGTAACCTTGTACAAAGTATTCTTGCACATTCAGGGACAAAAGTATCGTCATAAACAAAACAAAAATGCCGAAACCCGGGATCGAACTATGGTCCTTAAATCTTCAGTCTAACGCTCTCCCAACTGAGCTATTTCGGCTTGATGTTTTGGGCAGAACGCACCTTTCTTCTCTCCATCTTTCTAAGTGTAACCTTGTACAAAGTATTCTTGCACATTCAGGGACACAAGTATCGTCATAAACAAAACAAAAATGCCGAAACCCGGGATCGAACTATGGTCCTTTAGATCTTCAGTCTAACGCTCTCCCAACTGAGCTATTTCGGCTTGATGTTTTGGGCAGAACGCACCTTTCTTCTCTCCATCTTTCTAAGTGTAACCTTGTACAAAGTATTCTTGCACATTCAGGGTCACAGGTATTGTCATAAACAAAACAAAAATGCCGAAACCCGGGATGGAACTATGGTCCTTTAGATCTTCAGTCTAACGCTCTCCCAACAGAGCTATTTCGGCATGATGGTTTGGGCAGAACGCACCTTTCTTCTCTCCATCTTTGTAAGTGTAACCTTGTACAAAGTATTCTTACACATTCAGGACAAAAGTATCGTCATAAACAAAACTAAAATCCCGAAACCCGGAATCGTATTAGGGTCATTTAGATCTTGACACAAACGCTCTCCCAACTGAGCTATATCGGCTTGATATTCGATGCAGAATGCACCTTTCTTCTCTCCATTCTTCCTAAGTGTATCCTTGTGCAAAGTTTTCTTGCAGATTCATGGACGCAAGAATCGTCATAAACAAAAAATACTGCCGAAACCCGGGATCGAACATGCGACCTTTAGATCTTCAGTCTAACGCTCTCCCAACTGAGCTATTTCGGCTTGATGTACTGGGCAGAACGAACCTTTCTTCTCTCCAGTCTTCCTAAGTGTAACCTTGTGCGAAGTATTCTTGCTCATTCAGGTACACAAGTATCGTCATAAACTAAAAATACTGCCGAAAGCCGGGATCGAACCAGGGACCATTAGATCTTCGCTCTAACGGTCTCCCAACTGAGCTATTTCGGCTTGATGTTCTGGGCAGAACGCACCATCCTTCTCTCCAGTCTTCTTAAGTGTAAACTTGTGCAAAGTATTCTTGCACATTCAGGGACACAAGTATCGTCATAAACTAAAAATACTGCCGAAACTGGGGATCGAACCAGGGAACTTTAGATCTTCAGTCTAACTGTCTCCCAACTGAGCTATTTTGGCTTGATGTTCGATGCAGGACGCAACTTTCTTCTCTCCAGTCTTTCTAAGTGTATCCTTGTACAAAGTATTCTTGCACATTCAGGGTCACAAGTATCGTCAAAAACAAAACAAAAATGCCGAAACCCGGAATCGAACCATGGTCCTTTAGATCTTCAGTCTAACGCTCTCCCAACTGAGCTATTTCGGCTTGATGTTTTGGGCAGAACGCACCTTTCTTCTCTCCATCTTTCTAAGTGTAACCTTGTACAAAGTATTCTTGCACATTCAGGGACACAAGTATCGTCATAAACAAAACAAAAATGCCGAAACCCGGGATCGAACTATGGTCCTTTATATCTTCAGTCTAACGCTCTCCCAACTGAGCTATTTCGGCTTGATGTTTTGGGCAGAACGCACCTTTCTTCTCTCCATCTTTGTAAGTGTAACCTTGTACAAAGTATTCTTGCACATTCAGGACACAACTATCGTCATAAACAAAACTAAAATGCCGAAACCCGGAATCGTATTAGGGTCCTTTAGATCTTGACACAAACGCTCTCCCAACTGAGCTATATCGGCTTGATATTCGATGCAGAATGCACCTTTCTTCTCTCCATTCTTCCTAAGTGTATCCTTGTGCAAAGTTTTCTTGCAGATTCAGGGACGCAAGGATCGTCATAAACAAAAAATACTGCCGAAACCCGGGATCGAACATGCGACCTTTAGATCTTCAGTCTAACGCTCTCCCAACTGAGCTATTTCGGCTTGATGTTCTGGGCAGAACGCACCTTTCTTCTCTCTACTCTTCGTAAGTGTATCCTTGTACAAAGTATTCTTGCACATTCAGGGACGCAAGGATCGTCATAAATAAAAAAAACACTGCCGAAACTGGGATCGAACCAGGGACATTTAGATCTTCAGTCTAACGCTCTCCCAACTGAGCTATTCCGGCTTGATGTTCGAAGCAGAACGCACCTTTCTTCTCTCCAGTCTTCCTAAGTGTATCCTTGTACAAAGTATTCTTGCACATTCAGGGACGCAAGGATCGTCATAAACAAAAAACACTGCCGAAACCCGGGATCGAACCAAGGACCTTTAGATCTTCAGTCTAACGCTCTCCCAACTGAGCTATTTCGGCTTGATGTTCTGGGCCGAACGCACCTTTCTTCTCTCCATCTTTCTAAGTGTAACCTTGTACAAAGTATTCTTGCACATTCACGGACACAACTATCGTCATAAACAAAACAAAATGCCGAAACCCGGGATCGAACTATGGTCCTTTAGATCTTCAGTCTAACGCTCTCCCAACTGAGCTATTTCGGCTTGATGTTTTGGGCAGAACGCACCTTTCTTCTCTCCATCATTCTAAGTGTAACCTTGTACAAAGTATTCTTGCTCATTCAGGGGCGCAAGGTTCGTGAAAAACAAAAAAAACTGCCGAAACCCGGGATGGAACCAGGGACCTTTAGATCTTCAGTCTAACGCTCTCCCAAATGAGCTATTACAGCTTGATGTTCGATGCACTACGCCCCTTTCTTCTCTGCAGTCCTCCTAAGTGTATCATTGTACAAAGTATTCTTGCTCATTCAGGGACGCAAGAATCGTCATAAACAAAAAACACTGCCGAAACCCGGGATCGAACCAGGGACCTTTAGATCTTCAGTCTAACGCTGTCCCAACTGAGCTATTTCGGCTTGATGTTCTGGGCAGAACGCACCTTTCTTCTCTCCAGTCTTCCTAAGTGTATCCTTGTACAAAGTATTCTTGCACATTCAGGGACGCAAGAATCGTCATAAACAAAAAACACTGCCGAAACCCGGGATCGAACCAGGGACCTTTAGATCTTCAGTCTAACGCTGTCCCAACTGAGCTATTTCGGCTTGATGTTCTGGGCAGAACGCACCTTTCTTCTCTCCAGTCTTTCTAAGTGTAACCTTGTACAAAGTATTCTTGCACATTCAAGGACACAGCTATCGTCATAAACAAAACAAAATGCCGTGACCCGGGATCGAAAAGGGTCCTTTAATCTTCACTCTAACGCTCGCCTAACTGAGCTATTTCGGCTTGATGTTCAATGCACTACGCCCCTTTCTTCTCTCCAGTCCTCCTAAGTGTATCATTGTACAAAGTATTCTTGCACATTCAGGGACGCAAGGATCGTCATAAACAAAAAAACACTGCCGAAACCCGGGATCAAACCAGCGACCTTTAGATCTTCAGTCTAACGCTCTCCCAACTGAGCTGTTTCGGCTTGATGTTCTGGGCAGAACGCACCTTTCTTCTCTCCATCTTTCTAGGTGTAACCTTGTACATACAGGGACACAAGTATCGTCATAAACAAAACAAAATGCCGTGACCCGGGATCGAACTATGGTCCTTGTAACCTTGTACAAAGTATTCTTGCACATTCAGGGACAAAAGTATCGTCATAAACAAAACAAAAATGCCGAAACCCGGGATCGAACTATGGTCCTTAAATCTTCAGTCTAACGCTCTCCCAACTGAGCTATTTCGGCTTGATGTTTTGGGCAGAACGCACCTTTCTTCTCTCCATCTTTCTAAGTGTAACCTTGTACAAAGTATTCTTGCACATTCAGGGACACAAGTATCGTCATAAACTAAAAATACTGCCGAAACCTGGCATCGAAAAAGGGACCTTTAGATCTTCAGTCTAACTTTCTCCCAACTGAGCTATTTCGGCTTGATGTTCGATGATGAACGCACTTTATTCTCTCCAGTCTCCCTAAGTGTATCCTTGTACAAAGTATTCTTGCTCATTCAGGGGCGCAAGGTTCGTGAAAGACAAAAAAAAACTGCCGAAACCCGGGATGGAACCAGGGACCTTTAGATCTTCAGTCTAACGCTCTCCCAAATGAGCTATTACGGCTTGATGTTCGATGCACTACGCCCCTTTGTTCTCTCCAATCCTCCTAAGTGTATCATTGTACAAAGTATTCTTGCTCATTCAGGGACGCAAGAATCGTCATAAACAAACAACACTGCCGAAACCCGGGATCGAACCAGGGACCTTTAGATCTTCAGTCTAACGCTCTCCCAACTGAGCTATTTCGGCTTGATGTTCTGGGCAGAACGCACCTTTCTTCTCTCCATCTTTCTAAGTGTAACCTTGTACATACAGGGACACAAGTATCGTCATAAACAAAACAAAATGCCGTGACCCGGGATCGAACTATGGTCCTTGTAACCTTCTACAAAGTATTCTTGCACATTCAGGGTCACAAGTATCGTCATAAACAAAACAAAAATGCCGAAACCCGGGATCGAACCAGGGACCTTTAGATCTTCAATCTAACGCTCTCCCAACTGAGCTATTTCGGCTTGATGTTCTGGGCAGAACGCACCTTTCTTCTCTCCTTCATTCTAAGTGTAACCTTGTACAAAGTATTCTTGCACATTCAGGGACACAAGTATCGTCATAAACAAAACAAATATGCCGAAACCCGGGATCGAACTATGGTCCTTTAGATCTTCAGTCTAACGCTCTCCCAACTGAGCTATTTCGGCTTAATGTTTTGGGCAGAACGCACCTTTCTTCTCTCCATCTTTCTAAGTGTAACCTTGTACAAAGTATTCTTGCACATTCAGGGTCACAAGTATCGTCATAAACAAAACAAAAATGCCGAAACCCGGGATCGAACCAGGGACCTTTACATCTTCAGCCCTACGCTCTCCCATCTGAGTTATTTCGGCTTGATGTTCGATGCAGAACGCACCTTTCTTCTCTCCATTTTTCTAGGTGTAACCTTGTACAAAGTATTCTTGCACATTCAAGGACACAACTATCGTCATAAACAAAACAAAATGCCGTGACCCGGGATCGAAAAGGGTCCTTTAATCTTCACTCTAACGCTCGCCTAACTGAGCTATTTCGGCTTGATGTTCAATGCACTACGCCCCTTTCTTCTTTCCAGTCCTCCTAAGTGTATCATTGTACAAAGTATTCTTGCACATTCAGGGACGAAAGGATCGTGAAAAACAAAAAATACTGCCGAAACCCGGGATCGAACCAGGGACCTTTAAATCTTCAGTCTAACGCTCTCCCAAATGAGCTATTACGTCTTGCTGTTCGATGCACTACGCCCCTTTCTACTCTCCAGTCCTCCTAAGTGTATCATTGTACAAAGTATTCTTGCACATTAAGGGACGCAAGTATCGTCATAAACGAAAAACACATACGAAACCCGGGATCGAACAAGGGACCTTTAATTCTTCAGTCTAACGCTCTCCCAAATGAGCTATTTCGGCTTCATGTTCAATGCAGAACGCACCTTTCTTCTCTCCATTCTTCCTAAGTGTATCCTTGTACAAAGTATTCTTGCACATTCAGGGACGCAAGGATCGTCATAAACAAAAAACACTGCCGATACCCGGGATAGAACCAGGGACCTTTAGATCTTCAGTCTAACGCTCTCCCAACTGAGCTATTTCGGCTTGGTGCTCGATGCAGAACGCACCTTTCTTCATTCCAGTCTTCTTAAGTGTAACCTTGTGCAAAGAATTCTTGCACATTCAGGGACACAAGTATCGTCATAAACTAAAAATACTGCCGAAACTGGGGATCGAACCAGGGTCCTTTAGATCTTCAGTCTAACTGTCTCCCAACTGAGCTATTTTGGCTTGATGTTCGATGCAGAACGCACCTTTCTTCTCTCCAGTGTTTCTAAGTGTATCCTTGTACAAAGTATCTTACACATTCAGGGACGCAAGGATCGTCATAAACAAAAAACACTGCCGAAACTGGGATCGAACCAGGGGCCTTTAGATCTTCAGTCTAACCTTCTCCCAACTGAGCTCTTTCGGCCTGTTGTTCTGAGCAGAACGCACCTATCTTCTCTCCAGTCTTCCTAAGTGTAACCTTATGCAGTGTATTCTTGCTCTCTCAGGGACACAAGTATCGTCATAAACTAAAAATACTGCCGAATCCGAGGATCGAACCAGGGACCCTTAGATCTTCAGTCTAACGTTCTCCCCACTGCGCTATTTCGGCTTGACGTTCTGGGCAGAACGCACCTTTCTTCTCTCCATCTTTCTAAGTGTAACCTTGTACAAAGTATTCTTGCACATTCAGGGACACAAGTATCGTCATAAACAAAACAAAAGTGCCGAAACCCGGGATCGAACTATGGTCCTTTAGATCTTCGGTCTAACGCTCTCCCAACTGAGCTATTTCGGCTTGATGTTTTGGGCAGAACGCACCTTTCTTCTCTCCATCTTTCTAAGTGTAACCTTGTACAAAGTATTCTTGCACATTCAGGGTCACAAGTATTGTCATAAACAAAACAAAAATGCCGAAACCCGGGATGGAACTATGGTCCTTTAGATCTTCAGTCTAACGCTCTCGCAACAGAGCTATTTCGGCTTGATGGTTTGGGCAGAACGCACCTTTCTTCTCTCCATCTTTGTAAGTGTAACCTTGTACAAAGTATTCTTGCACATTCAGGACACAAGTATCGTCATAAACAAAACTAAAATGCCGAAACCCGGAATCGTATTAGGGTCCTTTAGATCTTCACTCAAACGCTCTCCCAACTGAGCTATATCGGCTTGATATTCGATGCAGAATGCACCTTTCTTCTCTCCATTCTTCCTAAGTGTATCCTTGTGCAAAGTTTTCTTGCACATTCAGGGACGCAAGGATCGTCATAAACAAAAAATACTGCCGAAACCCGGGATCGAACATGCGACCTTTAGAACTTCAGTCTAACGCTCTCCCAACTGAGCTATTTCGGCTTGATGTACTGGGCAGAACGAACCTTTCTTCTCTCCAGTCTTCCTAAGTGTAACCTTGTGCGAAGTATTCTTGCACATTCAGGTACACAAGTATCGTCATAAACTAAAAATACTGCCGAAAGCCGGGATCGAACCAGGGACCATTAGATCTTCGCTCTAACGGTCTCCCAACTGAGCTATTTCAGCTTGATGATCTGGGCAGAACGCACTTTCTTATCTCCAGTCTCCCTAAGTGTATCCTTGTACAAAGTATTCTTGCACATTAAGGGACGCAAGGTTCGTGAAAAACAAAAAAAAACTGCCGAAACCCGGGATCGAACCAGGGACCTTTAGATCTTCAGTTTAACGCTCTCCCAACTGAGCTATTTCGGCTTGATGTACTGGGCGGAACGAACCTTTCTTCTCTGCAGTCTTCCTAAGTGTAACCTTGTGCGAAGTATTCTTGCACACTCAGGGACACAAGTATCGTCATAAACTAAAAATACTGCCGAAACCTGGCATCGAAAAAGGGACCTTTAGATCTTCAGTCTAACGCTCTCCCAACTGAGCTATTTCGGCTTGATGTTCGATGATGAACGCACTTTCTTCTCTCCAGTCTCCCTAAGTGTATCCTTGTACAAAGTATTCTTGCTCATTCAGGGGCGCAAGGTTCGTGAAAAACAAAAAAAAAACTGCCGAAACCCGGGATGGAACCAGGGACCTTTAGATCTTCAGTCTAACGCTCTCCCAAATGAGCTATTACGGCTTGATGTTCGATGCACTACGCCCCTTTGTTCTCTCCAGTCCTCCTAAGTGTATCATTGTACAAAGTATTCTTGCTCATTCAGGGACGCAAGAATCGTCATAAACAAACAACACTGCCGAAACCCGGGATCAAACCAGGGACCTTTAGATCTTCAGTCTAACGCTCTCCCAACTGAGCTATTTCGGCTCGATGTTCTGGGCAGAACGCACCTTTCTTCTCTCCAGTCTTCCTAAGTGTATCCTTGTACAAAGTATTCTTGCACATTCAGGGACGCAAGGATCAACATAAACAAAAAACACTGCCGAAACCCGGGATCGAACCAGGGACCTTTAGATCTTCAGTCTAACGCTCTCCCAACTAGCTATTTCGGCTTGATGTTCTGGGCAGAACGCACCTTTCTTCTCTCCATCTTTCTAAGTGTAACCTTGTACATACAGGGACACAAGTATCGTCATAAACAAAACAAAATGCCGTGACCCGGGATCGAACTATGGTCCTTGTAACCTTCTACAAAGTATTCTTGCACATTCAGGGTCACAAGTATCGTCATAAACAAAACAAAAATGCCGAAACCCGGGATCGAACCAGGGACTTTAGATCTTCAATCTAACGCTCTCCCAACTGAGCTATTTAGACTTGATGTTCTGGGCAGAACGCACCTTTCTTCTCTCCTTCATTCTAAGTGTAACCTTGTACAAAGTATTCTTGCACATTCAGGGACACAAGTATCGTCATAAACAAAACAAAAATGCCGAAACCCGGGATCGAACTATGGTCCTTTAGATCTTCAGTCTAACGCTCTCCCAACTGAGCTATTTTGGCTTGATGTTCGATGCAGAACGCACCTTTCTTCTCTCCAGTCTTTCTAAGTGTATCCTTGTACAAAGTATTCTTGCATATTCAGGGTCACAAGTATCGTCAAAAACAAAACAAAAATGCCGAAACCCGGGATAGAACCAGGGACCTTTAGATCTTCAGTCTAATGCTCTCCCAAATGAGCTATTTCGGCTTGATGTTCTGGGCAGAACGCACCTTTCTTCTCTCCACTCTTCGTAAGTGTATCCTTGTACAAAGTATTCTTGCACATTCAGGGACGCAAGGATCGTCATAAATAAAAAACACTGCCGAAACTGGGATCGAACCAGGGACATTTAGATCTTCAGTCTAACGCTCTCCCAACTGAGCTATTCCGGCTTGATGTTCGAAGCAGAACGCACCTTTCTTCTCTCCAGTCTTCCTAAGTGTATCCTTGTACAAAGTATTCTTGCACATTCAGGGACGCAAGGATCGTCATAAACAAAAAACACTGCCGAAACCCGGGATCGAACCAAGGACCTTTAGATCTTCAGTCTAACGCTCTCCCAACTGAGCTATTTCGGCTTGATGTTCTGGGCCGAACGCACCTTTCTTCTCTCCATCTTTCTAAGTGTAACCTTGTACAAAGTATTCTTGCACATTCAGGGACACAACTATCGTCATAAACAAAACAAAATGCCGAAACCCGGGATCGAACTATGGTCCTTTAGATCTTCAGTCTAACGCTCTCCCAACTGAGCTATTTCGGCTTGATGTTTTGGGCAGAACGCACCTTTCTTCTCTCCATCATTCTAAGTGTAACCTTGTACAAAGTATTCTTGCACATTCAGGGATACAAGTATCGTCATAAACAAAACAAAAATGCCGAAACCCGGGATCGAACTATGGTCCTTTAGATCTTCAGTCTAACGCTCTCCCAACAGAGCTATTTCGGCTTGATGTTTTGGGCAGAACGCACCTTTCTTCTCTACAGTCTTTCTAAGTGTAACCTTGTACAAAGTATTCTTGCACATTCAGGGACAAAAGTATCGTCATAAACAAAACAAAAATGCCGAGAACCGGGATCGAACCAGGGTCCTTTAAATCTTAAAATCTAACGCTCTACCAAATGAGCTATTACGGCTTGATGCTCTGGGCAGAACGCACCTTAGTTCTCTCCAGTCTTCCTAAGTGTATCATTGTACAAAGTATTCTTGCACATTCAGGGACGCAAGAATCGTCATAAACAAAAAACACTGCCGAAACCCGGGATCGAACCAGGGACCTTTAGATCTTCAGTCTAACGCTCTCACAACTGATATATTGCGGCTTGATGTTCTGGGCAGAACGCACCTTTCTTCTCTCCAGTCTTTCTAAGTGTAACCTTGTACAAAGTATTCTTGCACATTCAGGGACACAAGTATCGTCATAAACAAGACAAAATGCCGAGACCAGGGATCGAACCAGAGTCCTTTAAATCTTCAGCCTAACGCTCTACCAACTGAGCTATTTCGGCTTGATGTTCAATGCAGAACACACCTTTCTTCTCTCCATTCTTCCTAAGTGTATCCTTGTACAAATTATTCTTGCACATTCTGGGACGCAAGGATCGTCATAAACAAAAAACACTGCCGAAACCCGGGATCGAACCAGGGACCTTTAGATATTCAGTCTAACGCTCTCCCAACTGAGCTATTTCAGCTTGATGTTCTCGGCAGAACGCACCTTTCTTCATTCCAGTCTTCCTAAGTGTAACCTTGTTCAAAGTATTCTTGCACATTCAGGGACACAAGTATCGTCATATACTAAAAATACTGCCAAAACCCGGGATCGAACCAGGGAACTTTAAATCTTCAGTCTAACGCTCTCCCAACTGAGCTATTTCGGCTTGATGTTCTGGGCAGAACGCACCATCCTTCTCTCCAGTCTTCTTAAGTGTAAACTTGTGCAAAGTATTCTTGCACATTCAGGGACACAAGTATCGTCATAAACTAAAAATACTGCCGAAACTGGGGATCGAACCAGGGAACTTTAGATCTTCAGTCTAACTGTCTCCCAACTGAGCTATTTTGGCTTGATGTTCGATGCAGAACGCACCTTTCTTCTCTCCAGTCTTTCTAAGTGTATCCTTGTACAAAGTATTCTTGCACATTCAGGGTCACAAGTATCGTCAAAAACAAAACAAAAATGCCGAAACCCGGAATCGAACCATGGTCCTTTAGATCTTCAGTCTAACGCTCTCCCAACTGTGCTATTTCGGCTTGATGTTTTGGGCAGAACGCACCTTTCTTCTCTCCATCTTTCTAAGTGTAACCTTGTACAAAGTATTCTTGCACATTCAGGGACAAAAGTATCGTCATAAACAAAACAAAAATGCCGAAACCCGTGATCGAACTATGGTCCTTAAATCTTCAGTCTAACGCTCTCCCAACTGAGCTATTTCGGCTTGATGTTTTGGGCAGAACGCGCCTTTCTTCTCTCCATCTTTCTAAGTGTAACCTTGTACAAAGTATTCTTGCACATTCAGGGACACAAGTATCGTCATAAAAAAAACAAAAATGCCGAAACCCGTGATCGAACTATGGTCCTTTAGATCTTCAGTCTAACGCTCTCCCAACTGAGCTATTTCGGCTTGATGTTTTGGGCAGAACGCACCTTTCTTCTCTCCATCTTTCTAAGTGTAACCTTGTACAAAGTATTCTTGCACATTCAGGGTCACAGGTATTGTCATAAACAAAACAAAAATGCCGAAACCCGGGATGGAACTATGGTCCTTTAGATCTTCAGTCTAACGCTCTCCCAACAGAGCTATTTCGGCATGATGGTTTGGGCAGAACGCACCTTTCTTCTCTCCATCTTTGTAAGTGTAACCTTGTACAAAGTATTCTTGCACATTCAGGACACAAGTATCGTCATAAACAAAACTAAAATGCCGAAACCCGGAATCGTATTAGGGTCCTTTAGATCTTCACACAAACGCTCTCCCAACTGAGCTATTTTGGCTTGATGTTCGATGCAGAACGAACCTTTCTTCTCTCCAGTCTTCCTAAGTGTAAATTGTGCGAAGTATTCTTGCACATTCAGGTACACAAGTATCGTCATAAACTAAAAATACTGCCGAAAGCCGGGATCGAACCAGGGACCATTAGATCTTCGCTCTAACGGTCTCCCAACTGAGCTATTTCAGCTTGATGATCTGGGCAGAACGCACTTTCTTATCTCCAGTCTCCCTAAGTGTATCCTTGTACAAAGTATTCTTGCACATTCAGGGACGCAAGGTTCGTGAAAAACAAAAAAAAAACTGCCGAAACCCGGGATCGAACCAGGGACCTTTAGATCTTCAGTCTAACGCTCTCCCAACTGAGCTATTTCGGCTTGATGTACTGGGCAGAACGAACCTTTCTTCTCTGCAGTTTTCCTAAGTGTAACCTTGTGCGAAGTATTCTTGCACACTCAGGGACACAAGTATCGTCATAAACTAAAAATACTGCCGAAACCTGGCATCGAAAAAGGGACCTTTAGATCTTCAGTCTAACGCTCTCCCAACTGAGCTATTTCGGCTTGATGTTCGATGCAGAACGCACTTTCTTCTCTCCAGTCTCCCTAAGTGTATCCTTGTACAAAGTATTCTTGCTCATTCAGGGGCGCAAGGTTCGTGAAAAACAAAAAAAACTGCCGAAACCCGGGATGGAACCAGGGACCTTTAGATCTTCAGTCCAACGCTCTCCCAAATGAGCTATTACAGCTTGATGTTCGATGCACTACGCCCCTTTCTTCTCTGCAGTCCTCCTAAGTGTATCATTGTACAAAGTATTCTTGCTCATTCAGGGACGCAAGAATCGTCATAAACAAAAAACACTGCCGAAACCCGGGATCGAACCAGGGACCTTTAGATCTTCAGTCTAACGCTGTCCCAACTGAGCTATTTCGGCTTGATGTTCTGGGCAGAACGCACCTTTCTTCTCTCCAGTCTTCCTAAGTGTATCCTTGTACAAAGTATTCTTGCACATTCAGGGACGCAAGGATCGTCATAAACAAAAAACACTGCCGAAACCCGGGATCGAACCAGGGACCTTTAGATCTTCAGTCTAACGCTCTCCCAACTGAGCTGGTTCGGCTTGATGTTCTGGGCAGAACGCACCTTTCTTCTCTCCATCTTTCTAAGTGTAACCTTGTACATACAGGGACACAACTATCGTCATAAACAAAACAAAATGCCGTGACCCGGGATCGAACTATGGTCCTTGTAACCTTGTACAAAGTATTCTTGCACATTCAGGGTCATAAGTATCGTCATAAACAAACAAAAATGCCGAAACCCGGGATCGAACCAGGGACCTTTAGATCTTCAATCTAACGCTCTCCCAACTGAGCTATTTCGGCTTGATGTTCTGGGCAGAACGCACCTTTCTTCTCTCCTTCATTCTAAGTGTAACCTTGTACAAAGTATTCTTGCACATTCAGGGACACAAGTATCGTCATAAACAAAACAAAAATGCCGAAACCCGGGATCGAACTATGGTCCTTTAGATCTTCAGCCTAACGCTCTCCCATCTGAGTTATTTCGGCTTGATGTTCGATGCAGAACGCACCTTTCTTCTCTCCATTTTTCTAAGTGTAACCTTGTACAGAGTATTCTTGCACATTCAAGGACACAACTATCGTCATAAACAAAACTAAATGCCGTGACCCGGGATCGAAAAGGGTCCTTTAATCTTCACTCTAACGCTCGCCTAACTGAGCTATTTCGGCTTGATGTTCAATGCACTACGCCCCTTTCTTCTCTCCAGTCCTCCTAAGTGTATCATAGTACAAAGTAGTCTTGCACATTCAGGGACAAAAGTATCGTCATAAACAAAACAAAAATGCCGAAACCCGGGATCGAACTATGGTCCTTAAATCTTCAGTCTAACGCTCTCCCAACTGAGCTATTTCGGCTTGATGTTTTGGGCAGAACGCACCTTTCTTCTCTCCATCTTTCTAAGTGTAACCTTGTACAAAGTATTCTTGCACATTCAGGGACACAAGTATCGTCATAAACAAAACAAAAATGCCGAAACCCGGGATCGAACTATGGTCCTTTAGATCTTCAGTCTAACGCTCTCCCAACTGAGCTATTTCGGCTTGATGTTCTGGGCAGAACGCACCTTTCTTCTCTCCATCTTTGTAAGTGTAACCTTGTACAAAGTATTCTTGCACATTCAGGACACAACTATCGTCATAAACAAAACTAAAATGCCGAAACCCGGAATCGTATTAGGGTCCTTTAGATCTTGACACAAACGCTCTCCCAACTGAGCTATAACGGCTTGATATTCGATGCAGAATGCACCTTTCTTCTCTCCATTCTTCCTAAGTGTATCCTTGTGCAAAGTTTTCTTGCAGATTCAGGGACGCAAGGATCGTCATAAACAAAAAATACTGCCGAAACCCGGGATCGAACATGCGACCTTTAGATCTTCAGTCTAACGCTCTCCCAACTGAGCTATTTCGGCTTGATGTACTGGGCAGAACGAACCTTTCTTCTCTCCAGTCTTCCTAAGTGTAACCTTGTGCGAAGTATTCTTGCACATTCAGGTACACAAGTATCGTCATAAATTAAAAATACTGCCGAAAGCCGGGATCGAACCAGGGACCATTAGATCTTCGCTCTAACGGTCTCCCAACTGAGCTATTTCAGCTTGATGATCTGGGGCAGAACGCACTTTCTTATCTCCAGTCTCCCTAAATGTATCCTTGTACAAAGTATTCTTGCACATTCAGGGACGCAAGGTTCGTGAAAAACAAAAAAAACTGCCGAAACCCGGGATCGAACCAGGGACCTTTAGATCTTCAGTCTAACGCTCTCCCAACTGAGCTATTTCGGCTTGATGTTCGATGCAGAACGAACCTTTCTTCTCTGTAGTTTTCCTAAGTGTAACCTTGTGCGAAGTATTCTTGCACACTCAGGGACACCAGTATCGTCATAAACTAAAAATACTGCCGAAACCTGGCATCGAAAAAGGGACGTTTAGATCTTCAGTCTAACGCTCTCCCAACTGAGCTATTTCGGCTTGATGTTCGATGCAGAACGCACTTTCTTCTCTCCAGTCTCCCTAAGTGTATCCTTGTACAAAGTATTCTTGCTCATTCAGGGGCGCAAGGTTCGTGAAAAACAAAAAAAAACTGCCGAAACCCGGGATGGAACCAGGGACCTTTAGATCTTCAGTCTAACGCTCTCCCAAATGAGCTATTACGGCTTGATGTTCGATGCACTACGCCCCTTTCTTCTCTGCAGACCTCCTAAGTGTATCATTGTACAAAGTATTCTTGCTCATTCAGGGACGCAAGAATCGTCATAAACAAAAAACACTGCCGAAACCCGGGATCGAACCAGGGACCTTTAGATCTTCAGTCTAACGCTGTCCCAACTGAGCTATTTCGGCTTGATGTTCTGGGCAGAACGCACCTTTCTTCTCTCCAGTCTTCCTAAGTGTATCCTTGTACAAAGTATTTTTGCACATTCAGGGACGCAAGGATCGTCATAAACAAAAAAACACTGCCGAAACCCAGGATCGAACCAGCGACCTTTAGATCTTCAGTCTAACGCTCTCCCAACTGAGCTGTTTCGGCTTGATGTTCTGGGGAGAACGCACCTTTCTTCTCTCCATCTTTCTAAGTGTAACCTTGTACATACAGGGACACAAGTATCGTCATAAACAAAACAAAATGCCGTGATCCGGGATCGAACTATGGTCCTTGTAACCTTGTACAAAGTATTCTTGCACATTCAGGGACACAAGTATCGTCATAAACAAAACAAAAATGCCGAAACCCGGGATCGAACTATGGTCCTTTAGATCTTCAGTCTAACGCTCTCCCAACTGAGCTATTTCGGCTTGATGTTTTGGGCAGAACGCACCTTTCTTCTCTCCATCTTTCTAAGTGTAACCTTGTACAAAGTATTCTTGCACATTCAGGGTCACAAGTATCGTCATAAACAAAACAAAAATGCCGAAACCCGGGATCGAACTATGGTCCTTTAGATCTTCAGCCTAACGCTCTCCCATCTGAGTTATTTCGGCTTGATGTTCGATGCAGAACGCACCTTTCTTCTCTCCATTTTTCTAAGTGTAACCTTGTACAGAGTATTCTTGCACATTCAAGGACACAACTATCGTCATAAACAAAACTAAATGCCGTGACCCGGGATCGAAAAGGGTCCTTTAATCTTCACTCTAACGCTCGCCTAACTGAGCTATTTCGGCTTGATGTTCAATGCACTACGCCCCTTTCTTCTCTCCAGTCCTCCTAAGTGTATCATAGTACAAAGTAGTCTTGCACATTCAGGGACAAAAGTATCGTCATAAACAAAACAAAAATGCCGAAACCCGGGATCGAACTATGGTCCTTAAATCTTCAGTCTAACGCTCTCCCAACTGAGCTATTTCGGCTTGATGTTTTGGGCAGAACGCACCTTTCTTCTCTCCATCTTTCTAAGTGTAACCTTGTACAAAGTATTCTTGCACATTCAGGGACACAAGTATCGTCATAAACAAAACAAAAATGCCGAAACCCGGGATCGAACTATGGTCCTTTAGATCTTCAGTCTAACGCTCTCCCAACTGAGCTATTTCGGCTTGATGTTCTGGGCAGAACGCACCTTTCTTCTCTCCATCTTTGTAAGTGTAACCTTGTACAAAGTATTCTTGCACATTCAGGACACAACTATCGTCATAAACAAAACTAAAATGCCGAAACCCGGAATCGTATTAGGGTCCTTTAGATCTTGACACAAACGCTCTCCCAACTGAGCTATATCGGCTTGATATTCGATGCAGAATGCACCTTTCTTCTCTCCATTCTTCCTAAGTGTATCCTTGTGCAAAGTTTTCTTGCAGATTCAGGGACGCAAGGATCGTCATAAACAAAAAATACTGCCGAAACCCGGGATCGAACATGCGACCTTTAGATCTTCAGTCTAACGCTCTCCCAACTGAGCTATTTCGGCTTGATGTACTGGGCAGAACGAACCTTTCTTCTCTCCAGTCTTCCTAAGTGTAACCTTGTGCGAAGTATTCTTGCACATTCAGGTACACAAGTATCGTCATAAATTAAAAATACTGCCGAAAGCCGGGATCGAACCAGGGACCATTAGATCTTCGCTCTAACGGTCTCCCAACTGAGCTATTTCAGCTTGATGATCTGGGGCAGAACGCACTTTCTTATCTCCAGTCTCCCTAAATGTATCCTTGTACAAAGTATTCTTGCACATTCAGGGACGCAAGGTTCGTGAAAAACAAAAAAAACTGCCGAAACCCGGGATCGAACCAGGGACCTTTAGATCTTCAGTCTAACGCTCTCCCAACTGAGCTATTTCGGCTTGATGTTCGATGCAGAACGAACCTTTCTTCTCTGTAGTTTTCCTAAGTGTAACCTTGTGCGAAGTATTCTTGCACACTCAGGGACACCAGTATCGTCATAAACTAAAAATACTGCCGAAACCTGGCATCGAAAAAGGGACGTTTAGATCTTCAGTCTAACGCTCTCCCAACTGAGCTATTTCGGCTTGATGTTCGATGCAGAACGCACTTTCTTCTCTCCAGTCTCCCTAAATGTATCCTTGTACAAAGTATTCTTGCACATTCAGGGACGCAAGGTTCGTGAAAAACAAAAAAAACTGCCGAAACCCGGGATCGAACCAGGGACCTTTAGATCTTCAGTCTAACGCTCTCCCAACTGAGCTATTTCGGCTTGATGTTCGATGCAGAACGAACCTTTCTTCTCTGTAGTTTTCCTAAGTGTAACCTTGTGCGAAGTATTCTTGCACACTCAGGGACACCAGTATCGTCATAAACTAAAAATACTGCCGAAACCTGGCATCGAAAAAGGGACGTTTAGATCTTCAGTCTAACGCTCTCCCAACTGAGCTATTTCGGCTTGATGTTCGATGCAGAACGCACTTTCTTCTCTCCAGTCTCCCTAAGTGTATCCTTGTACAAAGTATTCTTGCTCATTCAGGGGCGCAAGGTTCGTGAAAAACAAAAAAAAACTGCCGAAACCCGGGATGGAACCAGGGACCTTTAGATCTTCAGTCTAACGCTCTCCCAAATGAGCTATTACGGCTTGATGTTCGATGCACTACGCCCCTTTCTTCTCTGCAGACCTCCTAAGTGTATCATTGTACAAAGTATTCTTGCTCATTCAGGGACGCAAGAATCGTCATAAACAAAAAACACTGCCGAAACCCGGGATCGAACCAGGGACCTTTAGATCTTCAGTCTAACGCTGTCCCAACTGAGCTATTTCGGCTTGATGTTCTGGGCAGAACGCACCTTTCTTCTCTCCAGTCTTCCTAAGTGTATCCTTGTACAAAGTATTCTTGCACATTCAGGGACGCAAGGATCGTCATAAACAAAAAAACACTGCCGAAACCCAGGATCGAACCAGCGACCTTTAGATCTTCAGTCTAACGCTCTCCCAACTGAGCTGTTTCGGCTTGATGTTCTGGGGAGAACGCACCTTTCTTCTCTCCATCTTTCTAAGTGTAACCTTGTACATACAGGGACACAAGTATCGTCATAAACAAAACAAAATGCCGTGATCCGGGATCGAACTATGGTCCTTGTAACCTTGTACAAAGTATTCTTGCACATTCAGGGACACAAGTATCGTCATAAACAAAACAAAAATGCCGAAACCCGGGATCGAACTATGGTCCTTTAGATCTTCAGTCTAACGCTCTCCCAACTGAGCTATTTCGGCTTGATGTTTTGGGCAGAACGCACCTTTCTTCTCTCCATCTTTCTAAGTGTAACCTTGTACAAAGTATTCTTGCACATTCAGGGTCACAAGTATCGTCATAAACAAAACTAAATGCCGTGACCCGGGATCGAAAAGGGTCCTTTAATCTTCACTCTAACGCTCGCCTAACTGAGCTATTTCGGCTTGATGTTCAATGCACTACGCCCCTTTCTTCTCTCCAGTCCTCCTAAGTGTATCATAGTACAAAGTAGTCTTGCACATTCAGGGACAAAAGTATCGTCATAAACAAAACAAAAATGCCGAAACCCGGGATCGAACTATGGTCCTTAAATCTTCAGTCTAACGCTCTCCCAACTGAGCTATTTCGGCTTGATGTTTTGGGCAGAACGCACCTTTCTTCTCTCCATCTTTCTAAGTGTAACCTTGTACAAAGTATTCTTGCACATTCAGGGACACAAGTATCGTCATAAACAAAACAAAAATGCCGAAACCCGGGATCGAACTATGGTCCTTTAGATCTTCAGTCTAACGCTCTCCCAACTGAGCTATTTCGGCTTGATGTTCTGGGCAGAACGCACCTTTCTTCTCTCCATCTTTGTAAGTGTAACCTTGTACAAAGTATTCTTGCACATTCAGGACACAACTATCGTCATAAACAAAACTAAAATGCCGAAACCCGGAATCGTATTAGGGTCCTTTAGATCTTGACACAAACGCTCTCCCAACTGAGCTATATCGGCTTGATATTCGATGCAGAATGCACCTTTCTTCTCTCCATTCTTCCTAAGTGTATCCTTGTGCAAAGTTTTCTTGCAGATTCAGGGACGCAAGGATCGTCATAAACAAAAAATACTGCCGAAACCCGGGATCGAACATGCGACCTTTAGATCTTCAGTCTAACGCTCTCCCAACTGAGCTATTTCGGCTTGATGTACTGGGCAGAACGAACCTTTCTTCTCTCCAGTCTTCCTAAGTGTAACCTTGTGCGAAGTATTCTTGCACATTCAGGTACACAAGTATCGTCATAAATTAAAAATACTGCCGAAAGCCGGGATCGAACCAGGGACCATTAGATCTTCGCTCTAACGGTCTCCCAACTGAGCTATTTCAGCTTGATGATCTGGGGCAGAACGCACTTTCTTATCTCCAGTCTCCCTAAATGTATCCTTGTACAAAGTATTCTTGCACATTCAGGGACGCAAGGTTCGTGAAAAACAAAAAAAACTGCCGAAACCCGCGATCGAACCAGGGACCTTTAGATCTTCAGTCTAACGCTCTCCCAACTGAGCTATTTCGGCTTGATGTTCGATGCAGAACGAACCTTTCTTCTCTGTAGTTTTCCTAAGTGTAACCTTGTGCGAAGTATTCTTGCACACTCAGGGACACCAGTATCGTCATAAACTAAAAATACTGCCGAAACCTGGCATCGAAAAAGGGACGTTTAGATCTTCAGTCTAACGCTCTCCCAACTGAGCTATTTCGGCTTGATGTTCGATGCAGAACGCACTTTCTTCTCTCCAGTCTCCCTAAGTGTATCCTTGTACAAAGTATTCTTGCTCATTCAGGGGCGCAAGGTTCGTGAAAAACAAAAAAAAACTGCCGAAACCCGGGATGGAACCAGGGACCTTTAGATCTTCAGTCTAACGCTCTCCCAAATGAGCTATTACGGCTTGATGTTCGATGCACTACGCCCCTTTCTTCTCTGCAGACCTCCTAAGTGTATCATTGTACAAAGTATTCTTGCTCATTCAGGGACGCAAGAATCGTCATAAACAAAAAACACTGCCGAAACCCGGGATCGAACCAGGGACCTTTAGATCTTCAGTCTAACGCTGTCCCAACTGAGCTATTTCGGCTTGATGTTCTGGGCAGAACGCACCTTTCTTCTCTCCAGTCTTCCTAAGTGTATCCTTGTACAAAGTATTCTTGCACATTCAGGGACGCAAGGATCGTCATAAACAAAAAAACACTGCCGAAACCCAGGATCGAACCAGCGACCTTTAGATCTTCAGTCTAACGCTCTCCCAACTGAGCTGTTTCGGCTTGATGTTCTGGGGAGAACGCACCTTTCTTCTCTCCATCTTTCTAAGTGTAACCTTGTACATACAGGGACACAAGTATCGTCATAAACAAAACAAAATGCCGTGATCCGGGATCGAACTATGGTCCTTGTAACCTTGTACAAAGTATTCTTGCACATTCAGGGACACAAGTATCGTCATAAACAAAACAAAAATGCCGAAACCCGGGATCGAACTATGGTCCTTTAGATCTTCAGTCTAACGCTCTCCCAACTGAGCTATTTCGGCTTGATGTTTTGGGCAGAACGCACCTTTCTTCTCTCCATCTTTCTAAGTGTAACCTTGTACAAAGTATTCTTGCACATTCAGGGTCACAAGTATCGTCATAAACAAAACAAAAATGCCGAAACCCGGGATCGAACCAGGGAACTTTAGATCTTCAGCCTAACGCTCTCCCATCTGAGTTATTTCGGCTTGATGTTCCATGCAGAACGCACCTTTCTTCTCTCCATTTTTCTAAGTGTAACCTTGTACAAAGTATTCTTGCACATTCAAGGACACAACTATCGTCATAAACAAAACAAAATGCCGTGACCCGGGATCGAAAAGGGTCCTTTAATCTTCACTCTAACGCTCGCCTAACTGAGCTATTTCGGCTTGATGTTCAATGCACTACGCCCCTTTCTTCTCTCCAGTCCTCCTAAGTGTATCATTGTACAAAGTATTCTTGCACATTCAGGGACGCAAGGATCGTCATAAACAAAAAAACACTGCCGAAACCCGGGATCGAACCAGCGACCTTTAGATCTTCAGTCTAACGCTCTCCCAACTGAGCTGTTTCGGCTTGATGTTCTGGGCAGAACGCACCTTTCTTCTCTCCATCTTTCTAGGTGTAACCTTGTACATACAGGGACACAAGTATCGTCATAAACAAAACAAAATGCCGTGACCCGGGATCGAACTATGGTCCTTGTAACCTTGTACAAAGTATTCTTGCACATTCAGGGACAAAAGTATCGTCATAAACAAAACAAAAATGCCGAAACCCGGGATCGAACTATGGTCCTTAAATCTTCAGTCTAACGCTCTCCCAACTGAGCTATTTCGGCTTGATGTTTTGGGCAGAACGCACCTTTCTTCTCTCCATCTTTCTAAGTGTAACCTTGTACAAAGTATTCTTGCACATTCAGGGACACAAGTATCGTCATAAACTAAAAATACTGCCGAAACCTGGCATCGAAAAAGGGACCTTTAGATCTTCAGTCTAACTTTCTCCCAACTGAGCTATTTCGGCTTGATGTTCGATGATGAACGCACTTTATTCTCTCCAGTCTCCCTAAGTGTATCCTTGTACAAAGTATTCTTGCTCATTCAGGGGCGCAAGGTTCGTGAAAGACAAAAAAAAACTGCCGAAACCCGGGATGGAACCAGGGACCTTTAGATCTTCAGTCTAACGCTCTCCCAAATGAGCTATTACGGCTTGATGTTCGATGCACTACGCCCCTTTGTTCTCTCCAATCCTCCTAAGTGTATCATTGTACAAAGTATTCTTGCTCATTCAGGGACGCAAGAATCGTCATAAACAAACAACACTGCCGAAACCCGGGATCGAACCAGGGACCTTTAGATCTTCAGTCTAACGCTCTCCCAACTGAGCTATTTCGGCTTGATGTTCTGGGCAGAACGCACCTTTCTTCTCTCCATCTTTCTAAGTGTAACCTTGTACATACAGGGACACAAGTATCGTCATAAACAAAACAAAATGCCGTGACCCGGGATCGAACTATGGTCCTTGTAACCTTCTACAAAGTATTCTTGCACATTCAGGGTCACAAGTATCGTCATAAACAAAACAAAAATGCCGAAACCCGGGATCGAACCAGGGACCTTTAGATCTTCAATCTAACGCTCTCCCAACTGAGCTATTTCGGCTTGATGTTCTGGGCAGAACGCACCTTTCTTCTCTCCTTCATTCTAAGTGTAACCTTGTACAAAGTATTCTTGCACATTCAGGGACACAAGTATCGTCATAAACAAAACAAATATGCCGAAACCCGGGATCGAACTATGGTCCTTTAGATCTTCAGTCTAACGCTCTCCCAACTGAGCTATTTCGGCTTGATGTTTTGGGCAGAACGCACCTTTCTTCTCTCCATCTTTCTAAGTGTAACCTTGTACAAAGTATTCTTGCACATTCAGGGTCACAAGTATCGTCATAAACAAAACAAAAATGCCGAAACCCGGGATCGAACCAGGGACCTTTAAATCTTCAGCCCTACGCTCTCCCATCTGAGTTATTTCGGCTTGATGTTCGATGCAGAACGCACCTTTCTTCTCTCCATTTTTCTAGGTGTAACCTTGTACAAAGTATTCTTGCACATTCAAGGACACAACTATCGTCATAAACAAAACAAAATGCCGTGACCCGGGATCGAAAAGGGTCCTTTAATCTTCACTCTAACGCTCGCCTAACTGAGCTATTTCGGCTTGATGTTCAATGCACTACGCCCCTTTCTTCTTTCCAGTCCTCCTAAGTGTATCATTGTACAAAGTATTCTTGCACATTCAGGGACGAAAGGATCGTGAAAAACAAAAAATACTGCCGAAACCCGGGATCGAACCAGGGACCTTTAAATCTTCAGTCTAACGCTCTCCCAAATGAGCTATTACGTCTTGCTGTTCGATGCACTACGCCCCTTTCTACTCTCCAGTCCTCCTAAGTGTATCATTGTACAAAGTATTCTTGCACATTCAGGGACGCAAGTATCGTCATAAACGAAAAACACATACGAAACCCGGGATCGAACAAGGGACCTTTAATTCTTCAGTCTAACGCTCTCCCAAATGAGCTATTTCGGCTTCATGTTCAATGCAGAACGCACCTTTCTTCTCTCCATTCTTCCTAAGTGTATCCTTGTACAAAGTATTCTTGCACATTCAGGGACGCAAGGATCGTCATAAACAAAAAACACTGCCGATACCCGGGATAGAACCAGGGACCTTTAGATCTTCAGTCTAACGCTCTCCCAACTGAGCTATTTCGGCTTGGTGCTCGATGCAGAACGCACCTTTCTTCATTCCAGTCTTCTTAAGTGTAACCTTGTGCAAAGAATTCTTGCACATTCAGGGACACAAGTATCGTCATAAACTAAAAATACTGCCCAAACTGGGGATCGAACCAGGGTCCTTTAGATCTTCAGTCTAACTGTCTCCCAACTGAGCTATTTTGGCTTGATGTTCGATGCAGAACGCACCTTTCTTCTCTCCAGTGTTTCTAAGTGTATCCTTGTACAAAGTATCTTACACATTCAGGGACGCAAGGATCGTCATAAACAAAAAACACTGCCGAAACTGGGATCGAACCAGGGACCTTTAGATCTTCAGTCTAACCTTCTCCCAACTGAGCTCTTTCGGCCTGTTGTTCTGAGCAGAACGCACCTATCTTCTCTCCAGTCTTCCTAAGTGTAACCTTATGCAGTGTATTCTTGCTCTCTCAGGGACACAAGTATCGTCATAAACTAAAAATACTGCCGAATCCGAGGATCGAACCAGGGACCTTTAGATCTTCAGTCTAACGTTCTCCCCACTGCGCTATTTCGGCTTGACGTTCTGGGCAGAACGCACCTTTCTTCTCTCCATCTTTCTAAGTGTAACCTTGTACAAAGTATTCTTGCACATTCAGGGACACAAGTATCGTCATAAACAAAACAAAAATGCCGAAACCCGGGATCGAACTATGGTCCTTTAGATCTTCAGTCTAACGCTCTCCCAACTGAGCTATTTCGGCTTGATGTTTTGGGCAGAACGCACCTTTCTTCTCTCCATCTTTCTAAGTGTAACCTTGTACAAAGTATTCTTGCACATTCAGGGTCACAAGTATTGTCATAAACAAAACAAAAATGCCGAAACCCGGGATGGAACTATGGTCCTTTAGATCTTCAGTCTAACGCTCTCGCAACAGAGCTATTTCGGCTTGATGGTTTGGGCAGAACGCACCTTTCTTCTCTCCATCTTTGTAAGTGTAACCTTGTACAAAGTATTCTTGCACATTCAGGACACAAGTATCGTCATAAACAAAACTAAAATGCCGAAACCCGGAATCGTATTAGAGTCCTTTAGATCTTCACTCAAACGCTCTCCCAACTGAGCTATATCGGCTTGATATTCGATGCAGAATGCACCTTTCTTCTCTCCATTCTTCCTAAGTGTATCCTTGTGCAAAGTTTTCTTGCACATTCAGGGACGCAAGGATCGTCATAAACAAAAAATACTGCCGAAACCCGGGATCGAACATGCGACCTTTAGAACTTCAGTCTAACGCTCTCCCAACTGAGCTATTTCGGCTTGATGTACTGGGCAGAACGAACCTTTCTTCTCTCCAGTCTTCCTAAGTGTAACCTTGTGCGAAGTATTCTTGCACATTCAGGTACACAAGTATCGTCATAAACTAAAAATACTGCCGAAAGCCGGGATCGAACCAGGGACCATTAGATCTTCGCTCTAACGGTCTCCCAACTGAGCTATTTCAGCTTGATGATCTGGGCAGAACGCACTTTCTTATCTCCAGTCTCCCTAAGTGTATCCTTGTACAAAGTATTCTTGCACATTAAGGGACGCAAGGTTCGTGAAAAACAAAAAAAAAACTGCCGAAACCCGGGATCGAACCAGGGACCTTTAGATCTTCAGTTTAACGCTCTCCCAACTGAGCTATTTCGGCTTGATGTACTGGGCGGAACGAACCTTTCTTCTCTGCAGTCTTCCTAAGTGTAACCTTGTGCGAAGTATTCTTGCACACTCAGGGACACAAGTATCGTCATAAACTAAAAATACTGCTGAAACCTGGCATCGAAAAAGGGACCTTTAGATCTTCAGTCTAACGCTCTCCCAACTGAGCTATTTCGGCTTGATGTTCGATGATGAACGCACTTTCATCTCTCCAGTCTCCCTAAGTGTATCCTTGTACAAAGTATTCTTGCTCATTCAGGGGCGCAAGGTTCGTGAAAAACAAAAAAAAAACTGCCGAAACCCGGGATGGAACCAGGGACCTTTAGATCTTCAGTCTAACGCTCTCCCAAATGAGCTATTACGGCTTGATGTTCGATGCACTACGCCCCTTTGTTCTCTCCAGTCCTCCTAAGTGTATCATTGTACAAAGTATTCTTGTTCATTGAGGGACGCAAGAATCGTCATAAACAAACAACACTGCCGAAACCCGGGATCAAACCAGGGACCTTTAGATCTTCAGTCTAACGCTCTCCCAACTGAGCTATTTCGGCTCGATGTTCTGGGCAGAACGCACCTTTCTTCTCTCCAGTCTTCCTAAGTGTATCCTTGTACAAAGTATTCTTGCACATTCAGGGACGCAAGGATCAACATAAACAAAAAACACTGCCGAAACCCGGGATCGAACCAGGGACCTTTAGATCTTCAGTCTAACGCTCTCCCAACTGAGCTATTTCGGCTTGATATTCTGGGCAGAACGCACCTTTCTTCTCTCCATCTTTCTAAGTGTAACCTTGTACATACAGGGACACAAGTATCGTCATAAACAAAACAAAATGCCGTGACCCGGGATCGAACTATGGTCCTTGTAACCTTCTACAAAGTATTCTTGCACATTCAGGGTCACAAGTATCGTCATAAACAAAACAAAAATGCCGAAACCCGGGATCGAACCAGGGACCTTTAGATCTTCAATCTAACGCTCTCCCAACTGAGCTATTTAGACTTGATGTTCTGGGCAGAACGCACCTTTCTTCTCTCCTTCATTCTAAGTGTAACCTTGTACAAAGTATTCTTGCACATTCAGGGACACAAGTATCGTCATAAACAAAACAAAAATGCCGAAACCCGGGATCGAAATATGGTCCTTTAGATCTTCAGTCTAACGCTCTCCCAACTGAGCTATTTCGGCTTGATGTTTTGGGCAGAACGCACCTTTCTTCTCTCCATCTTTCTAAGTGTAACCTTGTACAAAGTATTCTTGCACATTCAGGGTCACAAGTATCGTCATAAACAAAACAAAAATGCCAAAACCCGGGATCGAACCAGGGACCTTTAGATCTTCAGCCCTACGCTCTCCCATCTGAGTTATTTCGGCTTGATGTTCGATGCAGAACGCACCTTTCTTCTCTCCATTTTTCTAAGTGTAACCTTGTACAAAGTAATCTTGCACATTCAAGGACACAACTATCGTCATAAACAAAACAAAATGCCGTGACCCGGGATCGAAAAGGGTCCTTTAATCTTCACTCTAACGCTCGCCTAACTGAGCTATTTCGGCTTGATGTTCAATGCACTACGCCCCTTTCTTCTTTCCAGTCCTCCTAAGTGTATCATTGTACAAAGTATTCTTGCACATTCAGGGACGAAAGGATCGTGAAAAACAAAAAATACTGCCGAAACCCGGGATCGAACCAGGGACCTTTAAATCTTCAGTCTAACGCTCTCCCAAATGGGCTATTTCGGCTTGATGTTCGATGCAGAACGCACCTTTCTTCTCTCCAGTCTTCCTAAGTGTAACCTTGTGCAAAGTATTCTTGCACACTCAGGGACACAAGTATCGTCATAAACTAAAAATACTACCGAAACCCGGGATCGAACCAGGGACCTTTGTACCTTCAGTCTAACGGTCTCCCAAATTAGCTATTTCGGCTTGATGTTCGATGCAGAACGCACATTTCTTCTCTCCAGTCTATCTAAGTGTAACCTTGTACAGAGTATTCTTGCACATTCAGGGACACAAGTATCGTCATAAACAAAACAAAATGCCGCGACCAGTGATCGGACCAGGGTCCTTTAGATCTTCAGTCTAACGCTCTCGTAACTGAGCTATTTCGGCTTGATATTCAATGCACAACGCAACTATCTACTCTCCATTCTTCCTAAGTGTATCCTTGTACAAATTATTCTTGCACATTCTGGGACGCAAGGATCGTCATAAACAAAAAACGCTGCCGAAACCCGGGATCGAACCAGGGTCCTTTAGATCTTCAGTCTGACGCTCTCCCAACTGAGCTATTTCGGCTTGATGTTCTCGGCAGAACGCACCTTTCTTCTCTCCAATCTTCCTAAGTGTAACCTTGTGCAAAGTATTCTTGCACACTCAGGGATACAAGTATCGTCATAAACTAAAAATACTGCCGAAAGCCGGGATCGCACCAGGGACCTTTAGATCTTCAGTCTAACGCTCTCCCAACTGAGCTATCTCGGCTTGATGTTCTGGACAAAACGCACCTTTCTTCTCTCCAGTCTTCCGAAGTGCAACCGTGTGCAAAGTATTCTTGCACACTCAGGGACACAAGTATCGTCATAAACTAAAAATACTGCCGAAACCCGGGATCGAACCAGGGACCTTTAGATCTTCAGTCTAACGCTCTCCCAACTGAGCTATTTCGGCTTAATCTTCTGGGCCGAACGCACCTTTCTTCTCTCCATTCTTCCTAAGTGTATCCTTGTACAAAGCGTTCTTGCACATTCAGGGATACAAGTATCGTCATAAATTAAAAATACTGCCGAAACCCGGGATCGAACCAGGGTCCTTTAGATCTTCAGTCTGACGCTCTCCCAACTGAGCTATTTCGGGTTGATGTTCTGGGCAGAATGCAACTTTCTTCTCTCCATTCTTCCTAAGTGTATCCTTGTACAAAGTATTCTTGCACATTCCGAGACGCAAGGATCGTCATAAACAAAAAAACACTGCCGAAACCGGGTATCCAACCAGGGACCTTTAGATCTTCAGTCTAACGCTCTCGCAACTGAGCTATTTCGGCTTGATGTTCTGTGCAGAACGCACCTTTCTTCTCTCCAGTCTTCCTAAGTGTAACCTTGTGCAAAGTATTCATGCACACTCAGGGACACAAGTTTCGTCATAAACTAAAAATACCGCAGAAACCTGGGATCGAACCAGAGACCTTTAGATCTTCAGACAAACGCTCCCCAGCTGAGCTATTTCGGCTGGCTGAGCGATGCAGAACGCACCTTTCTTCTCTCCAATCTTTCTAAGTGTAACCTTGTACAATGTATTCTTGCACATTCAGGGACACAAGTAATGTCATAAACTAAAAATACTGCAGAGACTCGGGATCGAACCAGGCTCCTTTAGATCTTCAGTCTAACGCTCTCCCATTTGAGCTAATTTGTCTTGATGTTCGATGCAGAACGCACCTTTCTTCTCCCCAGTCTTACTAAGTGTAACCTTGTGCAAAGTATTCTTCCACACTCAGGGATACAAGTAATGTCATAAACTAAAAATACTGCAGAGACTCAGGATCGAACCAGGGCCCTTTAGATCTTCAGTCTAACGCTCTACCAACTGAGCTATTTCGGCTTGATGTTCGATGCAGAACGCAACTTTCTTCTCTCCAGTCTTCCTAAGTGTATCCTTGTACAAAGTATTCTTGCACATTCAGGGACGCAAGTAACGTCATAAACAAAAAACACTGCCGAAAGCCGGGACCGAACCAGGGACCTTTAGATCTTCAGTCTAACGCTCTCCCAAATGAGCTACTTCGACTTGATCTTCTGGGCAGAACGAAACTTTCTTCACTCCAGTCTTCCTGCGTGTAACCTTGTGCAAAGTATTATAGCACATTCAGGGACACAAGTATCGTCATATACTAAAAATACTGCCAAAACCCGGGATCGAACCAGGGAACTTTAAATCTTCAGTCTAACGCTCTCCCAACTGAACCATTTCGGCTTGATTTTCGATGCAGAACGCACCTTTCTTCTCTCCAGTCTTCCTAAGTGTATCCTTGTACAAAGTATTCATGCACATTCAGGGACACAAGTATCGTCATAAACAAAACAAAAATGAGGAAACCCGGGATCGAACTAGGGTCCTTTAGATCTTCAGTCTAACGCTCTCCCAACTGAGCTATTTCGGCTTGATGCCATGGGCAGAACGCACCTTTCTTCTCTACAGTCTTCCTAAGTGTATCCTTGTACAAAGCATTCTTGCACATTCAGGGACGCAAGGATCGTCATAAACAAAAAACACTGCTAAACCGAGGATCGAACCAGGGACCTTTAGATCTTCAGTCTAACGCTCTCCCAACTGAGCTATTTATGCTTGATGTTCTGTGCAGAACGCACCTTTCTTCTCTCCAGTCTTCCTAAGTGTAACCTTGTGCAAAGTATTCTTGCACACTCAGGGACACAAGTATCGTCATAAACAAAACAAAAATGCCGAAACCCGGGATCGAACTATGGTCCTTTAGATCTTCAGTCTAACGCTCTCCCAACTGAGCTATTTCGGCTTGATGTTCGATGCAGAACGCACCTTTCTTCTCTCCAGTCTTCCTAGGTGTAACCTTGTACAAAGTATTCTTGCACATTCAGGGACACAAGTATCGCCATAAATAAAAAAAAAACACTGCCGAAACCCGGGATCGAAACAGTTTCCTTTAGATGTTCAGTCTGACGCTTTCCCAACTGAGCTATTTCGCCTTGATGTTCTGGGCAGAAAGCACCCTTCTTCTCTCCAGTCTTCCTAAGTGTAACCTTGAACAAAGTTTTCTTGCACATTCAGGGACACAAGTATCGTCATAAACTAAAAATACTGCCGAAACCCGGGATCGAATCAAGGTCCTTAGATCTTCAGTCTAAAGCTCTCCCAACTGAGCTATTTCGGCTTGATGTTCGATGCAGAACGCACCTTTCTTCTCTCCAGTCTTCCTAAGGGTATCCTTGTACAAAGTATTCTTGCACATTTCAGGGACGCAAGGATCGTCATAAACAAAAAACACTGCCGAAACCCGCGATGGAACCAGGGATCTTTAGATCTTCAGTCTAAAGCTCTCCCAACTGAGCTATTTCGGCTTGATTTTCGATGCAGAACGCACCTTTCTTCTCTCCAGTCTTCCTAAGTGTATCCTTGTACAAAGTATTCTTGCACATTCAGGGACGCAAGGATCGTCATTAACAAAAAACACTGCCGAAACCCTGGATCGAACCAGGGACCTTTAGATCTTAAGTCTAACGCTCTCCCAACTGAGCTATTTCGGCTTGATGTTCGATGCAGAACGCACCTTTCTTCTCTCCAGTCTTCCTAAGTGTAACCTTGTTCAAAGTATTCTTGCACATTCAGGGACACAAGTATCGTCATAAACAAGACAAAATGCCGTGACCCGGGATCGAACCAGGGACCTTTAGATCTTCAGTCTAACGCTATGCCAACTGAGCTTTTTCGGCTTGATGTACGATGCAGAACGTAACTTTCATCTCTCCAGTCTTCCTAAGTGTATCCTTGTACAAATTATTCTTGCACAAGTATCGTTTTAAACTAAAAATACTGCCGAAACCAGGGATCGAACCAGGGACGTTTAGATCTTCAGTCTAACGCTCTTCCAACTGAGCTATTTCGGCTTGATTTTCGATGCAGAACGCAACTTTCTTCTCTCCAGACTTCCTAAGTGTATCCTTGTACAAATCATTCTTGCACATTCAGGGACACAAGTATCCTCTTAAACTAAAAACACTGCCGAAACCCGGGATCGAACCAGGGACGTTTAGATCTTCAGTCTAACGGTCTCCCAACTGAGCTATTTCGGCTTGATTTTCGATGCAGAACGCAACTTTCTTCTCTCCAGACTTCCTAAGTGTATCCTTGTACAAATCATTCTTGCACATTCAGGGACACAAGTATCCTCTTAAACTAAAAATACTGCCGAAAACCGGGATCGAACCAGTGACCTTTAGATCTTCAGTCTTACGCTCTCACAACTGAGCTATTGCGGCTTGATGTTCTGGGCAGAACGAACCTTTCTTCTCTCCAGTCTTTCTAAGTGTAACCTTGTTCAAAGTATTCTTGCACATTCAGGGACACAAGTATCGTCATAAACAAGAAAAAATGCCATGACCAGGGATCGAACCAGGGTCCTTTAGTTCTTCAGTCTAGCGTTCTACCTACTGAGCTATTTCGGCTTGATGTTCAATGCAGAACGCACCTTTCTTCTCTACATTCTTCCTAAGTGTATCCTTGTACAAATTATTCTTGCACATTCTGGGACGCAAGGATCGTCATAAGCAAAAAACCCTGCCGAAAACCGGGATCGAACCAGGGACCTTTAGATCTTCAGTCTAACGCTCTCCCAACTGAGCTATTTCGGCTTGACGTTCTCGGCAGAACGCACCTTTCTTCATTCCAGTCTTCCTAAGTGTAACCTTGTTCAAAGTATTCTTGCACATTCAGGGACGCAAGGATCGTCATAAGCAAAAAACACTGCCGAAACCCGGGATCGAAACAGGGTCCTTTAGATCTTCAGTCTAACGCTCTCCCAACTGAGCTATTTCGGCTTGATGTTCTCGGCAGAACGCAACTTTCTTCTCTCCAGTCTTCCTAAGTGTAACCTTGTGCAAACTATTCTTGCACACTCAGGGATTCAAGTATCGTCATAAACTAACAAAAACTGCCGAAATCGGGGACCGAACCAGGGTCCTTTTGATCTTCAGTCTAACGCTCTCCAAACTGAGCTATTTCGTCTTGATATTCGATGCAGAACGCACCTTTCTTCTCACCATTCTTCCTAAGTGTATCCTTGTACAAAGTATTCTTGCACATTCAGGGACGCAAGGATCGTCATAAACAAAAAACATTGCCGAAACCCGGGATCGAACCAGGGACCTTTAGATCTTCCGTCTAACGCTCTCCAAACTGAGCTATTTCGGCTTGGTGTTCTGGGCAGAACGCACCTTTCTTCATTCCAGTCTTCCTAAGTGTATCCTTGTGCAAGGTATTCTTGCACATTCAGGGCACAAGTATCGTCATAAACTAAAAACACTGCCGAAACCCGGGATCGAACCAGGACCTTTAGATCTTCAGTCTAACTGTCTCCCAACTGACCTATTTTGGCTTGATGTTCGATGCAGAACGCAGCATTCTTCTCTCCAGTCTTTCTAAGTGAATCCTTGTACAAAGTATTCTTGCACATTCAGGGACGCAAGCATCGTCATAAACAAAAAACACTGCCGAAACCCGGGATAGAACAGGCGACCTTTAGATCTTCAGTCTAACGCTCTCCCAACTGAGCTATTTCGGCTTGATATTCTGGGCAGAACGCACCTTTCTTCTCTCCACCCTTCCTAAGTGAATTCTTGTACAAAGTATTCTTGCACATTCAGGGACGCAAGGATCGTCATAAACAAAAAACACTGCCGATACCCGGGATAGAACCAGGGACCTTTAGATCTTCAGTCTAACGCTCTCCCAACTGAGCTATTTCGGCTTGGTGTTCTGGGCAGAACGCACCTTTCTTCATTCCACTCTTCCTAACTGTATCCTTGTGCAAAGTATTCTTGCACATTCAGGGACGCAAGGATCGTCATAAACAAAAAACACTGCCGAAACTGGGATGGAACCAGGGACCTTTAGATCTTCAGTCTAACGCTCTCCCAACTGAGCTATTTCGGCTTGATGTTCGATGCAGAACGCAACTTTCTTCTCTCCAGTCTTCCTAAGTGTATCCTTGTACAAAGTATTCTTGCAAATTCAGGGACGCAAGGATCGTCATAAACAAAAAACACTGTCGAAACCCGGGATCGAACCAGGGACCTTTAGATCTTCAGTCTAACGCTCTCCCAACTGAGCTATTTCGGCTTGATGTCCTGGGCAGAACGCACCTTTCTTCTCTCCATCTTTCTAAGTGTAACCTTGTACAAAGTATTCTTGCACATTCAGGGACACAACTATCGTCATAAACAAAACAAAATGCCGTGACCCGGGTTCGAACTATGGTCCTTTAGATCTTCAGTCTAACGCTCTCCCAACTGAGCTATTTCGGCTTGATGTTTTGGGCAGAACGCACCTTTCTTCTCTCCATCTTTCTAAGTGTAACCTTGTACAAAGTATTCTTGCACATTCAGGGACACAAGTATCGTCATAAACAAAACAATAATGCCGAAGCCCGGCATCGAACTATGGTCCTTTAGTTCTTCAGTCTAACGCTCTCCCAACTGAGCTATTTCGGCTTGATGATTTGGGCAGAACGCACCTTTCTTCTCTCCATCATTCTAAGTGTAACCTTGTACAAAGTATTCTTGCACATTCAGGGACACAAGTATCGTCATAAACAAAACAAAAATGCCGAAACCAGGGATCGAACTATGGTCCTTTAGATCTTCAGTCTAACGCTCTCCCAACAGAGCTATTTCGGCTTGATGTTTTGGGCAGAACGCACCTTTCTTCTCTCCATCTTTCTAAGTGTATATTCTTGCACATTCAGGGTCACAAGTATCGTCATAAACAAAACAAAAATACCGAAACCCGGGATCGAACTATGGTCCTTTTGATCTTCAGTCTAACGCTCTCCAAACTGAGCTATTTCGTCTTGATATTCGATGCAGAACGCAAATTTCTTCTCTCCAGTCTTTCTAAGTGTAACCTTGTTCAAAGTATTCTTGCACATTCAGGGACGCAAGGATCGTCATAAGCAAAAAACACTGCCAAAACCGGGGATCGAACCAGGGTCCTTTATATCTTCAGTCTAACGCTCTCCCAACTGGGCTATTTCGGCTTGATGTTCTCGGCAGAACGCACCTTTCTTCTCTCCAGTCTTCCTAAGTGCATCCTTGTACAAAGTATTCATGCACATTCAGGGATACAAGTATCGTCATAAACTAAATACTGCCGAAATCCGGGATCGAACCAGGGTCCTTTAAATCATCAGTCTAACGCTCTCCAAACTGAGCTATTTCGGCTTGATATTTGATGCAGAACGCACCTTTCTTCTCTCCATTCTTCCTAAGTGTATCTTTGTACAAAGTATTCTTGCACATTCAGGGACGCAAGGATCGTCATAAACAAAAAACACTGCCGAAACCCGGGATCGAACCAGGGACCTTTAGATCTTCAGTCTAACGCTCTCCCAACTGAGCTATTTCGGCTTGGTGTTCTGGGCAGAACGCACCTTTCTTCATTCCAGTGTTCTTAAGTGTAACCTTGTGCAAAGTATTCTTGCACATTCAGGGACACAAGTATCGTCATAAACTAAAAACACTGCCGAAACTGGGGATCGAACCAGGGAACTTTAGATCTTCAGTCTAACTGTCTCCCAACTGAGCCATTTTGACTTGATGTTCGATGCAGAACGCAACTTTCTTCTCTCCAGTCTTTCTAAGTGTATCCTTGTACAAAGTATTCTTGCACATTCAGGGACGCAAGGATCGTCAAAAACAAAAAACACTGCCGAAACCCGGGATAGAACCAGGGACCTTTAGATCTTCAGTCTAATGCTCTCCCAACTGAGCTATTTCGGCTTGATGTTCTGGGCAGAACGCACATTTCTTCTCTCCACTCTTCCTAAGTGTATCCTTGTACAAAGTATTCTTGCACATTCAGGGAGGCAAGGATCGTCATAAATAAAAAACACTGCCGAAACTGGGATCGAACCAGGGACATTTAGATCTTCAGTCTAACGCTCTCCCAACTGAGCTATTTCGGCTTGATGTTCGAAGCAGAACGCACCTTTCTTCTCTCCAGTCTTCCTAAGTGTATCCTTGTACAAAGTATTCTTGCACATTCAGGGACGCAAGGATCGTCATAAACAAAAAACACTGCCGAAACCCGGGATCGAACCAGGGACCTTTAGATCTTCAGTCTAACGCTCTCCCAACTGAGCTATTTCGGCTTGATGTTCTGGGCCGAACGCACCTTTCTTCTCTCCATCTTTCTAAGTGTAACCTTGTACAAAGTATTCTTGCACATTCAGGGACACAACTATCGTCATAAACAAAACAAAATGCCGAAACCCGGGATCGAACTATGGTCCTTTAGATCTTCAGTCTAACGCTCTCCCAACTGAGCTATTTCGGCTTGATGTTTTGGGCAGAACGCACCTTTCTTCTCTCCATCATTCTAAGTGTAACCTTGTACAAAGTATTCTTGCACATTCAGGGACACAAGTATCGTCATAAACAAAACAAAATGCCGAAACCCGGGATCGAACTATGGTCCTTTAGATCTTCAGTCTAACGCTCTCCCAACTGAGCTATTTCGGCTTGATGTTCGATGCAGAACGCACCTTTCTTCTCTCCAGTCTTCCTAGGTGTAACCTTGTACAAAGTATTCTTGCACATTCAGGGACACAAGTATCGCCATAAATAAAAAAAAAACACTGCCGAAACCCGGGATCGAACCAGTTTCCTTTAGATGTTCAGTCTGACGCTTTCCCAACTGAGCTATTTCGCCTTGATGTTCTGGGCAGAAAGCACCCTTCTTCTCTCCAGTCTTCCTAAGTTTAACCTTGAACAAAGTTTTCCTGCACATTCAGGGACACAAGTATCGTCATAAACTAAAAATACTGCCGAAACCCGGGATCGAATCAAGGTCCTTAGATCTTCAGTCTAAAGCTCTCCCAACTGAGCTATTTCGGCTTGATGTTCGATGCAGAACGCACCTTTCTTCTCTCCAGTCTTCCTAAGGGTATCCTTGTACAAAGTATTCTTGCACATTTCAGGGACGCAAGGATCGTCATAAACAAAAAACACTGCCGAAACCCGCGATGGAACCAGGGATCTTTAGATCTTCAGTCTAAAGCTCTCCCAACTGAGCTATTTCGGCTTGATTTTCGATGCAGAACGCACCTTTCTTCTCTCCAGTCTTCCTAAGTGTATCCTTGTACAAAGTATTCTTGCACATTCAGGGACGCAAGGATCGTCATAAACAAAAAACACTGCCGAAACCCTGGATCGAACCAGGGACCTTTAGATCTTAAGTCTAACGCTCTCCCAACTGAGCTATTTCGGCTTGATGTTCGATGCAGAACGCACCTTTCTTCTCTCCAGTCTTCCTAAGTGTAACCTTGTTCAAAGTATTCTTGCACATTCAGGGACACAAGTATCGTAATAAACAAGACAAAATGCCGTGACCCGGGATCGAACCAGGGACCTTTAGATCTTCAGTCTAACGCTATGCCAACTGAGCTTTTTCGGCTTGATGTACGATGCAGAACGTAACTTTCATCTCTCCAGTCTTCCTAACTGTATCCTTGTACAAATTATTCTTGCACAAGTATCGTTTTAAACTAAAAATACTGCCGAAACCAGGGATCGAACCAGGGACGTTTAGATCTTCAGTCTAACGCTCTCCCAACTGAGCTATTTCGGCTTGATGTTCGATGCAGAACGCAACTTTCTTCTCTCCAGTCTTCCTAAGTGTATCCTTGTACAAAGTATTCTTGCACATTCAGGGACGCAAGGATCGTCATAAACAAAAAACACTGTCGAAACCCGGGATCGAACCAGGGACCTTTAGATCTTCAGTCTAACGCTTTCCCAACTGAGCTATTTCGGCTTGATGTTCTGGGCAGAACGCACCTTTCTTCTCTCCATCTTTCTAAGTGTAACCTTGTACAAAGTATTCTTGCACATTCAGGGACACAACTATCGTCATAAACAAAACAAAATGCCGTGACCCGGGTTCGAACTATGGTCCTTTAGATCTTCAGTCTAACGCTCTCCCAACTGAGCTATTTCGGCTTGATGTTTTGGGCAGAACGCACCTTTCTTCTCTCCATCTTTCTAAGTGTAACCTTGTACAAAGTATTCTTGCACATTCAGGGACACAAGTATCGTCATAAACAAAACAATAATGCCGAAGCTCGGCATCGAACTATGGTCCTTTAGTTCTTCAGTCTAACGCTCTCCCAACTGAGCTATTTCGGCTTGATGATTTGGGCAGAACGCACCTTTCTTCTCTCCATCATTCTAAGTGTAACCTTGTACAAAGTATTCTTGCACATTCAGGGACACAAGTATCGTCATAAACAAAACAAAAATGCCGAAACCAGGGATCGAACTATGGTCCTTTAGATCTTCAGTCTAACGCTCTCCCAACAGAGCTATTTCGGCTTGATGTTTTGGGACGAACGCACCTTTCTTCTCTCCAAGTTTCTAAGTGTATATTCTTGCACATTCAGGGTCACAAGTATCGTCATAAACAAAACAAAAATACCGAAACCCGGGATCGAACTATGGTCCTTTTGATCTTCAGTCTAACGCTCTCCAAACTGAGCTATTTCGTCTTGATATTCGATGCAGAACGCAACTTTCTTCTCTCCAGTCTTTCTAAGTGTAACCTTGTTCAAAGTATTCTTGCACATTCAGGGACGCAAGGATCGTCATAAGCAAAAAACACTGCCAAAACCGGGGATCGAACCAGGGTACTTTATATCTTCAGTCTAACGCTCTCCCAACTGGGCTATTTCGGCTTGATGTTCTCGGCAGAACGCACCTTTCTTCTCTCCAGTCTTCCTAAGTGCATCCTTGTACAAAGTATTCTTGCACATTCAGGGATACAAGTATCGTCATAAACTAAATACTGCCGAAATCCGGGATCGAACCAGGGTCCTTTAAATCATCAGTCTAACGCTCTCCAAACTGAGCTATTTCGGCTTGATATTTGATGCAGAACGCACCTTTCTTCTCTCCATTCTTCCTAAGTGTATCTTTGTACAAAGTATTCTTGCACATTCAGGGACGCAAGGATCGTCATAAACAAAAAACACTGCCGAAACCCGGGATCGAACCAGGGACCTTTAGATCTTCAGTCTAACGCTCTCCCAACTGAGCTATTTCGGCTTGGTGTTCTGGGCAGAACGCACCTTTCTTCATTCCAGTGTTCTTAAGTGTAACCTTGTGCAAAGTATTCTTGCACATTCAGGGACACAAGTATCGTCATAAACTAAAAACACTGCCGAAACTGGGGATCGAACCAGGGAACTTTAGATCTTCAGTCTAACTGTCTCCCAACTGAGCCATTTTGGCTTGATGTTCGATGCAGAACGCAACTTTCTTCTCTCCAGTCTTTCTAAGTGTATCCTTGTACAAAGTATTCTTGCACATTCAGGGACGCAAGGATCGTCAAAAACAAAAAACACTGCCGAAACCCGGGATAGAACCAGGGACCTTTAGATCTTCAGTCTAATGCTCTCCCAACTGAGCTATTTCGGCTTGATGTTCTGGGCAGAACGCACCTTCCTTCTCTCCAGTCTTCCTAAGTGTATCCTTGTACAAAGTATTCTTGCACATTCAGGGACGCAAGGATCGCCATAAATAAAAAACACTGCCGAAACTGGGATCGAACCAGGGACATTTAGATCTTCAGTCTAACGCTCTCCCAACTGAGCTATTTCGGCTTGATGTTCGAAGCAGAACGCACCTTTCTTCTCTCCAGTCTTCCTAAGTGTATCCTTGTACAAAGTATTCTTGCACATTCAGGGACGCAAGGATCGTCATAAACAAAAAACACTGCCGAAACTCGGGATCGAACCAGGGACCTTTAGATCTTCAGTCTAACGCTCTCACAACTGAGCTATTTCGGCTTGATGTTCTGGGCCGAACGCACCTTTCTTCTCTCCATCTTTCTAAGTGTAACCTTGTACAAAGTATTCTTGCACATTCAGGGACACAACTATCGTCATAAACAAAACAAAATGCCGAAACCCGGGATCGAACTATGGTCCTTTAGATCTTCAGTCTAACGCTCTCCCAACAGAGCTATTTCGGCTTGATGTTTTGGGCAGAACGCACCTTTCTTCTCTCCAGTCTTTCTAAGTGTAACCTTGCACAAAGTATTCTTGCACATTCAGGGACAAAAGTATCGTCATAAACAAAACAAAAATGCCGAGAACCGGGATCGAACCAGGGTCCTTTAAATCTTCAATCTAACGCTCTACCAAATGAGCTATTACGGCTTGATGCTCTGGGCAGAACGCACCTTAGTTCTCTCCAGTCTTCCTAAGTGTATCATTGTACAAAGTATTCTTGCACATTCAGGGACGCAAGAATCGTCATAAACAAAAAACACTGCCGAAACCCGGGATCGAACCAGGGACCTTTAGATCTTCAGTCTAACGCTCTCACAACTGAGCTATTGCGGCTTGATGTTCTGGGCAGAACGCACCTTTCTTCTCTCCAGTCTTTCTAAGTGTAACCTTGTACAAAGTATTCTTGCACATTCAGGGACACAAGTATCGTCATAAACAAGACAAAATGCCGAGACCAGGGATCGAACCAGAGTCCTTTAAATCTTCAGCCTAACGCTCTACCAACTGAGCTATTTCGGCTTGATGTTCAATGCAGAACACACCTTTCTTCTCTCCATTCTTCCTAAGTGTATCCTTGTACAAATTATTCTTGCACATTCTGGGACGCAAGGATCGTCATAAACAAAAAACACTGCCGAAACCCGGGATCGAACCAGGGACCTTTAGATATTCAGTCTAACGCTCTCCCAACTGAGCTATTTCAGCTTGATGTTCTCGGCAGAACGCACCTTTCTTCATTCCAGTCTTCCTAAGTGTAACCTTGTTCAAAGTATTCTTGCACATTCAGGGACACAAGTATCGTCATAAACTAAAAATACTGCCGAAACTGGGGATCGAACCAGGGAACTTTAGATCTTCAGTCTAACTGTCTCCCAACTGAGCTATTTTGGCTTGATGTTCGATGCAGAACGCACCTTTCTTCTCTCCAGTCTTTCTAAGTGTATCCTTGTACAAAGTATTCTTGCACATTCAGGGTCACAAGTATCGTCAAAAACAAAACAAAAATGCCGAAACCCGGAATCGAACCATGGTCCTTTAGATCTTCAGTCTAACGCTTTTCCAACTGAGCTATTTCGGCTTGATGTTTTGGGCAGAACGCACCTTTCTTCTCTCCATCTTTCTAAGTGTAACCTTGTACAAAGTATTCTTGCACATTCAGGGACAAAAGTATCGTCATAAACAAAACAAAAATGCCGAAACCCGGGATCGAACTATGGTCCTTAAATCTTCAGTCTAACGCTCTCCCAACTGAGCTATTTCGGCTTGATGTTTTGGGCAGAACGCACCTTTCTTCTCTCCATCTTTCTAAGTGTAACCTTGTACAAAGTATTCTTGCACATTCAGGGACACAAGTATCGTCATAAACAAAACAAAAATGCCGAAACCCGGGATGGAACTATGGTCCTTTAGATCTTCAGTCTATCGCTCTCCCAACTGAGCTATTTCGGCTTGATGTTTTGGGCAGAACGCACCTTTCTTCTCTCCATCTTTGTAAGTGTAACCTTGTACAAAGTATTCTTGCACATTCAGGACACAAGTATCGTCATAAACAAAACTAAAATGCCGAAACCCGGAATCGTATTAGGGTCCTTTAGATCTTCACACAAACGCTCTCCCAACTGAGCTATATCGGCTTGATATTCGATGCAGAATGCACCTTTCTTCTCTCCATTCCTCCTAAGTGTATCCTTGTGCAAAGTTTTCTTGCAGATTCAGGGACGCAAGGATCGTCATAAACAAAAAATACTGCCGAAACCCGGGATCGAACATGCGACCTTTAGATCTTCAGTCTAACGCTCTCCCAACTGAGCTATTTCGGCTTGATGTACTGGGCAGAACGAACCTTTCTTCCCTCCATTCTTCCTAAGTGTAACCTTGTGCGAAGTATTCTTGCACATTCAGGTACACAAGTATCGTCATAAACTAAAAATACTGCCGAAAGCCGGGATCGAACCAGGGACCATTAGATCTTCGCTCTAACGGTCTCCCAACTGAGCTATTTCAGCTTGATGATCTGGGCAGAACGCACTTTCTTATCTCCAGTCTCCCTAAGTGTATCCTTGTACAAAGTATTCTTGCACATTCAGGGACGCAAGGTTCGTGAAAAACAAAAAAAAACTGCCGAAACCCGGGATCGAACCAGGGACCTTTAGATCTTCAGTCTAACGCTCTCCCAACTGAGCTATTTCGGCTTGATTTACTGGGCAGAACGAACCTTTCTTCTCTGTAGTTTTCCTAAGTGTAACCTTGTGCGAAGTATTCTTGCACACTCAGGGACACAAGTATCGTCATAAACTAAAAATACTGCCGAAACCTGGCATCGAAAAAGGGACCTTTAGATCTTCAGTCTAACGCTCTCCCAACTGAGCTATTTCGGCTTGATGTTCGATGCAGAACGCACTTTCTTCTCTCCAGTCTCCCTAAGTGTATCCTTGTACAGAGTATTCTTGCTCATTCAGGGGCGCAAGGTTCGTGAAAAACAAAAAAAAACTGCCGAAACCCGGGATGGAACCAGGGACCTTTAGATCTTCAGTCTAACGCTCTCCCAAATGAGCTATTACGGCTTGATGTTCGATGCACTACGCCCCTTTCTTCTCTGCAGTCCTCCTAAGTGTATCATTGTACAAAGTATTCTTGCTCATTCAGGGACGCAAGAATCGTCATAAACAAAAAACACTGCCGAAACCCGGGATCGAACCAGGGACCTTTAGATATTCAGTCTAACGCTGTCCCAACTGAGCTATTTCGGCTTGATGTTCTGGGCAGAACGCACCTTTCTTCTCTCCAGTCTTCCTAAGTGTATCCTTGTACAAAGTATTCTTGCACATTCAGGGACGCAAGGATCGTCATAAACAAAAAACACTGCCGAAACCCGGGATCGAACCAGGGACCTTTAGATCTTCAGTCTAACGCTCTCCCAACTGAGCTGTTTCGGCTTGATGTTCTGGGCAGAACGCACCTTTCTTCTCTCCATCTTTCTAAGTGTAACCTTGTACATACAGGGACACAAGTATCGTCATAAACAAAACAAAATGCCGTGACCCGGGATCGAACTATGGTCCTTGTAACCTTGTACAAAGTATTCTTGCACATTCAGGGTCACAAGTATCGTCATAAACAAAACAAAAATGCCGAAACACGGGATCGAACCAGGGACCTTTAGATCTTCAATCTAACGCTCTCCCAACTGAGCTATTTCGGCTTGATGTTCTGGGCAGAACGCACCTTTCTTCTCTCCTTCATTCTAAGTGTAACCTTGTACAAAGTATTCTTGCACATTCAGGGACACAAATATCGTCATAAACAAAACAAAAATGCCGAAACCCGGGATCGAACTATGGTCCTTTAAATCTTCAGTCTAACGCTCTCCCAACTGAGCTATTTCGGCTTGATGTTTTGGGCAGAACGCACCTTTCTTCTCTCCATCTTTCTAAGTGTAACCTTGTACAAAGTATTCTTGCACATTCAGGGTCACAAGTATCGTCATAAACAAAACAAAAATGCCGAAACCCGGGATCGAACCAGGGACCTTTAGATCTTCAGCCTAACGCTCTCCCATCTGAGTTATTTCGGCTTGATGTTCGATGCAGAACGCACCTTTCTTCTCTCCATTTTTCTAAGTGTAACCTTGTACAAAGTATTCTTGCACATTCAAGGACACAACTATCGTCATAAACAAAACAAAATGCCGTGACCCGGGATCGAAAAGGTTCCTTTAATCTTCACTCTAACGCTCGCCTAACTGAGCTATTTCGGCTTGATGTTCAATGCACTACGCCCCTTTCTTCTCTCCAGTCCTCCTAAGTGTATCATTGTACAAAGTAGTCTTGCACATTCAGGGACAAAAGTATCGTCATAAACAAAACAAAAATGCCGAAACCCGGGATCGAACTATGGTCCTTAAATCTTCAGTCTAACGCTCTCCCAACTGAGCTATTTCGGCTTGATGTTTTGGGCAGAACGCACCTTTCTTCTCTCCATCTTTCTAAGTGTAACCTTGTACAAAGTATTCTTGCACATTCAGGGACACAAGTATCGTCATAAACAAAACAAAAATGCCGAAACCCGGGATGGAACTATGGTCCTTTAGATCTTCAGTCTATCGCTCTCCCAACTGAGCTATTTCGGCTTGATGTTTTGGGCAGAACGCAGCTTTCTTCTCTCCATCTTTCTAAGTGTAACCTTGTACAAAGTATTCTTGCACATTCAGGGACACAAGTATCGTCATAAACAAAACAAAAATGCCGAAACCCGGGATGGAACTATGGTCCTTTAGATCTTCAGTCTAACGCTCGACCAACTGAGCTATTTCGGCTTGATGTTTTGGGCAGAACGCACCTTTCTTCTCTCCATCTTTCTAAGTGTAACCTTGTACAAAGTATTCTTGCACATTCAGGGTCACAAGTATTGTCATAAACAAAACAAAAATGCCGAAACCCGGGATGGAACTATGGTCCTTTAGATCTTCAGTCTAACGCTCTCCCAACAGAGCTATTTCGGCTTGATGGTTTGGGCAGAACGCACCTTTCTTCTCTCCATCTTTGTAAGTGTAACCTTGTACAAAGTATTCTTGCACATTCAGGACACAAGTATCGTCATAAACAAAACTAAAATGCCGAAACCCGGAATCGTATTAGGGTCCTTTAGATCTTCACTCAAACGCTCTCCCAACTGAGCTATATCGGCTTGATATTCGATGCAGAATGCACCTTTCTTCTCTCCATTCATCCTAAGTGTATCCTTGTGCAAAGTTTTCTTGCACATTCAGGGACGCAAGGATCGTCATAAACAAAAAATACTGCCGAAATCCGGGATCGAACATGCGACCTTTAGATCTTCAGTCTAACGCTCTCCCAACTGAGCTATTTCGGCTTGATGTACTGAGCAAAACGAACCTTTCTTCTCTCCAGTCTTCCTAAGTGTAACCTTGTGCGAAGTATTCTTGCACATTCAGGTACACAAGTATCGTCATAAACTAAAAATACTGCCGAAAGCCTGGATCGAACCAGGGACCATTAGATCTTCGCTCTAACGGTCTCCCAACTGAGCTATTTCAGCTTGATGATCTGGGCAGAACGCACTTTCTTATCTCCAGTCTCCCTAAGTGTATCCTTGTACAAAGTATTCTTGCACATTAAGGGACGCAAGGTTCGTGAAAAACAAAAAAAACTGCCGAAACCCGGGATCGAACCAGGGACCTTAAATCTTCAGTCTAACGCTCTCCCAACTGAGCTATTTCGGCTTGATGTACTGGGCAGAACGAACCTTTCTTCTCTGCAGTCTTCCTAAGTGTAACCTTGTGCGAAGTATTCTTGCACACTCAGGGACACAAGTATAGTCATAAACTAAAAATACTGCCGAAACCTGGCATCGAAAAAGGGACCTTTAGATCTTCAGTCTAACGCTCTCCCAACTGAGCTATTTCGGCTTGATGTTCGATGCAGAACGCACTTTCTTCTCTCCAGTCTCCCTAAGTGTATCCTTGTACAAAGTATTCTTGCTCATTCAGGGGCGCAAGGTTCGTGAAAAACAAAAAAAAACTGACGAAACCCGGGATGGAACCAGGGACCTTTAGATCTTCAGTCTAACGCTCTCCCAAATGAGCTATTACGGCTTGATGTTCGATGCACTACGCCCCTTTGTTCTCTCCAGTCCTCCTAAGTGTATCATTGTACAAAGTATTCTTGCTCATTCAGGGACGCAAGAATCGTCATAAACAAAAAACACTGCCGAAACCCGGGATCGAACCAGGGACCTTTAGATCTTCAGTCTAACGCTCTCCCAACTGAGCTATTTCGGCTCGATGTTCTGGGCAGAACGCACCTTTCTTCTCTCCAGTCTTCCTAAGTGTATCCTTGTACAAAGTATTCTTGCACATTCAGGGACGCAAGGATCAACATAAACAAAAAACACTGCCGAAACCCGGGATCGAACCAGGGACCTTTAGATCTTCAGTCTAACGCTCTCCCAACTGAGGTATTTCGGCTTGATGTTCTGGGCAGAACGCACCTTTCTTCTCTCCATCTTTCTAAGTGTAACCTTGTACATACAGGGACACAAGTATCGTCATAAACAAAACAAAATGCCGTGACCCGGGATCGAACTATGGTCCTTGTAACCTTCTACAAAGTATTCTTGCACATTCAGGGTCACAAGTATCGTCATAAACAAAACAAAAATGCCGAGACCCGGGATCGAACCAGGGACCTTTAGATCTTCAATCTAACGCTCTCCCAACTGAGCTATTTCGGCTTGATGTTCTGGGCAGAACGCACCTTTCTTCTCTCTTTCATTCTAAGTGTAACCTTGTACAAAGTATTCTTGCACATTCAGGGACACAAGTATCGTCATAAACAAAACAAAAATGCCGAAACCCGGGATCGAACTATGGTCCTTTAGATCTTCAGTCTAACGCTCTCCCAACTGAGCTATTTCGGCTTGATGTTTTGGGCAGAACGCACCTTTCTTCTCTCCATCTTTCTAAGTGTAACCTTGTACAAAGTATTCTTGCACATTCAGGGTCACAAGTATCGTCATAAACAAAACAAAAATGCCGAAACCCGGGATCGAACCAGGGACCTTTAGATCTTCAGCCCTACGCTCTCCCATCTGAGTTATTTCGGCTTGATGTTCGATGCAGAACGCACCTTTCTTCTCTCCATTTTTCTAAGTGTAACCTTGTACAAAGTATTCTTGCACATTCAAGGACACAACTATCGTCATAAACAAAACAAAATGCCGTGACCCGGGATCGAAAAGGGTCCTTTAATCTTCACTCTAACGCTCGCCTAACTGAGCTATTTCGGCTTGATGTTCAATGCACTACGCCCCTTTCTTCTTTCCAGTCCTCCTAAGTGTATCATTGTACAAAGTATTCTTGCACATTCAGGGACGAAAGGATCGTGAAAAACAAAAAATACTGCCGAAACCCGGGATCGAACCAGGGACCTTTAAATCTTCAGTCTAACGCTCTCCCAAATGAGCTATTACGGCTTGCTGTTCGATGCACTACGCCCCTTTCTTCTCTCCAGTCCTCCTAAGTGTATCATTGTACAAAGTATTCTTGCACATTCAGGGATGCAAGTATCGTCATAAACGAAAAACACATCCGAAACCCGGGATCGAACAAGGGACCTTTAGATCTTCAGTCTAACGCTCTCCCAAATGAGCTATTTCGGCTTGATGTTCAATGCAGAACGCACCTTTCTTATCTCCATTCTTCCTAAGTGTATCCTTGTACAAATTATTCTTGCACATTCTGGGACGCAAGGATCGTCATAAACAAAAAACACTGCCGAAACCCGGGATCGAACCAGGGACCTTTAGATCTTCAGTCTAACGCTCTCCCAACTGAGCTATTTCGGCTTGATGTTCTCGGCAGAACGCACCTTTCTTCATTCCAGTCTTCCTAAGTGTAACCTTGTTCAAAGTATTCTTGCACATTCAGGGACGCAGGGATCGTCATAAGCAAAAAACACTGCCGAAACCCGGGATCGAACCAGGGTCCTTTAGATCTTCAGTCTAACGCTCTCCAAACTGAGCTATCTCGGCTTGATATTCGATGCAGAACGCACCTTTCTTCTCTCCATTCTTCCTAAGTGTATCCTTGTACAAAGTATTCTTGCACATTCAGGGACGCAAGTATCGTCATAAACTAAAAATACTGCCGAAACTGGGGATCGAACCAGGGTCCTTTAGATCTTCAGTCTAACTGTCTCCCAACTGAGCTATTTTGGCTTGATGTTCGATGCAGAACGCACCTTTCTTCTCTCCAGTGTTTCTAAGTGTATCCTTGTACAAAGTATCTTACACATTCAGGGACGCAAGGATCGTCATAAACAAAAAACACTGCCGAAACTGGGATCGAACCAGGGACCTTTAGATCTTCAGTCTAACCTTCTCCCAACTGAGCTCTTTCGGCCTGTTGTTCTGAGCAGAACGCACCTATCTTCTCTCCAGTTTCCTAAGTGTAACCTTATGCAGTGTATTCTTGCTCTCTCAGGGACACAAGTATCGTCATAAACTAAAAATACTGCCGAATCCGAGGATCGAACCAGGGACCTTTAGATCTTCAGTCTAACGTTCTCCCCACTGAGCTATTTCGGCTTGACGTTCTGGGCAGAACGCACCCTTCTTCTCTCCATTCTTCCTAAGTGTATCCTTGTACAAATCGTTCTTGCACATTCAGGGATAGAAGTATCGTCATAAATTAAAAATACTGCCGAAACCCGGGATCGAACCAGGGACCTTAAGATCTTCAGTCTAACGCTTTCCCAACTGAGCTATTTCGGCTTGATGTTCGATGCAGAACGCACCTTTCTTCTCTCCATTCTATCTAAGTGTATCCTGGTACAAAGCGTTCTTGCACATTCAGGGACACAAGTATCGTCATAAACTAAAAATACTGCCGAATCCCAGGATCGAACCAGGGACCTTTATATCTTCACTCAAACGCTCTCCCAACTGAGCTATTTCGGCTTGATGTTAGATGCAGAATGCACCTTTCTTCTCTCCATTCTTCCTAAGTGTATCCTTGTGCAAAGTTTTCTTGCACATTCAGGGACGCAAGGATCATCATAAACAAAAAACACTGCAGAAACCCGGGATCGAACCAGGGACCTTTAGATCTTCAGTCTAACGCTCTCCCAACTGAGCTATTTATGCTTGATGTTCTGGGCAGAACGCACCTTTCTTCTCTCCAGTCTTCCTAAGTGTAACCTTGTGCGAAGTATTCTTGCACATTCAGGGACACAAGTATCGTCATAAACTAAAAATACTGCCGAAAGCCGGAATCGAACAAGGGACCATTAGATCTTCGCTCTAACGGTCTCCCAACTGAGCTATTTCGGCTTGATGTTCGATGCACAACGCACCTTTCTTCTCTCCAGTCTTCCTAAGTGTGTCCTTGTACATAGTATTCTTGCACATCCAGGGATACAAGTATCGTCATAAACAAAAAAAATGCCGAGAACCGGTATCGAACCAGGGTCCTTTAGACCTTCAGTCTAATGCTCTACCAACTGAGCTATTTCGCCTTGATGTTCGATGCAGAACGCACCTTTCTTCTCTCGAGTCTTTCTAAGTGTATCCTTGTACAAAGTATTCTTACACATTCAGGACACAAGTATCGTCATAAACTAAAAATACTGCCGAAAGCCGGAATCGAACCAGGGACCATTAGATCTTCGCTCTAACGGTCTCCCAACTGAGCTATTTCGGCTTGATGTTCGATGCAGAACGCACCTTTCTTCTCTCCAGTCTTCCTAAGTGTGTCCTTGTACATAGTATTCTTGCACATCCAGGGATACAGGTATCGTCATAAACAAAAAAAATGCCGAGAACCGGTATCGAACCAGGGACCTTTAGACCTTCAGTCTAACGCTCTCCCAATTGAGCTATTTCGGCTTTATGTTCGATGCAGAACGCACCTTTCTTCTCTCCAGTCTTTCTAAGTGTATCCTTGTACAAAGTATTCTTGCACATTCAGGGACGCATGGATCGTCATCAACAAAACAAAAATGCCGAAACCCGGAATAGAACTAGGGTCCCTTAGATCTTCAGTCTAACGCTCTCCCAACTGAGCTATTTCGGCTTGATGTTCGATGCAGAACGCACCTTTCTTCTCTCCATACTTCCTAAGTGTAACTTTGTACAAAGTATTCTTGCACATTCAGGGACACAAGTATCGTCATAAACAAAACAAAATGCCGCGACCAGTGATCGGACCAGGGTACTTTAGATCTTCAGTCTAACGCTCTCCCAACTGAGCTATTTCGGCTTGATATTCAATGCACAACGCACCTTTCTTCTCTCCAGTCTTTCTAAGTGTTAGTTAGTTAGTTACTAACACTCCCCACATGGCAACCTTGGCCTTTGGGCTTAAACTCACCCCACCAAGCGATGACCGGACCCATTTCTCAGGTGGAGGCACCCAGAGGGCGGTGTCCATTACCTCCGATGATAGGGTGATAGTGAAGATGGCGGTGAGGTGAGAGGACCTACAGTTTTTACCGTGGACTCCGAACCACGTTGGGCATAGGGGATACTTCACGTGTGCTAGACAGAGGTGAAGGCGTGGATAGGGCCGACTTAAAATCGCCAACCCCAGAGCCGGGAATCGAACTCGGGACCCTTAGAACGGGAGCAGCGAACGAAACCACCGCGCTACCCCGGCGCCCTCTTCCTAAGTGTATCCTTGTACAAATTATTCTTGCACATTCTGGGACGCAAGGATCGTCATAAACAAAAAACACTGCCGAAACCCGGGATCGAACCAGGCACCTTTAGACCTTCAGTCTAACGCTCTCCCAACTGAGCTATTTCGGCTTGATGTTTGATGTAGAACGCACCTTTCTTCTCTCCAGTCTTCCTAAGTGTAACCTTGTGCAAAGTATTTTTGCACACTCAGGGACACAGGTATCGTCATAAACTAAAAATACTGCCGAGACTCGGGATCGAAATAGGGTCCTTTAGATCTTCAGGCTAACGCTCTCCCAAATAAGCTATTTCGGCTTGATGTTCTGGGCAGAACGCCCCTTTCTTCACTCCAGTCTTCCTAAGTGTAACCCTGTGCAAAGTATTCTTGCACCTTCAGGGACACAAGTATCGACATAAACAAAACAAAATTCCGAGACCCGGGATCGAACCAGGGTCCTTTAGATCTTCAGTCTAACGCTCTCCCAACTGAGCTATTTCGACTTGATATTCTATGCAGAATGCACCTTTCTTCTCTCCAGTCTTTCTAAGTGTAACATTGTACAAAGTTTTCTTGCACATTCAGGGACACAAGTATCGTCATAAACTAAAAATACTGCCGAAAGCCGGAATCGAACCAGGAACCATTAAATCTTCGCTCTAACGGTCACCCAACTTAGCTATTACGGCTTGATGTTCGATGCAGAACGCACCATTCTTCTCTCCAGTCTTCCTAAGTGTGTCCTTGTACATAGTATTCTTGCACATCCAGGGATACAAGTATCGTCATCAACGAAACAAAAATGACGAAACCCGGGATAGAACTAGGGTCCTTTAGATCTTCAGTCTAACGCTCTCCCAACTGAGCTATTTCGGCTTGATGTTCGATGCAGAACGCACCTTTCTTCTCTCCAGTCTTCCTAAGTGTAACCTTGTGCAAAGTATTCTTGCACACTCAGGGACACAAGTATCGTCATAAACTAAAAATACTACCGAAACCCGGGATCGAACCAGGGACCTTTGTACCTTCAGTCTAACGGTCTCCCAAATGAGCTATTTCGGCTTGATGTTCGATGCAGAACGCACCTTTCTTCTCTCCAGTCTATCTAAGTGTAACCTTGTACAAAGTATTCTTGCACATTCAGGGACACAAGTATCGTCATAAACAAAACAAAATGCCGCGACCAGAGATCGGACCAGGGTCCTTTAGATCTTCAGTCTAACGCTCTCGTAACTGAGCTATTTCGGCTTGATATTCAATGCACAACGCAACTATCTTCTCTCCATTCTTCCTAAGTGTATCCTTGTACAAATTATTCTTGCACATTCTGGGACGCAAGGATCGTCATAAACAAAAAACGCTGCCGAAACCCGGGATCGAACCAGGGTCCTTTAGATCTTCAGTCTGACGCTCTCCCAACTGAGCTATTTCGGCTTGATGTTCTCGGCAGAACGCACCTTTCTTCTCTCCAATCTTCCTAAGTGTAACCTTGTGCAAAGTATTCTTGCACACTCAGGGATACAAGTATCGTCATAAACCAAAAATACTGCCGAAAGCCGGGATCGAACCAGGGACCTTTAGATCTTCAGTCTAACGCTCTCCCAACTGAGCTATTTCGGCTTAATCTTCTGGGCCGAACGCACCTTTCTTCTCTCCATTCTTCCTAAGTGTATCCTTGTACAAAGCGTTCTTGCACATTCAGGGATACAAGTATCGTCATAAATTAAAAATACTGCCGAAACCCGGGATCGAACCAGGGTCCTTTAGATCTTCAGTCTAACGCTCTCCCAACTGAGCTATTTGGGCTTGATTTTCGATGCAGAACGGACCTTTCTTCTCTCCATTCTTCCTAAGTGTATCCTTACAAAGTATTCTTGCACATTCAGGGACGCAAGGATCGTCATAAACAAAAATCACTGCCGAAACCCGGGATCGAACCAGGGACCTTCAGATCTTCAGTCTAACGCTCTCCAAAATGAGCTATTTCGGCTTGATGTTCTGGGCAGAATGCACCTTTCTTCTCTCCAGTCTTCCTAAGTAAACCTTGTGCAAAGTATTCTTGCACACTCAGGGACACAAGGATCGTCATAAACAAAAAACACTGCTGAAAGCCGGCATCAAACCAGGGACCTTTAGATCTTCAGTCCAACGCTCTCCCAACTGAGCTATTTCGGCTTGATGTTCGATGCAGAACGCACCTTTCTTCTCTCCATTCTTCCTAAGTGTAACTTTGTTCAAAGTATTCTTGCACATTCAGGGACACAAGTATCGTCATAAACAAAACAAAAGGCCGCGACCAGTGATCGGACCAGGGTCCTTTAGATCTTCAGTCTAACGCTCTCCCAACTGAGCTATTTCGGCTTGATATTCAATGCACAACGCACCTTTCTTCTCTCCAGTCTTTCTAAGTGTTAGTTAGTTACTAACACTCCCCACATGGCAACCTTGGCCTTCGGGGTAACCTCACCCCACCAAGCGATGACCGGACCCATTTCTCAGGTGGAGGCACCCAGAGGGCGGTGTCCATTACCTCCGATGATAGGGTGATAGTGAAGATGGCGGTGAGGTGAGAGGACCTACAGTTTTTACCGTGGACTCCGAACCACGTTGGGCATAGGGGATTCTTCACGTGTGCTAGACAGAGGTGAAGGCGTGGATAGGGCCCACTTAAAATCGCCAACCCCAGAGCCGGGAATCGAACTCGGGGCCCTTAGAACGGGAGCAGCGAACGAAACCACCGCGCTACCCCGGCGCCCTCTTCCTAAGTGTATCCTTGTACAAATTATTCTTGCACATTCTGGGACGCAAGGATCGTCATAAACAAAAAACACTGCCGAAACCCGGGATCGAACCAGGATCCTTTACCATTTCAGTCTAACGCTCTCCCAACTGAGCTATTTCGGTTTGATGTTCTCGGCAGAACGCACCTTTCTTCTCACCAGTCTTCCTAAGTGTACCCTTGTTCAAAGTATTCTTGCACATTCAGGGACGCAAGGATCGTCATAAACAAAAAACACTACCGAAACCCGGGATCGAACCATGGACCTTTAGATCTTCAGTCTAACGCTCTCCCAAATGAACTATTTCTGCTTGATGTTCTCGGCAGAACGCACCTTTCTTCTCTCCAGTCTTCCTAAGTGTAACCTTGTGCAAAGTATTCTTGCACACTCAGGGATAAAAGTATCGTCATAAACTAAAAATACTGCCGAAACCCGGGATCGAACCAGGGACCTTTAGATCTTCAGTCTAACGCTCTCCCAACTGAGCTATTTCGGCTTGATGTTCTCGGCAGAACGCACCTTTCTTCTCTCCAGTCTTCCTAAGTGTAACCTTGTGCAAAGTATTCTTGCACACTCAGGGATACAAGTATCGTCATAAACTAAAAATACTGCCGAAACCCGGGATCGAACCAGGGACCTTTAGATCTTCAGTCTAACGCTCTCACAACTGAGCTATCTCGGCTTGATGTTCTGGACAAAACGCACCTTTCATCTCTCCAGTCTTCCGAAGTGCAACCGTGTGCAAAGTATTCTTGCACACTCAGGGACACAAGTATCGTCATTAACTAAAAATACTGCCGAAACCCGGGATCGAACCAGGGACCTTTAGATCTTCAGTCTAACGCTCTCCCAACTGAGCTATTTTGGCTTGAAGTTCTGGGCCGAACGCACCTTTCTTCTCTCCATTCTTCCTAAGTGTATCCTTGTACAAAGCGTTCTTGCACATTCAGGGATACAAGTATCGTCATAAATTAAAAATACTGCCGAAACCCGGGATCGAAAAAGGGTCCTTTAGATCTTCAGTCAAACGCTCTCCCAACTGAGCTATTTCGGCTTGATGTTCGATGCACTACGCAACTTTCTTCTCTCCAGTCTTCCTAAGTGTATCCTTGTACAAAGTATTCTTGCACATTCAGGGACGCAAGAATCGTCATAAACAAAAAAAGCTGCCGAAACACGGGATCGAACCAGGGACCTTTAGATCTTCAGTATAACGCTCTCCCAAAGGATCTTTTTCGGCTTCATGTTCTGGGCAGAACGCACCTTTCTTCTCTCCAGTCTTCCTAAGTGTAACCTTGTGCAAAGTATTCTTGCACCCTCAGGGACACAAGTATCGTCATAAACAAAACAAAATTCCGAGACCCGGGATCGAACCAGGGTCCTTTAGATCTTCAGTCTAACGCTCTCCCAACTGAGCTATTTCGACTTGATATTCTATGCAGAATGCACCTTTCTTCTCTCCAGTCTTTCTAAGTGTAACATTGTACAAAGTTTTCTTGCACATTCAGGGACACAAGCATCCTCATAAACTAAAAATACTGCCGAAAGCCGGAATCGAACCAGGGACCATTAAATCTTCGCTCTAACGGTCTCCCAACTGAGCTATTTCGGCTTGAAGTTCGATGCAGAACGCACCATTCTTCTCTCCAGTCTTCTTAAGTGTGTCCTTGTACATAGTATTCTTGCACATCCAGGGATACAAGTATCGTCATCGACAAAACAAAAATGCCGAAACCCGGGATAGAACTAGGGTCCTACAGATCTTCAGTCTAACGCTCTCACAACTGAGCTATTTCGGCTTGATGTTCGATGCAGAACGCACCTTTCTTCTCTCCAGTCTTCCTAAGTGTAACCTTGTGCAAAGTATTCTTGCACACTCAGGGACACAAGTATCGTCATAAACTAAAAATACTACTGAAACCCGGGATCGAACCAGGGACCTTTGTACCTTCAGTCTAACGGTCTCCCAAATGAGCTATTTGGGCTTGATGTTCGATGCAGAACGCATCTTTCTTCTCTCCAGTCTTCCTAAGTGTACCCTTGTTCAAAGTATTCTTGCACATTCAGGGACGCAAGGATCGTCATAAACAAAAAACACTACCGAAAAACGGGATCGAACCATGGACCTTTAGATCCTCAGTCTAACGCTCTCCCAACTGAGCTATCTCGGCTTGATGTTCTGGACAAAACGCACCTTTCTTCTCTCCAGTCTTCCGAAGTGCAACCGTGTGCAAAGTATTCTTGCACACTCAGGGACACAAGTATCGTCATAAACTAAAAATACTGCCGAAACCCGGGATCGAACCAGGGACCTTTAGATCTTCAGTCTAACGCTCTCCCAACTGAGCTATTTCGGCTTAATCTTCTGGGCCGAACGCACCTTTCTTCTCTCCATTCTTCCCAAGTGTATCCTTGTACAAAGCGTTCTTGCACATTCAGGGATACAAGTATCGTCATAAATTAAAAATACTGCCGAAACCCGGGATCGAACCAGGGTCCTTTAGATCTTCAGTCTAACGCTCTCCCAACTGAGCTATTTCGGCTTGATGTTTGATGCAGAACGCACCTTTCTTCTCTCTATTCTTCCTAAGTGTATCCTTACAAAGTATTCTTGCACATTCAGGGACGCAAGGATCGTCATAAACAAAAATCACTGCCGAAACCCGGGATCGAACCAGGGACCTTCAGATCTTCAGTATAACGCTCTCCAAAATGAGCTATTTCGGCTTGATGTTCTGGGCAGAATGCACCTTTCTTCTCTCCAGTCTTCCAAAGTAAACCTTGTGCAAAGTATTCTTGCACACTCAGGGACACAAGGATCGTCATAGACAAAAAACACTGCTGAAAGCCGGCATCGAACCAGGGACCTTTAGATCTTCAGTCTAACGCTCTGCCAACTGAGCTATTTCGGCTTGATGTTCGATGCAGAACGCACCTTTCTTCTCTACATTCTTCCTAAGTGTATCCTTGTACAAAGTATTCTTGCACATTCAGGGACGCAAGGATCGTCATAAAGAAAAAACACTGCCGAAACCCGGGATCGAACCAGGGACCTTTAGATCTTCAGTCTAACGGTCTCCCAACTGAGCTATTTCGGCTTAATGTTCTGGGCAGAACGCACCTTCCTTCTCTCCAGTCTTCCCTAGTGTAACCTTGTGCAAAGTATTTTTGCACACTCAGGGACACAGGTATCGTCATAAACTAAAAATACTGCCGAGACTCGGGATCGAAATAGGGTCTAACGCTCTCCCAAATGAGCTATTTCGGCTTGATGTTCTGGGCAGAACGCCCCTTATTTCACTCCAGTCTTCCTAAGTGTAACCCTGTGCAAAGCATTCTTGCACCTTCAGGGACACAAGTATCGTCATAAACAAAACAAAATTTCGAGACCCGGGATCGAACCAGGGTCCTTTAGATCTTCAGTCTAACGCAATCCCAACTGAGCTTTTTCGGCTTGATGTTCGATGCAGAACGCACCTTTCTTCTCTCCAGTCTTCCTAAGTGTGTCCTTGTACATAGTATTCTTGCACATCCAGGGATACAAGTATCGTCATCAACAAAACAAAAATGCCGAAACCCGGGATAGAACTAGGGTCCTATAGATCTTCAGTCTAACGCTCTCCCAACTGAGCTATTTCGGCTTGATGTTCGATGCAGAACGCACCTTTCTTCTCTCCAGTCTTCCTAAGTGTAACCTTGTGCAAAGTATTCTTGCACACTCAGGGACACAAGTATCGTCATAAACTAAAAATACTACCCAAACCCGAGATCGAACCAGGGACCTTTGTACCTTCAGTCTAACGGTCTCCCAAATGAGCTATTTCGGCTTGATGTTCGATGCAGAACGCACCTTTCTTCTCTCCAGTCTATCTAAGTGTAACCCTGTACAAAGTATTCTTGCACATTCAGGGACACAAGTATCGTCATAAACAAAACAAATTGCCGCGACCAGTGATCGGACCAGGGTCCTTTAGATCTTCAGTCTAACGCTCTCGTAACTGAGCTATCTCGGCTTGATATTCAATGCACAACGCAACTTTCTTCTCTCCATTCTTCCTAAGTGTATCCTTGTACAAATTATTCTTGCACATTCTGGGACGCAAGGATCGTCATAAACAAAAAACGCTGCCGAAACCCGGGATCGAACCAGAGTCCTTTAGATCTTCAGTCTGAAGCTCTCCCAACTGAGCTATTTCGGCTTGATGTTCTCGGCAGAACGCATCTTTCTTCTCTCCAGTCTTCCTAAGTGTACCCTTGTTCAAAGTATTCTTGCAATTTCAGTAACGCAAGGATCGTCATAAACAAAAAACACTACCGAAAAACGGGATCGAACCATGGACCTTTAGATCTTCAGTCTAACGCTCTCCCAACTGAGCTATTTCGGCTTGATGTTCTCGGCAGAACGCACCTTTCTTCTCTCCAATCTTCCTAAGTGTAACCTTGTGCAAAGTATTCTTGCACACTCAGGGACACAAGTATCGTCATAAACTAAAAATACTGCCGAAACCCGGGATCGAACCAGGGACCTTTAGATCTTCAGTCTAACGCTCTCCCAACTGAGCTATTTCGGCTTAATCTTCTGGGCCGAACGCACCTTTCTTCTCTCCATTCTTCCTAAGTGTATCCTTGTACAAAGCGTTATTGCACATTCAGGGATACAAGTATCGTCATAAATTAAAAATACTGCCGAAACCCGGGATCGAACCAGGGACCTTTACATCTTCAGTCTAACGCTCTCCCAACTGAGCTATTTTGGCTTGAAGTTCTGGGCCGAACGCACCTTTCTTCTCTCCATTCTTCCTAAGTGTATCCTTGTACAAAGCGTTCTTGCACATTCAGGGATACAAGTATCGTCATAAATTAAAAATACTGCCGAAACCCGGGATCGAAAAAGGGTCCTTTAGATCTTCAGTCAAACGCTCTCCCAACTGAGCTATTTCGGCTTGATGTTCGATGCACTACGCACCTTTCTTCTCTCCATTCTTCCTAAGTGTATCCTTGTACAAAGTATTCTTGCACATTCAGGGACGCAAGGATCGTCATAAAGAAAAAACACTGCCGAAACCCGGGATCGAACCAGGGACCTTTAGATCTTCAGTCTAACGGTCTCCCACCTGAGCTATTTCGGCTTAATGTTCTGGGCAGAACGCACCTTCCTTCTCTCCTGTCTTCCCTAGTGTAACCTTGTGCAAAGTATTCTTGCACACTCAGGGACACGGGTATCGTCATAAACTAAAAATACTGCCGAGACTCGGGATCGAAATAGGGTCTAACGCTCTCCCAAATGAGCTATTACGGCTTGATGTTCTGGGCAGAACGCCCCTTACTTCACTCCAGTCTTCCTAAGTGTAACCCTGTGCAAAGCATTCTTGCACCTTCAGGGACACAAGTATCGTCCTAAACAAAACAAAATTCCGAGACCCGGGATCGAACCAGGGTCCTTTAGATCTTCAGTCTAACGCAATCCCAACTGAGCTTTTTCGGCTTGATGTTCGATGCAGAACGCACCTTTCTTCTCTCCAGTCTTCCTAAGTGTGTCCTTGTACATAGTATTCTTGCACATCCAGGGATACAAGTATCGTCATCAACAAAACAAAAATGCCGAAACCCGGGATAGAACTAGGGTCCTATAGATCTTCAGTCTAACGCTCTCCCAACTGAGCTATTTCGGCTTGATGTTCGATGCAGAACGCACCTTTCTTCTCTCCAGTCTTCCTAAGTGTAACCTTGTGCAAAGTATTCTTGCACACTCAGGGACACAAGTATCGTCATAAACTAAAAATACTACCGAAACCCGAGATCGAACCAGGGACCTTTGTACCTTCAGTCTAACGGTCTCCCAAATGAGCTATTTCGGCTTGATGTTCGATGCAGAACGCACCTTTCTTCTCTCCAGTCTATCTAAGTGTAACCCTGTACAAAGTATTCTTGCACATTCAGGGACACAAGTATCGTCATAAACAAAACAAATTGCCGCGACCAGTGATCGGACCAGGGTCCTTTAGATCTTCAGTCTAACGCTCTCGTAACTGAGCTATCTCGGCTTGATATTCAATGCACAACGCAACTTTCTTCTCTCCATTCTTCCTAAGTGTATCCTTGTACAAATTATTCTTGCACATTCTGGGACGCAAGGATCGTCATAAACAAAAAACGCTGCCGAAACCCGGGATCGAACCAGAGTCCTTTAGATCTTCAGTCTGAAGCTCTCCCAACTGAGCTATTTCGGCTTGATGTTCTCGGCAGAACGCATCTTTCTTCTCTCCAGTCTTCCTAAGTGTACCCTTGTTCAAAGTATTCTTGCAATTTCAGTAACGCAAGGATCGTCATAAACAAAAAACACTACCGAAAAACGGGATCGAACCATGGACCTTTAGATCTTCAGTCTAACGCTCTCCCAACTGAGCTATTTCGGCTTGATGTTCTCGGCAGAACGCACCTTTCTTCTCTCCAATCTTCCTAAGTGTAACCTTGTGCAAAGTATTCTTGCACACTCAGGGACACAAGTATCGTCATAAACTAAAAATACTGCCGAAACCCGGGATCGAACCAGGGACCTTTAGATCTTCAGTCTAACGCTCTCCCAACTGAGCTATTTCGGCTTAATCTTCTGGGCCGAACGCACCTTTCTTCTCTCCATTCTTCCTAAGTGTATCCTTGTACAAAGCGTTATTGCACATTCAGGGATACAAGTATCGTCATAAATTAAAAATACTGCCGAAACCCGGGATCGAACCAGGGACCTTTACATCTTCAGTCTAACGCTCTCCCAACTGAGCTATTTTGGCTTGAAGTTCTGGGCCGAACGCACCTTTCTTCTCTCCATTCTTCCTAAGTGTATCCTTGTACAAAGCGTTCTTGCACATTCAGGGATACAAGTATCGTCATAAATTAAAAATACTGCCGAAACCCGGGATCGAAAAAGGGTCCTTTAGATCTTCAGTCAAACGCTCTCCCAACTGAGCTATTTCGGCTTGATGTTCGATGCACTACGCACCTTTCTTCTCTCCATTCTTCCTAAGTGTATCCTTGTACAAAGTATTCTTGCACATTCAGGGACGCAAGGATCGTCATAAAGAAAAAACACTGCCGAAACCCGGGATCGAACCAGGGACCTTTAGATCTTCAGTCTAACGGTCTCCCACCTGAGCTATTTCGGCTTAATGTTCTGGGCAGAACGCACCTTCCTTCTCTCCTGTCTTCCCTAGTGTAACCTTGTGCAAAGTATTCTTGCACACTCAGGGACACGGGTATCGTCATAAACTAAAAATACTGCCGAGACTCGGGATCGAAATAGGGTCTAACGCTCTCCCAAATGAGCTATTACGGCTTGATGTTCTGGGCAGAACGCCCCTTACTTCACTCCAGTCTTCCTAAGTGTAACCCTGTGCAAAGCATTCTTGCACCTTCAGGGACACAAGTATCGTCCTAAACAAAACAAAATTCCGAGACCCGGGATCGAACCAGGGTCCTTTAGATCTTCAGTCTAACGCTCTCCCAACTGAGCTATTTCGGCTTGATGTTCAATGCAGAACGCAACTTTCTTCTCTCCAGTCTTCCTAAGTGTCACCTTGTGCAAACTATACTGGCACATTCATGGAAACAAGTATCCTCATAAACTAAAAATGCTTCCGAAACCCGGGAACGAACCAGGTACCTTTAGATCTTCAGTCTAACGGTCTCCCAACTGAGCTATTTATGCTTGATCATTGATGCAGAACGCACCTTTCCTCTCTCCAGTCTTTCTAAGTGTAACCTTGTACAAATTATTCATGCACATTCAGGGACACAAGTATCGTCATAAACAAAACTAAAATGCCGAAACCCGGAATCGAACTAGGGTCCTTTAGATCTTCACTCAAACGCTCTCCCAACTGAGCTATTTCGGCTTGATATTCGGTGCAGAACGCAACTTTCTTCTCTCCAGTCTTCCTAAGTGTATCCTTGTACAAATTGTTCTTGCACATTCAGGGACGCAAGTATCGTCATAAACAAAAAACACTGCCGAAACCCGGGATCGAACCAGAGACCTTTACATCTTCAGTCTAACGGTCTCCCAACTGTGTTATTTCGGCTTGATGTTCTGGGCAGAACGCAACTTTCTTCACTCCAGTCTTCCTAAGTGTAACCTTGTGCAAAATATTATTGCACATTCAGGGACACAAGAATCGTCATAAACAAAACAAAAATCCCGAAACCCGGGATCGAACTATGGTGTTTAGATCTTCAGTCTAACGCTCTCCCAACTGAGCTATTTCGGCTTGATGCTCGATGCACAACGCACCTTTCTTCTCTCCAGTCTTTCTAAGTGTATCCTTGTACAAAGTATTCTTGCCTTTTCAGGGAAGCAAGGATCGTCATAAACAAAACAAAAATGCCTAAACCCGGGATAGAAGTAGGGTCCTTTAGAGCTTCAGTCTAACGCTCTCCCAACGGAACTATTTCGGCTTTTTGTTTCTGGGCAGAACGCACCTTTCTTCACTCCAGTCTTCCTAAGTGTAACCTTGTGCAAGGCATCCTTGCATACTCAGGGACACAAGTATCGTCATAAACTAAAAATACTGCCGAAACACGGGATCGAACCAGGGACCTTTAAATCTTCAGTCTAACGCTCTCCCAACTGAGCTATTTCGGCTTGATGATCAATGCAGAACGCACCTTTCTTCTCTCCATTCTTCCTAAGTGTATCCTTGTACAAATTATACTTGCACATTCTGGGACACAAGGATCGTCATAAACAAAACAAAATGCCGTGACCAGGGATCGAACCAGCGTCCTCTAGACCTTCAATCTAACGCTCTCCCAACTGAGCTATTTCGGCTTGATGTTCTCGGCAGAACGCACCTTTCTTCATTCCAGTCTTCCTAAGTGTAACCTTGTTCAAAGTATTCTTGTACATTCAGGTAAGTTAGGATCGTCATAAACAAAAAACAGTGCCGAAACCCGGGATCGAACCAGGAACCTTTAGATCTTAAGTCTAACACTCTCCCAACTGAGCTATTTCGGCTTGATGTTCGATGCAGAACGCACCTTTCTTCTCTGCATTCTTCCTAAGTGTATCCTTGTACAAAGCGTTCTTGCACATTCAGGGATACAAGTATCGTCATAAATTAAAAATACTGCCGAAACCCGGGATCGAACCAGGGTCCTTTAGATCTTCAGTCTAAAGCTCTCCCCACTGAGCTATTTCGGCTTGATGTTCGATGCACTACGCACTTTTCTTCTCTCCAGTCCTCCTAACTGTATCCTTGTACAAAGTATTCTTGCACATTCAGGGACGCAAGGATCGTCATAAACAAAAAACGCTGCCGAAACCCGGGATCGAACCAGGGACCCTTAGATGTTCAGTCTAACGCTCTCCCAACAGAGCTATCTCGGCTCGATGTTCTGGACAAAACGCACCTTTCTTCTCTCCAGTCTTCCGAAGTGCAACCGTGTGCAAAGTATTCTTGCACACTCAGGGACACAAGTATCGTCATAAACTAAAAATACTGCCGAACCCGGGATCGAACCAGGCACCTTTAGATCTTCAGTCTAACGCTCTCCCAACTGAGCTATTTCGGCTTAATCTTCTGGGCCGAACGCACCTTTCTTCTCTCCAGTCTTCCTAAGTAAACCTTGTGCAAAGTATTCTTGCACACTCAGGGACACAAGGATCGTCATAAACAAAAAACACTGCTGAAAGCCGGCATCGAACCAGGGACCTTTAGATCTTCAGTCTAACGCTCTCCCAACTGAGCTATCTCGGCTTGATGTCCTGTACAAAACGCACCTTTCTTCTCTCCAGTCTTCCGAAGTGCAACCGTGTGCAAAGTATTCTTGCACACTCAGGGACACAAGTATCGTCATAAACTTAAAATACTGCCGAACCCGGGATCGAACCAGGCACCTTTAGATCTTCAGTCTAACGCTCTCCCAACTGAGCTATTTCGGCTTAATCTTCTGGGCCGAACGCACCTTTCTTCTCTCCAGTCTTCCTAAGTAAACCTTGTGCAAAGTATTCTTGCACACTCAGGGACACAAGGATCGTCATAAACAAAAAACACTGCTGAAAGCCGGCATCGAACCAGGGACCTTTAGATCTTCAGTCTAACGCTCTCCCAACTGAGCTATTTAGGCTTGATGTTCGATGCAGAACGCACCTTTCTTCTCTCCATTCTTCCTAAGTGTATCCTTGTACAAAGTATTCTTGCACATTCAGGGACGCAAGGATCGTCATCAAGAAAAAACACTGCCGAAACCCGGGATCGAACCAGGGACCTTTAGATCTTCAGTCTAACGGTCTCCCAACTGAGCTATTTCGGCTTAATGTTCTGGGCAGAACGCACCTTCCTTCTCTCCAGTCTTCCCTAGTGTAACCTTGTGCAAAGTATTTTTGCACACTCAGGGACACAGGTATCGTCATAAACTAAAAATACTGCCGAGACTCGGGATCGAAATAGGGTCTAACGCTCTCCCAAATGAGCTATTTCGGCTTGATGTTCTGGGCAGAACGCCCCTTACTTCACTCCAGTCTTCCTAAGTGTAACCCTGTGCAAAGCATTCTTGCCCCTTCAGGGACCCAAGTATCGTCATAAACAAAACAAAATTCCGAGACCCGGGATCGAACCAGGGTCCTTTAGATCTTCAGTCTAACGCTATCCCAACTGAGCTTTTTCGGCTTGATGTTCGATGCAGAACGCACCTTTCTTCTCTCCAGTCTTCCTAAGTGTGTCCTTGTACATAGTATTCTTGCACATCCAGGGATACAAGTATCGTCATCAACAAAACAAAAATGCCGAAACCCGGGATAGAACTAGGGTCCTATAGATCTTCAGTCTAACGCTCTCCCAACTGAGCTATTTCGGCTTGATGTTCGATGCAGAACGCACCTTTCTTCTCTCCAGTCTTCCTAAGTGTAACCTTGTGCAAAGTATTCTTGCACACTCAGGGACACAAGTATCGTCATAAACTAAAAATACTACCGAAACCCGGGATCGAACCAGGGACCTTTGTACCTTCAGTCTAACGGTCTCCCAAATGAGCTATTTCGGCTTGATGTTCGATGCAGAACGCACCTTTCTTCTCTCCAGTCTATCTAAGTGTAACCCTGTACAAAGTATTCTTGCACATTCAGGGACACAAGTATCGTCATAAACAAAACAAAATGCCCCGACCAGTAATCGGACCAGGGTCCTTTAGATCTTCAGTCTAACGCTCTCGTAACTGAGCTATTTCGGCTTGATATTCAATGCACAACGCAACTTTCTTCTCTCCATTCTTCCTAAGTGTATCCTTGTACAAATTATTCTTGCACATTCTGGGACGCAAGGATCGTCATAAACAAAAAACGCTGCCGAAACCCGGGATCGAACCAGGGTCCTTTAGATCTTCAGTCTGACGCTCTATCAACTGAGCTATTTTGGCTTGATATTTTGGGCCGAACGCACCTTTCTTCTCTCCATTCTTCCTAAGTGTATCCTTGTACAAAGCGTTCTTGCACATTCAGGGATACAAGTATCGTCATAAATTAAAAATACTGCCGAAACCCGGGATCGAAGCAGGGTCCTTTAGATCTTCAGTCAAACGCTCTCCCAACTGAGCTATTTCGGCTTGATGTTCGATGCACTACGCAACTTTCTTCTCTCCAGTCTTCCTAAGTGTATCCTTGTACAAAGTATTCTTGCACATTCAGGGACGCAAGAATCGTCATAAACAAAAAACGCTGCCGAAACACGGGATCGAACCAGGGACCTTTAGATCTTCAGTATAACGCTCTCCCAAAGGATCTACTTCGGCTTCATGTTCTGGGCAGAACGCACCTTTCTTCTCTCCAGTCTTCCTAAGTGTAACCTTGTGCATAGTATCCTTGCTCCCTCAGGGACACAAGGATCCTCATAAACAAAAAACACTGCCGAAACCCGGGATCGAACCAGGGTCCGTTAGATCTTCTGTATAACGCTCTCCAAAATGAGCTATTTCGGCTTGATGTTCTCGGTAGAATGCACCTTTCTTCTCTCCAGTCTTCCTAAGTGTAACCTTGTGCAAAGTATTCTTGCACACTCAGGGACACAAGGATCGTCATAAACAAAAAACAGTGCCGAAACCCGGGATCGAACCAGGGTCCGTTAGATCTTCAGTATAACGCTCTCCAAAATGAGCTATTTCGGCTTGATGTTCTGGGCAGAATGCACCTTTCTTCTCTCCAGTCTTCCTAAGTGTAACCTTGTGCAAAGTATTCTTGCACACTCAGGGACACAAGGATCGTCATAAACAAAAAACACTGCCGAAAGCCGGCATCGAACCAGGGACCTTTAGATCTTCAGTCTCACGCTCTCCCAACTGAGCTATTTCGGCTTGATGTTCGATGCAGAACGCACCTTTCTTCTCTCCATTCTTCCTAAGAGTATCCTTGTACAAAGCGTTCTTGCACATTCAGGGATACAAGTATTGTCATAAATTAAAAACACTGCCGAAACCCGGGATCGAATCAGAGACCTTTAGATCTTCAGTCTAACGGTCTCCCAACTGTGTTATTTCGGCTTGATGTTCTAAACAGAACGCAACTTTCTTCACTCCAGTCTTCCTAAGTGTAACCTTGTGCAAAATATTCTTGCACATTCAGGGACACAAGAATCGTCATAAACAAAACAAAAATGCCGAAACCCGGGATCGAACTATGGTCCTTTAGATCTTCAGTCTAACGCTCTCCCAACTGAGCTATTTCGGCTTGATGCTCGATGCAGAACGCACCTTTCTTCTCTCCAGTCTTTCTAAGTGTATCCTTGTACAAAGTATTCTTGCCTTTTCAGGGAAGCAAGGATCGTCATAAACAAAACAAAAATGCCTAAACCCGGGATAGAAGTAGGGTCCTTTAGATCTTCAGTCTAACGCTCTCCCAACTGAGCTATTTCGGCTTGATGTTCTGGGCAGAACGCACCTTTCTTCTCTCCAGTCTTCCTAAGTGTAACCTTGTGCAACGTATCCTTGCATACTCAGGGACACAAGTATCGTCATAAACTAAAAATACTGCCGAAACCCGGGATCGAACCAGGGAGCTTTAAATCTTCAGTCTAACGCTCTCCCAACTGAGCTATTTCGGCTTGATGTTCAATGCAGAACGCACCTTTCTTCTCTCCATTCTTCCTAAGTGTATCCTTGTACAAATTCTACTTGCACATTCTGGGACGCAAGGATCGTCATAAACAAAACAAAATGCCGTGACCAGGGATCGAACCAGTGTCCTTTAGACCTTCAATCTAACGCTCTCCCAACTGAGCTATTTCGGCTTGATGTTCTCGGCAGAACGCACCTTTCTTCATTCCAGTCTTCCTAAGTGTAACCTTGTTCAAAGTATTCTTGTACATTCAAGGACGCAAGGATCGTCATAAACAAAAAAAAACTGCCGAAACCCGGGATCGAACCAGGAACCTTTAGATCTTCAGTCTAACACTCTCCCAAATGAGCTATTTCGGCTTGATGTTCGATGCAGAACGCACCTTTCTTCTCTCCATTCTTCCTAAGTGTATCCTTGTACAAAGTATTCTTGCACATTCAGGGACGCAAGGATCGTCATAAACAAAAAACGCTGCCGAAACCCGGGATCGAACCAGGGACCTTTAGATCTTCAGTCTAACGCTCTCCCAAATGAGCTATTTCGGCTTGAGGTTCTGGGCAGAACGCACCTTTCTTCTCTCCAGTCTTCCTAAGTGTAACCTTGTGCAAAGTATTCTTGCACACTCAGGGACACAAGGATCGTCATAAGCAAAAAACACTGCCGAAACCCGGAATCGAACTAGGGTCCTTTAGATCTTCAGGCTAACGCTGTCCCAACTGAGCTATTTCGGCTTGATGTTCTCGGCAGAACACTCCTTTATTCATTCCAGTCTTCCTAAGTGTAACCTTGTTCAAAGTATTCTTGCACATTCAGGGACGCAAGGATCGTCATAAACAAAAAACACTGCCGAAACCCGGGATCGAACCAGGGACCTTTAGATCTTCAGCCTAACGCTCTCCTAACTGAGCTATTACGGCTCGATGTTCTCGGCACAACGCACCTTTCTCTCCAGTCTTCCTACGTGTAACCTTGTGCAAAGTATTCTTGTACAATCAGGGATACAAGTATCGTCATAAACTAAAAATACTGCCGAAACCCGGGATCGAAACAGGGACCTTTATATCTTCAGTCTAACGCTCTCCCAACTGAGCTATTTCGGCTTGATGTTCGATGCAGAACGCACCTTTCTTCTCTCCATTCTTCCTAAGTGTATCCTTGTACAAGGTATTCTTGCACATTCAGGGACGCAAGGATCGTCATAAACAAAAAACACTGCCGAAACCCGGAATCGAACTAGGGACCTTTAGATCTTCAGTCTAACGCACTCCCAACTGAGCTATTTCGGCTTGATGTTCTCGGCAGAACGCTCATTTCTTCATTCCAGTCTTCCTAAGTGTAACCTGGTTCAAAGTATTCTTGCACATTCAGGGACGCAAGGATCGTCATAAAAAAAGACACTGCCGAAACCCGGGATCGAACCAGGGACCTTTAGATCTTCAGTCTAACGCTCTCCCAACTGAGCTATTTCGGCTTGATGTTCTGGGGAGAACGCACCTTTCTTCTCTGCAGTCTTCCTAAGTGTAACCTTGAGCAAAGTATTCTTGCACACTCAGGGACACAGCTATCGTCATAAACTAAAAATACTGCCGAAACCCGGGATCGAACCAGGGACCTTTAAATCTTCAGTCTAACGCTCTGCCAACTGAGCTATTTCGGCTTGATGTTCTGGGGAGAACGCACCTTTCTTCTTTCCAGTCTTCCTAAGTGTAACCTTGTGCAATGTATTCTTGCACACTCAGGGACACAGGTATCGTCATAAACTAAAAATACTGCCGAAACCCGGGATCGAACCAGGGACCTTTAGACCTTCAGTCTAACGCTCTCCCAACTGAGCATATCGGCTTGATGTTCGATGCAGAACGCACCTTTCTTCTCTCCATTCTTCCTAAGTGTATCCTTGTACAAAGTATTCTGGCACATTCAGGGACGCAAGGATCGTCATAAACAAAAAACACTGCCGAAAACCGGGATCGAACCAGGGACCTTAAATCTTCAGCCTAACGGTCTCCCAACTGATCTTTTTCGGCTTATTGTTCGATGCACTACGCACATTTCTTCTCTCCAGTCCTCCTAACTCTATCCTTGTACAAAGTATTCTTGCACATTCAGGGACACAAGGATTGTCATAAACAAAAAACACAGCCAAAACCCGGGATCGAACCAGGGACCTTTAGATCTTCAGTCTAACGCTCTCCCAAATGAGCTATTTCGGCTTGATGTTCTGGACAGAACGCACCTCTCTTCTCTCCAGTCTTCCTAAGTGTAACCTTGTGCAAAGTATTCTTGCACACTCAGGGACACAAGAATCGTCATAAACAAAAAAACACTGCCGAAATCCGGGATCGAACTAGGGTCCTTTAGATCTTCAGTCTAACGCTCTCCCAACTGAGCTATTTCGGCTTGATGTTCTCGGCAGAACGCTCCTTTCTTCATTCCGGTCTTCCTAAATGTAACCTTGTTCAAAGTATTCTTGCTCATTCAGGGACGCACGGATCGTCTTAAACAAAAAACACTGCCGAAACCCAGGATCGAACCAGGGACCTTTAGAACTTCAGTCTAACGCTCTCCTAACTGAGCTATTACGGCTCGATGTTCTCGGCACAACGCAACTTTCTTCTCTCCAGCCTTCCTAAGTGTAACCTTGTGCAAAGTATTCTTGCACAATCAGGGATACAAGTATCGTCATAAACTAAAAATACTGCCGAAACCCGGGATCAAACCAGGGACCTTTAGATCTTCAGTCTAACGCTCTCCCAACTGAGCTATTTCGACTTGATGTTCGATGCAGAACGCACCTTTCTTCTCTCCAGTCTTCCTAAGTGTAACCTTGTACAAAGTATTATTGCACATTCAGGGACACAAGTATCGTCAAAAACACAAAAAAATGCCGAGACTCGGGATCGAACCAGGGACCTTTAGATCTTCAGCGTAACGCTCTCCCAACTGAGCTATTTCGGCTTGATGTTCAATGCAGAACGGACCTTTCAGCTCCCCATTCTTCATAAGCGTATCCTTGTACAAATTATTATTGCACATTCTGGAACGAAAGGATCGTCATAAACAAAAAACACTGCTGAAAACCGGGATCGAACCAGCGACCTTTAGATTTTCAGTCTAACGCCCTCCCAACTGAGCTATTTCGGCTTGATGTTCAATGCAGAACGGAACTTTCTTCTATCCATTCTTCCTAAGTGTATCCTTGTACAAATTATTATTGCACATTCTGGGACGCAAGGATCGTCATAAACAAAAAACACTGCTGAAAACCGGGATCGAACCAGGGACCTTTAGATCTTCAGTCTAACACCCTCCCAACTGAGCTATTTCGGCTTGATGATCAATGCAGAACGGACCTTACTTCTCTCCATCTTCCTAAGTGTATCCTTGTACAAATTATTCTTGCACATTCAGGGACACAAGTATCGTCAGAATCAAAAAACACTGCCAAAACCCGGGATCGAACCAGGGACCTTTAGATCTTCAGTCTAACGCTCTCTCATCTGAGCTATTTCTGATTGATGTTCGGTGCAGAACGCACCTTTCTTCTCTCCAGTCTTCCTAAGTGTATCCTTGTACAAATTATTCTTGCACATTCAGGGACGCAAGTATCGTCATAAACAAAACAAAAATGCCGAAACACGGGATCGAACCAGAGACCTTTAGATCTTCAGTCTAACGCTCTCCCAACTGAGTTATTTCGGCTTGATGTTCTGGGCAGAACGCAACTTTCTTCCCTCCAGTCTTCCTAAGTGTAACCTTGTACAAAGTATTCTTGCACATTCAGGGACACAAGTATCGTCATAAATTAAAAATATTGCCGAAACCCGGGATCCAACCAGGGACCTTTAGACCTTCAGTCTAACGCTCTCCCAACTGAGCTACTTCGGCTTGATGTTCAATGCAGAACGCAGATTTCTTCTCTCCATTCTTCCTAAGCGTAACCTTGTACAAAGTATTCTTGCACATTCAGGGACACGAGTATCGTCATAAACAAAAAAGACTGCTGAAAACCGGGATCGAACCAGCGACCTTTAGATCTTCAGTCTAACGCTCCCCAACTGAGCTATTTCGGGTTGATGTTCTGGGCACAACGCACCTTTCTTCACTCCAGTCTTTCTAAGTGTCACCTTGTGCAAAGTATTCTTGCACATTCAGGGACACAAGTTACGTCATAAACTAAAAATGCTGCCAAAACCCGGGATCGAACCAGGGACCTTTAGATCTTCAGTCTTACGGTCTCCCAACTGAGCTATTTCGGCTTGATGTTCGGTGCAGAACGCACCTTTATTCTCTCCAGTCTTCCTAAGTGTATCCTTGTACAAATTATTCTTGCACATTCAGGGACGCAGGTATCGTCATAAACAAAAAACACTGCCGAAACCCGGGATCGAACCAGAGACCTTTAGGTCTTCAGTCTCACGCTCTCCCAACTGAGCTATTTCGGCTTGATGTTCTGGGCAGAACGCAACTTTCTTCACTCCAGTCTTCCTAAGTGTAACCTTGTGCAAAGTATTCTTGCACATTTAGGGACAGAAGGATCGTCATAAACTACAAATAGTGCGGAAACCCGGGATCGAACCAGGGAACTTTAGATCTTCAGTCTAACGGTCTCCCAACTGAGCTATTTCAGCTTGATTTTCCATGCTGAACGCACCGTTCTTCTCTCCAGTCTTTCTAAGTGTAACCTTGTTCAAAGTATTCTTGCCTATTCAGGGACACAAGTTTCGTCATAAACAAAACAAAAATGCCGAAACCCGGGATCGAACTATGGTCCTTTAGATCTTCAGTCTAACGCTCTCCCAACTGAGCTATTTCGGCTTGATGCTCGATGCAGAACGCACCTTTCTTCTCTCCAGTCTTTCTAAGTGTATCCTTGTACAAATTATTCTTGCCTTTTCAGGGAAGCAAGGATCGTCATAAACAAAACAAAAATGCCTAAACCCGGGATAGAAGTAGGGTCCTTTAGAGCTTCAATCTAAATATCTCCGAACTGAACTATTTCGGCTTTTTGTTTCTGGGCAGAACGCACCTTTCTTCACTCCAGTCTTCGTAAGTGTAACCTTGTGCAAGGTATCCTTGCATACTCAGGGACACAAGTATCGTCATAAACTAAAAATAATGCCGAAACCCGGGATCGAACCAGGGACTTTTAAATCTTCAGTCTAACGGTCTCCTAACTGAGCTATTTCGGCATGACGTTCGATGCAGAACGCACATTTCTTTTCTCCAGTCTTTCTAAGTGTAACCTTGTACAAAGTATTCTTGCACATTCAGGGACACAAGTATCGTCATAAACTAAAAATATTGGCGAAACTCGGGATCGAACCAGGGACCTTTAGAACTTCAGTCTAACGCTCTCCCAACTGAGCTATTTCGGCTTGATGTTCAATGCAGAACGCACATTTCTTCTCTCCATTCATCCTAAGGGTAACCTTGAGCAAAGTATTCTTGCACATTCAGGGACACAAGTATCGTCAGAATCAAAAAACACTGCCAAATCCCGGGATCGAACCAGGGACCTTTAGATCTTCAGTCTAACGCTCTCTAATCTGAGCTATTTCTGCTTGATGTTCGTTGCAGAACGCACCTTCTCTCCAGTCTTCCTAAGTGTATCCTTGTACAAATTATTCTTGCACATTCAGGAACGCAAGTATCGTCATAAGCAAAAAATACTGCCGAAACCCGGGATCGAACCAGAGACCTTTAGATCTTCAGCCTAACGCTCTCCCAAATGAGCTATTTCGGCTTGATGTTCTGGGCAGAACGCCCCTTTCTTCACTCCAGTCTTCCTAAGTGTAACCCTGTGCAAAGTATTCTTGCACCTTCAGGGACACAAGTATCGTCATAAACAAAACAAAATTCCGAGACCCGGGATCGAACCAGGGTCCTTTAGATCTTCGAGTCTAACGCTCTCCCAACTGAGCTATTTCAACTTGATATTCTATGCAGAATGCACCTTTCTTCTCTCCAGTCTTCCTAAGTGTCACCTTGTGCAAACTATTCTGGCACATTCATGGAAACAAGTATCCTCATAAACTAAAAATGCTTCCGAAACCCGGGAACGAACCAGGGACCTTTAGATCTTCAGTTAACGGTCTCCCAACTGAGCTATTTATGCTTGATCATTGATGCAGAACGCACCTTTCCTCTCGCCAGTCTTTCTAAGTGTAACCTTGTACAAAGTATTCATGCACATTCAGGGAGACAAGTATCGTCATAAACAAAACTAAAATGCCGAAACCCGGAATCGAACTAGGGTCCTTTAGATCTTCACTCAAACGTTCTCACAACTGAGCTATTTCGGCTTGATATTAGATGCAGAATGCACCTTTCTTCTCTCCAATCTCCCTAAGTGTATCCTTGTACAAATTATTCTTGCACATTGAGGGACACAAGTATCGTCAGAATCAAAAAACACCGCCGAAACCCGGGATCGAACCAGGGACCTTTAGATCTTCAGTCTAACGCTCTCCTAACTGAGCTATTTCTGCTTGATGTTCGGTGCAGAACGCACCTTTCTTCTCTCCAGTCTTCCTAAGTGTATCCTTGTACAAATTGTTCTTGCACATTCAGGGACAAAAGTATCGTCATAAACAAAAAACACTGCCGAAACCCGGGATCGAACCAGAGACCTTTAGATCTTCAGTCTAACGGTCTCCCAACTGTGTTATTTCGGCTTGATGTTCTGGGCAGAACGCAACTTTCTTCACTCCAGTCTTCCTAAGTGTAACCTTGTGCAAAATATTCTTGCACATTCAGGGACACAAGAATCGTCATAAACAAAACAAAAATCCCGAAACCCGGGATCGAACTATGGTCCTTTAGATCTTCAGTCTAACGCTCTCCCAACTGAGCTATTTCGGCTTGATGCTCGATTCAGAACGCACCTTTCTTCTCTCCAGTCTTTCTAAGTGTATCCTTGTACAAAGTATTCTTGCCTTTTCAGGGAAGCAAGGATCGTCATAAACAAAACAAAAATGCCTAAACCCGGGATAGAAGTAGGGTACTTTAGAGCTTCAGTCTAACGCTCTCCCAACTGAACTATTTCGGCTTTTTGTTTCTGGGCAGAACGCACCTTTCTTCACTCCAGTCTTCCTAAGTGTAACCTTGTGCAAGGTATCCTTGTATACTCAGGGACACAAGTATCGTCATAAACTAAAAATACTGCCGAAACCCGGGATCGAACCAGGGACCTTTAAATCTTCAGTCTAACGCTCTCCCAACTGAGCTATTTCGGCTTGATGTTCAATGGAGAACGCACCTTTCTTCTCTCCATTCTTCCTAAGTGTATCCTTGTACAAATTATACTTGCACATTCTGGGACGCAAGGATCGTCATAAACAAAACAAAATGCCGTGACCAGGGATCGAACCAGTGTCCTTTAGACCTTCAATCTAACGTTCTCCCAACTGAGCTATTTCGGCTTGATGTTCTCGGCAGAACGCAACTTTATTCATTCCAGTCTTCCTAAGTGTAACCTTGTTCAAAGTATTCTTGTACATTCAAGGACGCAAGGATCGTCATAAACAAAAAACACTGCCGAAACCCGGGATCGAACCAGGCACCTTTAGATCTTCAGTCTAACACTCTCCCAACTGAGCTATTTCGGCTTAATGTTCGATGCAGAACGCACCTTTCTTCTCTGCATTCTTCCTAAGTGTATCCTTGTACAAAACGTTCTTGCACATTCAGGGATACAAGTATCGTCATAAATTAAAAATACTGCCGAAACCCGGGATCGAACCAGGGTCCTTTATACCTTCAGTCTAAAGCTCTCCCAACTGAGCTATTTCGGCTTGATGTTCGATGCACTACGCACCTTTCTTCTCTCCAGTCCTCCTAACTGTATCCTTGTACAAAGTATTCTTGCACATTCAGGGACGGAAGGATCGTCATAAACAAAAAACGCTGCCGAAACCCGGGATCGAACCAGGGACCTTTAGATCTTCAGTCTAACGCTCTCCCAACTGAGCTATCTCGGCTTGATGTTCTGGACAAAACGCACCTTTCTTCTCCCCAGTCTTCCGAAGTGCAACCGTGTGCAAAGTATTCTTGCACACTCAGGGACACAAGTATCGTCATAAACTAAAAATACTGCCGGAACCCGGGATCGAACAAGGGACCTTTAGCTCTTCAGTCTAAGGCTCTCCCAACTGAGCTATTTCGGCTTGATGTTCTGGGCCGAACGCACCTTTCTTCTCTCCATTCTTCCTAAGTGTATCCTTGTACAAAGCGTTCTTGCACATTCAGGGATACAAGTATCGTCATAAATTAAAAATACTGCCGAAACCCGGGATCGAACCAGGGTCCTTTAGATCTTCAGTCAAACGCTTTCCCAACTGAGCTATTTCGGCTTGATTTTCTATGCACTACGCAACTTTCTTCTCTCCAGTCTTCCTAAGTGTATCCTTGTACAAAGTATTCTTGCACATTCAGGGACGCAAGAATCGTCATAAACAAAAAACGCTGCCGAAACACGGGATCGAACCAGGGACCTTTAGATCTTCAGTATAACGCTCTCCCAAAGGATCTATTTCGGCTTCATGTTCTGGGCAGAACGCACCTTTCTTCTCTCCAATATTCCTAAGTGTAACCTTGTGCAAAGTATTCTTGCACCCTCAGGGACACAAGGATCGTCATAAACAAAAAACACTGCCGAAACCCGGGATCGAACCAGGGTCCTTTAGATCTTCAGTATAACGCTCTCCAAAATGAGCTATTTCGGCTTGATGTTCTGGGCAGAATGCACCTTTCTTCTCTCCAGTCTTCCTAAGTGTAACCTTGTGCAAAGTATTCTTGCACACTCAGGGACACAAGGATCGTCATAAACAAAAAACACTGCCGAAACCCGGGATCGAACCAGGGACCTTTAGATCTTCAGTCTAACGCTCTCCCAAATGAGCTACTTCGGCTTGATGTTCTGGGCAGAACGCACCTTTCTTTTCTCCAGTCTTCCTAAGTGTAACCTTGTGCAAAGTATTCTTGCACACTCAGGGACACAAGGATCGTCATAAAAAAAAACACTGCCGAAACCCGGGATCGAACCAGGGACCTTTAGATGTTCAGTCTAACGCTCTCCCAACTGAGCTATATTGGCTTGCTGTTCAATGCAGTACGCACTTTCCTTTTCGCCATTCTTCCTAATTGTAACTTTGTACAAAGTATTCTTGCACATTCAGGGACGCAAGGATCGTCATAAACAAAAAACACTGCCGACGCTGGGATCGAAACTGGGACCTTTAGACATTCAGTCTAACGCTCTCCCAACTGAGCTATTTCGACTTGATGTTCGATGCAGAACGCAACTTTCTTCTCTGCAGTCTCCCTAAGTGTACCCTTGTGCAAAGTACTCTTGCACTGTCAGGGACACAAGTATCGTCATAAACTAAAAATACTACCGAAACCGGGATCGCACCAGGGACTTTTACATCTTCAGTCTAACTCTCTCCCAACTGAGCTATTTCGAATTGATGTTCGATGCAGAACGCACCTTTCTTCTCTCCAGTCTTCCTAAGTGTAACCTCATACAAAGTGTTATTGCACATTCAGGGACACAAGTATCGTCATAAACACAACAAAATGCCGCGACTCGGGATCGAAACAGAGACCTTTAGATCTTCAGTCTAACGCTCTCCCAACTGAGCTATTTCGGCTTGATGTTCAATGCAGAACGGACCTTTCATCTCTCCATTCTTCCTAAGTGTATCCTTGTACAAATTATTCTTGCACCTTCTGGGACGCAAGGATCGTCATAAACAAAAAACACTGCTGAAAACCGGGATCGAACCAGGGACCTTTAGATCTTCCTTCTAACGCCCTCGCAACTGAGCTATTTTGGCTTGATGTTCAATGCCGAACGGACCTTTCTTCTCTCCATTCTTCCTAAGTGTATCCTTGTACAAATTATTCTTGCACATTCAGGGACACAAGTATCGTCAGAATGAAAAAACACCGCCAAAAGCCGGGATCGAACCAGGGAACTTTAGACATTCAGTCTAACGCTCTCCCAACTGAGCTATTTCGACTTGATGTTCGATGCAGAACGCAACTTTCTTCTCTGCAGTCTCCCTAAGTGTACCCTTGTGCAAAGTACTCTTGCACTGTCAGGGACACAAGTATCGTCATAAACTAAAAATACTACCGAAACCGGGATCGCACCAGGGACTTTTACATCTTCAGTCTAACTCTCTCCCAACTGAGCTATTTCGACTTGATGTTCGATGCAGAACGCACCTTTCTTCTCTCCAGTCTTCCTAAGTGTAACCTCATACAAAGTGTTATTGCACATTCAGGGACACAAGTATCGTCATAAACACAACAAAATGCCGCGACTCGGGATCGAACCTGAGACCTTTAGATCTTCAGTCTAACGCTCTCCCAACTGAGCTATTTCGGCTTGATGTTCAATGCAGAACGGACCTTTCATCTCTCCATTCTTCCTAAGTGTATCCTTGTACAAATTATTCTTGCACCTTCTGGGACGCAAGGATCGTCATAAACAAAAAACACTGCTGAAAACCGGGATCGAACCAGGGACCTTTAGATCTTCCTTCTAACGCCCTCGCAACTGAGCTATTTTGGCTTGATGTTCAATGCCGAACGGACCTTTCTTCTCTCCATTCTTCCTAAGTGTATCCTTGTACAAATTATTCTTGCACATTCAGGGACACAAGTATCGTCAGAATGAAAAAACACTGCCAAAAGCCGGGATCGAACCAGGGAACTTTAGATCTTCAGTCTAACGCTCTCCCAACTGAGCTATTTCTGCTCGATGTTCGCTGCAGAACGCACCTTTCTTCTCTGCAGTCTTCCTAAGTGTATCCTTGTACAAATTATTCTTGCACATTCAGGAACGCAAGTATCGTCATAAACAAAAAACACTGCCGAAACCCGCGATCGAAACAGAGACCTTTAGATCTTCAGTCTAACACTCTCCCAACTGAGTTATTTCGGCTTGATGTTCCGGGCAGAACGCAACTTTCTTCACTCCAGTCTTCCTAAGTGTAACCTTGTGCAAAGTATTCTTGCACATTCAGGGACACAAGAATCGTCATAAACTAAAAATAGTGCGGAAACCCGGGATCGAACCAGGGAACTTTAGATCTTCAGTCTAACGGTCTACCAACTGAGCTATTTCAGCTTGATGTTCGATGCAGAACGCACCTTTCTTCTCTCCAGTCTTCCTAAGTGTAACCTTGTACAAAGTATTCTTGCCTATTCAGGGACACAAGTTTCGTCATAAACAAAACAAAAATGCCGAAACCCGGGATCGAACTATGGTCCTTTAGATCTTCAGTCTAACGCTCTCCCAACTGAGCTATTTCGGCTTGATGCTCGATGCAGAACGCACCTTTCTTCTCTCCAGTCTTTCTAAGTGTATCCTTGTACAAAGTATTCTTGCCTTTTCAGAGAAGCAAGGATCGTCATAAACAAAACAAAAATGCCTAAACCCGGGATCGAACTATGGTCCTTTAGATCTTCAGTCTAACGCTCTCCCAACTGAGCTATTTCGGCTTGATGTTCGATGCAGAACGCACCTTTCTTCTCTCCAGTCTTTCTAAGTGTATCCTTGTACAAAGTATTCTTGCCTTTTCAGCGAAGCAAGGATCGTCATAAACAGAACAAAAATGCCTAAACCCGGGATAGAAGTAGGGTCCTTTAGAGCTTCAGTCTAACGCTCTCCCAACTTAGCTATTTCGGCTTGATGCTCGATGCAGAACGCACCTTTCTTCTCTCCAGTCTTTCTAAGTGTATCCTTGTACAAAGTATTCTTGCCTTTCAGGGAAGCAAGGATCGTCATAAACAAAACAAAAATTCCTAAATCCGGGATAGAAGTAGGGTCCTTTAGAGCTTCAGTCTAACGCTCTCCCAACTGAGCTATTTCGGCTTGATGCTCGATGCAGAACGCACCTTTCTTCTCTCCAGTCTTTCTAAGTGTATCCTTGTACAAAGTATTCTTGCCTTTTCAGGGAAGCAAGGATCGTCATAAACAAAACAAAAATGCCTAAACCCGGGCTAGAAGTAGGGTCCTTTACAGTTTCAGTCTAACGCTCTCCCAACTGAACTATTTCGGCTTGATGCTCGATGCAGAACGCACCTTTCTTCTCTCCAGTCTTTCTAAGTGTATCCTTGTACAAAGTATTCTTGCCTTTTCAGGGAAGCAAGGATCGTCATAAGCAAAACAAAAATGCCGAAACCCGGGATAGAAGTAGGGTCCTTTAGAGCTTAAGTCTAACGCTCTCCCAACTGAGCTATTTCGGCTTGATGCTCGATGCAGAACGCACCTTTCTTCTCTCCAGTCTTTCTAAGTGTATCCTTGTACAAAGTATTCTTGCCTTTTCAGGGAAGCAAGGATCGTCATAAACAAAACAAAAATGCCTAAACCCAGGATAGAAGTAGGGTCCTTTAGAGCTTCAGTCTAACGCTCTCCCAACTGAACTATATCGGCTTTTTGTTTCTGGGCAGAACGCACCTTTCTTCACTCCAGTCTTCCTAAGTGTAACCTTGTGCAAGGTATCCTTGCATACTCAGGGACACAAGTATCGTCATAAACTAAAAATACTGCCGAAACCAGGGATCGAACCAGGGACCTTTAAATCTTCAGTCTAACGCTCTCCCAACTGAGCTATTTCGGTTTGATGTTCAATGGAGAACGCACCTTTCTTCTCTCCATTCTTCCTAAGTGTATCCTTGTACAAATTATACTTGCACATTCTGGGACGCAAGGATCGTCATAAACAAAACAAAATGCCGTGACCAGGGATCGAACCAGTGTCCTTTAGACCTTCAATCTAACGCTCTCCCAACTGAGCTATTTCGGCTTGATGTTCTCGGCAGAACGCACCATTCTTCATTCCAGTCTTCCTAAGTGTAACCTTGTTCAAAGTATTCTTGTACATTCAAGGACGCAAGGATCGTCATAAACAAAAAACACTGCCGAAACCCGGGATCGAACCAGGAACCTTTAGATCTTCAGTCTAACACTCTCCCAACTGAGCTATTTCGGCTTGATGTTCGATGCAGAACGCACCTTTCTTCTCTGCATTCTTCCTAAGTGTATCCTTGTACAAAACGTTCTTGCACATTCAGGGATACAAGTATCGTCATAAATTAAAAATACTGCCGAAACCCGGGATCGAACCAGGGTCCTTTAGACCTTCAGTCTAAAGCTCTCCCAACTGAGCTATTTCGGCTTGATGTTCGATGCACTACGCACCTTTCTTCTCTCCAGTCCTCCTAACTGTATCCTTGTACAAAGTATTCTTGCACATTCAGGGACGAAAGGATCGTCATAAACAAAAAACGCTGCCGAAACCCGGGATCGAACCAGGGACCTTTAGATCTTCAGTCTAACGCTCTCCCAACTGAGCTATCTCGGCTTGATGTTCTGAACAAAACGCACCTTTCTTCTCTCCAGTCTTCCGAAGTGCAACCGTGTGCAAAGTATTCTTGCACACTCAGGGACACAAGTATCGTCACAAACTAAAAATACTGCCGAAACCCGGGATCGAACCAGGGACCTTTAGATCTTCAGTCTAACGCTCTCCCAACTGAGCTATTTCGGCTTAATCTTCTGGGCCGAACGCACCTTTCTTCTCTCCATTCTTCCTAAGTGTATCCTTGTACAAAGCGTTCTTGCACATTCAGGGATACAAGTATCGTCATAAATTAAAAATACTGCCGAAACCCGGGATCGAACCAGGGTCCTTTAGATCTTCAGTCAAACGCTCTCCCAACTGAGCTATTTCGGCTTGATTTTCGATGCACTACGCAACTTTCTTCTCTACAGTCTTCCTAAGTGTATCCTTGTACAAAGTATTCTTGCACATTCAGGGACGCAAGGATCGTCATAAACAAAAAACGCTGCCGAAACACGGGATCGAACCAGGAACCTTTAGATCTTCAGTATAACGCTCTCCCAAAGGATCTATTTCGGCTTCATGTTCTGGGCAGAACGCACCTTTCTTCTCTCCAGTCTTCCTAAGTGTAACCTTGTGCAAAGTATTCTTGCACCCTCAGGGACACAAGGATCGTCATAAACAAAAAACACTGCCGAAACCCGGGATCGAACCAGGGTCCTTTAGATCTTCAGTATAACGCTCTCCAAAATGAGCTATTTCAGCTTGATGTTCTGATCAGAATGCACCTTTCTTCTCTCCAGTCTTCCTAAGTGTAACCTTGTGCAAAGTATTCTTGCACACTCAGGGACACAAGAATCGTCATAAACAAAAAACACTGCCGAAACCCGGGATCGAACCAGGGACCTTTAGATCTTCAGTCTAACGCTCTCCCAAATGAGCTACTTCGGCTTGATGTTCTGGGCAGAACGCACCTTTCCTTTCTCCAGTCTTCCTAAGTGTAACCTTGTGCAAAGTATTCTTGCACACTCAGGGACACAAGGATCGTCATAAACAAAAAACACTGCCGAAACCCGGGATCGAACCAGGGACCTTTAGATGTTCAGTCTAACGCTCTCCCAACTGAGCTATATTGGCTTGCTGTTCAATGCAGTACGCACTTTCCTTTTCGCCATTCTTCCTAATTGTAACTTTGTACATAGTATTCTTGCACATTCAGGGACGCAAGGATCGTCATAAACAAAAAACACTGCCGAAACTGGGATCGAAACTGGGACCTTTAGACATTCAGTCTAACGCTCTCCCAACTGAGCTATTTCGACTTTATGTTCGATGCAGAACGCAACTTTCTTCTCTGCAGTCTCCCTAAGTGTACCCTTGTGCAAAGTATTCTTGCACTGTCAGGGACACAAGTATCGTCATAAACTAAAAATACTACCGAAACCGGGATCGCACCAGGGACTTTTAGATCTTCAGTCTAACTCTCTCCCAACTGAGCTATTTCGACTTGATGTTCGATGCAGAACGCACCTTTCTTCTCTCCAGTCTTCCTAAGTGTAACCTCATACAAAGTGTTATTGCACATTCAGGGACACAAGTATCGTCATAAACACAACAAAATGCCGCGACTCGGGATCGAACCAGGGACCTTTAGATCTTCAGTCTAACGCTCTCCCAACTGAGCTATTTCGGCTTGATGTTCAATGCAGAACGGAACTTTCATCTCTCCATTCTTCCTAAGTGTATCCTTGTACAAATTATTCTTGCACATTCTGGGACGCAAGGATCGTCATAAACAAAAAACACTGCTGAAAACCGGGATAGAACCAGGGACCTTTAGATCTTCCTTCTAACGCCCTCGCAACTGAGCTATTTCGGCTTGATGTTCAATGCAGAACGCACTTTCTTCTCTCCAGTCTCCCTAAGTGTATCCTTGTACAGAGTATTCTTGCTCATTCAGGGGCGCAAGGTTCGTGAAAAACAAAAAAAAACTGCCGAAACCCGGGATGGAACCAGGGACCTTTAGATCTTCAGTCTAACGCTCTCCCAAATGAGCTATTACGGCTTGATGTTCGATGCACTACGCCCCTTTCTTCTCTGCAGTCCTCCTAAGTGTATCATTGTACAAAGTATTCTTGCTCATTCAGGGACGCAAGAATCGTCATAAACAAAAAACACTGCCGAAACCCGGGATCGAACCAGGGACCTTTAGATATTCAGTCTAACGCTGTCCCAACTGAGCTATTTCGGCTTGATGTTCTGGGCAGAACGCACCTTTCTTCTCTCCAGTCTTCCTAAGTGTATCCTTGTACAAAGTATTCTTGCACATTCAGGGACGCAAGGATCGTCATAAACAAAAAACACTGCCGAAACCCGGGATCGAACCAGGGACCTTTAGATCTTCAGTCTAACGCTCTCCCAACTGAGCTGTTTCGGCTTGATGTTCTGGGCAGAACGCACCTTTCTTCTCTCCATCTTTCTAAGTGTAACCTTGTACATACAGGGACACAAGTATCGTCATAAACAAAACAAAATGCCGTGACCCGGGATCGAACTATGGTCCTTGTAACCTTGTACAAAGTATTCTTGCACATTCAGGGTCACAAGTATCGTCATAAACAAAACAAAAATGCCGAAACCCGGGATCGAACCAGGGACCTTTAGATCTTCAATCTAACGCTCTCCCAACTGAGCTATTTCGGCTTGATGTTCTGGGCAGAACGCACCTTTCTTCTCTCCTTCATTCTAAGTGTAACCTTGTACAAAGTATTCTTGCACATTCAGGGACACAAGTATCGTCATAAACAAAACAAAAATGCCGAAACCCGGGATCGAACTATGGTCCTTTAAATCTTCAGTCTAACGCTCTCCCAACTGAGCTATTTCGGCTTGATGTTTTGGGCAGAACGCACCTTTCTTCTCTCCATCTTTCTAAGTGTAACTTTGTACAAAGTATTCTTGCACATTCAGGGTCACAAGTATCGTCATAAACAAAACAAAAATGCCGAAACCCGGGATCGAACCAGGGACCTTTAGATCTTCAGCCTAACGCTCTCCCATCTGAGTTATTTCGGCTTGATGTTCGATGCAGAACGCACCTTTCTTCTCTCCATTTTTCTAAGTGTAACCTTGTACAAAGTATTCTTGCACATTCAAGGACACAACTATCGTCATAAACAAAACAAAATGCCGTGACCCGGGATCGAAAAGGGTCCTTTAATCTTCACTCTAACGCTCGCCTAACTGAGCTATTTCGGCTTGATGTTCAATGCACTACGCCCCTTTCTTCTCTCCAGTCCTCCTAAGTGTATCATTGTACAAAGTAGTCTTGCACATTCAGGGACAAAAGTATCGTCATAAACAAAACAAAAATGCCGAAACCCGGGATCGAACTATGGTCCTTAAATCTTCAGTCTAACGCTCTCCCAACTGAGCTATTTCGGCTTGATGTTTTGGGCAGAACGCACCTTTCTTCTCTCCATCTTTCTAAGTGTAACCTTGTACAAAGTATTCTTGCACATTCAGGGACACAAGTATCGCCATAAACAAAACAAAAATGCCGAAACCCGGGATGGAACTATGGTCCTTTAGATCTTCAGTCTATCGCTCTCCCAACTGAGCTATTTCGGCTTGATGTTTTGGGCAGAACGCACCTTTCTTCTCTCCATCTTTCTAAGTGTAACCTTGTACAAAGTATTCTTGCACATTCAGGGACACAAGTATCGTCATAAACAAAACAAAAATGCCGAAACCCGGGATGGAACTATGGTCCTTTAGATCTTCAGTCTAACGCTCTCCCAACTGAGCTATTTCGGCTTGATGTTTTGGGCAGAACGCACCTTTCTTCTCTCCATCTTTCTAAGTGTAACCTTGTACAAAGTATTCTTGCACATTCAGGGTCACAAGTATTGTCATAAACAAAACAAAAATGCCGAAACCCGGGATGGAACTATGGTCCTTTAGATCTTCAGTCTAACGCTCTCCCAACAGAGCTATTTCGGCTTGATGGTTTGGGCAGAACGCACCTTTCTTCTCTCCATCTTTGTAAGTGTAACCTTGTACAAAGTATTCTTGCACATTCAGGACACAAGTATCGTCATAAACAAAACTAAAATGCCGAAACCCGGAATCGTATTAGGGTCCTTTAGATCTTCACTCAAACGCTCTCCCAACTGAGCTATATCGGCTTGATATTCGATGCAGAATGCACCTTTCTTCTCTCCATTCATCCTAAGTGTATCCTTGTGCAAAGTTTTCTTGCACATTCAGGGACGCAAGGATCGTCATAAACAAAAAATACTGCCGAAATCCGGGATCGAACATGCGACCTTTAGATCTTCAGTCTAACGCTCTCCCAACTGAGCTATTTCGGCTTGATGTACTGGGCAAAACGAACCTTTCTTCTCTCCAGTCTTCCTAAGTGTAACCTTGTGCGAAGTATTCTTGCACATTCAGGTACACAAGTATCGTCATAAACTAAAAATACTGCCGAAAGCCTGGATCGAACCAGGGACAATTAGATCTTCGCTCTAACGGTCTCCCAACTGAGCTATTTCAGCTTGATGATCTGGGCAGAACGCACTTTCTTATCTCCAGTCTCCCTAAGTGTATCCTTGTACAAAGTATTCTTGCACATTAAGGGACGCAAGGTTCGTGAAAAACAAAAAAAACTGCCGAAACCCGGGAACGAACCAGGGACCTTAAATCTTCAGTCTAACGCTCTCCCAACTGAGCTATTTCGGCTTGATGTACTGGGCAGAACGAACCTTTCTTCTCTGCAGTCTTCCTAAGTGTAACCTTGTGCGAAGTATTCTTGCACACTCAGGGACACAAGTATAGTCATAAACTAAAAATACTGCCGAAACCTGGCATCGAAAAAGGGACCTTTAGATCTTCAGTCTAACGCTCTCCCAACTGAGCTATTTCGGCTTGATGTTCGATGCAGAACGCACTTTCTTCTCTCCAGTCTCCCTAAGTGTATCCTTGTACAAAGTATTCTTGCTCATTCAGGGGCGCAAGGTTCGTGAAAAACAAAAAAAAACTGACGAAACCCGGGATGGAACCAGGGACCTTTAGATCTTCAGTCTAACGCTCTCCCAAATGAGCTATTACGGCTTGATGTTCGATGCACTACGCCCCTTTGTTCTCTCCAGTCCTCCTAAGTGTATCATTGTACAAAGTATTCTTGCTCATTCAGGGACGCAAGAATCGTCATAAACAAAAAACACTGCCGAAACCCGGGATCGAACCAGGGACCTTTAGATCTTCAGTCTAACGCTCTCCCAACTGAGCTATTTCGGCTCGATGTTCTGGGCAGAACGCACCTTTCTTCTCTCCAGTCTTCCTAAGTGTATCCTTGTACAAAGTATTCTTGCACATTCAGGGACGCAAGGATCAACATAAACAAAAAACACTGCCGAAACCCGGGATCGAACCAGGGACCTTTAGATCTTCAGTCTAACGCTCTCCCAACTGAGGTATTTCGGCTTGATGTTCTGGGCAGAACGCACCTTTCTTCTCTCCATCTTTCTAAGTGTAACCTTGTACATACAGGGACACAAGTATCGTCATAAACAAAACAAAATGCCGTGACCCGGGATCGAACTATGGTCCTTGTAACCTTCTACAAAGTATTCTTGCACATTCAGGGTCACAAGTATCGTCATAAACAAAACAAAAATGCCGAGACCCGGGATCGAACCAGGGACCTTTAGATCTTCAAACTAACGCTCTCCCAACTGAGCTATTTCGGCTTGATGTTCTGGGCAGAACGCACCTTTCTTCTCTCTTTCATTCTAAGTGTAACCTTGTACAAAGTATTCTTGCACATTCAGGGACACAAGTATCGTCATAAACAAAACAAAAATGCCGAAACCCGGGATCGAACTATGGTCCTTTAGATCTTCAGTCTAACGCTCTCCCAACTGAGCTATTTCGGCTTGATGTTTTGGGCAGAACGCACCTTTCTTCTCTCCATCTTTCTAAGTGTAACCTTGTACAAAGTATTCTTGCACATTCAGGGTCACAAGTATCGTCATAAACAAAACAAAAATGCCGAAACCCGGGATCGAACCAGGGACCTTTAGATCTTCAGCCCTACGCTCTCCCATCTGAGTTATTTCGGCTTGATGTTCGATGCAGAACGCACCTTTCTTCTCTCCATTTTTCTAAGTGTAACCTTGTACAAAGTATTCTTGCACATTCAAGGACACAACTATCGTCATAAACAAAACAAAATGCCGTGACCCGGGATCGAAAAGGGTCCTTTAATCTTCACTCTAACGCTCGCCTAACTGAGCTATTTCGGCTTGATGTTCAATGCACTACGCCCCTTTCTTCTTTCCAGTCCTCCTAAGTGTATCATTGTACAAAGTATTCTTGCACATTCAGGGACGAAAGGATCGTGAAAAACAAAAAATACTGCCGAAACCCGGGATCGAACCAGGGACCTTTAAATCTTCAGTCTAACGCTCTCCCAAATGAGCTATTACGGCTTGCTGTTCGATGCACTACGCCCCTTTCTTCTCTCCAGTCCTCCTAAGTGTATCATTGTACAAAGTATTCTTGCACATTCAGGGATGCAAGTATCGTCATAAACGAAAAACACATCCGAAACCCGGGATCGAACAAGGGACCTTTAGATCTTCAGTCTAACGCTCTCCCAAATGAGCTATTTCGGCTTGATGTTCAATGCAGAACGCACCTTTCTTCTCTCCATTCTTCCTAAGTGTATCCTTGTACAAATTATTCTTGCACATTCTGGGACGCAAGGATCGTCATAAACAAAAAACACTGCCGAAACCCGGGATCGAACCAGGGACCTTTAGATCTTCAGTCTAACGCTCTCCCAACTGAGCTATTTCGGCTTGATGTTCTCGGCAGAACGCACCTTTCTTCATTCCAGTCTTCCTAAGTGTAACACTTGTTCAAAGTATTCTTGCACATTCAGGGACGCAGGGATCGTCATAAGCAAAAAACACTGCCGAAACCCGGGATCGAACCAGGGTCCTTTAGATCTTCAGTCTAACGCTCTCCAAACTGAGCTATCTCGGCTTGATATTCGATGCAGAACGCACCTTTCTTCTCTCCATTCTTCCTAAGTGTATCCTTGTACAAAGTATTCTTGCACATTCAGGGACGCAAGTATCGTCATAAACTAAAAATACTGCCGAAACTGGGGATCGAACCAGGGTCCTTTAGATCTTCAGTCTAACTGTCTCCCAACTGAGCTATTTTGGCTTGATGTTCGATGCAGAACGCACCTTTCTTCTCTCCAGTGTTTCTAAGTGTATCCTTGTACAAAGTATCTTACACATTCAGGGACGCAAGGATCGTCATAAACAAAAAACACTGCCGAAACTGGGATCGAACCAGGGACCTTTAGATCTTCAGTCTAACCTTCTCCCAACTGAGCTCTTTCGGCCTGTTGTTCTGAGCAGAACGCACCTATCTTCTCTCCAGTTTCCTAAGTGTAACCTTATGCAGTGTATTCTTGCTCTCTCAGGGACACAAGTATCGTCATAAACTAAAAATACTGCCGAATCCGAGGATCGAACCAGGGACCTTTAGATCTTCAGTCTAACGTTCTCCCCACTGAGCTATTTCGGCTTGACGTTCTGGGCAGAACGCACCCTTCTTCTCTCCATTCTTCCTAAGTGTATCCTTGTACAAATCGTTCTTGCACATTCAGGGATAGAAGTATCGTCATAAATTAAAAATACTGCCGAAACCCGGGATCGAACCAGGGACCTTTAGATCTTCAGTCTAACGCTTTCCCAACTGAGCTATTTCGGCTTGATGTTCGATGCAGAACGCACCTTTCTTCTCTCCATTCTATCTAAGTGTATCCTGGTACAAAGCGTTCTTGCACATTCAGGGACACAAGTATCGTCATAAACTAAAAATACTGCCGAATCCCAGGATCGAACCAGGGACCTTTATATCTTCACTCAAACGCTCTCCCAACTGAGCTATTTCGGCTTGATGTTAGATGCAGAATGCACCTTTCTTCTCTCCATTCTTCCTAAGTGTATCCTTGTGCAAAGTTTTCTTGCACATTCAGGGACGCAAGGATCATCATAAACAAAAAACACTGCAGAAACCCGGGATCGAACCAGGGACCTTTAGATCTTCAGTCTAACGCTCTCCCAACTGAGCTATTTATGCTTGATGTTCTGGGCAGAACGCACCTTTCTTCTCTCCAGTCTTCCTAAGTGTAACCTTGTGCGAAGTATTCTTGCACATTCAGGGACACAAGTATCGTCATAAACTAAAAATACTGCCGAAAGCCGGAATCGAACCAGGGACCATTAGATCTTCGCTCTAACGGTCTCCCAACTGAGCTATTTCGGCTTGATGTTCGATGCACAACGCACCTTTCTTCTCTCCAGTCTTCCTAAGTGTGTCCTTGTACATAGTATTCTTGCACATCCAGGGATACAAGTATCGTCATAAACAAAAAAAATGCCGAGAACCGGTATCGAACCAGGGTCCTTTAGACCTTCAGTCTAATGCTCTACCAACTGAGCTATTTCGCCTTGATGTTCGATGCAGAACGCACCTTTCTTCTCTCGAGTCTTTCTAAGTGTATCCTTGTACAAAGTATTCTTACACATTCAGGACACAAGTATCGTCATAAACTAAAAATACTGCCGAAAGCCGGAATCGAACCAGGGACCATTAGATCTTCGCTCTAACGGTCTCCCAACTGAGCTATTTCGGCTTGATGTTCGATGCAGAACGCACCTTTCTTCTCTCCAGTCTTCCTAAGTGTGTCCTTGTACATAGTATTCTTGCACATCCAGGGATACAGGTATCGTCATAAACAAAAAAAATGCCGAGAACCGGTATCGAACCAGGGACCTTTAGACCTTCAGTCTAACGCTCTCCCAATTGAGCTATTTCGGCTTTATGTTCGATGCAGAACGCACCTTTCTTCTCTCCAGTCTTTCTAAGTGTATCCTTGTACAAAGTATTCTTGCACATTCAGGGACGCATGGATCGTCATCAACAAAACAAAAATGCCGAAACCCGGAATAGAACTAGGGTCCCTTAGATCTTCAGTCTAACGCTCTCCCAACTGAGCTATTTCGGCTTGATGTTCGATGCAGAACGCACCTTTCTTCTCTCCATACTTCCTAAGTGTAACTTTGTACAAAGTATTCTTGCACATTCAGGGACACAAGTATCGTCATAAACAAAACAAAATGCCGCGACCAGTGATCGGACCAGGGTACTTTAGATCTTCAGTCTAACGCTCTCCCAACTGAGCTATTTCGGCTTGATATTCAATGCACAACGCACCTTTCTTCTCTCCAGTCTTTCTAAGTGTTAGTTAGTTAGTTACTAACACTCCCCACATGGCAACCTTGGCCTTTGGGCTTAAACTCACCCCACCAAGCGATGACCGGACCCATTTCTCAGGTGGAGGCACCCAGAGGGCGGTGTCCATTACCTCCGATGATAGGGTGATAGTGAAGATGGCGGTGAGGTGAGAGGACCTACAGTTTTTACCGTGGACTCCGAACCACGTTGGGCATAGGGGATACTTCACGTGTGCTAGACAGAGGTGAAGGCGTGGATAGGGCCGACTTAAAATCGCCAACCCCAGAGCCGGGAATCGAACTCGGGACCCTTAGAACGGGAGCAGCGAACGAAACCACCGCGCTACCCCGGCGCCCTCTTCCTAAGTGTATCCTTGTACAAATTATTCTTGCACATTCTGGGACGCAAGGATCGTCATAAACAAAAAACACTGCCGAAACCCGGGATCGAACCAGGCACCTTTAGACCTTCAGTCTAACGCTCTCCCAACTGAGCTATTTCGGCTTGATGTTTGATGTAGAACGCACCTTTCTTCTCTCCAGTCTTCCTAAGTGTAACCTTGTGCAAAGTATTTTTGCACACTCAGGGACACAGGTATCGTCATAAACTAAAAATACTGCCGAGACTCGGGATCGAAATAGGGTCCTTTAGATCTTCAGGCTAACGCTCTCCCAAATAAGCTATTTCGGCTTGATGTTCTGGGCAGAACGCCCCTTTCTTCACTCCAGTCTTCCTAAGTGTAACCCTGTGCAAAGTATTCTTGCACCTTCAGGGACACAAGTATCGACATAAACAAAACAAAATTCCGAGACCCGGGATCGAACCAGGGTCCTTTAGATCTTCAGTCTAACGCTCTCCCAACTGAGCTATTTCGACTTGATATTCTATGCAGAATGCACCTTTCTTCTCTCCAGTCTTTCTAAGTGTAACATTGTACAAAGTTTTCTTGCACATTCAGGGACACAAGTATCGTCATAAACTAAAAATACTGCCGAAAGCCGGAATCGAACCAGGAACCATTAAATCTTCGCTCTAACGGTCACCCAACTTAGCTATTACGGCTTGATGTTCGATGCAGAACGCACCATTCTTCTCTCCAGTCTTCCTAAGTGTGTCCTTGTACATAGTATTCTTGCACATCCAGGGATACAAGTATCGTCATCAACAAAACAAAAATGACGAAACCCGGGATAGAACTAGGGTCCTTTAGATCTTCAGTCTAACGCTCTCCCAACTGAGCTATTTCGGCTTGATGTTCGATGCAGAACGCACCTTTCTTCTCTCCAGTCTTCCTAAGTGTAACCTTGTGCAAAGTATTCTTGCACACTCAGGGACACAAGTATCGTCATAAACTAAAAATACTACCGAAACCCGGGATCGAACCAGGGACCTTTGTACCTTCAGTCTAACGGTCTCCCAAATGAGCTATTTCGGCTTGATGTTCGATGCAGAACGCACCTTTCTTCTCTCCAGTCTATCTAAGTGTAACCTTGTACAAAGTATTCTTGCACATTCAGGGACACAAGTATCGTCATAAACAAAACAAAATGCCGCGACCAGTGATCGGACCAGGGTCCTTTAGATCTTCAGTCTAACGCTCTCGTAACTGAGCTATTTCGGCTTGATATTCAATGCACAACGCAACTATCTTCTCTCCATTCTTCCTAAGTGTATCCTTGTACAAATTATTCTTGCACATTCTGGGACGCAAGGATCGTCATAAACAAAAAACGCTGCCGAAACCCGGGATCGAACCAGGGTCCTTTAGATCTTCAGTCTGACGCTCTCCCAACTGAGCTATTTCGGCTTGATGTTCTCGGCAGAACGCACCTTTCTTCTCTCCAATCTTCCTAAGTGTAACCTTGTGCAAAGTATTCTTGCACACTCAGGGATACAAGTATCGTCATAAACTAAAAATACTGCCGAAAGCCGGGATCGAACCAGGGACCTTTAGATCTTCAGTCTAACGCTCTCCCAACTGAGCTATTTCGGCTTAATCTTCTGGGCCGAACGCACCTTTCTTCTCTCCATTCTTCCTAAGTGTATCCTTGTACAAAGCGTTCTTGCACATTCAGGGATACAAGTATCGTCATAAATTAAAAATACTGCCGAAACCCGGGATCGAACCAGGGTCCTTTAGATCTTAAGTCTAACGCTCTCCCAACTGAGCTATTTGGGCTTGATGTTCGATGCAGAACGGACCTTTCTTCTCTCCATTCTTCCTAAGTGTATCCTTACAAAGTATTCTTGCACATTCAGGGACGCAAGGATCGTCATAAACAAAAATCACTGCCGAAACCCGGGATCGAACCAGGGACCTTCAGATCTTCAGTCTAACGCTCTCCAAAATGAGCTATTTCGGCTTGATGTTCTGGGCAGAATGCACCTTTCTTCTCTCCAGTCTTCCTAAGTAAACCTTGTGCAAAGTATTCTTGCACACTCAGGGACACAAGGATCGTCATAAACAAAAAACACTGCTGAAAGCCGGCATCAAACCAGGGACCTTTAGATCTTCAGTCCAACGCTCTCCCAACTGAGCTATTTCGGCTTGATGTTCGATGCAGAACGCACCTTTCTTCTCTCCATTCTTCCTAAGTGTAACTTTGTTCAAAGTATTCTTGCACATTCAGGGACACAAGTATCGTCATAAACAAAACAAAAGGCCGCGACCAGTGATCGGACCAGGGTCCTTTAGATCTTCAGTCTAACGCTCTCCCAACTGAGCTATTTCGGCTTGATATTCAATGCACAACGCACCTTTCTTCTCTCCAGTCTTTCTAAGTGTTAGTTAGTTAGTTACTAACACTCCCCACATGGCAACCTTGGCCTTCGGGGTAACCTCACCCCACCAAGCGATGACCGGACCCATTTCTCAGGTGGAGGCACCCAGAGGGCGGTGTCCATTACCTCCGATGATAGGGTGATAGTGAAGATGGCGGTGAGGTGAGAGGACCTACAGTTTTTACCGTGGACTCCGAACCACGTTGGGCATAGGGGATTCTTCACGTGTGCTAGACAGAGGTGAAGGCGTGGATAGGGCCCACTTAAAATCGCCAACCCCAGAGCCGGGAATCGAACTCGGGGCCCTTAGAACGGGAGCAGCGAACGAAACCACCGCGCTACCCCGGCGCCCTCTTCCTAAGTGTATCCTTGTACAAATTATTCTTGCACATTCTGGGACGCAAGGATCGTCATAAACAAAAAACACTGCCGAAACCCGGGATCGAACCAGGATCCTTTACATCTTCAGTCTAACGCTCTCCCAACTGAGCTATTTCGGTTTGATGTTCTCGGCAGAACGCACCTTTCTTCTCACCAGTCTTCCTAAGTGTACCCTTGTTCAAAGTATTCTTGCACATTCAGGGACGCAAGGATCGTCATAAACAAAAAACACTACCGAAACCCGGGATCGAACCATGGACCTTTAGATCTTCAGTCTAACGCTCTCCCAAATGAACTATTTCTGCTTGATGTTCTCGGCAGAACGCACCTTTCTTCTCTCCAGTCTTCCTAAGTGTAACCTTGTGCAAAGTATTCTTGCACACTCAGGGATAAAAGTATCGTCATAAACTAAAAATACTGCCGAAACCCGGGATCGAACCAGGGACCTTTAGATCTTCAGTCTAACGCTCTCCCAACTGAGCTATTTCGGCTTGATGTTCTCGGCAGAACGCACCTTTCTTCTCTCCAGTCTTCCTAAGTGTAACCTTGTGCAAAGTATTCTTGCACACTCAGGGATACAAGTATCGTCATAAACTAAAAATACTGCCGAAACCCGGGATCGAACCAGGGACCTTTAGATCTTCAGTCTAACGCTCTCACAACTGAGCTATCTCGGCTTGATGTTCTGGACAAAACGCACCTTTCATCTCTCCAGTCTTCCGAAGTGCAACCGTGTGCAAAGTATTCTTGCACACTCAGGGACACAAGTATCGTCATAAACTAAAAATACTGCCGAAACCCGGGATCGAACCAGGGACCTTTAGATCTTCAGTCTAACGCTCTCCCAACTGAGCTATTTTGGCTTGAAGTTCTGGGCCGAACGCACCTTTCTTCTCTCCATTCTTCCTAAGTGTATCCTTGTACAAAGCGTTCTTGCACATTCAGGGATACAAGTATCGTCATAAATTAAAAATACTGCCGAAACCTGGGATCGAAAAAGGGTCCTTTAGATCTTCAGTCAAACGCTCTCCCAACTGAGCTATTTCGGCTTGATGTTCGATGCACTACGCAACTTTCTTCTCTCCAGTCTTCCTAAGTGTATCCTTGTACAAAGTATTCTTGCACATTCAGGGACGCAAGAATCGTCATAAACAAAAAAAGCTGCCGAAACACGGGATCGAACCAGGGACCTTTAGATCTTCAGTATAACGCTCTCCCAAAGGATCTTTTTCGGCTTCATGTTCTGGGCAGAACGCACCTTTCTTCTCTCCAGTCTTCCTAAGTGTAACCTTGTGCAAAGTATTCTTGCACCCTCAGGGACACAAGTATCGTCATAAACAAAACAAAATTCCGAGACCCGGGATCGAACCAGGGTCCTTTAGATCTTCAGTCTAACGCTCTCCCAACTGAGCTATTTCGACTTGATATTCTATGCAGAATGCACCTTTCTTCTCTCCAGTCTTTCTAAGTGTAACATTGTACAAAGTTTTCTTGCACATTCAGGGACACAAGCATCCTCATAAACTAAAAATACTGCCGAAAGCCCGAATCGAACCAGGGACCATTAAATCTTCGCTCTAACGGTCTCCCAACTGAGCTATTTCGGCTTGAAGTTCGATGCAGAACGCACCATTCTTCTCTCCAGTCTTCTTAAGTGTGTCCTTGTACATAGTATTCTTGCACATCCAGGGATACAAGTATCGTCATCGACAAAACAAAAATGCCGAAACCCGGGATAGAACTAGGGTCCTACAGATCTTCAGTCTAACGCTCTCACAACTGAGCTATTTCGGCTTGATGTTCGATGCAGAACGCACCTTTCTTCTCTCCAGTCTTCCTAAGTGTAACCTTGTGCAAAGTATTCTTGCACACTCAGGGACACAAGTATCGTCATAAACTAAAAATACTACTGAAACCCGGGATCGAACCAGGGACCTTTGTACCTTCAGTCTAACGGTCTCCCAAATGAGCTATTTGGGCTTGATGTTCGATGCAGAACGCACCTTTCTTCTCTCCAGTCTATCTAAGTGTAACCCTGTACAAAGTATTCTTGCACATTCAGGGACACAAATATCGTCATAAACAAAACAAAATGCCGCGACCAGTGATCGGACCAGGGTCCTTTAGATCTTCAGTCTAACGCTCTCGTAACTGAGCTATTTCGGCTTGATATTCAATGCACAACGCAACTTTCTTCTCTCCATTCTTCCTAAGTGTATCCTTGTACAAATTATTCTTGCACATTCTGGGACGAAAGGATCGTCATAAACAAAAAACGCTGCCGAAACCCGGGATCGAACCAGGGTCCTTTAGATCTTCAGTCTGACGCTCGCCCAACTGAGCTATTTCGGCTTGATGTTCTCGGCAGAACGCATCTTTCTTCTCTCCAGTCTTCCTAAGTGTACCCTTGTTCAAAGTATTCTTGCACATTCAGGGACGCAAGGATCGTCATAAACAAAAAACACTACCGAAAAACGGGATCGAACCATGGACCTTTAGATCCTCAGTCTAACGCTCTCCCAACTGAGCTATCTCGGCTTGATGTTCTGGACAAAACGCACCTTTCTTCTCTCCAGTCTTCCGAAGTGCAACCGTGTGCAAAGTATTCTTGCACACTCAGGGACACAAGTATCGTCATAAACTAAAAATACTGCCGAAACCCGGGATCGAACCAGGGACCTTTAGATCTTCAGTCTAACGCTCTCCCAACTGAGCTATTTCGGCTTAATCTTCTGGGCCGAACGCACCTTTCTTCTCTCCATTCTTCCCAAGTGTATCCTTGTACAAAGCGTTCTTGCACATTCAGGGATACAAGTATCGTCATAAATTAAAAATACTGCCGAAACCCGGGATCGAACCAGGGTCCTTTAGATCTTCAGTCTAACGCTCTCCCAACTGAGCTATTTCGGCTTGATGTTTGATGCAGAACGCACCTTTCTTCTCTCTATTCTTCCTAAGTGTATCCTTACAAAGTATTCTTGCACATTCAGGGACGCAAGGATCGTCATAAACAAAAATCACTGCCGAAACCCGGGATCGAACCAGGGACCTTCAGATCTTCAGTATAACGCTCTCCAAAATGAGCTATTTCGGCTTGATGTTCTGGGCAGAATGCACCTTTCTTCTCTCCAGTCTTCCAAAGTAAACCTTGTGCAAAGTATTCTTGCACACTCAGGGACACAAGGATCGTCATAGACAAAAAACACTGCTGAAAGCCGGCATCGAACCAGGGTCCTTTAGATCTTCAGTCTAACGCAATCCCAACTGAGCTTTTTCGGCTTGATGTTCGATGCACAACGCACCTTTCTTCTCTCCAGTCTTCCTAAGTGTGTCCTTGTACATAGTATTCTTGCACATCCAGGGATACAAGTATCGTCATCAACAAAACAAAAATGCCGAAACCCGGGATAGAACTAGGGTCCTATAGATCTTCAGTCTAACGCTCTCCCAACTGAGCTATTTCGGCTTGATGTTCGATGCAGAACGCACCTTTCTTCTCTCCAGTCTTCCTAAGTGTAACCTTGTGCAAAGTATTCTTGCACACTCAGGGACACAAGTATCGTCATAAACTAAAAATACTACCGAAACCCGGGATCGAACCAGGGACCTTTGTACCTTCAGTCTAACGGTCTCCCAAATGAGCTATTTCGGCTTGATGTTCGATGCAGAACGCACCTTTCTTCTCTCCAGTCTATCTAAGTGTAACCCTGTACAAAGTATTCTTGCACATTCAGGGACACAAGTATCGTCATAAACAAAACAAATTGCCGCGACCAGTGATCGGACCAGGGTCCTTTAGATCTTCAGTCTAACGCTCTCGTAACTGAGCTATCTCGGCTTGATATTCAATGCACAACGCAACTTTCTTCTCTCCATTCTTCCTAAGTGTATCCTTGTACAAATTATTCTTGCACATTCTGGGACGCAAGGATCGTCATAAACAAAAAACGCTGCCGAAACCCGGGATCGAACCAGAGTCCTTTAGATCTTCAGTCTGAAGCTCTCCCAACTGAGCTATTTCGGCTTGATGTTCTCGGCAGAACGCATCTTTCTTCTCTCCAGTCTTCCTAAGTGTACCCTTGTTCAAAGTATTCTTGCAATTTCAGTAACGCAAGGATCGTCATAAACAAAAAACACTACCGAAAAACGGGATCGAACCATGGACCTTTAGATCTTCAGTCTAACGCTCTCCCAACTGAGCTATTTCGGCTTGATGTTCTCGGCAGAACGCACCTTTCTTCTCTCCAATCTTCCTAAGTGTAACCTTGTGCAAAGTATTCTTGCACACTCAGGGACACAAGTATCGTCATAAACTAAAAATACTGCCGAAACCCGGGATCGAACCAGGGACCTTTAGATCTTCAGTCTAACGCTCTCCCAACTGAGCTATTTCGGCTTAATCTTCTGGGCCGAACGCACCTTTCTTCTCTCCATTCTTCCTAAGTGTATCCTTGTACAAAGCGTTATTGCACATTCAGGGATACAAGTATCGTCATAAATTAAAAATACTGCCGAAACCCGGGATCGAACCAGGGACCTTTACATCTTCAGTCTAACGCTCTCCCAACTGAGCTATTTTGGCTTGAAGTTCTGGGCCGAACGCACCTTTCTTCTCTCCATTCTTCCTAAGTGTATCCTTGTACAAAGCGTTCTTGCACATTCAGGGATACAAGTATCGTCATAAATTAAAAATACTGCCGAAACCCGGGATCGAAAAAGGGTCCTTTAGATCTTCAGTCAAACGCTCTCCCAACTGAGCTATTTCGGCTTGATGTTCGATGCACTACGCACCTTTCTTCTCTCCATTCTTCCTAAGTGTATCCTTGTACAAAGTATTCTTGCACATTCAGGGACGCAAGGATCGTCATAAAGAAAAAACACTGCCGAAACCCGGGATCGAACCAGGGACCTTTAGATCTTCAGTCTAACGGTCTCCCAACTGAGCTATTTCGGCTTAATGTTCTGGGCAGAACGCACCTTCCTTCTCTCCTGTCTTCCCTAGTGTAACCTTGTGCAAAGTATTTTTGCACACTCAGGGACACGGGTATCGTCATAAACTAAAAATACTGCCGAGACTCGGGATCGAAATAGGGTCCAACGCTCTCCCAAATGAGCTATTACGGCTTGATGTTCTGGGCAGAACGCCCCTTACTTCACTCCAGTCTTCCTAAGTGTAACCCTGTGCAAAGCATTCTTGCACCTTCAGGGACACAAGTATCGTCCTAAACAAAACAAAATTCCGAGACCCGGGATCGAACCAGGGTCCTTTAGATCTTCAGTCTAACGCTCTCCCAACTGAGCTATTTCGGCTTGATGTTCAATGCAGAACGCAACTTTCTTCTCTCCAGTCTTCCTAAGTGTCACCTTGTGCAAACTATACTGGCACATTCATGGAAACAAGTATCCTCATAAACTAAAAATGCTTCCGAAACCCGGGAACGAACCAGGTACCTTTAGATCTTCAGTCTAACGGTCTCCCAACTGAGCTATTTATGCTTGATCATTGATGCAGAACGCACCTTTCCTCTCTCCAGTCTTTCTAAGTGTAACCTTGTACAAATTATTCATGCACATTCAGGGACACAAGTATCGTCATAAACAAAACTAAAATGCCGAAACCCGGAATCGAACTAGGGTCCTTTAGATCTTCACTCAAACGCTCTCCCAACTGAGCTATTTCGGCTTGATATTCGGTGCAGAACGCAACTTTCTTCTCTCCAGTCTTCCTAAGTGTATCCTTGTACAAATTGTTCTTGCACATTCAGGGACGCAAGTATCGTCATAAACAAAAAACACTGCCGAAACCCGGGATCGAACCAGAGACCTTTACATCTTCAGTCTAACGGTCTCCCAACTGTGTTATTTCGGCTTGATGTTCTGGGCAGAACGCAACTTTCTTCACTCCAGTCTTCCTAAGTGTAACCTTGTGCAAAATATTATTGCACATTCAGGGACACAAGAATCGTCATAAACAAAACAAAAATCCCAAACCCGGGATCGAACTATGGTGTTTAGATCTTCAGTCTAACGCTCTCCCAACTGAGCTATTTCGGCTTGATGCTCGATGCACAACGCACCTTTCTTCTCTCCAGTCTTTCTAAGTGTATCCTTGTACAAAGTATTCTTGCCTTTTCAGGGAAGCAAGGATCGTCATAAACAAAACAAAAATGCCTAAACCCGGGATAGAAGTAGGGTCCTTTAGAGCTTCAGTCTAACGCTCTCCCAACGGAACTATTTCGGCTTTTTGTTTCTGGGCAGAACGCACCTTTCTTCACTCCAGTCTTCCTAAGTGTAACCTTGTGCAAGGCATCCTTGCATACTCAGGGACACAAGTATCGTCATAAACTAAAAATACTGCCGAAACACGGGATCGAACCAGGGACCTTTAAATCTTCAGTCTAACGCTCTCCCAACTGAGCTATTTCGGCTTGATGATCAATGCAGAACGCACCTTTCTTCTCTCCATTCTTCCTAAGTGTATCCTTGTACAAATTATACTTGCACATTCTGGGACACAAGGATCGTCATAAACAAAACAAAATGCCGTGACCAGGGATCGAACCAGTGTCCTTTAGACCTTCAATCTAACGCTCTCCCAACTGAGCTATTTCGGCTTGATGTTCTCGGCAGAACGCACCTTTCTTCATTCCAGTCTTCCTAAGTGTAACCTTGTTCAAAGTATTCTTGTACATTCAAGTAAGTTAGGATCGTCATAAACAAAAAACAGTGCCGAAACCCGGGATCGAACCAGGAACCTTTAGATCTTAAGTCTAACACTCTCCCAACTGAGCTATTTCGGCTTGATGTTCGATGCAGAACGCACCTTTCTTCTCTGCATTCTTCCTAAGTGTATCCTTGTACAAAGCGTTCTTGCACATTCAGGGATACAAGTATCGTCATAAATTAAAAATACTGCCGAAACCCGGGATCGAACCAGGGTCCTTTAGATCTTCAGTCTAAAGCTCTCCCAACTGAGCTATTTCGGCTTGATGTTCGATGCACTACGCACTTTTCTTCTCTCCAGTCCTCCTAACTGTATCCTTGTACAAAGTATTCTTGCACATTCAGGGACGCAAGGATCGTCATAAACAAAAAACGCTGCCGAAACCCGGGATCGAACCAGGGACCCTTAGATGTTCAGTCTAACGCTCTCCCAACAGAGCTATCTCGGCTCGATGTTCTGGACAAAACGCACCTTTCTTCTCTCCAGTCTTCCGAAGTGCAACCGTGTGCAAAGTATTCTTGCACACTCAGGGACACAAGTATCGTCATAAACTAAAAATACTGCCGAAAGCCGGGATCGAACCAGGGACCTTTAGATCTTCAGTCTAACGCTCTCCCAACTGAGCTATCTCGGCTTGATGTCCTGGACAAAACGCACCTTTCTTCTCTCCAGTCTTCCGAAGTGCAACCGTGTGCAAAGTATTCTTGCACACTCAGGGACACAAGTATCGTCATAAACTTAAAATACTGCCGAACCCGGGATCGAAACAGGCACCTTTAGATCTTCAGTCTAACGCTCTCCCAACTGAGCTATTTCGGCTTAATCTTCTGGGCCGAACGCACCTTTCTTCTCTCCAGTCTTCCTAAGTAAACCTTGTGCAAAGTATTCTTGCACACTCAGGGACACAAGGATCGTCATAAACAAAAAACACTGCTGAAAGCCGGCATCGAACCAGGGACCTTTAGATCTTCAGTCTAACGCTCTCCCAACTGAGCTATTTAGGCTTGATGTTCGATGCAGAACGCACCTTTCTTCTCTCCATTCTTCCTAAGTGTATCCTTGTACAAAGTATTCTTGCACATTCAGGGACGCAAGGATCGTCATCAAGAAAAAACACTGCCGAAACCCGGGATCGAACCAGGGACCTTTAGATCTTCAGTCTAACGGTCTCCCAACTGAGCTATTTCGGCTTAATGTTCTGGGCAGAACGCACCTTCCTTCTCTCCAGTCTTCCCTAGTGTAACCTTGTGCAAAGTATTTTTGCACACTCAGGGACACAGGTATCGTCATAAACTAAAAATACTGCCGAGACTCGGGATCGAAATAGGGTCTAACGCTCTCCCAAATGAGCTATTTCGGCTTGATGTTCTGGGCAGAACGCCCCTTACTTCACTCCAGTCTTCCTAAGTGTAACCCTGAGCAAAGCATTCTTGCCCCTTCAGGGACCCAAGTATCGTCATAAACAAAACAAAATTCCGAGACCCGGGATCGAACCAGGGTCCTTTAGATCTTCAGTCTAACGCTATCCCAACTGAGCTTTTTCGGCTTGATGTTCGATGCAGAACGCACCTTTCTTCTCTCCAGTCTTCCTAAGTGTGTCCTTGTACATAGTATTCTTGCACATCCAGGGATACAAGTATCGTCATCAACAAAACAAAAATGCCGAAACCCGGGATAGAACTAGGGTCCTATAGATCTTCAGTCTAACGCTCTCCCAACTGAGCTATTTCGGCTTGATGTTCGATGCAGAACGCACCTTTCTTCTCTCCAGTCTTCCTAAGTGTAACCTTGTGCAAAGTATTCTTGCACACTCAGGGACACAAGTATCGTCATAAACTAAAAATACTACCGAAACCCGGGATCGAACCAGGGACCTTTGTACCTTCAGTCTAACGGTCTCCCAAATGAGCTATTTCGGCTTGATGTTCGATGCAGAACGCACCTTTCTTCTCTCCAGTCTATCTAAGTGTAACCCTGTACAAAGTATTCTTGCACATTCAGGGACACAAGTATCGTCATAAACAAAACAAAATGCCGCGACCAGTAATCGGACCAGGGTCCTTTAGATCTTCAGTCTAACGCTCTCGTAACTGAGCTATTTCGGCTTGATATTCAATGCACAACGCAACTTTCTTCTCTCCATTCTTCCTAAGTGTATCCTTGTACAAATTATTCTTGCACATTCTGGGACGCAAGGATCGTCATAAACAAAAAACGCTGCCGAAACCCGGGATCGAACCAGGGTCCTTTAGATCTTCAGTCTGACGCTCTATCAACTGAGCTATTTTGGCTTGATATTTTGGGCCGAACGCACCTTTCTTCTCTCCATTCTTCCTAAGTGTATCCTTGTACAAAGCGTTCTTGCACATTCAGGGATACAAGTATCGTCATAAATTAAAAATACTGCCGAAACCCGGGATCGAAGCAGGGTCCTTTAGATCTTCAGTCAAACGCTCTCCCAACTGAGCTATTTCGGCTTGATGTTCGATGCACTACGCAACTTTCTTCTCTCCAGTCTTCCTAAGTGTATCCTTGTACAAAGTATTCTTGCACATTCAGGGACGCAAGAATCGTCATAAACAAAAAACGCTGCCGAAACACGGGATCGAACCAGTGACCTTTAGATCTTCAGTATAACGCTCTCCCAAAGGATCTATTTCGGCTTCATGTTCTGGGCAGAACGCACCTTTCTTCTCTCCAGGCTTCCTAAGTGTAACCTTGTGCATAGTATCCTTGCTCCCTCAGGGACACAAGGATCCTCATAAACAAAAAACACTGCCGAAACCCGGGATCGAACCAGGGTCCGTTAGATCTTCTGTATAACGCTCTCCAAAATGAGCTATTTCGGCTTGATGTTCTCGGTAGAATGCACCTTTCTTCTCTCCAGTCTTCCTAAGTGTAACCTTGTGCAAAGTATTCTTGCACACTCAGGGACACAAGGATCGTCATAAACAAAAAACAGTGCCGAAACCCGGGATCGAACCAGGGTCCGTTAGATCTTCAGTATAACGCTCTCCAAAATGAGCTATTTCGGCTTGATGTTCTGGGCAGAATGCACCTTTCTTCTCTCCAGTCTTCCTAAGTGTAACCTTGTGCAAAGTATTCTTGCACACTCAGGGACACAAAGATCGTCATAAACAAAAAACACTGCCGAAAGCCGGCATCGAACCAGGGACCTTTAGATCTTCAGTCTCACGCTCTCCCAACTGAGCTATTTCGGCTTGATGTTCGATGCAGAACGCACCTTTCTTCTCTCCATTCTTCCTAAGAGTATCCTTGTACAAAGCGTTCTTGCACATTCAGGGATACAAGTATTGTCATAAATTAAAAACACTGCCGAAACCCGGGATCGAATCAGAGACCTTTAGATCTTCAGTCTAACGGTCTCCCAACTGTGTTATTTCGGCTTGATGTTCTAAACAGAACGCAACTTTCTTCACTCCAGTCTTCCTAAGTGTAACCTTGTGCAAAATATTCTTGCACATTCAGGGACACAAGAATCGTCATAAACAAAACAAAAATGCCGAAACCCGGGATCGAACTATGGTCCTTTAGATCTTCAGTCTAACGCTCTCCCAACTGAGCTATTTCGGCTTGATGCTCGATGCAGAACGCACCTTTCTTCTCTCCAGTCTTTCTAAGTGTATCCTTGTACAAAGTATTCTTGCCTTTTCAGGGAAGCAAGGATCGTCATAAACAAAACAAAAATGCCTAAACCCGGGATAGAAGTAGGGTCCTTTAGATCTTCAGTCTAACGCTCTCCCAACTGAGCTATTTCGGCTTGATGTTCTGGGCAGAACGCACCTTTCTTCTCTCCAGTCTTCCTAAGTGTAACCTTGTGCAACGTATCCTTGCATACTCAGGGACACAAGTATCGTCATAAACTAAAAATACTGCCGAAACCCGGGATCGAACCAGGGAGCTTTAAATCTTCAGTCTAACGCTCTCCCAACTGAGCTATTTCGGCTTGATGTTCAATGCAGAACGCACCTTTCTTCTCTCCATTCTTCCTAAGTGTATCCTTGTACAAATTCTACTTGCACATTCTGGGACGCAAGGATCGTCATAAACAAAACAAAATGCCGTGACCAGGGATCGAACCAGTGTCCTTTAGACCTTCAATCTAACGCTCTCCCAACTGAGCTATTTCGGCTTGATGCTCTCGGCAGAACGCACCTTTCTTCATTCCAGTCTTCCTAAGTGTAAACTTGTTCAAAGTATTCTTGTACATTCAAGGACGCAAGGATCGTCATAAACAAAAAAAAACTGCCGAAACCCGGGATCGAACCAGGAACCTTTAGATCTTCAGTCTAACACTCTCCCAAATGAGCTATTTCGGCTTGATGTTCGATGCAGAACGCACCTTTCTTCTCTCCATTCTTCCTAAGTGTATCCTTGTACAAAGCGTTCTTGCACATTCAGGGATACAAGTATTGTCATAAATTAAAAACACTGCCGAAACCCGGGATCGAACCAGGGTCCTTTAGATCTTCAGTCTAACGGTCTCCCAACTGAGCTATTTCGGCTTGATGTTCGATGCACTACGCACCTTTCTTCTCTCCAGTCCTCCTAACTGTATCCTTGTACAAAGTATTCTTGCACATTCAGGGACGCAAGGATCGTCATAAACAAAAAACGCTGCCGAAACCCGGGATCGAACCAGGGACCTTTAGATCTTCAGTCTAACGCTCTCCCAAATGAGCTATTTCGGCTTGAGGTTCTGGGCAGAACGCACCTTTCTTCTCTCCAGTCTTCCTAAGTGTAACCTTGTGCAAAGTATTCTTGCACACTCAGGGACACAAGGATCGTCATAAGCAAAAAACACTGCCGAAACCCGGAATCGAACTAGGGTCCTTTAGATCTTCAGGCTAACGCTGTCCCAACTGAGCTATTTCGGCTTGATGTTCTCGGCAGAACACTCCTTTATTCATTCCAGTCTTCCTAAGTGTAACCTTGTTCAAAGTATTCTTGCACATTCAGGGACGCAAGGATCGTCATAAACAAAAAACACTGCCGAAACCCGGGATCGAACCAGGGACCTTTAGATCTTCAGCCTAACGCTCTCCTAACTGAGCTATTACGGCTCGATGTTCTCGGCACAACGCACCTTTCTCTCCAGTCTTCCTACGTGTAACCTTGTGCAAAGTATTCTTGTACAATCAGGGATACAAGTATCGTCATAAACTAAAAATACTGCCGAAACCCGGGATCGAAACAGGGACCTTTATATCTTCAGTCTAACGCTCTCCCAACTGAGCTATTTCGGCTTGATGTTCGATGCAGAACGCACCTTTCTTCTCTCCATTCTTCCTAAGTGTATCCTTGTACAAGGTATTCTTGCACATTCAGGGACGCAAGGATCGTCATAAACAAAAAACACTGCCGAAACCCGGAATCGAACTAGGGACCTTTAGATCTTCAGTCTAACGCACTCCCAACTGAGCTATTTCGGCTTGATGTTCTCGGCAGAACGCTCATTTCTTCATTCCAGTCTTCCTAAGTGTAACCTGGTTCAAAGTATTCTTGCACATTCAGGGACGCAAGGATCGTCATAAAAAAAGACACTGCCGAAACCCGGGATCGAACCAGGGACCTTTAGATCTTCAGTCTAACGCTCTCCCAACTGAGCCATTTCGGCTTGATGTTCTGGGGAGAACGCACCTTTCTTCTCTGCAGTCTTCCTAAGTGTAACCTTGAGCAAAGTATTCTTGCACACTCAGGGACACAGCTATCGTCATAAACTAAAAATACTGCCGAAACCCGGGATCGAACCAGGGACCTTTAGATCTTCAGTCTAACGCTCTCCCAACTGAGCTATTTCGGCTTGATGTTCTGGGGAGAACGCACCTTTCTTCTTTCCAGTCTTCCTAAGTGTAACCTTGTGCAATGTATTCTTGCACACTCAGGGACACAGGTATCGTCATAAACTAAAAATACTGCCGAAACCCGGGATCGAACCAGGGACCTTTAGACCTTCAGTCTAACGCTCTCCCAACTGAGCATATCGGCTTGATGTTCGATGCAGAACGCACCTTTCTTCTCTCCATTCTTCCTAAGTGTATCCTTGTACAAAGTATTCTGGCACATTCAGGGACGCAAGGATCGTCATAAACAAAAAACACTGCCGAAAACCGGGATCGAACCAGGGACCTTAAATCTTCAGCCTAACGGTCTCCCAACTGATCTTTTTCGGCTTATTGTTCGATGCACTACGCACATTTCTTCTCTCCAGTCCTCCTAACTCTATCCTTGTACAAAGTATTCTTGCACATTCAGGGACACAAGGATTGTCATAAACAAAAAACACAGCCAAAACCCGGGATCGAACCAGGGACCTTTAGATCTTCAGTCTAACGCTCTCCCAACTGAGCTATTTCGGCTTGATGTTCTCGGCAGAACGCTCCTTTCTTCATTCCGGTCTTCCTAAATGTAACCTTGTTCAAAGTATTCTTGCTCATTCAGGGACGCACGGATCGTCTTAAACAAAAAACACTGCCGAAACCCAGGATCGAACCAGGGACCTTTAGAACTTCAGTCTAACGCTCTCCTAACTGAGCTATTACGGCTCGATGTTCTCGGCACAACGCAACTTTCTTCTCTCCAGCCTTCCTAAGTGTAACCTTGTGCAAAGTATTCTTGCACAATCAGGGATACAAGTATCGTCATAAACTAAAAATACTGCCGAAACCCGGGATCAAACCAGGGACCTTTAGATCTTCAGTCTAACGCTCTCCCAACTGAGCTATTTCGACTTGATGTTCGATGCAGAACGCACCTTTCTTCTCTCCAGTCTTCCTAAGTGTAACCTTGTACAAAGTATTATTGCACATTCAGGGACACAAGTATCGTCAAAAACACAAAAAAATGCCGAGACTCGGGATCGAACCAGGGACCTTTAGATCTTCAGCGTAACGCTCTCCCAACTGAGCTATTTCGGCTTGATGTTCAATGCAGAACGGACCTTTCAGCTCCCCATTCTTCATAAGCGTATCCTTGTACAAATTATTATTGCACATTCTGGAACGAAAGGATCGTCATAAACAAAAAACACTGCTGAAAACCGGGATCGAACCAGCGACCTTTAGATTTTCAGTCTAACGCCCTCCCAACTGAGCTATTTCGGCTTGATGTTCAATGCAGAACGGAACTTTCTTCTATCCATTCTTCCTAAGTGTATCCTTGTACAAATTATTATTGCACATTCTGGGACGCAAGGATCGTCATAAACAAAAAACACTGCTGAAAACCGGGATCGAACCAGGGCCCTTTAGATCTTCAGTCTAACACCCTCCCAACTGAGCTATTTCGGCTTGATGATCAATGCAGAACGGACCTTACTTCTCTCCATCTTCCTAAGTGTATCCTTGTACAAATTATTCTTGCACATTCAGGGACACAAGTATCGTCAGAATCAAAAAACACTGCCCAAACCCGGGATCGAACCAGGGACCTTTAGATCTTCAGTCTAACGCTCTCTCATCTGAGCTATTTCTGATTGATGTTCGGTGCAGAACGCACCTTTCTTCTCTCCAGTCTTCCTAAGTGTATCCTTGTACAAATTATTCTTGCACATTCAGGGACGCAAGTATCGTCATAAACAAAACAAAAATGCCGAAACACGGGATCGAACCAGAGACCTTTAGATCTTCAGTCTAACGCTCTCCCAACTGAGTTATTTCGGCTTGATGTTCTGGGCAGAACGCAACTTTCTTCCCTCCAGTCTTCCTAAGTGTAACCTTGTACAAAGTATTCTTGCACATTCAGGGACACAAGTATCGTCATAAACTAAAAATATTGCCGAAACCCGGGATCCAACCAGGGACCTTTAGACCTTCAGTCTAACGCTCTCCCAACTGAGCTACTTCGGCTTGATGTTCAATGCAGAACGCAGATTTCTTCTCTCCATTCTTCCTAAGCGTATCCTTGTACAAAGTATTCTTGCACATTCAGGGACACGAGTATCGTCATAAACAAAAAAGACTGCTGAAAACCGGGATCGAACCAGCGACCTTTAGATCTTCAGTCTAACGCTCCCCAACTGAGCTATTTCGGGTTGATGTTCTGGGCACAACGCACCTTTCTTCACTCCAGTCTTTCTAAGTGTCACCTTGTGCAAAGTATTCTTGCACATTCAGGGACACAAGTTACGTCATAAACTAAAAATGCTGCCAAAACCCGGGATCGAACCAGGGACCTTTAGATCTTCAGTCTTACGGTCTCCCAACTGAGCTATTTCGGCTTGATGTTCGGTGCAGAACGCACCTTTATTCTCTCCAGTCTTCCTAAGTGTATCCTTGTACAAATTATTCTTGCACATTCAGGGACGCAGGTATCGTCATAAACAAAAAACACTGCCGAAACCCGGGATCGAACCAGAGACCTTTAGGTCTTCAGTATAACGCTCTCCAAAATGAGCTATTTCGGCTTGATGTTCTGGGCAGAACGCAACTTTCTTCACTCCAGTCTTCCTAAGTGTAACCTTGTGCAAAGTATTCTTGCACATTTAGGGACAGAAGGATCGTCATAAACTACAAATAGTGCGGAAACCCGGGATCGAATCAGGGAACTTTAGATCTTCAGTCTAACGGTCTCCCAACTGAGCTATTTCAGCTTGATTTTCCATGCTGAACGCACCGTTCTTCTCTCCAGTCTTTCTAAGTGTAACCTTGTTCAAAGTATTCTTGCCTATTCAGGGTCACAAGTTTCGTCATAAACAAAACAAAATGCCGAAACCCGGGATCGAACTATGGTCCTTTAGATCTTCAGTCTAACGCTCTCCCAACTGAGCTATTTCGGCTTGATGCTCGATGCAGAACGCACCTTTCTTCTCTCCAGTCTTTCTAAGTGTATCCTTGTACAAATTATTCTTGCCTTTTCAGGGAAGCAAGGATCGTCATAAACAAAACAAAAATGCCTAAACCCGGGATAGAAGTAGGGTCCTTTAGAGCTTCAATCTAAATATCTCCGAACTGAACTATTTCGGCTTTTTGTTTCTGGGCAGAACGCACCTTTCTTCACTCCAGTCTTCGTAAGTGTAACCTTGTGCAAGGTATCCTTGCATACTCAGGGACACAAGTATCGTCATAAACTAAAAATAATGCCGAAACCCGGGATCGAACCAGGGACTTTTAAATCTTCAGTCTAACGGTCTCCTAACTGAGCTATTTCGGCATGACGTTCGATGCAGAACGCACATTTCTTTTCTCCAGTCTTTCTAAGTGTAACCTTGTACAAAGTATTCTTGCACATTCAGGGACACAAGTATCGTCATAAACTAAAAATATTGGCGAAACTCGGGATCGAACCAGGGACCTTTAGAACTTCAGTCTAACGCTCTCCCAACTGAGCTATTTCGGCTTGATGTTCAATGCAGAACGCACATTTCTTCTCTCCATTCATCCTAAGGGTAACCTTGTGCAAAGTATTCTTGCACATTCAGGGACACAAGTATCGTCAGAATCAAAAAACACTGCCAAATCCCGGGATCGAACCAGGGACCTTTAGATCTTCAGTCTAACGCTCTCTAATCTGAGCTATTTCTGCTTGATGCTCGATGCAGAACGCACCTTTCTTCTCTCCAGTCTTTCTAAGTGTATCCTTGTACAAAGTATTCTTGCCCTTTCAGGGAAGCAAGGATCGTCATAAACAAAACAAAAATCCCGTAACCCGGGATCGAACTATGGTCCTTTAGATCTTCAGTCTAACGCTCTCCCAACTGAGCTATTTTGGCTTGATGCTCGATGCAGAACGCACGTTTCTTCATTCCAGTCTTCCTAAATGTAACCTTGTTCAAAGTATTCTTGTACATTCAAGGACGCAAGGATCGTCATAAACAAAAAACACTGCCCGAACCCGGGATCGAACCAGGAACCTTTAGATCTTCAGTCTAACGCTCTCCCAACTGAGCTATTTCGGCTTGATGTTCAATGCAGAACGCACCTTTCTTCTCTCCATTCTTCCTAAGTGTATCCTTGTACAAATTATAGTTGCACATTCTGGGACGCAAGGATTGTCATAAACAAAACAAAATGCCGTGACCAGGGATCGAACCAGGGTCCTTTAGACCTTCAGTCTAACGCTCTCCCAACTGAGCTATTTCGGCTTGATGTTCTCGGCAGAACGCACCTTTCTTCTCTCCAGTCTTCCTAAGTGTAACCTTGTTCAAAGTATTCTTACACATTCAGGGACGCAAGGATCGTCATAAACAAAAAACACTGCCAAAACCCGGGATCGAACCAGGGGCCTTTAGATCTTCAGTCTAACGCTCTCCCAACTGAGCTATTTCGGCTTGATGTTCTGGGAAGAACGCACCTTTCTTTTCTCCAGTCTTCCTAAGTGTAACCTTGTGCAAAGTATTCTTGCACACTCAGGGACACAGGTATCGTCATAAACTAAAAATACTGCCGAAACCCGGGATCGAACCAGGGACCTTTAGATCTTCAGTCTAACGCTCTCCCAACTGAGCCATTTCGGCTTGATGTTCTCAGCAGAACGCTCCTTTCTTCATTCCAGTCTTCCTAAGTGTAACCTTGTTCAAAGTATTCTTGCACATTCAGGGACGCAAGGATCGTCATAAACAAAAAACACTGCCGAAAACCGGAATCGAACCAGGGACCTTTAGATCTTCGGTCTAACGCTCTCCTAAGTGAGCTATTACGTCTTAATGTTCTCGGCACAACGCACCTTTCTTCGCTCCAGTCTTCCTAAGTGTAACCTTGTGCAAAGCATTCTTGCACAATCAGGGATACAAGTATCGTCATAAACTAAAAATACTGCCGAAACCCGGGATCGAACCAGGGACCGTTAGATCTTCAGTGTAACCCTCTCCCAACTGAGCTATTTCGGCTTGATGTTCTGGGGAGAACGCACCTTTCTTCTCTCCAGTCTTCCTAAGTGTAACCTTGTGCAAAGTATTCTTGCACACTCAGGGACACAGGTATCGTCATAAACTAAAAATACTGCCGAAACCTGGGATCGAACCAGGGACCTTTAAATCTTCACTCTAACTCTTTCCCAATGGAGCTATTTCGGCTTGACGTCCTGGGGAGAACGCACCTTTCTTCTCTCCAGTCTTCCTAAGTGTAACCTTGTGCAAAGTATTCTTGCACATTCAGGGACACAAGTTACGTCATAAACTAAAAATGCTGCCGAAACCCGGGATCGAACCATGGACCTTTAGATCTTCAGTCTTACGGTCTCCCAACTGAGCTATTTCGGCTTGATGTTTGATGCAGAACGCACCTTTCTTCTCTCCAGTCTTCCTAAGTGTAACCTTGTGCAAAGTATTCTTGCACATTCAGGGACACAAGTATCGTCATAAACAAAAAACACTGCCGTAACCCGGGATCGAACCAGTGAACTTTAGATCTTCACTCTAACGGTCTCCCAACTGAGTTATTTCGGCTTGATGTTCGATACAGAACCCAGCTTTCTTCTCTCCAGTCTTTATAGGTGTAACCTTGTACAAAGTATTCTTGCACATTCAGGGACACAAGTATCGTCATAAACTAAAAATATTGTTGAAACCTGGGACCGAACCAGGGACCTTTAGATCTTCAGTCTAACGCTCTCCCAACTGAGCTATTTCAGCTTGTTGTTCGTTACAGAGCGCGCCTATCTTTTCTCCAGTCTTCCTTTGTGTAACCTTGTACAATGTATGCTTGCACATTCAGGTATGTAAGGATCGTGATAAACAAAATACACTGCCGAAACCCGGGATCGATCCAGGACCTTTAGATCTTCAGTCTAACGCTCTCCCAACTTAGCTATTTCGGTTTGATGTTCGATGCAGAGCGCACCTTTCTTCTGTCCAGTCTTCCTTTGTGTAACCTTGTACAAAGTATGCTTGCACATTCAGGGATGTAAGGATCGTCATAAACAAAATACACTGCCGAAACTCGGGATCGATCCAGGACCTTTAGATCTTCAGTCTAACGCTCTCCCAACTGAGCTATTTCGGCTTCATGTTCCTCACAGAGCGCGCCTTGCTTTTCTCCAGTCTTCCTAAGTGTAACCTTGTACATTGCATGCTCGCACATTCAGGTATGCATGGAGCGTCATAAATAAAATACACTGCGGAAACCCGGGATTGAACCAGGGACCTTTAGATCTTCAGTCTAACGCTCTCCCAACTGAGCTATTTCGGCTTGATGTGTATGTGTAGAACATACCTTTCTTTTCTGCAATCTTCTTGAAGTGTGTAGTTACACAAGCATACTTTCACATTCAAGAACGCAAGTATCGTCAGTAGTATAGAATTGAGAGAATCAGCACAGTGTAGATAAGGTGTTGAACTCTCCTCTGTGTTAATATATGAGTGATGTAGAATGCTCATTGATTTAGAACTCTCCTATATGAAAATCGAGTTGTAAAAGAAGGGGAGTGTTGGCGTAGTGCCGTTCTCCCCTGTGCAGTGAGATGTTTTTGAGGGTTGGGATGATGATGATGATGATGATGATGATGATGATTGTGTGTGTGTGTGTGTGTGTGTGTGTGTGATGTGTAATGTGTGATGGGTGGGATGGGTAACGGGGGGGGGGGGGTTCCGGGGATGTTTGAATTAAATGTGAATTCTTTTCGATGTGTGTGTGTGCTTGAACTCTCATGTATGAATATCGAAGTCTAGGGTTCGATATTGTGATGGGGCGGGGTGGGTAACGGGGGTTCCGGGGATGTTTGAATTAAATGTATTGATAGTAATTCTTCGATGACTGTGCTTGAACTCTCATGTATGAATATCGAGTCTAGGGTTTGATATCTATTACGTTCAGTGCTTCGATGTCTGTGCTTGAACTCTCATGTATGAATATCGAGTGTAGGGTTTGATATCTATTACGTTTAGTGTATGATATATGATGTAGTATCGTTATTCTTTAGATAAAAGAATATCGAGAGAATGATTAGGTATGTTTACTGGGAGAGATTTATGAAAATAAATGTAATAAGACATTCTGGTAAGGGGTGTTCCCTATGCAGAATCTCTCCTTGAGCTATTGTATCCAAGAGCGATGTAAAGGTTAAGAAAAGGTTAAATTCCATTCCCACATCGAGGTACGAGAAAATATAAATCTATTCCACATTGAAGTATAAGGGTGATGACGTGTTGTCATTCCTCAAGATTTGTGCATATGTGTATATGTGTGGGTCACCTATGAATATCGAGTTCTCGGGGGGATTCATATATATGAACATAGAGTCCTCGGTTCGATACCCATTCATGTACGATAGGATAAACACTAGTCCTCCTCCAGTACAAGCGACGAGAAGGTGGAAGGGGGGAAACGTGATAAAACGGTAATATAGTAAATTCGAATTAACAGGTCTCACCCTGTCCCGCCAGCTCGGGAACGAACGTGTCCTCCCTTCACACAAACCCTCCGTACGTTAAGTACAATCGACGATAGGATGGGGAGGGGGGAGACAGGTATGATCACGTTTCATCACCCATCTGCTCACTCGGGAACGAATGCATTCTCACTTCACATCGCAACGTCAAGATGAGTGGAACAACAACACCTATCATTGAAAGTGATACCAGATTCTGGGAGAATCTAAGCAATTTCGAAGATTTGCAAAAGCATTGGGTTGAGCACCACGATGAAACGTGTGATGGAAAGATGCATCAAGTGATTTGCAAGAATCCTTCCCATCATGATTCGATCACATCTTATGCTCAATGCGGAAAGAATTGTAAAGTGTACCTCGGGTAAGTAGAATTATAATTGTGTGTTAACGTGAAAGTGTTGTTATGTGTTAGATAACTAATGATAAATATGTTTATTTCAGTAAAGCCCAAAGTGAAGATGTGGCATGCCAGTCCGAACAGGATCAAGGTGAAGATGTGTGCGGTCCGTACAATGATCGTCCGTTTAAGGATATCGGTACATCGAAACCCGAGGAGGAAGTCATAGAAAAGTGAGTATAAAATAATAAGAGTTTTACGTTAACAAGTGTATTAAATATTCACGATGTTGAGACAGTTCGTGTATGTCCGCAGATCCAGTAAGAAAGGAGACAAGAAAAAGAAGAAGACGAACTGCAAACCGAGAATCGTCAAAGCCAAGAAGACGTTCGATCAAGACAGTTTCATCATAATGATGTTCGAACCCTTCACACCCTTCGCAGAAGAAGTAGAGGAGGAAGTTGCGAGTGATGGTAAATAGTGTGTGCATGAACGATAACGACATCTCCATCAGCATTGACTTTCGTGTGAACATAGGATTATACAATGAACTCCCATCACTTTACATTAAAGACACACATGACGATACGTTTGTGTATATTACAAAAGAGGATTGGGAGGTAATAATGTCAAATTTGTGTGTTTTGGATACGTATCTGAAAGATGGTAAGCATCCATGTGCACCGTACAGTGAAAATATAATATATGCATTTAATATAATGTTATGCATGAATAAGATGCAAGAAATAACGTTTGTGAATACATGTTTAAATGTGGGCAGTATAAATCTGAATAGTACTGCATTCAATGGACTTAAAAGACTAATTCCATATATTGAAAGAAATTTATATCAGTTGTATGATATTCATAAATCATTATGTTCATATGATGCAAAAAGCAGGAGTGCAAGGAAGAGGATATTGGAGATGTATGTTAAAGTCAATAAAAAGATAATTTGAATTTGTAATGTTTTATTTATTACACCTATATGATAGATTGTACAACATGAGTTAGTGGTTTATAAGTGAATAATTTATCATGAATAATTAAACAGAATAATGAAGTTTGTGCAGGAAAATTTGACGATGCTTGAACTTCCAATCTGACATTCACTGCCCCGTCACAGTATCCTCAGGTTGATGAGAGCAATCGATGACGAATAGCGGTGCATATTTCAGAAAGTCGTTCCTTTTCAAAAGAGGGTAATTCTCCTTTCCATAGTAGGATGATTGAAATTTGGAATATTGATCATACAGAGATGCAAATTTCGAATTGGCGAAATCCAAATTCATATCGTGATAGGGGTAAGATTCACTGTTGAGATAAAGTTTCAGATTGGTGATATTACAATTATCAAATAGAGAGGCATCCTTAGCGAGATGATTCAATCTATCCACTTGTGCACCGACTATGACGAAACGTGGTTTTTCAAGTTTAGTCGTGGTTGCAATGTTCCATGTGAACGCTTTAGTTTGAGGTACAGCAGGTTGAGTGTGAAGGTCCAAGGTTCGAAATGCGACGTGTAGAGGTTTATCCGATTTAACGAGTTTAAGTTTATCAACTCGTTCAGAATCTGAAAGTCGAAGTGCAGGCATCCTCCATTCGAGTCTAGTTAGTTGTATGGTTGTAGGATCGTTTCCAATGATACAATTATTAGAATCCTTAGATCTAATGAGAATAAGTTCAAACTTGCTATTAAGTATGACCTCCTTGTGATCGTCGGCGAAACCCAGCAACATCGAAAGAGGAACGATAGCATTGAAGATACCATTCGATGTATTCACGATGTCTACCACACCTCCAGGATAGATCCATCCAGCATTTAGTAAACGATTCGATTCCAGTTCATTCAGTGCAGCATAGTTACGCATCGTTGATGAAATGCCCGGATTCCTAGTTCTATCAATAGTCGTTCCATTCATATCCAGACGAATCTCATCGAATAGGAATGCCATAGCATTGTTACTCAATTTCGATGTGGCAACGGTGCCGTCGGGTTTAGTGAGAGTCCCCTCAATGTAGAGATAACTTCTACTAGGAAGCGTGTACAAATCTTCAGCCTGACATGGAATTCTAATTTCATCGTTCACATCGAGAGCTGACGTATTGTACGGTAGGAATACGTGTTCTTCCTCCTTACTGATCTTATCATCAAAGGTCGGAATCCCGGTCACGTCCAACACATCCATCATAGAACCTTGAAGCCTAAGTTAGCGAGAAATTGTCGATTAGACGATGTGATTAGCTTGCGGGTCGATGATCGAGTAGAGATCAATCTCGAGAGATGTTTTTTAATATAGCATCGTCTCTTAAAACTTATACCCATTACGACGTATGTGCAATCGTACAGTGATGGTTTCGTTCCTGAAATCTAACTTATCGCCGTTCTGGTCTACCACTCTAATGTCGAGATGATCAATGAGATTCGTATCGATGATTGGTAAATATATAGGACTTGATGGTTCCTGCGAAATATGATAACCTGGAGGTACCGATGGGAAAAATTCATTCAGAGAATGACCACTTTTACCATTGATGAAAGATCCCGTTGCAAGACTACACTCGATACGTATGATGCTGACTTTGAATATGTTAACCAAATCATTAGACTCGGTCAGCACGTTTGCCGGTACCCTCTGTTTAGAGGTGAAACCGAGAAGTGAAGCAATAGATCTCTCACGACTTAAGTCGATAATATAGGGAGATTGAATTTCTGATTTCATGGTGTTATTATTAGCACGTAGAATAAAGTCGTCACCGATGTCGAGAGCATCCTTGATCAATCTGGCGATATCATCCAATTCATAAGTACCCGGTGGAATTACTATACGTTCGACTTTTCCATCGCGAACGTAATGGAATAGATTATTACTCTCGTCCACATTCGGAATTGAGTAAAAAGTCTCAAAATTCAATAGAGCTATCTCGTAATGTCCGTTAGGATCCAGATGTAATGGTGGATTTAGAAATGTAGAGAAGCTGGTATCACTACCACTCACGGTGATCGTGTAACTCATCGAGGAGAAACTGAAGGCACAAGTGACCGCAAATCACAGAATCGAATTCTTGAAATCTCGTCGTATTATATAGGAGCTTGACACCCGAAAGGTACGTTTCTATCTCTTCCGGAGGTCTCAGATCGCCGAAACTGTCAAAGTAGTAGGCAACGTCACCATCCTTACGTACAGCAACCCAATGTGTACCAGGGTTATTTGATGTATCCAGATTCACTACTATTCTCTCATAGTATCGAGGATGTGGAGGTAGTTTATCGATCATGTAGACACCTCTAAAATGTGGAATGCGTAGACGTCGTGCATACGAATCGATCTCGTTAGCACTCAGGGCTTTTTCCGGGATAAATATAGGCCTCGCCCCGAGTTTTTTGATCGAAGATATAATCCTCTACCCTTACGACGTCTCTTACGGCGAAGACCTTTGCCCTGAGCCAAAGATTCCATGCGCTCGTTGTGACGTGTTAATTCCGCAAGTTGTTTTGCATCCGAACGTTTCTTATTGACAGCCGTAGCAATCTGAGCAGCACCTCCAGCTAGACCACCTGCTGCACCTAGAGCTGCTAAAAGTGGTAGCAAAGGTAAGAAACCACCTCTCTTGTTGCGACGTTTACGCATGCCAGCGCCCGCTGCCAATTTACCCTTCATAAGTGTAGTCACAAGTCGAGCTGCAAGTCGTTCGCCCAAAGAAGCGTCGGCAGACTTTACACGTCTCCAAGCTTTCTCTACCAACACCTTATCGGCTAGACGACGAGATTCTGTATCAGTACTCTCTGCGTAAGCCCGATCGTGATCGAGACACGCTGAATCTAACCCGTTCACCGGTAAGTCACCTCTCTGCAAGCGTTTATGTAGTTTCGTTCCGGGACCGCAGAAACGATAACCCGGTAAATGTGCCTCAAATGGTAATGAATTAATCAAGGAATTAAGAATTCCCGAACCTTTGCGTGCACGTGTAGAGCGCATGTCTCACTATGAAATAAAAAAGGCAAAACGTGCGCTTTATAAGTATACGATTCCTATGACGATTGGCTAAATCCAGTAAAGACATAGATTGCCCTTATCACGAACGAAATAAAAGACAAAACTTATGCTTTATAAGTATTAGTCGCGATATGGAGATAGTAAAGCAAAAGTGTACGCTACCCATACAGGTGTTAGATTTCGAGGATGACATTCGCAAAGGACGACACGGTACGTTGTTTCCGAGTAACGTTAGAGCGCTCATACTTGGCAGTTCAAATGCTGGAAAAACGAACGTTTTACTCAACCTGCTTATTCACGAGAATGGTCTGAGATTCGAAAACCTCTACATATACTCGAAATCGTTGCAACAACCTAAATATCGATATTTACTCAGGTTACTGAAAACTATACCCGATATAGGTGTATTTACGTTCGATGATGGTGATAAAGTAATTCAAACGTCGGATGCTAGAGAAAATTCGATATTCGTATTTGATGATGTGATAAATGAAAAACAGGGTAAGATAGCTTCATATTACAGTATGGGTAGACATCGTAATGTCGATGCTATATATTTAGCACAATCATATGCTAAAGTACCTAAACATTTAATTAGAGATAATGCAAATATGATTATATTCTTTAGACAGGATAATCTCAATTTAAAACATATATACGAAGATTATGTAAATACCGATATGTCCTATGATGAATTTAAGAATATGTGTAAACATATATGGGAGAGTGATGAACGATCCTTTGTTGTTATAGTACCAGAATATCCACTGAACGAGGGACGCTACCGTCACGGTTTTGATCGCTTTATCAGAATGAATAAATAGAATAATCCATCACTTAAGCAATGAGTATCGACAGGTTCGGATCCCGAAGAATCATACCCTCTAGGGGTGTGTTCAATCGATATATCATAACTAGAGATGGATCGGGAAACTATCGATTCAAGGGAAAGCGGTTGTGCAATATTCACGACCCTGAAGAAGGTGACGATGCATCGACTAAACAGTATGTGGATACGCATACGGCTGACGTCGAGAATCGAATGCAGATCTTCAGCGAGCAGACCTCGTATCAGCGTATGGGCGAGTTTGAAGCTATGCTTAGGGATCACATACAAAAGTCGCTCGACATCCAATACAACAATTTAATGGAGTACTTAAGTAAATATGCATTTAAACGTGATTCCGAAAATAATGTCATTATAGATGGTATAAGAATGAAAACGCTGTTGGACCCCCTTCACGAACACGACGTTCCTAATAAAAAATATGTAGATGATAGGATTCCAATTCACGACTCTAATGAAACTCTATCATTTCGAATGAAGAGATTGAAGGATTTAGCCGACCCGATAGATGATAGTGATGCAGTCACCATGAGTTATGTTAATCATTTCTTTATACAGAAACATAATGAATTGCAAACGGGTTTAACTGAGACTATAACAAACATTGTCGATACTATTACACGGAAACAGAATGAATTACAAAGTCAGTTAACTAGAACAATCACCTCCGCTAGCGAGACTATTACTACAGCTGTAGAAAAAGAAGTGAAAGAACTAACCGCACGACAAACGGAACTTGATAGTAAACTAATCACTATAAATAATGATATTCATACTATGAAAACACGAATGAGAAATGTTGTAAACACTATGTTACAACAATTGAAAGCACAACTCATAATTTCATTGCAAACACGTCCGTTTCGAGGTCCCTCTTTAAGGTATACGTTAACATCGGGACTCGAATACTATAAAGTTCCTGGAAATGGAAGTGTACTCTCGTGTTCCATCGTATCATCGGTACATCCGCATGCTGTAAATGATACATTGTTTGCAATAAACGGAAGATTAGTTGAAAGATATCCTGTAAGAGTTGAAACTGGCGATATTCTATCGTTTACAGCGCCAGTCGGACGTGCTAAAGATGGTCATATATTAAGTATAGAACTGATAGTTTCATATAAATTAGCAGTAGCTGATTAATTATACATTCATTTCGATATGGATGCTGAAGCTATAAGACTTAAGGAATCCATTGCCCGTCACAGTAGGGCAATAAGAGAAAAGTTACGTTCTCTCAAAGGAATGAAATTCGAAACGCAACGAGTCATGTCTGAAGTTCTTCAACCTGTAACCGAACCATTGAAAGTAATAGCGAAAGCACACCAAGACAACAACGACGACGAAACTACAGATGATGCTAACGGATCTGATCTCGTGTCAAAGTATCTACACAAGGTTCGAACTGCTAGTTCGAGTGACATGGACAATACTTACGGCATACGTTACGAGGATAATGAGTATAAATTGGGTAACAAGACAGTTGTGTTTAAATCTGATGGTGTTCAGATAGGAACAGAAACGTATGAACCCACAGCAGGCTTATATGAATTATTATTTAAACGTTTACCTCGCAAGACATCGTACACAGATGATGATTTAGACGTGTATTCGCAAATCTTACAGAATACTCAAGTTTACAGACACGGTTATTCAAGAGATGGACGTTTAAGAGCAAATCGAGGGTTCAAGTATCGTCATATCATTCGTGACCTTGTTAGTAATCGAACTGGATTTGGTTTACGTTGGAAAGAACATGTACCGCAGAGAAAATTAGATTACGTCTACTGGAACGATCCGAATGAAATAATAAACAGATTAAGATTATTAGTTGCGTCGAGGGATGCAGGTAATTTGAATCACTCACCCGAGATAGAAGAAATTATTACAGAACTTAAAATATCAAAAATTATAGCATGATAAAACGTCGCATTGCAACCGAGTTACATGCACCAGCTAGAAGACGATTTTTACGTCGTAAGATCATAAGCAAAGGAATGAACGATTTAGTACAAATAGATCTTATGGACATGTCTAATTATGCAAGAGACAATAGGAATTATAAGTATATTCTTCTTGCATGCAATTTTTATTCCAAGATGGCTTATGCACGACCATTACGTGATAAAAGTGGTATTAACGTTTCGACTGCTATGGAGGAGATATTGAATGAAATGGAATCGTTTCCGAAGAATGTTCAATCTGATAAAGGAAGGGAGTTTTACAATAAACATTTCCGCGAACTAATGAATCGTAATAATATTAATCATTACAGTACATTCACACACGTTAAGGCTGCTGCAGTGGAACGTTTAATAAGAACGATCAAACTGATTTTGCATAAGGAATTTATTGTTCAAGGCTCATATCAATGGATAAACATACTACCTAGAATTATTCATACCTACAATAATACTTACCATCGAACGATTCGTATGAAGCCTGTAGAAGTTCGTGATAATTCTCTCCTGCTCAGCGTCTACAAATATGATAGAAGTCTGCGTGAGAAGCGAAGATCTAGGCTTCATCGTGTTGGTGACTACGTGAGGATTTCTAAGCATAAATGTGTTATGGAGAAAGGTTATCTACCAAATTGGAGTGTTGAAGTCTTTAGGATACGTACAGTGCAAAGGACACATCCATTGACCTATCTCATCGAGGATCTGGAGGGTAAACTGATTGAAGGAGCATTCTACGGTTATGAATTACAGAAAACTCAATATCCAGACACGTATTTAGTTGAAAGGATCATCAGACGTCGTGGTGATAGGATTCTGGTGAAATGGTTAGGATTTCCTACCCGTGAATGGATTAATGAGGTGGACATTGTATAAATAAAAAAAACACACAACTCAATAAAGAAATATAATTTTAATGATATATTGTGTTTGATTTTTTTTTTTTTTTGTTCACATTGATTCCTGACATCTTCTGTAACTGCTAATTCACATCTCCTTAACTTAAACATGATAATAACATTTTTATACTTTAAAAAAAAATCATACATGATTATAGTTGAATTAACATTTAATTGTAGAGATTTTAACATAACGTACATGCTAGTTCACATTGAGTATATATAAATTCACCTACCCTTAACGTAAACATGATAATTACAATTTGAAGTAATTAGTAATATACGTTAAACAAACATCATACATGATTATAGCTGAAATAAGAGCCTTTGTACATGCTAGTTCACAATGATATATATAAATCTCCCCTCACCCCTTAACGGAGACATGATAATAACATTTTGATATAATTAGTAAATATATTTTAATAAAAAATCATACATGATTATAGTTGAATTAACATTTCATTGATTTCTGCTATCTAACATTTCAAAACGACATGAATAGGAAAAAATATTCCTTCACCCCTAACATAAACATAAAAAAAGCAACACGTTATCTTTCAAATGAAGTAAATATGTTATTATCATGTAATTAGTAACACACTTTACAAATATACTTGAAACTCAATTATTTCGTTTTTTGAAATACAGTAATATGTTATTATCATGTGCCTAGTAATACCTTTTAACTCAGTTGTAACACGCTTTACAATTATACTTGAAACTCAATTATTTTATTTTTTGAAATACAGTAATATGTTATTATCGTGGCCTAGTAATACCTTTTAACTCAGTTGAATCTATGCTTTATTGAGAAAAGAAAAAGAAATTTACACTTGACAATTTTCTATAGCATAATGTCCCCATGCTAATGTTGAAAATGAATTATTGGGAATGTATCGTTTTGTATCGATACCACTTAAAGCTATCTTATTAGATTCAATAGTATGAACATCATGTTTATAACTTCTGAAACATGTCTGCATGCTTCGATGTATAGTGTCAGGATGTGTAATACATGAGAGATATTGTTCAAAGGTTATGAATCTCATCGAATCTTTTGTTACACCTTTTGATTTTTTAATCACTTCAGTATCATATCGATAACTATATAATTTCGATTTCAGCCCTACATATTCAGTCATCACTCTACCGGCTAGCTCATCCTTGAATAATCCTGAAATTTTCTTATTTGCTAACGGAATACCATACACATTATCCATTGGATAATTCGATGTATCGAATAAATGTATATTGGTTTTAATAAATTCATATATATCGCAGCTAGATTCAAAGAGAAAAGCATCCGTGTCCGTATAGATTAAAGTTACATCTTTCAATTTTTTCTTCAGAATTTCATAATAAAAATCATACATTTTATGTTTGGATAGATCCAGGATTGCTTGTCCTATGTATATTGGCTTATTCATCAATATTTCATCTCTGACCAATTCTATACCTATTAAATTTTCATCAAAAATCACGTACCTTATACGTGAAATGAATTATAACGTTTTACATTCTCTATAAATTTTCCATAAACACAATTATTCATTAACTTCCATAGATTTTGACCAAATTTCGTCTTATCTTCAATACGTTTACGAACGTTGAGTTCAATGTAAGGATTTATCCAGTTAGATTGTTTGTAACCTATTACTCTATGTATACGCGATGGAATCAAACCAAGTTTAACACATTGTTGAAAATTGAGATAATGTAATACGTATTTATTTTTATCATTCAATGTTGTTAGCAATTTTGTATACTTATCACCTGGCGCGATTTCATTCAAAGGGCATAACGGCAAATCATTTTGTATATCATGAAGTTCCTGTGGATATTTAAAGTCTACTTCCAACACATATCCCACGTCAGAATCACTTGTAATAGACATAAAATCTATTGATTTAATTTCAGCATCAGTTAGCCACCTTATATCAGTGTATGGTAAGCTATTATTTTCCATTGTATAACTATATAGAGAATTGCAGTCAACGTACATTAAATAATTAGTTGGTTGAGTGTTATCATAGCTAGTCATGTATCTGTTATTCGCCTTTGCATACCGTTTGGACACAGTGCAAATTCCACCTCGTATTCCTTTTTCGAAGAAATCTAGCATAGTCTTATCTGTTAATAATGAAATCTGTACACCAGTCGTTCTTAACATTGCATCATAGGCTAACCCGGGAAGTGTGTAATACTGACACGGGTCGAGTCCGTACAAACCGATACTTAATTCACGGAAGCGTTCAAACACGTCCGTTAGTATTAATGTATCGCACTTAAGATATATATTTAAATATTCACCCAGATTTTTAACATTGAATTCATTCCATACCGTTCTAGCATGACTATAATCCTCATCGCTTACATGATCAAACTGATGTTTGGATGGTAGACTATTCTCGTATAATTTTTCTATAGAATCCACATACGTGTACGGGAAGACACCTTTACGTTTCATCAGTTGTCTATGCAAAGGATTCGTGTACATATTATTGGTATAATGAAAATCATCTGCTTCTAACATATCCGAAAGGTTACTAAGTTTTGAATCCAAAAAACGATAGCTATCCAGAAATCTTAGATATATACTCATTCCATTCGAATTTGTATATCTTTTGCTAAAGGATAAGTAATTTTCAGAAGTTTGTGCAATACAGTTGATAGGTTCCGTATCGTAACCTAGTTTCTTTACTATGAAATGAGCATCGTATTTTGACAAGCAATGAAAGAATATTGGTATGAATCCTGGCATTTTCCTATTTAAATTGCAGTGCTTATGAGCTGGGCCAACGTAACTTCCAGTCAAATGACAATGATCACGAACCTTTATACACGAGTTAAGAAATTCACGTTTGCATATGTGACATCGTGTTGCATTTTGATATTCTAGCTCATCCACATCTCTCATACTTATTTCAATTTTATTAGCATATATATTAATGACCTGATTTGCAATTAACGTTAATTCTTTAAGAAAATTTTCAATTGCATATGGACCTTCAAATGATTTGAAACGTGTTAAATTTTTATCATAACTACAGACCAAATGTAATGCAATTGCATACGCTTCATGTTTATGAATGCTACGTGTCCAGCTTTTACTCGATACATCTTGACACGAATCTACCTTACGTAAGATACATTCTATGTCTGCATAAACCACGAATGGAACTTTTAGACATTTCGAATATGCGTTAAATTCAACGAGATCAGTTTTACCAGCCTCGGGCATTCTGATAATTTGATTCATCATACACCTCTTTTTATGGCTATTTAAACGTGATTCTGATGTGAAATACAAGTTACAATTGTTACATAACCATTTTCGCCCATTATGTTTAGTTAGCTGGTTTCCTAGCAAACGTGACAAGTCTGTTATCAGACAATAATGTCTTTTATACATTAAAAGATTAACATGATGTGATTTTATCTCTCTTGGTTGATATAAGAGAATAATCGATTTATTTTCAACACCGTATATCGTTATTGAAATATTTGAATTTTGATTCTCGAATTTTTCTACATCTTTCAATGTTATATTCTCAAAGTTAAATTCGTTACGAAAATCATATCTTTTATAGGAGGTGGGTCGATTCTTGTTACGTTCTACTGGGTATTTGGATGCTAACAGACAGTATGCAAAGCAATATTTATCAGTATTACGAATGTTAATAACAGCTCTCTTCGATTTTATAAAGTCGGGTAATTCAGTATACATCCCTGCATTCAATGAATCGTATTGTGTCACATATATTGTTAATTTCTCAATACTGTATAAAGCTTTTGAACTGGTACGCGATTCAAAATTATCCATATGATCTAGTATAGGTTGTACAATCTTCTCTTCATACCATATAGATTTATCTGTAGATTGCAATATCACCTCAAGTTTACTGTTAAAGTTAAATGTATGAATATTATCGCTCTCTTGTGATATTATGACATATTGACAGGATAAACAGGATCCTATCTTAAGACCTGATTTATACATGTTTAAGCCCTTATCAATTTCATTCAAAATTAAAGGTTTGCATTCTGCTAAGAATATAACGGGGTCAAGTATATTAACACAGTTGTGAATTTCGTAGGTGGTTAATCGTTTTTTGAAAGCAGACTCGCTGTGAATACATCGTAATCGTTCAGCCTGGGTCACGTTCGAACAGGTTTCATCTTGCTGAATCGAGGGTTGTCCAGTGGCAGTATCGGAGCATCTTGTCGTCGTTTCTGAAAAAAGCAATTACAACATTCGATTAACTTTACATACGGGAACATTGATTTACATGTATGTAAGGTGGTAACAGAAATAACATACATGTTAATAACTTTTACATGTATGAATCTCAATTTTACGTAAACTCTATACTTTACGTAGAACGTAACATGCATGTAACTTTTACATATGAAAATAGTTACATAATGATTATGTATTTTACAATTATTGCTATCATCACGTAACTACAATATTCAGATAGTATGTAACTGTTTTACGTAATGCTCTCTCCCTTACATAAATGATAAAAACACACAACGTAAACCATATAGATGTAAAATACCGTAACTGAACTACGATATTCACATGTACGTTTTACACATATAAATTAACGTTCTTTTTTCACCTACAACGTTACTTTTACGTGTAACAAACAAACGTAACTAACATGCATGTGAAATAACGTAACTGAACTACGATATTCACATGTACGTAATTATTACACATGAAAATTAACCCTACAACGTTCACTCTCAATTACTAATACTACATGACGTGCGATAATTAACACTTTAAGTTCTAATACAACATGTACGTACATGCAAGTAACTACATTCAATTACTAATACTACATGACGTGCGATAATTAACACTTTAAGTTCTAATACAACATGTACGATTTCACATTTACATGCAAGTAACTACATTATCACTTTTTTTATGAAATTTTATTCAATAATTGTACTCACCTTTTGACGACATTACGGGCTGCTTAAAAAAGACAATTTATGTCGTTTGAAACCACTTTCTAGTGTTTCCTCGCCATGGTATTGGAGTATGCAGTCACCACGATTTAGTAGATCTTTCTGCGCTGCGGTCATATGTTTGAATCTCTCCGGGAGGAAGACTTGGAAATCTGATGTTTCGACGACGACCCGTTCACCATATCTGGTCTTCACGGTTTTGACGGATCGAATGATGTGTTGAACGGACTGATCTAATTCACGTAGTTTCTTTGTGGGAAGATGTGTTCCACCTTCAGCTAGTTGATTTAGCTGTAGCATCTCATGATCTGAAACATACATATAAGCACACACGAATCAGTATTACTTCAACATTCTTCGTAAACAGAGATAAAAAATGACTTACAAAATACAACTTTTCTATCTTACCTGTAGGATCCATATTTCCAGAGAATCGACTGCCTCCTCACTCATCCGTGCCGCGGTATTTATTAACAGATGCTCCGCCCCCTCTCCGACCGGGAGAGGTGTTACTGTCTACATATTACGCTATGTGTTTAAAGTAGTTGTGACTACGTTATAAGTTCGAAGGTAATACTAGTAACTTTATTATCATAGTTTAAACTTTATATAGATTCATCATTTTTTACACCCCCTCCAACCGTATCTCTCCTTCCCAAACACCATGTTGCGTGCGCACACTAACTGTGATTCGTTCCCTACATCTTGGAGGGGGGGATATAATTACACATTTCTTTACACACACATACTTGTACAAAATATATTTTTCTGAACATTTGATTTTTTTACATTTGGTATACTAACACATTCATAGTATTGTTTCATCATTCATACAAATATATAGATTCATTCGTTTAATTTTAAAATATATTCTTTTTTTTTCCTAACGTTATTTGACAAAGTTAGACTTCGCTACAGCAATAAGAATGTTTTGACCACCCCTGTCACCAGTCTGGAGAGATTAACTCTTTTTTTCTCTGACCCACATACCAAAAGGGATGACGTTCAGTGGAGTATTCGTAATACTGAGGGGAGATTTTCTAGACAATTTTTTATATGGAGGGTGATATCTTACCATGGATAGTTAGGATATCTACACTATAGATCCCTAGTTGCGTATATATATTATCATATTGATTGATCAGTTTTGTATTACTCATATATACTTAAAGATGAGATACTTTTCTCTCGTTATCTTAATCATTTTTAAATAGATGGTTAGTGCTTTTATTTTATTTTCGATGTTATGTTCCACTTTTATCATGCTTAGAGGGAATATTCTTTTTAAGTTATCGTGTTTAGAGGGTGCGTTCCTTTATCATGAAACCCCTTTCAAACAGCTTTACATTTGCATTCTTATACTTTTCTCTCAATATTTTTTTATCATTCTTAAAGAGATGGGTAGTGCTTTTATTTTTATTTGCATTTGCTATGTACCACTTTTATCATGCTTAGAGGGGACATTTCTTTGTCATGCGACCCTCTCACATAGATTTACATTTCCATTCTTATACTTCATCAATGTGGAATAGATTTATATTTTCTCATACCTCGATGTGGGAATGGAATTTAACCTTTTCTTAACCTTTACATCGCTCTTGGATACAATAGCTCAAGGAGAGATTCTGCATAGGGAACACCCCTTACCAGAATGTCTTATTACATTTATTTTCATAAATCTCTCCCAGTAAACATACCTAATCATTCTCTCGATATTCTTTTATCTAAAGAATAACGATACTACATCATATATCATACACTAAACGTAATAGATATCAAACCCTACACTCGATATTCATACATGAGAGTTCAAGCACAGACATCGAAGCACTGAACGTAATAGATATCAAACCCTAGACTCGATATTCATACATGAGAGTTCAAGCACAGTCATCGAAGAATTACTATCAATACATTTAATTCAAACATCCCCGGAACCCCCGTTACCCACCCCGCCCCATCACAATATCGAACCCTAGACTTCGATATTCATACATGAGAGTTCAAGCACACACACACATCGAAAAGAATTCACATTTAATTCAAACATCCCCGGAACCCCCCCCCCCCCCCGTTACCCATCCCACCCATCACACATTACACATCACACACACACACACACACACAATCATCATCATCATCATCATCATCATCCCAACCCTCAAAAACATCTCACTGCACAGGGGAGAACGGCACTACGCCAACACTCCCCTTCTTTTACAACTCGATTTTCATATAGGAGAGTTCTAAATCAATGAGCATTCTACATCACTCATATATTAACACAGAGGAGAGTTCAACATCTTATCTACACTGTGCTGATTCTCTCAATTCTATACTACTATCGTCAATCCAAAACTCTGTTAGGTGAACTGTTTCTCTGGTTAACCAAGGAGTTTCTTGCTAAAAATAATAGTATTTCATTAACACGAAGTGGTCCAACCTATCTCGCTATATTGAAGTAACAAGTCACTCATTTACAAAACATGTTCATCTAAGCATTTGCTGTAGCTGTTGCTTTCATTCAAACCACGTCTGTCATTTGTTTTCCTGATAGGGCAATTTTCTGTAATAAAGCGCTTTAAATATATCGAATCTTAGTACTGAGAAAACTTAAACAAAAATTATCCTATTTAAGCGGCAAATGTTAGAAACGCAAAAACAACTCTGAGATGTAATTGTAGAACGATTATGAAACTCCAATCAGTTATTCACGTCTGTTAGTGAATTTATCTGTTTGCGGCAAACCCGCATGCCAGTGTTAAATTGATTGGGCTCTCATTGGAGCTATGAGTTCTCTTATCCTCAGGTGAATGGTTGTAGGAAATGGATTTTGGTGGTTGTTGGCTACTCTGTCGTATTAATAACACTATGTTTGTTGCAGAATTATTTGGTTTAATTCCTACTAAGTTTGCTTATCGACTTGGATTTGTGACCACCTGTTAGTAAAATTCCTAACATAAATTAAATTTTACTTTAAACCTTGGATTACTTGTTTAAATTTACTTCCGCGTGGTTTCTATTTCTTCTATATACGAAGACTACTTTGCTCTAATAAACTTCTACTGCTGCTTCCACTTACGCTGGTTGCACTATTCTTAACTTCCCTACATTTCAGACTTATAAATCTTCGCTTCTCTTCTTAATGCGCATGAACACGTCCTTCCTGTCGTAGTATCACCTTTTAAATAGGTTTTTCTTACTTCACGATTCAGTTCGAACCTTATTCTGACCCCCTCTCTAACTTTATCACATCACCAAACTACTCACCCTTCTCAAATGTTACATTATTATTGGTTTCTCATTTATTTCGAATTTTCGCATTGGTTTGCAAAACTCATTTAACTCATTGAAGTTCAGTCCACCTTGAGTTGGGGAACGCCTACCCTGAGTTGTCTGTAAGGGTATACATTTATCAAATCAGCGAAGTAAATCTCTTTAGCGTTCATACTCAACTGCATTTTGAAAGCTCTTTGTTCTAACACATTCCTGACTGAAAGTACACTATAGTTCTCAGACATTAAACTTTTTCTAGCACAAAGAATGTAACGGTCCTTCCTTCCTGTCTCTCCGACGTGTAAAGATTTTCATAATAATATTTTCTGTTTTGTGCCCGGATGCTAATATATATATTTTATATTAAATTATATTTTTCTTTAAGTCAGCCGCTATTTCAATCATTACTCTATCCATTCAAATTTCATATTATTATAACAAGATTTGTATATTAGTTTAGTAAAGCATTTTCATTGATTTATCTTGTTTTATTAATTATCTGATTTCGATTAATTCACCTCCTAATCGCTTTTTTTTTTTTTTTTTTTTGTAATTTACGTCCTCCAACCTTAAGTCACACCGGACGATCAATGGAATTGATGAAATGATGCTCAAATGAGCCCAGGATCCACAGAGCTTAGAGTTACCCGACATTCGTCTTTCAGGATAAGGGAAAACCCTGGAAAAACCTTATCCAGGTAACTCACCCAGACCGAGATTCCATCTCGGGAGCTCTTGAACGTGAGGCAGACATGCTACCACCACGCTACCGAGGCGGGCTCTCCTAATCGCTGCCTGATACTGCGGTTAGATGTTCCTTATTCCATCCTTCCTACCGTTTTCTAAGTAACTCCTTCACAATTTGCTCCTCATACTTATATGCGAATTTATTGAAGGAATTTCATAAATTCTCAATACGTTTAATACAATTTCTATTCAAACTTTTGTTCAGATTTACTCTTTGTAGCGGCATTACCTGTATAAATAAGGGATATTTACTAAGCAGTACTTCAACTCAAATATAATTAATAACAGATGATTATTTTCAATGGTATATTACCGTTCGTCTAGCCCCATATATGCAGGATAATTAAGTCCATTATGTTCAAATTCGACCGAAAGTTTAATAAAAGGTCTCAAAGCGAGGATTTTCAGAATTTTCACGCAGCACCGTATCATTTAACATCACCAACAGAGTTATATTTCATAACACTAAAGTGTATGGTATCATTGTGGCTTACTTGTAACTTTCTGTTAACAATGTGAAGGAAATTAGCAACACTAAATGCCTCGCGAAGACAAGTAGCTATATAAAAAGACTTGCATCGGCCGGGAATCGAACCCGGGCCGCCCGCGTGGCAGGCGAGCATTCTACCACTGAACCACCGATGCCGGTGATAAAACCGCAGTGTACCTCTTTTGAAAAGAGCATTCTAAATATTTATACCTGTGATTCCTTTTGTCAAATATCTCTGGGAAAAGAATTTATTAAATTTATCAAGCCTTGTATGGCGTTGTCTTCCAGAAATAACTCCGTTTATACTTGACAATTACTCAGTGTCTTCATTACAATTAGTTAATATCTTAGTTAAATGATTTCCATAAGAAAATGAGATTTCCCGGGGAACACGTCTGATACAAAAGCGTTTTATAGATGTTTCATTACCAGACTAAATTCTTTTAAATTTGCCTATTATGGAATCGTTGAGCAATACAGGATACCATTTGATGAAAGCTCAACTTCTGGAAGAGTATATATCACATACATCAGATACACAGTCAAATGCATCATAGTTAACTTTCAACATTGACATCACACCGGTTAGCACACTTGACCTACCTCATTCTTATTCATAGGGAAATTTGTCTGTACTCGCTGATATTCGTGGCCTTTGAATGAAATTTCTCTAATGATCACACCAAAAATGCTATTTCTAAAGCGTACGAGAAAGCTGGTAAGGAATCCCTGCGCATATGTTCTTTATATAATCCCCACACTAAAAGATTAAAAAGAAATTATTATTATTATTATTATTATTATTATTATTATTATTATTATTATTATTATTATTATTATTATTATTATTATTATTATTATTATTATTATTATTATTATTATTATTATTATTATTATTATTATTATTATTATTATTATTATTATTATTATTATTATTATTATTATTATTATTATTATTATTATTATTATTATTATTATTATTATTATTATTATTATTATTATTATTATTATTATTATTATTATTATTATTATTATTATTATTATTATTATTATTATTATTATTATTATTATTATTATTATTATTATTATTATTATTATTATTATTATTATTATTATTATTATTATTATTATTATTATTATTATTATTATTATTATTATTATTATTATTATTATTATTATTATTATTATTATTATTATTATTATTATTATTATTATTATTATTATTATTATTATTATTATTATTATTATTATTATTATTATTATTATTATTATTATTATTATTATTATTATTATTATTATTATTATTATTATTATTATTATTATTATTATTATTATTATTATTATTATTATTATTATTATTATTATTATTATTATTATTATTATTATTATTATTATTATTATTATTATTATTATTATTATTATAGTTTCAGTAAGCGAAGCGTACTGCGAGAGAGGTACCTTGTTCCTACCGAATTCTCCTCATCTTGAAGTAAGTGAAATTCCACAGAAAAATTTGCTATAGTCCTTGACAGGATTCGAACCTACAATATTTGGATACGAAGTCCGACGCCCTACCCATTAGGCCTCACGGTCCTTGGGGTCCTTTTATTCAGCGCTTTTTATGTTATCAAATATAAAAAATTATACTCCCTTTTCAGCTTTTTAAGAGAAAATGTACCCTCAGACTACTTTAACAAACATTTCGATTCTGAAAGCCTGCGTTTTGTCACTGACATAGGAGAACAATTGGTAGACCATCACTTCTACACATCGTAGATAATGGTTCTTTTAAAATCATAATTCCAAGGTTTTCCATTTTCTTCCATAGTGTCCAACGCCGTGAAGTTAATAACTCAGCTCCAAAAGAATTGTTACTTTTTTGTGATATTTAGTCAATCTTTCGTCATACTGGGTTAACATAGCCATAAAAATCCTCGAATTGACTAACAGGTTAAAATGGCAACAACTACATACACGAACATGGCCGATTTAGTTTTCATACCTTCTGGTAACAGAACGGCTGAATGATACTGACCCGCAAAAGTGTACATATACCTTCTTGAAAGATAGTTTAACCTATACAGGTGCACACGTATTATGTTCCAATATTTAGAAACCTTTTCATTCTGGTTTGAAAGTAAACAATTCTCCAGGTACGGTTGTATCACAACGTTCCTACAATGGAAGCATTGTATTATAAAATAAATAATAATACACCAATTAATCATTTTTAAAGAGAGCATAGCCAAACTCCTTAAGAGCACCTGAGAGATATGCGTCTTGAGTCTCATATTGCTATTTCAGCTGTTTTGGTATCATAAAGTGCCTGTGCTACTCTGCAAAATTCCTATTGAGCGCCGAAATCCACGATCGAACCAAAGTTCGAACCTTCCGTCTAACGCTCTTCCAGCTGAACTGTTTCGGCTTGATCAAGCATTCCTTTTGTGCTGCAGAAGCCTAGTATGTATGAAGCCTAGTATACAAATAGTATGTACGTTTGTATAAAAATGTTGCAACATTCAGGGACGCAAGATTCGTTAAACCAAAACTCTCTCAACTTTACCTATTTCTGCTGGTTAATCAACCAAACTATGCTAGAAAGAATTAAATTTCCTTAATAGTAAATGGTACAATTTCACTGGGTACAGGCTTAGCCCCGAAGGAACCTGGAACTTATTTACAGAACATATTTATTTAAGCCTTTGTTGGAATACTTTCTTTCCATCAAGCCATATCTGCCATCAATTTTCCTTGCATACGACAAGAAATTTGAAATCTCGCTGTTGTAACAAAGCCTTTAGATATATTGCAAATCGTAGCTTGAAGAAACTTCGATAAAAACTACCTTATTTAAGCAACAAATAATAGAATCGCATACGGCATGCTACTGAAAGCAAGTTGTGCTGTTACTGTAGACCGATTATGAGAATCCACCTGTTCTAATAAGTTATTCACGCCTGCTTGTGAATTTATCTATTCCTTATTCCATTCGTGCTACGGTTTTCCAAATAATTGCTTTAGAAGTTGGTCCATTTCTTACATGCGATTTTATAAATGGGACTTCAGAAACTCTCAATATATTTAATTTAATTTATATGTTAGCGGATATACCTATTAGGATTCGGATTTACTACGGAGGGAATTCGGCACGGAGACCAGTCAAGATCCGGTGTACCTTTGCCCCTACGTGGGGCAACCCCGAAAGTAAGGATGAGGCGAAGGGAAGCAGTAGCCGGCCGTTGTATAGATCTACGACAGTGCATAGCGCAGGATTCCTATATTTAGATAGAAACCTCTCCCGGCAGGCCAGGACAACGGATATGTCCCCCTACTGCGGTAAGCAAACGGGCCCACCAGCCGGTTGCGAAATTATCCCAGCAGCAGCTTCAAAGACCGGCTACCAACCTATCGGAGGATGAACTAGTTTTTCTCAGAGCATATCATCCTGCCATGCACTACCGAGACACACGCAGTTCTTACCCTGGAAGAGACCACCATATGAGAGATGATATAAAATGATAATGGAGATGAAATATAGTGACAGGAAATTCAGGGATTGTTATTTACACAACCAGCATTCGCCTTTCGATACGGGAAAACCCCATAAAAAGCCCATGGGTCAGATAGATTGGCCACGGGAATCAAACCCGGGCCCATCAAATACGGAAGTACAGTGGAAACCGCCTGAGCTCGGTGGCATTAGCTATACAACTAATGCACATTTACTATCTTGACGCAATACTTCAACAAAAATAAACTTAATAACAGAATGATTGATTTACAATATTATTTTTCCTTTGCTGCATATCTCGTATAAATGTATGGAGGATAATTAACTCTATTATGTTCAAATTTGACCAAATTTTAACGGCTCCCACAGTGTGAATTTCCAAACTTTTCACGTAACATCATATGAACTAACATACTCATTATAATACTTTACAAGACTAAAGCGTCTAGTCATGCCAGGCTTAGATATGACCGGTACTAACAATTTGAATGAGATTAGGAATACCACATGCCTCAGGCAAACAGCTATATAAAACTATATGCATCGGCCAGGAATCGAACCCGGGCCGCCCGCGTGGCAGGGGAGCATTCTACCACTGAACCACCGATGCCCCTGGGAATTATGGATTGGGCCTCCATTAGTAAAGGCATTCTAAATGTTAGATTTGTGACTCCCTTTGACAATGGCTTTGGAAAAAAAGTTTAACAAGCCTTATGTGCGACTAGCTTCCGCAAATATTTTCATTTTTACTTGACAATAACTCAGTGAGTTCTTCACAAGTATTTCCAATATTAGTTAAAGGATTTTCAAAAGAAAATGCTATTTCCCAGGGAAACACATTCGATACAAAGGCATTTTGTGTCCATGCTTGATTCCCAGACATTCCTTTAAAATTGCATACCATGGTATCCTTGAGCAATACAGAGTACGAGTTGATGGGAAATGTACTCTAGTACATCATGGCATTCAACTTGACATCACCCAAAGTAGTAGGATTATCTTCGTTCTGGATACAGACGTCGCGACGCCGACGTCGGTGGGAGGGGGGAGGGGAGGGGAGGGGGTGAGGACCACCCAAGATGCTGCAGGTGGTATGGAAGGGACTGACATGTCTCGACGCGCATTCCCAGGGCTTTTTTAATGGAAGCCATAAATTATTGTATATGTATGTTTCAGATACAGACGTCGCGACATCTGGCGTCTGTGGAAGGGGGAGATGAGATCGACCACCTGTTAGTCGCCAAAGATTATGTGGGAATCAACACAAAAATGCATTCCCAGGGTTTTTTAAGGGAAGTCATAAATTATTGTATATGTATTTTTCAGATACAGACGTCGCGACATCAGGCGTCTGTGGAAGGGGCAGATGAGATCGACCACCTGTTACTTGACAAAGATTATGTGGTATGGAAGGGACATACATGTCTCGACAGGTTTCTGTGATATGTTGGGGAGGGTTGAGATTGAACATCTGTTAAGTGTTACCCGACGTCGATGTTATGTGAAAGGATGCAGCCATGTTTAATGGCCCTCATAAATAAGGCGCCTGGGATTGAACATCTGTTACGCGACAAAGAGTATGTGTTCCCAGAGATTTTTAAGGGAAGTCATAAATTATGGTATATATGTATGTCCCAGATACAGTCGTCGCGACATCAGGCGTCTGTGGAAGGGGGAGATGAGATCGACCACCTGTTACTCGACAAAGATTATGTGGGAGAAAACAATGAAATGCATTCCAACGGTTTTGGGTAGGGTGCACCCCAAGTAAACAGCCATGTGAAACTTGAAGGCTTTTTCTTATAAAAATTAATGGGTCCCACCAATTCTGATCTGACAATTATTGCGCCGTGGCTCATGTCAAGAGAGACACATTTATGTTGCAGCTGTAACCATGGTGGAAAACTGTCTCGCTTCCTCCCATGTCTATATGCGTCCAACCAGTCCTTTTTAAGGGTGTGAGTAAACTGAAGGAAGAATTCCCATGTTTTAAGGGAAGACATTAATTTTCGTTTCCGTCGCCCTGGTAGAAGCAGGGTCGGTTAGAAAATCCACACCACATGTGTGACATTACCACCCTCCAAAGTGATAGGGGACCACCTGTCGCGCAAAGATTTTATTTTGTTGGGAGAGGTAGCGGCCTCTCTCAAAGGCATGGCTCCGACATTTAATGCTAATTTAAAAAATCATTTGAAGTAAATAGTCCTCTGGTTATGAGCGAAATGTAATGTATTTCTTCATTTACAGTTGCTTGTAGGAGAACATTCTTCAGTTTTTGTAAAAGGGTTTTAGCGCTAAGAATGAAAAGTTAACCGTAATCCAGACTTATTATTGAAAACAGTTAATGTATCTTATAGGGTAATGCTGCTAAATATTTAATTAACTACATTGAAGGACTCCAAATAATCTTCCATTCAAGGAAATATGTAATGTATTTCTTCATTTACAGTTGCTCGTAGGAGAACATTCTTCAGTTCTTGTAAAAGGGTTTTAGCGCTAAGAATGAAAAGTTAACCGTAACTGGTGAACCGTAATAACGAGGGACCTGCGCACTATGTACACCACTTAGAGAAAATTTAAATTGATCACACTTGGAAATCAATACCATTCTTTTACTTTCAATGTTTATGGCCAATGCGGGGCGCCAGCAATTAATGCTAATTTTTAAAAATCATTTGAAGTAAATAGTCCTCTGGTTAAGAGCCAAAACAGTACCTCATATAACAGACACACACACGCACACACACATACACACACGCACATACTCGCATACATACACACACATACACATACGCACATAGTCATACACACACGCATGCACATACACACGCACATACATACACACATACACACAGGCACATAGTCATGCACATACACACCCGAACACACATGTACAAGCAAGCACCACAGAGAGGGAAAGAAAGAAAGCGGGAGGGAGTGAGATAGGAAACAAAAAAGAATTTCAGAGTGCAAAAGCGACACACAACCGTTTAACGTCGTATGGGGGGCAGTGATGACCAGCTGGGCGGAGTTAGTGAGAACGTCTCTTCACCAGGGCCTTACTGTAATTGGTTTAAACGAGTTTTTTTCCTTACAAAGTATTAACCAATAGCATTGGTTATAGAGTCGCATAGGGAAAATTGCACTTCGCATGCGCATTGACTTTTATAAAAATAATAGGTCTTGTATCGAAATTTCACATTCAAACACAGAGAGTACTTGTGTGCGCGAATTTATTTTCAGTGTGTTTTTGATACAACGAGTTAAGTTCTACACGAAACAATGGAAGGTATGTTCATCTCATTTTTATGTCTTTTTTGTTTGTTTTTTGGTTTACTTCACGTTCTTTGATATCTAGTTTCTCTTCAAAGAATTCATTTATTAAAAAAAATATTTATAAAGGCTTTTTGCTTGCTGTTTGGTTTACTTCACGTTCTTTGATATCTAGTTTCTCTTCAAAGAATTCATTTATTAAAAAAAATTTTATAAAGCCTTTTTGCTTGCTTTTTGATTTACTTCACGTTCTTTGATATCAAGTTTCTCTTCAAAGAATTCATTTATTAAAAAAAATATCTATAAAGCCTTTTTGCTTGCTGTTTGGTTTACTTCACGTTCTTTGATATCTAGTTTCTCTTCAAAGAATTCATTTATTAAAAATTATATTTATAAAGCCTTTTTGCTTGCTTTTTGGTTTACTTCACGTTCTTTGATATCAAGTTTCCCTTCAAAGAATTCATTTATTAAAAAAATATTTATAACGTCTTTTTGCTTGCTTTTTGGTTTACTTCACGTTCTTTGATATCAAGTTTCTCTCCAAATAATTCATTTATTAAAAAAAATATTTATAAAGCCTTTTTGCTTGCTTTTTGGTTTACTTCACGTTCTTTGATATCATGTTTCTCTTCAAAAAATTCATTTATTAAAAAAAATATTTATAAAGTCTTTTTGTTTGTTTCTTGGTTTACTTCATGTTCTTTGATATCAAGTTTCTCTTCAAGAATTCATTTATTAAAAATATTCATAAAGAATATATATATATATATATTTACCTAGGTTATATAATATCCATGAGAATGTTCTTTCAGAGGTGTAATAAAACATCATATCACGCGAAATACGTTTAATCGATACTTTTTAAATATTATCACTAGAGTTTTTTTTTAAAATGAACAGAAAGTTTAAGCTTGCTTATTATTAATATCGTGAATATTTCTATATAGATAATAAAACTTCAGAGCAACTCCTACTATCAGTACCTTTCATTTAAAAAAAACACATACTGAACCGAACTATAAACGTATGTTTACTTGCTCCATCAAGTTCAGTTTACATGTATTCTAAAACAATCATTGTAAACTCAATCTGTACAAAAAAGGGTATCCTGTTCTCAAAAAACTTTACTATTACTCTTTCAGCATCATCTCAGGCTATTGAAGTTGTCGACATCATATCACCAAACCGGGGGTCATTTGAATTGATAGACATCACGTCACCGATACATAGGCGTGATTCTGGTGAGTAATATTTTTTTAAAAATACACAAGTCATTTTCTTTCGAAATTATATAAGGAATACTTAGTTATTAAATACGATTTCAATAAAGTTGCTCATAATATCAGTACTTTTCATTTAAAAACACATACTGAACCGAACTATAAACGTATGTTTACTTGCTCCATCAAGTTCAGTTTACATGTATTCTAAAACAATAATTGTAAACTCAATCTGTGCAAAAAAGGGTATCCTGTTCTCAAAAAACTTTACTATTACTCTTTCAGCATCATCTCAGGCTATTGAAGTTGTCGACATCATATCACCAAACCGGGGGTCATTTGAATTGATAGACATCACGTCACCGATACATAGGCGTGATTCTGGTGAGTAATATTTTTTTAAAAATACACAAGCCATTTTCTTTCGAAATTATATAAGGAATACTTAGTGATTAAATACGATTTCAATAAAGTTGCTCATAATAGTTTCAATGATTAAAAATTTACATAGACCATGATAGCTCAAGGGGTTAGAGCCGCTAGTCGAAAACCACGAGATCCGAGGTATAAATCTCGAATGACATAGATTTTTTTTCCATTGACTCTATAGAGAAATATAACTCAGATATGGCTTTTTAAAAATGACAAAGGATATCAATAAGCCATGAAGGAGTTGTCCATCTTCACATATAATAGGTAATAACATAAATAACCGTTCATTTTCATTAATATTTCCTTAATATATGTATATATATAAGGTCCAATAAATATTTATAATGAGTATACCCGTAAAGAGAATCGTCATACTGTTCCTAATACGATCGTTTTCGCTTCTGATAACCTTTCTTCCTTCATTAATATTATTATTCACTTGTTTCAGGTATGATTGAACAAGCTAGGCCATCGGTCATCCAGTATGCTCCACCTGTTTTCCGCCACTCGCCAATGAATGACCAATCTCTCAATCAATCTTCAAATCATTCATCAAGTAACACGGAACACAAGACCACACCCATATCACAAGCTTCAACAGTAAGATTG
>CM060947.1:62977933-63027933 GCA_030765055.1 Mantis religiosa | reverse complement strand
GCTACCATGGTCTATGTAAATTTTTAATCATTGAAACTATTATGAGCAACTTTATTGAAATCGTATTTAATCACTAAGTATTCCTTATATAATTTCGAAAGAAAATGGCTTGTGTATTTTTAAAAAAATATTACTCACCAGAATCACGCCTATGTGTCGGTGACGTGATGTCTATCAATTCAAATGACCCCCGGTTTGGTGATATGATGTCGACAACTTCAATAGCCTGAGATGATGCTGAAAGAGTAATAGTAAAGTTTTTGAGAACAGGATACCCTTTTTTGCACAGATTGAGTTTACAATTATTGTTTTAGAATACATGTAAACTGAACTTGATGGAGCAAGTAAACATACGTTTATAGTTCGGTTCACTATGTGTTTTTAAATGAAAAGTACTGATATTATGAGCAACTTTATTGAAATCGTATTTAATCACTAAGTATTCCTTATATAATTTCGAATGAAAATGACTTGTGTATTTTTAAAAAAATATTACTCACCAGAATCACGCCTATGTATCGGTGACGTGATGTCTATCAATTCAAATGACCCCCGGTTTGGTGATATGATGTCGACAACTTCAATAGACTGAGATGATGCTGAAAGAGTAATAGTAAAGTTTTTTGAGAACAGGATACCCTTTTTTGTACAGATTGAGTTTACAATGATTGTTTTAGAATACATGTAAACTGAACTTGATGGAGCAAGTAAACATGCGTTTATAGTTCGGTTCTGTATGTGTTTTTTTTAAATGAAAGGTACTGATATTAGGAGTTGCTCTGAAGTTTTATTATCTATATAGAAATATTCACGATATTAATAATAAGCAAGCTTAAACTTTCTGTTCATTTTAAAAACAACTCTAGTGATAATATTTAAAAAGTATCGATGAAACGTATTTCGCGTGATATGATGTTTTATTACACCTCTGAAAGAACATTCTCATGGATATTATATAACCTAGGTAAATATATATATATATATATTATGAATATTTTTAATAAATGAATTCTTGAAGAGAAACTTGATATCAAAGAACATGAAGTAAACCAAGAAACAAACAAAAAGACTTTATAAATATTTTTTTAATAAATGAATTCTTTGAAGAGAAACTTGATATCAAAAAACGTGAAGTAAACCAAAAACCAAGCAAAAAGACTTTATAAATATTTTTTTAATAAATTAATTATTTGGAGAGAAACTTGATATCAAAGAACGTGAAGTAAACCAAAAAGCAAGCAAAAAGACTTTATAAATATCTTTTTTTTAATAAATGAATTTTTTGAAGAGAAACTTGATATCAAAGAACGTGAAGTAAACCAAAAAGCAAGCAAAAAGGCTTTATAAATATTTTTTTTAATAAATGAATTCTTTGAAGAGAAACTAGATATCAAAGAACGTGAAGTAAACCAAACAGCAAGCAAAAAGGCTTTATAAATTTTTTTTTAATAAATGAATTCTTTGAAGAGAAACTTGATATCAAAGAACGTGAAGTAAACCAAAAAGCAAGCAAAAAGGCTTTATAAAAATTTATTTTAATAAATGAATTCTTTGAAGAGAAACTAGATATCAAAGAACGTGAAGTAAACCAAACAGCAAGCAAAAAGCCTTTATAAATATTTTTTTAATAAATGAATTATTTGAAGAGAAACTAGATATCAAAGAACGTGAAGTAAACCAAAAAACAAACAAAAAAGACATAAAAATGAGATGAACATACCTTCCATTGTTTCGTGTAGAACTTAACTCGTTGTATCAAAAACACACTGAAAATAAATTTGCGCACACAAGTACTCTGTGTTTGAATGTGAAATTTCTATACAAGACCTACTATTTTTATAAAAGTCAGCGCGCATGCGAAGTGCAACTTTCCCTATGCGACTCTATAACCAATGCTATTGGTTAATACTTTGTAAGGAAAAAAACTCGTTTAAACCAATCACAGTAAGGCCCTGGTGAAGAGACGTTCTCACTAACTCCGCCCAGCTGGTCATCACTGCCCCCCATACGACGTTAAACGGTTGTGTGTCGCTTTTGCACTCTGAAATTCTTTTTTGTTTCCTATCTCACTCCCTCCCTCTTTCTTTCTTTCCCTCTCTGTGGTGCTTGCTTGTACATGTGTGTTCGGGTGTGTATGTGCATGACTATGTGCGTGTGTGTATGTGTGTATGTATGTGCGTGTGTATGTGCATGCGTGTGTGTATGACTATGTGCGTATGTGTATGTGTGTGTATGTATGCGAGTATGTGCGTGTGTGTATGTGTGTGCGTGTGTGTGTCTGTTATATGAGGTACTGTTTTCGCTCTTAACCAGAGGACTATTTACTTCAAATGATTTTTAAAAATTAGCATTAATTGCTGGCGCCCCGCATTGGCTATAAACATTGAAAGTAAACGAATGGTATTGATTTCCAAGTGTGATCAATTTAAATTTTCTCTAAGTGGTGTACATAGTGCGCAGGTCCCTCGTTATTACGGTTCACCAGTTACGGTTAACTTTTCATTCTTAGCGCTAAAACCCTTTTACAAGAACTGAAGAATGTTCTCCTACAAGCAACTGTAAATGAAGAAATACATTACATATTTCCTTGAATGGGAGATTATTTGGAGTCCTTCAATGTAGTTAATTAAATATTTAGCAGCATTACCCTATAAGATACATTAACTGTTTTCAATAATAAGTCTGGATTAGGTTAACTTTTCATTCTTAGCGCTAAAACCCTTTTACAAAAACTGAAGAATGTTCTCCTACAAGCAACTGTAAATGAAGAAATACATTACATTTCGCTCATAACCAGAGAACTATTTACTTCAAATGATTTTTTAAATTAGCATTAAATGTCGGAGCCATGCCTTTGAGAGAGGCCGCTACCTCTGCCAACAAAATAAAATCTTTGCGCGACAGGTGGTCCCCTATCACTTTGGAGGGTGGAAATGTCACACATGTGGTGTGGATTTTCGAACCGACCCTGCTTCTACCAGGGCGACGGAAACGAAAATTAATGTCTTCCCTTAAAACATGGGAATTCTTCCTTCAGTTTACTCACACGCTTAAAAAGGACTGGTTGGACGCATATAGACGTGGGAGGAAGCGAGACAGTTTTCCATCATGGTTACAGCTGCAACATAAATGTGTCTCTCTTGACATGAGCCACGGCGCAATAATTGTCAGATCAGAATTGGTGGGACCCATTAATTTTTATAAGAAAAAGCCTTCAAGTTTCACATGGCTGTTTGCTTGGGGTGCACCCTACCCTAAACCGTTGGAATGCATTTCATTGTTTTCTCCCACATAATCTTTGTCGAGTAAGAGGTGGTCGATCTCATCTCCCCCTTCCACAGACGCCTGATGTCGCGACGACTGTATCTGGGACATACATATATACCATAATTTATGACTTCCCTTAAAAATCTCTGGGAACACATACTCTTTGTCGCGTAACAGATGTTCAATCTCAGGCCCCTTATTTATGAGGGCCATTAAACATGGCTGCATCCTTTCACATAACATCGACGTCGGGTAACACTTAACAGATGTTCAATCTCAACCCTCCCCAACATATCACAGAAACCTGTCGAGACATGTATGTCCCTTCCATACCACATAATCTTTGTCAAGTAACAGGTGGTCGATCTCATCTGCCCCTTCCACAGACGCCTGATGTCGCGACGTCTGTAACTGAAAAATACATATACAATAATTTATGACTTCCCTTAAAAAACCCTGGGAATGCATTTTTGTGTTGATTCCCACATAATCTTTGTCGAGTAACAGGTGGTCGATCTCATCTCCCCCTTCCACAGACGCCAGGTGTCGCGACGTCTGTATCTGAAACATACATATACAATAATTTATGGCTTCCATTAAAAAAAGCCCTGGGAATGCGCGTCGAGACATGTCTGTCCCTTCCATACCACCTGCAGCATCTTGGGTGGTCCTCACCCCCTCCCCTCCCCCCTCCCAACGACGTCGGCGTCGTGACGTCTGTATCCAGAACGAAGATAATCCTACTACTACCCAAGCTACCATACTTGGCCTACCCTGTTCTTTATCATAGAATGATTTTTCTGCATTCCCTGATATTCGTCATAAGACGTGGCCTTTGAGTGAACTCCCTCTAATGATCACTCTGAACTGATCCTCTGAAGCTTTCGAGAAAGCTGGTAACTGATTAGAGGAATCGCTGTATGTATACTCGTACTTTAACAATCCAAAATTAAGGGATAAAACACAACTTCAAATTTCATGTTAAGAAATACCAAATTTGTCTACTTTGGTTTCTAGAAGATTTCCCGGCAACGTGGAAATTTGTGAATCTACACAGAATATGTATACTATTCTTAAGATTCAACTTTCTAACACTCTTAAAATAGTCATAAAAATATTAATAATAATTTCAGTAAGAAAAGAGTACGCCGAAAGAAGTACCTGTTCCTCCTAACTCTCGTCCTAAAGTAAGTGAAATTTGAAAGGAAAAAATTCTTATTGATCGTGACAGGACTGCAACCTGCAAGCTTTGTCGGATGTGCCCTCTACGAGCTCAGTCATTTTGCTATACCAATATACCCCATTTAGTGAAACTAGAGCATCAGGAAAAACGTATTCATAATTGGCATTGTTCGATCACTGGGTCTTTCTCCAATGTCATACCTGCTATATCTTCTTCCTTAATATGCACTTCACAGTAATATCCATATTATCTTTATCTTTTTCACGAACATGAACATTATGTTTGTTTTTATAAATCCTTTCATTCTGGTTTGTAAAGCCATTTTACAAATCCGGATTTGCCCGATAGTTGTGCGAAGGAACCATGGTACTCGTTAATAATACATCAGTCATTCCTAAAAAAGGTCATAGCCGAAAACTTTAAAGAGAGCAGCCTCACCCTGCCATTTCAGCTATTTCGGTATAATGAACTGCTCTGTGCTACTCTGTGAAATTCGTATTGAAGCCTAACTCATATTCCGACTAGATATACCCAAAAAAATTACTTTGCCGAAACCCGGGATTGAACCACGGACCTTTAGATCTTCAGTCTAAAGCTCTCCCAACTGAGCTACTTCGGCTTAATGTTCGGTGTAGGACGCATCTTTCTTTTCTCCAGTCTTCCTAAGTGTATCCTTGTACAAAGTTTACTTACACATTCAGGGACGCAAGGATCGTCAATCCAAAACTCTGTTACCTGAACTATTTCTGCTGGTTAACCAAGGAGTGTCATGCTAGAAATAGTTATACTTCCTAAATACTAAGACGATATATTGAAGAATTTCACTCACTACAGCGCTAAGCCCCCAAATAAATGCAGCTTATTTTCAGAATATATTTGTGTAAGAATTTGTTGGAGGCTTGTTTTAATTCAGACCAAAATTCCTATCCATTTTCCTTGTATACGACAATATATTTGAAGCTTACGAGAAAGCTAATAAGGGATTAGACGAATCGTTGCATTTATTCTTTAAAAATCAATCCCCACATTAAGGAATAAAACACAAATTAAATTTACATGCTGTTAACAAATACCAAATTTGCCTTATTTGGTTTCTAGAAGATTTCACGGGAACGTGGAAATTTGTGCTATTACACACAATAGAAGCAACATTCTAACACTCTTAAACTAGCCATAAAAAATAAAGAAAATAATAAAAATAACAATGATAATAAATAATAATAATAATAATAATAATAATAATAATAATAATAATAATAATAATAATAATAATAATAATAATAATAATAATAATAATAATAATAATAATAATAATAATAATAATAATAATAATAATAATAATAATAATAATAATAATAATAATAATAATAATAATAATAATAATAATAATAATAATAATAATAATAATAATAATAATAATAATAATAATAATAATAATAATAATAATAATAATAATAATAATAATAATAATAATAATAATAATAATAATAATAATAATAATAATAATAATAATAATAATAATAATAATAATAATAATAATAATAATAATAATAATAATAATAATAATAATAATAATAATAATAATAATAATAATAATAATAATAATAATAATAATAATAATAATAATAATAATAATAATAATAATAATAATAATAATAATAATAATAATAATAATAATAATAATAATAATAATAATAATAATAATAATAATAATAATAATAATAATAATAATAATAATAATAATAATAATAATAATAATAATAATAATAATAATAATAATAATAATAATAATAATAATAATAATAATAATAATAATAATAATAATAATAATAATAATAATAATAATAATAATAATAATAATAATAATAATAATAATAATAATAATAATAATAATAATAATAATAATAATAATAATAATAATAATAATAATAATAATAATAATAATAATAATAATAATAATAATAATAATAATAATAATAATAATAATAATAATAATAATAATAATAATAATAATAATAATAATAATAATAATAATAATAATAATAATAATAATAATAATAATAATAATAATAATAATAATAATAATAATAATAATAATAATAATAATAATAATAATAATAATAATAATAATAATAATAATAATAATAATAATAATAATAATAATAATAATAATAATAATAATAATAATAATAATAATAATAATAATAATAATAATAATAATAATAATAATAATAATAATAATAATAATAGTAATAATAATAGTAATAATAATAATAATAATAATAATAATAGTAATAATAATAGTAATAATAATAATAGTAATAGTAATAGTAATAGTAATAGTAATAGTAATAGTAATAATAATAATAATAATAGTAATAGTAATAGTAATAATAATAATAATAATAGTAATAGTAATAATAATAATAATAATAATAATAATAATAATAATAATAATAATAATAATAATAATAATAATAATAATAATAATAATAATAATAATAATAATAATAATAATAATAATAATAATAATAATAATAATAATAATAATAATAATAATAATAATAATAATAATAATAATAATAATAATAATAATAATAATAATAATAATAATAATAATAATAATAATAATAATAATAATAATGATAATAATAATAATAATAATAATAATAATAATAATAATAATAATAATAATAATAATAATAATAATAATAATAATAATAATAATAATAATAATAATAATAATAATAATAATAATAATAATAATAATAATAATAATAATAATAATAATAATAATAATAATAATAATAATAATAATAATAATAATAATAATAATAATAATAATAATAATAATAATAATAATAATTTAATTAAACAAAGCGTAAGCCAAAAGAAGTAATTGTTTCTCCTGAATTCTCGTTCTAAAGCAAGCTATTTTCGAGAGGAAAATCCGTGACAGGATTCGAACCTGCAATCTTCGGATCGAAGTCCGACGCCTTATCCATTAGCCCACGCGGTCCTTGACAATTCTTGTTTCAGCGCTTTTAATTTCTAATGTACCAAACTTTGTCCCCCTTTTCAGTTTTTGCTCCAACTACTTTAACACTAAGTGCTCCTCTAGAAGCGCCTTTGTCGGATGTGACCTCTACCAGCTCAGTCATTTTGCTACACCAATATATTCCATTTAGTGAAACTTAAGCAGCAGGAAGAACGTATTCATTAGTGGCATTTTTCGATCAGTTAATCTTTCTCCAGTGTTATACCTGCTATACCTTCAGCCTTAATATGTACCTCACAGTAATATCCAATATTAGCTTTAACTTATTCAGGTACAGGCTTATTATGTCCCAATTTTTATGAATACTTTAATTCTGGATTGAAAAAAGCCATTTTCCAAATCCGAATTCGCCAGAAAGTTGTGCCACCCAACCATGGTACTATAACGTAGTTTATAATACACCAAGTAGTCATTCTTCAGAAACGGTATAGCCAAACATCTTCACACAACAGTATCATACTGCCATTTCAGCTATTTTGGTATGACAAAGTGCTCTGTGCTTCTCTGCGAAATTCATACTCAAGCCAAAGGCATATTCAGGCGGTGATACTCATAACAAAATACTAATTACATTGCCGAAAACTGGGATCGAACCAGGGACCTTTAGATCTTCAGTCTAACGTTCTCCCACCTGAACCATTTCGGCTTGATGTGTAAGTGTAGAACACATCTTTCTTTTCTGGAGTCTTCTCGAAGTGTATAGTTACACAAAGTATGCTGGCACATTCCGGGACGCAAGGATCGTCAATCCAAAACTCCGTTAGCTGAATTATTTCTCTGGTTAACCAAGGAGTGTCATGCTAAATATAATAATATTTCATAAACACAAAGTGGTCCAATTTAACCCGCTATAGCAAAATAACAGGTCACTTATCTACACAACATGTTCATTTAAGCGTTTGCTGTAGCTATTGCTTTCATTGAAGCCACGTCTGTCATTTATTTTCCTGACAGGGCAATTTTCTGTAATAAAGCGCTTTAAATATATAGAATCTTAGTACTGAGAAAACTTGAACAAAAACTATCTTATTTAAGTGACAAATGGTAGAATCGCAAGAACAACGTTGAGATGTAATTGTAAAACGATTATGAAGCTCCAATCAGTTATTCACGTCTGTTAGTGAATTTATCTGTTTGCGGCAAACCCGCAAGCCAGTGTTAAATTGATTGGGTTCTAATTGGAGCTATAAGTTCTGTTATCCTCAGGTGAATGTTTGTAGGAAATGGATTTTGGTGGTTATTTGGCTACTCAGTCGTATTAATAACACTTGGTTTGTTGCAGAATTATTTGGTTTAATTCCTACTAAGTTTGCTTATCGACTTGGATTTTTGACACCTGTTAGTAAAATTCCTAACATAAATTCAATTTTACTTTAAACCTTGGATTACTTGTTTAAAGCTATTTCCGCGCGGTTTCTATTTCTTCTTTGTACAGCGACTACTTTGCTCTAATAAACTTCTAATGCTGCTTCCACTTACGCTGGTTGCGCTATTCTTAACTTCCCTACATTTCAGACTTATAAATCTTCGCTTCTCCTTCTTACCGCGCAGAAACGCGTCCTTCCTGTCGTAGTATCACATTTTAAGTAAGTTTTTCTTACTTCACATTTCAGTTCGAACCTTATTCTGATCCCCTCTCTAAATTTATCACATGGCCAAACTAGCTCACCCTTCTCAAATGTTACATTATTATTGGTTTCTCATTTATTCCAAATTTTCGCATTGGTTTGCAAAACTCATCTAACTCACTGACGTTCAGCCCACCCTGAGTTGGGGAACGCCTACCATGAGTTGTTTGTAACGATATACATTTATCAAATCAGCGAAGTAAATCCCTTTAGCGTTCATGTTCAACTGCATTTTGAAGGCCCCTTTGTTCCAAAACATGCCTGGCTGAAAGTATACAATAGTTCTCAGATATTAAACTTTTCCTAGCAGAAATAAGTTAACGGTCCTCCCTTCCTGTCTCCCCGACGAGTACAGATTTTTATAAGAATATTTTCTGTTTTGTGCCCGGATGCTAGTGTATATGTTATATTAAATTATATTCTTCCATTCTTATTCTTTAAGTCAGCCAGTATTTTAATCATTCCTCTGTCCATTCTAATTTCATATTTTTATAACAAGATTTTTATATTAGTTTAGCAAAGCATTCTCATTAATTAATCTTCTTTTTTAATTATGTGATATCAATTAATTTGCCTCCTAATCGCCTTTTTTTGTAATTTACGTCCTCCAAAGTTAAGTCACACCGAACGATGAATGGAATTGACGAAATGGTGCTTAAATGAGCCCAAGGTCCACAGAGCTTAGAGTTACCCGACATTCGTCTTTCAGGATAAGGGAAAACCCTGGAAAAACCTTATCCAGATAACTCACCCTGACCGAGATTCAATCTCGGGAGCTCTTGAACGTGAGGCAGACATGCTACCACCACGCTACCGAGGCGGGCAATCCTAATCGCTGCCTGATACTGCGGTTAGATGTTCCCTATTCCATCCTTCCTACCGTTTTCCAAGTAACTGCTTCAGAAGTTGCTAATCATACTTACATGCGAATTTATTGAAGAAATTTCATAAATTCTCAATACGTTTTATACAATTTCTGTTCAAACTTTTGTTCAGATTTACTCTTAGTAGCGGCATTACCTGTACAAATAAGGGATATTTACTATGATAACGCAATACTTCAAATCAAATGTAATTAATAACAGATGAGTATTTTCAAATCTTATATTACCGTTCGTCTATCCCGATATAATTATATGCAGGATAATTAAGTTCATTATGTTCAAATTCGACCGAAAGTTTAACAAACCGTCTCAGAATGAAGATTTTCAGAATTTTCACGCAGCACCGTATCATTTAACATAACCAACAGAGTTATATTTCATAACACTAAAGTGTATGTTCACATTGGGCTTACCTGTGACTTTATGCTAACAATGTGAAGGCAAATAGCAACACTAAATGGCTCACGAAAACAAGTAGCTATATAAAACGACTTGCATCGGCCGGGAATCGAACCCGGGTCGCCCGCGTGGCAGGCGAGCATTCTACCACTGAACCACCGATGCATGTGACGTAGAAGTATTGTGCCTGGCTTTGTCAAAGTTATTCTAATTATTTAGACCTGTTATTGCTTTTGTCAAACGTGTTTGAGAGAACAGTTTGATAAACTGAGAACAGTTTGATAAACTTAGTTCTTGCGTCCGGTTATTTTCGAGAGAAGAGATTTTTAACTTAAAATAACTCCTGAGTTCTTTAAAAATATTTCCTATCCAACGAAATCACACATGATACAAAACATTTTGTATAGATGTTTCATACGCGGACCATAGCCTTCTAAATTTCGCAATTATGGTATCCTTGACAAATATAGAATTCGAGTTGATGAGGCAGCTCAACTTCTGGAAGAGTATAAATCACATTCTTTGGAACTGCAGTCAAGTGCATCATTGTCAGGATTCGACTTGACATCCCACCAGTTAGCATATTTGCCTATCCCATTCTTTATCATAGAGACATACGTCTGCATTCGCTAATATTCATCAGGAGGTCGTAGATTTTGCATGAGATTCTTCTAATGATTACACTTAGAATGCTGTTCCTCTGCAGCGTACGACAAAGATGGTAACCGATTAGAGGAATCGCTGCATTTATACTTTAAAAATCCCCACATTAGGGGATAAAACACAACTTCAATCTGCAAAATACCAATTTTTGTTCTTTGCTTTCTAGGAGATTTCGTGGGAACGTGGCAATTGTGTGACTAGACACAATATGTATTCCATTTGTAAGAAACAGCTTTCTAACACTCCCAAATATCAATAATAATAATAATAATAATAATAATAATAATAATAATAATAATAATAATAATAATAATAATAATAATAATAATAATAATAATAATAATAATAATAATAATAATAATAATAATAATAATAATAATAATAATAATAATAATAATAATAATAATAATAATAATAATAATAATAATAATAATAATAATAATAATAATAATAATAATAATAATAATAATAATAATAATAATAATAATAATAATAATAATAATAATAATAATAATAATAATAATAATAATAATAATAATAATAATAATAATAATAATAATAATAATAATAATAATAATAATAATAATAATAATAATAATAATAATAATAATAATAATAATAATAATAATAATAATAATAATAATAATAATAATAATAATAATAATAATAATAATAATAATAATAATAATAATAATAATAATAATAATAATAATAATAATAATAATAATAATAATAATAATAATAATAATAATAATAATAATAATAATAATAATAATAATAATAATAATAATAATAATAATAATAATAATAATAATAATAATAATAATAATAATAATAATAATAATAATAATAATAATAATAATAATAATAATAATAATAATAATAATAATAATAATAATAATAATAATAATAATAATAATAATAATAATAAGTGAGTGAGTGAGTGAGTGAAATTCCAGAGAAAAATTTGCTATAGACCTTGACAGGATTCGAACCTACAATATTCGGATACGAAGTCCGACGCCCTACCCATTAGGACTCACGGTCTTTGCGGTCCTTTTATTCAGCGCTTTTTATGTTATCAAATATAAAAAATTGTACTCCCTTTTTAGCTTTTTAAGAGAAAATGTACCCTCAAACTACTTTAACAAACATTTCGATTCTGAAAGCCTGCGTTTTCTCACTGACATAGGAGAACAATTGGTAGACCACCACTTCTACACGTCGTAGATAATGGTTCTGTTAAAATCATAATTCCAAGGTTTTCCATTTTCTTCCATAGTGTCCAACGCCGTGAAGTTAATAACTCAGCTCCAAAAGAATTATTACTTGTTTTGTGATATTTAGTCAATCTTTCGTCATATTGGGTTAACATAGCCATAAAAATCCTCGAATTGACTAACAGGTTAAAATGGCAACAACTAAATACACGAACATGGCCGATTTAGTTTTCATACCTTCTGGTAACAGAACGGCTGAATGATACTGACCCGCAAATGTGTACGTATACCTTCTTGAAAGATAGTACTTCATAATAATATTCCATATTGGGTTTTACCTATACAGGTGCACACGTATTATGTTCCAGTATTTAGAAACCTTTTCATTCTGGTTTGAAAGTAAGCAATTCTCCAGATCCGGTGGTATCACAACGTTCCTACAATGGAAGCATTGTATTATAAAATAAATAATAATACACCAATTAATCATTTTTAAAGAGAGCATAGCCAAACTCCTTATGAGCACCTGAGAGATATGCGTCTTGAGTCTCATATTGCTATTTCAGCTATTTTGGTATCACAAAGTGCCCTGTGCTACTCTGCAAAATTCCTATTGAGCGCCGAAATCCACGATCGAACCAAAGTTCGAACCTTCCGTCTAACGCTCTTCCAGCTGAACTGTTTCGGCTTGATCAAGCATTTTATTTGTGCTGCAGAAGCCTAGTATACAAATAGTATGTACGTTTATATAAAAATTTTGCCACATTCAGGGAAGCAAGATTTGTTAAACCAAATCTCTCTCAACTTTACCTATTTCTGCTGGTTAATCAACCAAACTATGCTAGAAAGAATTAAATTTCCTTAATAGTAAATGGTACAATTTCACTGGGTATAGGCTTTGCCCCGAAGGAACCTGGAACTTATTTACAGAATATATTTATTTAAGCCTTTGTTGGAATACTTTCTTTCCATCAAGTCATATCTGCCATCTATTTCCCTTGCATATCACAGAAATTTGAAATCTCGCTCTTGTAACAAAGCCTTTAGATATATGGCAAATCATAGCTTGAAGAAACTTCGATAAAAACTACCTTATTTAAGCAACAAATAATAGAATCGCATACGGCATGCCACTAAAAGCAAGTTGTGGTGTTACTGTAGACCGATTATTATGAGAATCCAGCTGTTCCAATAAGTTATTCACGCCTGCTTGTGAATTTATCTGTTCCTTATTCCATTCGTGCTACGGTTTTCCAAATAATTGCTTTAGAAGTTGGTCACTTTCTTACATGTGATTTTATAAATGGGACTTCAGAAACTCTCAATATATTTAATATAATTTATATGTAAACCTTTGTCAAGATTTACTGTTGTTAGCGGAAATACCTATTAGATTTAGGATTTACCACGGAGGGAATTCGGCACGGAGACCAGTCGTGATCCATTGTACCTTTGCCCCCATGTGGGGCACCTCCCGGAAGGAAGGTTAAGGCGAGAGAAAGCAGAAGGTGGCCGTTCCATAAACCTACGACACTGCAGAGGGCAGGATAGAGACCTCACCCGGCAGGCCAGGACAACGGATATGCCCCCCTACTGCGGTACGTAAACGGGCCCACCATCCGGTTCCGAAAGTGTCCCAACAGCAGCTTCAAAGACCGGCTACCGATCTATCGGAGGATGAACTAGTTTTTCTCAGAGCATATCATCCTGCCATGCACCGCCGAGACACCCGCCGACACTTCTACCCTGAAAGAGACCACCAGATGAGAGATGATATGAAATGATAATGGAGATGAAATATAGTGACAGGAAATTCAGGGATTGTTATTTACACACCCAGCATTCGCCTTGCGATACGGGAAAATCCCATAAGAAGCCCATGGGTCAGATAGATTGGCCACGGGGATCAAACCCGGGCCCATCAAATACGGAACTACAGTGGAAACCGCCTGAGCTCGGTGGCATTAAATATGCAACTAACGAATATTTACTATCCTGACGCAATACTTCAACAAAAATAAACTTAATAACAGAACTATTATTTTACAATATTATTTTTCCTTGTTTGCATATCTCGTATAAATGTATGGAGGATAATTAACTCCATTATGTTCAAATTCGACCAAAGTTTAACAGCTCCCACAGTCTGGATTTCCAAAATTTTCACGTAACATCATAGGAATTAACATACTCATGATAATACTTCACAAGACTAAAGCGTTTAGTCAAAATGCCAGGCTTAGATATGACCGGTATTAACAATTTGAAGGAGATTAGGAATATCACATGCCTCAGGCAAACAGCTGGCTATATAAAACTATATGCATCGGCCGGGAATCGAACCCGGGCCGCCCGCGTGGCAGGCGAGCATTCTACCACTGAACCACCGATGCCCGTGTCAATTATGCATTGTGCCTCCTTTTGTAAAAGGCATTGTAAATATTAGACCTGAGGTTCCCTTTGACAATGGCTTTGGAGAAGAAGTTTAACAAGCCTTATGTGTCATTATCTTCAGCAAATATTTTCAATTTTACTTGACAATAACTCAGTGAGTTCTTCACCAGTAGTTCCCATATTAGTTAAAAGATGTTTATAAGAAAATCATATTTCCCAGGAAAACACATTCGATACAAAAGGATTTTATGTCGGTTTGATTCCCAGACTACATTCTTTTAAATTTCCCTATTATGGTATCCTTAAGCAATACAGAATACGAGTTGATGAGAGTGCTCAACTTCTGGGGAACTGCAGTCAAGTGCAACATAGCGTTCAGCTTGACATTACACCTGTTACTGTACTTGGCTTACACCATTCTTTATCATTGGAAGATTTGACTACATTCCCTGATAATCATTAGAAGGACGTGGGCTTTGAATGAAATTCCTCTAATGATCAAACTGATCTGATTCTCCAAATCTTGCGAGAAATCTGGCAAGGGTTTAGAGGAATCGCTGCATTTATACTTTAATAATCCCCACATTAAACGATAAAATACAAATTCAATGTACATGTTGTTAAGAAATACCAAATATGTCTCCTTTGTTTTCTATAACATTTCGCGGGAACACGGAAATACAATTTTATTCGTAACAAGTAAATTTCGAACACTCTTTAAATAGCCACTAAAAACAGTAATAATAATTTCACTAAGCAAAGCTTACGCTGAAAGAAGTACTTGTTTCTCCAGAATTCTCGTCCTAAAGTAAGTAATATTTGGGAGCAAAAATTCTTATCGACCGTGACAGGATTCGAACCTGCAATCTTCGGATCCGAAGTCCGACGCCTTATCCATTAGGCCACACGGTCATTGGTGTTGTAGCTGTCAGTGCCTATATTATCAATATAACAAAGTTCTAGTCCCTTTTCATTTTTGCTCGATCTACTTTAACACTAATTGCTCATCTAGAAGACCGTTTGTGAGATGTGACCTCTACGAGATCAGTAATTTTGCTATACCAATACATACATTGCAGTGTTCATAAGTGGCGTTTTTTAATCACTGTCTTTCCCCAATGTCATACCTGCTATATCTTCAGCCTTAAATGTACTTCACAGCCTTGCATAATATTGGGATTAACTTATTTAGGCACACGCATATTATGTTTCATGTTTTATAAATCCTTCAATTCTGGTTTTTAAAGCCATTTTCCAAATCTGGATTTGCCAGATAGTTGTGCGACCGAAACATGGTAATATAACTTAGTTAATAATACACCAACCAGGTATTTTTCAAAAAGGGCATGGCCTAACAGCTTAATAGAACATTCTCATACTGACATTTCATCTATTTTGGTATGACGAAATGCTCTGTGCTGCTCTGCAGAAAATGGTAATGAAGCCTAAGCCTTACTCAACCTAGATATACCTAAACAAAATAAGCTGTCCAAACCTGGGATCAAACCAGGGATTTTTAGATCTTCAGTTTAACGCTCTCCCAACTGAGCTATTTCATCTTGATGTAAAAAGCTCAATACACGTTCTTCTCTGGAACCTTCTTGAAGTGTATCGTTATACAAAGTATATTTGCTTATTCAGGGACATAGGGATTGTCAATCCTAAGCTCTGTTAACTGAAATATTTCTGCTGGTTAACCAAGGAGCCACACTAAAACGTTCAATTTCACTTGGTACATCGCTAACCCCGGAATTAACATGGAACTTATTTACACAATATGTTTGTTTACACGTTTATGGAACGCTTTATTTCATTCAAGTCACGTCTGCCATCAATGTTCCTTATATACAAGATATTTAAAATCTCACTCTTGTAACAAGCGCTTTAAATACATTGCAAATCGTAGGCTGAACACACTTAAAAGTTATTATATTTAATCAGTGAAGAGCATGCTACTAAAAACAACGTTGTGATGTAATGACAGAAGGATTATAAGAATTCGCACGTTCTAATCAGTTATCCACGTCTACTTGTGAATTGATCTTTTCCTTGCTCCATCCACTCTTTTGTCATCAAGCAATTGCTTCACCAGTTCTTCTTCATGCCTGTACGCGATTTTATGGAAGGAATTTGAGAAACTCTCAATTAATTTAATATATTTTCTGTACATAACTTGTAAAGAACTACTGCTTTAGTGGCATTACCTGTACAAATAATGGATATCCAATATGCTGGCGCAGTACTTCAACACAAATGAACTTAGTAACAGACTGATGGTTTTCAAATTTAATTTTCCTTTTTTGTCTATCTCAATGCAGTTAATATACAGGATCATTAAGCTCAAAATCCACTGAAAGTTTAACAATAGTTCCTAGAGTGTGGATTTCCAGAGCTTTCCCGTAGCATCATACTGTCGCGGTAACGGGCATAAGGGTTTCGGCGCAAGTAGATAACCGACGGTAATAAAGAGCTTGCATAAGCAGTTAACAATAACGCGGCTAGTGTACACAAAGAGACGGCAAATGAAGATAGCTGAGATAAAAGACTTACCGAAAAAAACAAACTGAGATAAATGGAAATTTCTGGTAACATCTGGATTATTTCGGGTTCTTAATTGTTCTGGAAATCTCTCGAATTATGAATGAGGTATTTAAGGAAGTGACGAGTTGTAAACAGAGTGGGTAAAACGAGAGTCAGCTGTGAAGTGTTGTAACGAGAGCTCATGTTTGTTATTGCCATCGACCTTGGTGCTGTAGATTGTGTTATGTAATGTAATGTTGCTACGTGAGAATTGAACAGTGTATCTCTACGCAAATAAAGAACATTTAGAATTTCGGCAAATTGGACTTTTAATTCTACGAACTCACAAAGTCACAATATTAACACCAACGTAGTAATCACAGTAATACTTCATAAAACTAAACGTCTGGACATATCGTAGGGCTTAGATGGGACTGGTTCTAACACTTTGAAGGAGATTAGCAACGCAACATCTTCTAGTAAACAGGTGCTGTATAATACATATTTGCATCGGCCGGGAATCGAACCCGGGTCGCCCGCGTGGCAGGCGAGCATTCTACCACTGAACCACCGATGCGCTTGTCAAAAAACCCTTGTGCTTTCTTTTGTAAAGAGCATTCTGAATATTTATATTTGTGATTCCTTTTGTCAAATGTCTTTGGGGAAAGAATATAATAATTTTAACAAGCCTTTTGTGCGGTTGTCTTACAGAAATAACTCCGTTTGTATGACAATAACTCAGTTCTTCATTACAAATAGCTAATATCTTAGTTAAAGGATTTTCATTAGAAAATCCTATTTCCAGGAGAACCTATTTGAAACAAAAGCGATTTGTATAGATGTTTGATAAGCAGACTTTATCCTTTTAAATTTGCCTAATATGGTATCCTTGAGCATACCAGTTGATGAGAGAGCTCAAATTCTGGAAGAATATAAATCACATAATTCGGATATGTAGTAAAGTGGATCATTGCTTTCAACATTGACATCACACCGGTTAGCACACTTCACCTACCGTACCTCATCCTTATTCATAGGGAAAAGCGTCTGGTTCGATGATATTCGCGGCCTTTGAATGAAGTTCCTCTAATCATCAGACTTAGAATGCTGTTGCTCTGGAAAGTACGAGAAAGCTGGTAAGGAATTAGAGGATTCCCTGAATATATATTTTATATAATATTAGAATACATTCCCTAGTTAAAAGGTGAACCAAAACTGTGAAAAAGGGTGGAGATTATATTGAATAGTGACAAATTAATCGTCAATGTTGTAGTTTTCATGCTAAGTAAATTGGATTCAATTGTCTTGGCAATTAAAAGAGAAAACAATAGGAGGCATTACTCGTACTTTAACACAAGTGCTATTTTAGAAGCCCATTTCTATATGATGCGATTTCTTCAAGCAGTTGGTTTTGCTATACCCATATATTTAACTTATTAATTGAAACTTCAGTAGCAGGAAGATGCCATTCTTCACCCACCAACTCTCTTTCTCCACTGTCTTGTATTTTTCAGCCTTAGTATGTGGTTCATTATAATATTCCATACTGGCTCTATCATATTAAGGCCTGTCCTGGTTGAGCCTTTGCTAGTGCTTATCTTTATATGAGCGATTTGTCACATTCAGGAACATAATCCAACACTCTCTCATTCTCTCTTCTGCTGCTTAACCAAGGAGTACTATGGCAGAAATAATTATACTTAAAAATTGGTCCTAATTTATTCGGTGCAGCACTAAGCACAACATAAACTGAAACTGCCTGACACAATACGTTTATTTAAGCGTTTGTTGCGATGGTTGTTTTCATTCAAGTCTCTTCTGATATCTCTTTCCCTTTATACGACAAGAGATTTGAAATCTCACCCTTGTAACAAAGACTTTTGATATACTGCAAATCGTAGCTTGAACAAACTTCAACAAAAATTACCTTATTTAAGCGGCAAATAATAGAATCGCAAACGGCATGCTGCTAAAAACTAGTAGTGTTACCGTAGAACGATAATGAGAATCAACTTTTTAATCAGCTATTCGCGACTGCTTGCAATTTTATCTTTTAACCATCCGACCTACTGTTTTTCAAATAATTGTTTTAGAAATTGGTCATCACACTTATACGCGATTGAAAAGAATTTCAGAAACTCTCAGTGCATTTGATATAATTTCTATGCAAAACTTTATAATGATTTATTGTTGTTACCGTAATTACCTATTAAAACTGAGATTAACTACGGAAGGAATTCGGCACGGAGACCAGTCATGATCCATTGTACCTATGCCCTCATGTGGGACACCCCGCTGAAGGAAGGATAAGACATGAGTAGGCAAGGGCGGCCGTCCAAAAGCTCTCCAACAATGCAGAGGACAGGATCCCAATATTTAGACAGACTTCCCCCGGCAGGTCCGGACGACGGAAATGTCCCCCTATAGCGGTACGTAAACGGGCCCAACAGCCGATTCGTCAATGGTGCCTGGCAGCCGGTTTCGAAAGTGTCCCAGCAGCAGATTCAAAGACCGGCAACCGAACTATCGGAGGATGAACTAGTTTTTCTCAGATCACATCATCCTGCCATGAACTGCCTAGACACACGAAGACAGTTCTTACCCAGGAAGAGACCACCATATGAGAGATGATATGAAATGATAATGGAGATGAAATGGAGGGACAGGAAATTCATGGAATGTAATTAACACACCCAGCATTCACCTAATGACCCGGGAAAACCCCAGACAAATCCCATGGGTCAGGTAGGCCGGCCACGGGATTCGAGCTAGGGACCCTCGAATACGGACTACAATGGAACCCGCCTGAGCTCGGTGGCATTAGCTTTTAAAAAAAATGCATAATTACTATCCCGACGCAATAGTTCAACACAAATAAACTTAATAACAGAATGATTGTTTTACAATGTGATTTTCCTTTTTTTGCATACTTCGTATAAATGTAAGGAGGATAATTAAGTCCATTATGTTCAAATTCGATCAAAGTGTAACAGCTACCACAATGTGGATTTCCAGAATGTTCACGTAAAGTCATATCAACATCACCAACATAATAATACTTCATAAGACTAAAGCGTCTAGCCATAATGCCAGGCTTAGATATGACCCGTATTAACAATTAGAAGGAGATTAGGAATACCACATGCCTCAGGTAAACAGCTACATAAAACTATTTGCATCAGCCGAGAATCGAACCCGGGCCGCCCGCGTGGCAGGCGAGCATTCTACCACTGAACCACCTATGCCCGTGTGAATTATGCATTGGGCCTCCTTTCGTACAGGCATTCTAAATATTAGACCGATTCCCTTTGACAATGGCTTTCGAGAAAAAGTTTAACAAGCCTTATGTGTCATTATTTTCAGAAAATATTTTCACTTTTACTTGACAATAACTCAGTGAGTTCTTCACAAGTATTTCCAATATTAGTTAAAGGATTTTCATAAGAAAATGCTATTTTCCAGAGAAACACATTCGATACAAAGGCACTTTGTGTCGATGTTTGATTCCCAGATCTCATTCTTTTAAATCTGCATGCCACTGTATCTTTGAGCAATACAGAATACGAGTTGATGGGGAACTGCATTCTAGTACATCATGGCATTCAACTTGACATCACCCCGGCTGCCATACTTGGCCTACCCTGTTCTTTATCATAGAATAATTTGTCTGCATTCCCTGATACTCGTCATAAGACGTGGCCTTTGGATGAATTAGCTCTAATGATCACACTGATCTGATCCTCTGAAGCTTTCAAGAAAGCTACTACGGGATTAGAGGAATCCCTGTATTTATACTCGTACTTTAATAATCCAACATTAAGGGATAAAACACAACTTCAATGTAAATTTTGTTAAGAACTACCAAATTTGTCTGCTTTGGTTTCCAGAAGATTTCCCGGCAACGTGGAAATTTGTGAATCAACACAGAATATATATTCTATTCTTAAGATTCAACTTTCTAACACCCTTAAAATAGTCACAAAAATATTAATAATTATTTCAGTAAGAAAAGCGTACTTGCTCCTCCTAACTCTCGTCCTAAAGTGAGTGAAATTCGAGAGGAAAAAATTATTATCGACCATGACAGGACTGGAACCTGCAGCCTTTGGATCCGAAGGCCGCGTTGTCCTTGATAATCCTCGTTTCAGCTCTTTTTGTATTATCAAATATAACAAAATTGACTCCCTTTTCAGCTTTTGCTCGAACTACTTTAACACTAAGTGCTCCTCTAGAAGCCCATTTGTCAGATGAGCCCTACATGAGCTCAGTAATTTTTCTATATTAATACATATACCCCATTAATCGATACTTGATCACTAGGAAGAACGCATTCATAAGTGGCATTTTTCGATCACTGAGTATTTCTCCAATGTCATATCTGCTACATCTTCAGCCTTAATGTGTACTTCACAATAATATCCAATATTGTCTTTATCTTATTCAAGCACATGCATATTATGTTTGTTTTTGTAAATACTTTCATTCTGGTTTGTAAAGCCATTTTACAAATCCGGATTTGCCAAATAGTTGTGCGATGGAACCATGGTACTATACCCTCGTTAATAATACATCAAATAGTCATTCTTGAAAAAGGGCATAGACGAACACCTTAAGAGAACAGCCTCATACCGCCATTTCAGCTATTTCGGTATAACGAGCTGCTCTGTGCTACTCTGTGAAATTCGTATTGAAGCCTAACTCATATTCCGGCTAGATATATCCAAAAAGTACTCTGGCGAAACCCGGGTTTGAACCAGGGTTTTCAGTCTAACGCTCTCCCAACTGAGCTATTTCGGCTTGACCTTTGGTGCACAACGCACTTTTTATATCTGAGGTCTTCTTAAAATGTGCCCTTACACAAAGTATGCTTGCACATTCATATCGCCAATCCAAAACTCTGTTAGCCGAACTATTTCTGCTAGTTAACCAAGCAGCACTGTGCTAGAAATAAAGTTATAATTCCTAAACAATAAGTGGTCCAGTTTCACCCAGTACAGCGCTCAGCCCCGAAGGAACGAGGAACTTATTTACACAATGTGATTGTTTAAGCGTTTGTTGAAATGCTGTCTTTCATTCAAGTCACGTCTGCCAGCAATTTTCCTTGTATACGACAAGATATTTGAAAGCTCTCTCCCGTAACTAAGCGTTTAGATATATTGCAAATCGTAGGTTGAGTATCCTTTAACGACAATTACCTATATTCAAGCAGCAAATAGTAGAATCGCTGCTCTAAACAACGTTTTGTAGTAGCAGAACGATTATGACAATCCACTTGTTCTAATCGGTTATTCAGTTCTCCTTGTGAGTTTATCCGCTCCTTATACCATCCGTCCTAATTTTTGCAGGAAATACTCCTTCACAAGTTCATCCTGGTACTTTTTTGCGATTTTATTGAAGGAGTTTGATAAACCCTCCAGACAATTACTACAATTTCTACACAAACATTACTGTTATTAGTGGCAATACCTGCACAAATAATTGAGTTTTATTATACTGATACAGTACATCAACACAAATGAACTTAGTAACAGAATGATTCTTTCCAAATGTTATTTTCCTTCTTTGGCTATCTCGATACAATTAATATGCAGTTTCATTAAGTCCATTATGTTTAAATTAGATCGAAAGTTTAACAAAAGCTTCCAGAGTGCGGATTTCAAGAATTTTCACGTAGCATCATAACAATTAACGTCATCAACATAGCAATATTTCATAAAACTAAAGCATCTCGTCACACCGTTTGGCCTAGCTATGACTGGTACTAACAGTTTTAAATAAATTAGCAACACAACATCTTCACGCAAACAGGTAGCCACATAAAACTACTTGCATCGGCCGGGAATCAAACCCGGGCCGCCCGCATGGCAGGCGAGCATTCTACCACTGAACCACCGATGCTCCTCCCAAGGAAGGATATGTTTAATGCACTCAAAGAGAAGAATCCGTCTTTGTCAGTGAGAGAAGTTGAACAGCTGTGCTCCAAACTTACAGGTGTGTGTGTGTGTGTGTGTGTGTGTGTGTGTGTGTGTGTGTGTGTGTGTGTGTGTGTGTGTGTGTGTGTGTGTGTGTTAGATGCGTAGGAACATCGCGAAATGAAATTGAGACAACAGGAAAACTTACCACTCCAGGGGGGATATTGCTGTGTGGCGAAGACGTTATTTAAGGACAATCAGATTGTACGGAGATATAAGTTGCAAAATATACTACCTTGACGAGACTTGGGTAAATGAAGGACATACGACAAGAATGGCGTGACACGACATTTAAGACTGAAAGACAAGCATTTTTGCAAGGTATGTGTGCTGGTTTTAAAACATCCCAGTGGAAAAGGCCGAAGGCCTTTCATTATAAACTTGTTTCAGTTTCATTGCTCATTCATTCAGTTTCAACTTGCTCAGTTTCATTATAAACTTAATTATTTTTGCATGCCTTTATATTTTTATTTGTATGATTTTATCTATCTTCCTGGCAATTATTATTACGTTTACTGCAGGTTTAAATGTGACGGGAAGGCACCGCCAATGGCCTATGGCGCGAAAGCATTAGCCAATTAGGATGAGGGGGAAGGTAGTTGCACGTGGAGTGATACACGTCAGCGGGGCAAGGTTATGTGAAACAGAGATTTGCTCAGTTGATGATCTATACCTCGTGCACGACTAACTTCCCGAATTTTTGCCTAAACTACCTGGCCCTAATTATAACATAGTTATAAGTACACCGAAAAGTCATTCTTGAAACAGGGCATAGCCGAAACTGAGAGATTTACGACTTTATTCTCATATTGCCATTTCAGGTAGTTTGGTATGACAAAGTGCTCTGCGATGCTCTGAGAAATTCGTAATGAATCCTAGCCGTATTCGGACAGATATTCTATACTGTCGAAACCCGGCACCTTTAGATCTTTAGTTTAATGATCTTACAGCTGAGCTATGCGGCTTGTTCAAGTATCCCCACCTCTGCTGCAGGGAACTTTGATAGCGTAACTGTCTCAATTCTACCTATTTGTACCGGGTAACCAAGGAGTAATGCAAGAAATGATTATACTTAATACACACGAAGTAGTCCAAGTTTACTTGCTACAGCGCTAAGGCCCGAAGAGACAAGCAACTTATTTACACAATACGTTCATTTAAGAGTTTGTTGCAACTATTGCTTTCATTCAAGCCGCGTCTGTCACTTATTTTCCACCACAGGACAAGATATTTGAAATCTCACTCTTGTAATAAAGCGCTTTCGATAAATAGAATCTTAGAATTGAACAAACTTTAACAAAAGCTACCTAATTTAAGCGGCAAATAGTAGAATGTCAAATATCGTGCTGTTATAAACAACGTTGTGATGTTATTGTAGAACGACTATGAGAATCCACCTGTTCTAATCAGTTATTCACGTCTGCTTATGAATTCAGCTCTTTCTTATTCCATTCATCCTCCTGTTTTCCAAGTAACTGCTTCACATACTTATATGTGATTTTATTAAAGGAGTTTGAGGAACTCTCAATACATTTAATATTTTAATACAATTTCTATTCAACCTTTTGCAAAGATTTACTCTTTGTAGGCGCCATTTCCTCTACAAATAAGGTATATTTACTATGCTGGCACAGTACTTCAACACAAATGAAAATAATAACACATCGCGATATAATTTTATGCAGGATCATTTAAGTTCATTATGATCAAATTCAAGCGAAAGTTCGACAAGAGCTCCCACCGTGCGGATTTCTAGAACTATCACGCAGCATCATATCAATTAACGTCACTAACTTAGCAATATGTAATAAAACTAAAGCGTCTCTACACATTGTCAGACTTAGCTATGAATGGTACTAACAATTTCAAGGAGATAAGTAACACTGAATGTCTCGCTCAAGGGTAGCTAAATAAAACAACTTGCATCGGCCGGGATTCGAACCCGGGCCGCCCGCGTGGCAGGCGAGCATTCTACCACTGAACCACCGATGCATGTTTATAAGAAGCATTATTAGACTATTTCAAGGATGTCAAAATATTAAGACCTGTGATTTCTTTTCCCCAACAGATTTGGGGGGGGAAATTTAGTAAATTTAATATGCCAATCTTCCAGAAATAGCTCCGGTTATACTTGACAATAACTTAGTGAGTTCTTCACAGATGTTGATACCTTGGCTTACTTGGTCTGAAGAAAATCCTATTTCCAAGCAAAAGTAATTTGATACAAAGTATTTAAGTGTACTTGGCCTACCTCATACTTAATCATAAGGACATTTGACTGCATTCGCTGATATTCATCAGAAGGAAGTGACCTTTGAATAAAATCCTTCTTATTATCACACTGATCTGATCCTCTGAAGCTTACGAGAAACCTGGTAAGGGATTAGAGGAATCGCTACATTTATATTTTAATAACCCCCACATTAAGATATAAAACACAAATTAACTGCACATGTTGTTTAGAAATACCAAATTTGTCTTCTTTGGTTTCTAGAAGTTTTCGCAGGAACGCGGAAATTTTTGCGACTACTTACAATTCCATTCGTAAGAAGCAACCTTCTAACACTTTTAAAATAGCCAATAAAAACAGTAATAATAATTTCATTAAGCAAAGCGTACGCCGAAACAAGTACTTCTTTCTCCTGAATTCTCGGCCTAAAGTTGTATCAGTTATTTTAGATTCCTCTGGTTTTGTTAGGAATAGTCAAAGAGATTAGTATTTTTAATAAAATAGAAAAGTGATGTAAAGTAGGTAATGGTGTAACCATGACAACGTAACATGATAAGCTGTTAAATGTTTTAAAAGATTTTGTTCTTCTGCTTATGAAAGTGTTAGGGTAACGACGTGTACTTGTCTCTCCGAGTATGTGCAGAAAAGATACATAAGTAGCGTGTGCGAGAGAAAAGAAACAGTTCATAGTGGCATCTACTGCTGGTTGTAAAAGACTACATTAATAATATTTGTAACTGTTTCAAACTATTTAAAATTGTTTACTAGGAGTTAAATTTCTATTTTGAACAACAATTCTTTAAAAAGAAAACAATCTCATCGCTCATATATTACACATTCGCCTAACTATCCAGAGTTGCAGGAGAGATTTCTAGATTTCTTCAAGATCGTCACCAAAGGTGAGAAATTAATCTGCATCTCAACGTCATCATAAAAAAAAATTCAGCGTCAAGATGGCTTTCCAACCTGGGGCTTCAAGATAATCCACTCGGAGTTCATCACATCATCATCCTTCCAAAATATTCGCATCAAAGTAAATGATATTAGTGAGGAAAAAATTCTTATCGACCGTGACAGGATTCGAACCTGCGGAACCTTCGGATCCGAAGTCCGACGCCTTATCCATTAGGCCACACGGTCCTTGGTAAGACTGGTTACAACGCTTTTTATATTATGAAGTTTAACAAAGTTGTACTCCCTTTTCAGCTTTTGCTCCAACTACTTTAACACTAAGTGCTCCTGTAGAAGCGCCTTTGTCGGATGTGACCTCTACGAGTTCAGTCATTTTGCTATACCAATATATTCCATTTAGTGAAACTTGAGCAGCAGGAAGAACGTATTCATAAGTGGCATTTTTGGATCACTTAATCTGTCTCCAATGTCATACCTGCTATACCTCAACCTTAATATGCACTTCACAGTAATAACCAATATTGGCTTTAACTTATTCTCAATGTTTATAAATCCTTTCATTGTGGTTTCAAAAAAGCCATTTTCCAAATCCGAGATTTCCAGCTAATTGTGCAACTGAGCCATGGTACTATAGCCTCGTTAATAATACACCAAGTAGTCATTCTTTAAAAAGGACATAGCCAATAGCTTAAGAACAGTCTCACACTGCCATTCCAGCTATTTTGGTATGAAGAAGTGCTCCGTGCTTCTCTGCGAAATTCGTATTGAAGCCTAAGCCATATTGAGGCTAGATATTCCTAAACAAAATACACTGCCGAAACCCGGGATCGAACCAGGGACCTTTAGATTTTCAGTCTAACGCTCTCCCAACTGAGCTATTTCGGCCTCATGTCAACAGAAGAACACACATTACTTTTCTGCAGCCTGCATGGAGTGCATTGTTATACACAATATACTTACACATTCAGGGACACAAGGATCGTCAATCCAAAACTCTGTTAGCTTAACTACTTCTGTTGGTTAACCAAGCAGTTCTATGTTAGAAGTAAGTTACATTTCCTTAACACTAAGTGGTCCAATTTCACTCGGTACAGCGCTCAGCCCCAAAGGAACGTGTAACTTATTTACACAATATGTTTGTTTAAACGTTTGTTGGAATGCTTTCTTTCTTTCTTTCAAGACACGCCTCCGTCAATTTTCCTAGTATACAAGATATTAGAAATCAAACTTTTGTGATAATGCGCTTTAGATATATTACAAATTGTACTTGAACATACCTTAACAAAAATTACCAATATTTTACCAGCAATTAGTAAAATCTCAAATAGCACGCTCCTAAACGTTGTGATGTTATTGTAGAACGATTATGAGATCCACTTGTTCTAATCAGTTATTCACGTCTGCTTGTTAATTTATCTGTTCCTTGTTCCATCCTTCCTACCGTTCTCCAAATAAGTGCTTCAAAAGTTTCTCCTCATACACATATACGGTTTTGAATTTTATTCGTTATTTCCCGCCCTCCGATTGAGCAAGAATGGCGTCATAGTTCACTGGTGATTATCCTGAAATCATATTGCTTGCTTCGGAAAGGAAGCGGATATTTTTGCGAAATAGTAAGGAAATTACAGCGCTCTGGGTGTGTTTGGGCTCGTAACTAATATAACTAGCTTCCCCTGGATATGAACACAGAGCACCGCGTCTTCATGGTTGAATGCTACTTTCGCACCAGCATTAAAATTGGTGCTACATATAAATATAACTTAAACCACTGCATAGAGGAGTTAATGCAAAGCTATCCAGCATTCAGACAGGTTCCTCGGATCGTAATGTTGTCAAAAGTGTCCACGTACCTTCAAATTAACATATCTTTGTTTGCAACATAAACATCTTACTTATTATCAGTATACGATATAAACTTTTTGTCATTCTCACGCTCAATTAAAATGTCTGTTAATGTTAGTATCCTTATGTCTTTTAAAAACAAAAGATGCATCCAAGAGACAGGATCAGTTACTCGCAAAAAGAAAGACATTGGACGGTATAAAGTGACTGATTCCAATCTAGAATTAATAAATACCTTTATGACAGAAAGGTTTCAAGCATACCCTCTCGCAATGCAGTGTTTAAGGGGAAGAGAGAAAGGAAATATAAGAAAATGGACATATAAGACTATGTAATAGAGATATCTTCTTGCTTTGCCCGAGAAAAAAAGCTTTGTATATATTGTAACACTAATTCATTTTTCATACCTAGAACATGTTCTACTATTTTTCTGGTTTGTAATGAGGCTACATTGTGAGAAAAGTGTGGGTGATAGAAAAGAATTGAGATCAAATTGAAATATTTCTATTTCATATAACAGGTTTACAATATGCATAAATGCCTACTATAACCAAAAAGTAGATTTTAATTGTAAAATAAGTGTTGATTGACTTATCATTTCGCATATCCGTCATGGTATAGTTTATGGCTGCATAATTATCTTTGCAGTGCAGCGTATTATAGTTTATAGCTTTTTTTAAAAACAGTTATTGTATCTACGCACCAGTCGAAATTCCCGCGCCTTTAAATTACGCGGGTAGACCCATCTCCCAAATATTACATTTACCTGCCGATTGAGGGAGGCCTCAAAACTGCTGTCAGCACAACAAATACGATCGCAAGTCGCTAGGGGAATCCTATATAAACTTGCTCCATCAGAGATGCTAATGATGGCGTCAAAATTTGCGCGGTAAAATTACAGATAAAAATCAACACCATGTATGGATATTACATATATGGAATTACTCAATACATTTTATACAATTTGATTGTAAACTTTTGTTAAGGTTTACTGTTGTTAGCGGCAATACCTCACAAACTTAAACTTAATAACAGAATACAGATCGTTTTTAAATATTATTATATTTGTGTATCTCGATATAAGTAGAATAGAAAGGAGTCTTCCAGCACAGACCCAAAAGAGCAAGATGGCGTCCATGCGTAATTTATGTATTTAGAATATTTTGACAGTGTTTATTTTAGACAGTCCCCTTAATTTGATGTATATTATGATGCTAGGTCTCAAGGTATGATCTGGGGGGGGGGCTCTAGGGTTAAGAGCTGCAGGTTTTCACCGGTAAGACTGTTGGTCTGGGAAGTTATTAGCTGTAGGATTTAGAGGTTAGGTCTTGAGATAACGTTTGGGACTCTAGGGTTAAGAGTTGCAGGTTTTCACAGGTAAGGCTGCTGGTCTGGCAGGTTAATAGCTGTAGGATTTAGTGGTTTGGTCTTGAGGTATGATCTGGGGCTCTAGGGTTAAGAGTTGCAGGTTTTCACAGCTAGTTTTCACTGTTGGTCAGGTAGGTTGAAAGTTGTAGGATTTAGAGGTCAGGTCTCAAGGTATGATCTGGGGTCTCTAGGGTTAAGAGCTGCAGGATTTTAGGTAAAGAATGTTGGTCTGGGAGGATGAAAGCTGTAGGATTTAGAGGTTAGGCCTCCAGGTATGATCTGAAGGTTCTAGGGTTAAGAGTTGCAGGTGAGGATGTTGGTCTGGGAGGTTAATAGCTGTAGGATTTAGATGTTAGGTCTTCAGGAATGATCTGTAGGTTCTAGGGTTAAGTGTTGCAGGTTTTCACAGGCAAGGAAGTTGGTCTGGGAGGTTAATAGCTGTAGAATTTAGAGGTTAGGTATTGAGGTATGATCTGGAGCTCTAGAGTTAAGAGCTGCAGGTTTTCACGGGTAAGGCTGATGGTCTGGGAGGTTAATAGCTGTAGATTTAGTGGTTAGGTCTTGAGGTATGATCTGAGGCTCTAGGGTTCAGAGTTGCATTTCTTCACAGGAGAAGTCTGTTGGTCTGGGAGATTGAAAGCTGAAGGATTTAGAGGTTAGATCTCGAGGTATGATCTGGAGAGGGCCCTAGGTTTAGGAGTTGATGGTTTTTTTTCACAGCTAAAGACTGCTGGTCGGAGAGATTAATAGCTGTAGGATTTAGAGGTTAGATCTTCAGGTATGATCTGGGGCTCAAGGGTTAAGAGTTGCAGGGTGCATAGCTAAAGTTCGTTGGTCAGAAGGATAAAGGTTGTACGGTCTTATGGCTATCTTGTATGGGTTGAGGTATTGTCTTATGTTGTTGAAGTTCTGGTTGCTAGTCCAGGACTAAAAGATTGTTAATCTTGAGACAAGTGCTACACTTATGCTTTCCTATTTCACCCTATTATAAACTACCATAACCAAATATACTCCTCTGTTTATACCTTTCATCATTCTTTATCCTAACCTAGATGTGTTTTGCTAAGGGCATCCTTTGTTGCATCTGTTAACCTAACTGTTCTCTTTCGTTAAGTTCCTGCATTCTACCACTTTAACCTAACCTAATATATTCCTTTGTTTTTACCTTCTTTCATCATTCTTTAACATAATCTAAGCTAACCTAACTCAGCAGCTCTCTTTCCTGAAGTTCCTCTATTTTGCCACTTTAACTTAACCTAGCTGTGTATCTGCTATTGGTATCCTTTGTTGCATCTGTTAACCTGACTGTTTTATGTCCTTATGTTCCTCTATTCTCGCACTTTATCCTAACCTAATATACTGCTTTGTTTTTGCCATCTTTCACAGCTCCTTATCCTAATTCTTTTGGCTATTGACATCCTTTCTCTTTGCTCAAGCTGTTCTATTCTTTCCTATCCTAAACATGTTCATTTTCTTCTTTATATAACCCATATCTTTCAAGCTCAACTATTTTGTATTACGCTAACTACTTGTACGTATGATGTAAAATTCTTGAGGCTTGCTGATGTCAGAGCTCCTAGAACTATTTTTGGCACTGCTAGAGGTATATATGCTGATTAGATGCATTTATATAGTAAATTTAGCCCTTTGTGTAACTGCTTCTGTTTTCCTAACCATAGAGGTTTTTTTTTGTTGCTAGGGATTCTTGTTCTTCGTACCTTCTCTATGCTTTCAGGAATTCTATTCTACCTTGTTATGTTTTGAAGTCTTATGCGTATATCTTAGGCTTCGTGATTATGTCTTTTGATTTGGTTAAGGTGTTCATCTCTTTTGGTCACGTGGTTAAGTCTTGAGGTACGATCTTAGGGCCTGGGGGTTTAAAGGATGTAGGTCTCATAGCTTAAGCTCGCAGGTCTTAAGGTTAAAGGCTGTAGGTTTGGTGGTTAGGTTGTATGGATTTGAGGTTAGATCTCTCGGTATAGGGTTTAAGACTGTAGGATCTAGAGGTTACATATTCAGGTATGATCTGAGGGATCTAGATGTAAGAGTTTTAACCTTCATAGCTAAAGGTTGCTGGCCAGGAGGTTAAAAGCTGTTGGGTCTAAAGGTTAGGTATTGAGGTATGATCTGGAAGCTCTAGGGTTAAGAGCTGTAGGTTTCAGAGCTACAAGGTTGACAGAGATATCTTCGTTACTGTTAGAGGTATATCTGTAATGCTCTAGGCGTCCAGTTTTCATACGGTTTCTTTCTCATGCAGATTGGTGTCTTCATACTCTTGTGTCCTTTTCAAGCTTTTCCTCCCCATACATCGTGTTTAAATATTTCGTAATGCTAAACTAATGTTCTAATGCTGTTTTCAAGCTTTTTCAGATGTTCTGAGGTTTATGTGCGTTTCAGGGATTCTTTTAGACCAAGTTTAGCTACTTAAATCATTTTATACTAATTCCAATGTTTTCAAGGATATTTCAGATTATGAGGTAGCAGGTCTTTTTTTCAAATTTCCTATTTAACATTAATTAAAGTGTGCTCAGTTAGCTTATGTGGTGAGGTAGACGCCCCTCGTCTTTTTCTCTGGACTTGGGACCAGCGTCAGAATTTGTTTTTCTGAACGGTAGACTTAACGCCTTCCTCACTCTCGTTATTCAGCTGTTTTCATGATTAGATGTCAGCTACGTTCCAGTGTTTGTTGTTTCTCGGAATGAATTTTTTTTTTTCTGTTCTATGGTTCCTTCTTTCATTCACCGTTCAAAAGATGGTAATGTCCATGGGCATATGTGGATACTCCATCATCTGCAATTACTCTCTTGTCATCATGTGGAGATAAGGATATTTTGTTCACTTCCACTGACGTAACATTATGTTGACGGGACATAATTAGGTTCATTGGCGTTCTTATGATTTCTCTACTTTTAAGACAGTCCACATAGCTCTCAAAGGTGATGTATTGTTTAATGGCGCTATGCTTTATGCCTTTTATCTTCTTGATTACACCTCCATCGATGTCGAGAGCATACATCTTCGGTCTCAGTCCAACAAAACGATGAATAATTTTTCCATTGGTTTCATCTTTAAATTTTCCCAATACTTTCTTGTTCGTTGTAGAATGGCATATGTGATGGCGAGGATAATCAGCAGTATCCAGATGTTCCAGAAAACGTAACTTATCCTGGTATATATCTCCGGTAGTCACACGATGAATGAAAGAGTCAGTATCCATGTACATGAGCTTCAGATTTTCAAGCCCGTAATACGGCATTAACACATCATAATGATACCAATACATCAAGGTCTTCGAGATATCGAGCACACACATCCCAATGTATATAGGCTTGTTGAAGACTATCTCCCGCGACGCCATGTGTACTGCAACCAGATTAGGTCCATATATAGTTCTATCAATAAATGTAGGCTTAGCAACCAGTTTTTCCAATGTTTTCCAGTCGGTGACAAGTCGTATATTCAGCCGGTTTCTGATGTTTTCCATAGTTTTTCCAAACATGGCATTGTTAAAAAGTTTGTAAAGATCCTTTTCGAAATCATTTCTCGATCCTTGTCGTAACCGGTTATTGAATTCCACATAAGGTTTTAACCAACATGACTGTTGAAATTGTAGCACCCTATGGATTTTAGTCAGTTGTAATCCATGACTAAGGGCCTGCTTCAAAGTCATATAATGCACCACATACTTAGTTCTTGATCCAAGGTGAGGAATTAATTTCTTTGTAGAAGAACCAGTAGGCTTGATACACTCAGGCAGGAACGGTAAATCATTATGCAGGTCATGGAGTTCTGCAGGATATTGAAGGTCTACTTCTAAAATGTATCCGAGAGGGTCATCTTCTCTTAGTATTTCTAGGTTGATATCTTCAGGAGAAACCCACTTAAAACCCCCAAAAGGAAGGGCGTGGCACATTGCCCAACCATATTGGTTATTCGCGTCCTCGTACGTAATATATTGTGAAGGCTTACTTGAGTCATACTCCTTCATGTAGTGGTTGTTCGCCCCTGCATATCGGTGAGAAACTTGGCATAATCCTCCTCTTATTCCTGCTTCAACCATGAGTAGTTGGTCATAATCCTGTAGTAATTCCAGTTCAATTCCTGTGTACAGCAGCATGGCATCCCATGTAAGTCCAGGTGATGTAAAATAATGTGCAGGATCAACTTTATGGGTTTTCAGGGTCTGCTCTCTGAATGTCTCAAACACATCTGCTAGTAGGAGGACATCTGAAGTTAAGTAGAGATCACTGTAGTCACCTAGCGTTCCAATGGTGAAGTGGCTCCATATGGTTTTTGCATGCTCATACTCTGCATCACTAATTTCTTCTTTGTTTAACTTATTGTAGAATGCCTCCCTCGGAGGAAGATGTGTCTCACTCAAAACATCCCATGATGTGACGTAATCGTAGGGGAACACTCCCTTACGGGTCATTAATTTGATCTTCTCTGCTCCAAAGTTCTTCAGGGTTTCAGGATATGACGTTAGATTTTTTGCTAGTTTATCCAAGCTGGTACTAAGGAAACGATAGGTATCTACAAAGCGGAGTTTAATGTCGCCAACATACTTGGAAAATGATATGTAACTCTCCTCGGAGCTAGGAATAACTTCAACTCTGTCGCTAGTACAACCTAACTCTTTAACAATGAAATGAGAGTCATATCCACTCAGGTTGTGCATGAAGACAGGAATATAATTGGGCGTTTTGCAAGCGAGATTACACTGATTATGTAGACTTCCTCGGTATTCACCGGTTATATGGTCATGGTCCCGTACTTTCCAGTTCTCTCCGGTAAATTCTTTACCACACAAGTAACATTCTCTAGAGCATTCGAAAGACTTCTGCTGCTCATCTGTTAGTGTTAATGGAGCATACGTTTTGTAAACACTATTAATCTTCTTTGCAAGAGACGTTACATACTCCATAAACTTCGCCGCTGCACCATAACCACGATATACGTAGGGTTCAGTAGGAAGATCGGTCTGCAGGCCTTCAATCGAGGCTGAGGGTTTGACATATACACAGAAACTCATAGGAATATGCTTCTGATATGGAGCTGTATAAGATGTTTCGGGATTAGAAGAACAGCTGTGGTAAGGGGTAAGAATGCTTTCAAAGTCGGCATAGATGACATAAGGCAATTTCAGCATCCTTTCAATGTTCTTGAATCTGACGATAGAGTTCTCCATTGTAGGCATAACAATCCTGGCAACTCCGTGCTGATTGCATATTTTCCTATGATCATTCAACTTCTCAATTCCTCCATATCGATCATCAAAGTGCGTAAAACAACGTTTACAGGTGTAGATTTTTCCCTTCCGTGTAGTCTTTTGTTGATGGATAAGTTTCTCAAAATGCTTTATATAGACGTAATGATGGCTTCCAGCAGCATTACTTAATATAAGCAGGTCACGATGCTCAATCAGTTCATCATCGACAACTTTCATAGGAAACACTTGATTCTTTTCATCCAAACCGAAAACATTTATAGAGATGTTATTTTTTCGTTCAAATTTCGGGATATCAGTCAGGCTCGTAGGAAATGAGATGCAGGTAAAGTCATATCTTTCTTGAAGATCCTTATACTTGCTAACACGTTGAGGATTCTTTTGAATGAACTTGGCAAGTACGGCGTACATAAAACATTTCTCATCTTCATAATTCTGTGGATTTATACAGGCTCCTTTAGCTCCAACAGTGGCCGGTAGAGGGATGTAACTGCTTCCTCTTAGTCCATTATTCTTGTTGATTCTAACTCGAACCCCGTCAACAGCTAATAAAGCCCAGTTGCTTCCTTTAAGTTGACTTTCCTCCATTTCAGTACAAAGTTTCTTGAATTTCCTTTCCAAGATGGCGTCCAAGTCACTTTCTAAAAATATTGCTTGGTTTGGTGTTTTAAAGGCTTTATCAGTAGTATCACCAACGGCATTCACAAACTGACATTCAGCCACGAGGTTAATTTTCACACTTTTATGAACCCTTAGCTCCTTCTGAATGGCTTGAATTATCCGCTGTTTTGATTCTTGGATATATGTGTTCAGGTCTTGGCATGTAGGGCACTGGATGAAATATGATTTCAGTCGATCCTGGAAAGCTGTTTCGTACTCTACGACATCGTCTTCATCAGGAACCATTAACAGCAATTTATGTTTGGTAGGCTCGATCTTGAGTTTCTTAGCAGCAGTTATTCTCTCGCATCGTTCTTGGTGCTCATCTCTACGACGTTCAGTACCATAAACGCCATCACAATGTTTACATTCGTAATACTGACCACATACTAGCTCGTGTCTCTTTTTATTGTAGTTTTTCAGGAAACTCTTATCACATTTACCACACTTAAATTCTTGTATAGCAGCGTCTAACAGAGCTTCCATCGCTTTAATATTCCAGTTTTTGTTATGTGCAGGCTAGTTCTTGGGGAATATATCGCTCAGCAAGTGTTTGATATACCTTTTCACTTCTCTTCTTCACCTTGATAACTTATCAACGCTACTGAAGATGAATTTCACTGCAGGAGCTGATCCGCTAAGCTATAAACACACTAGCGTAATTACAACCTAAGCTCAATCAAGCTCCATTTATACAATTAGTGCAGACCTAAAAGAAAACTTCATCATTGCCAGCAATACCGGGGTTCGAAGGTGGCGCTCCTATCGGAGAAAACCTAAAAGAAAACTATTATCTTGCTACCACAGGGGTTCGAAGATGGTTCTACTATTGGAGAAAACCTAAAAGAAAACTCTATTAATTTTCCAGTTTTCAATTATTCTTTAACTACTATACAATTCACATGAGAGAAAAAATTAGACAAATTAAAATTTAAAAAGGAAATAAATAACTAGATTTGAAGATAAAATTTAGACAATTCAAACGAGTATAAACACGACTAGGCTACGCCTTTTAGTTTTAAAGTTACATTAGGAGCTCCCATTGCCACCCGTAGACACCTCTCCTTCATCTTCAACCACGTATTCTTGATTCTTTTCACACATCTCTTAACCTAGCAGTTCTATTTTCCTCAAGTTCATCTATTACACTGTTTAACTCACCTAAGGGACGTCCTTAGGCTCCTTCACTTCATCCTCAACCACGTGTTCTTCATTCCTTTAGATACATGTTTAACCTAGTTATGTTTTTGCTATGGAGATCCGTTCTCTTTTCTTAAGTTCAATTAGTTCATTCATCTTGTTATGTTGAGTCTTATGCTTATATATTGAACTTTGTGATTTAGTCTCTGATCTGAAAGTCTATGTATTTTGGTTAAGGTACTCATCCCTTTTGGTCATGGGCCAAGTCATGATGTATGATCTTATGGGTTGAGCTTGTCAACACGCCTAAAGCATTGATATTCAGAGTTATTTAAATTAACCTGCTCAGATTCGAACCCTGATCATAAGGTGCAAAATACCATTTCAACAGCTATTTCGGGGCTAATGCATGTACGTGCTCGTTATTTAATTGCATTATCATTATTCAAACGGGAGTTATTCAACATTACAGTCATTCCATCAGAACCGGTGATCGAACCACGGGTCTCTAGGATATAGAATCATAAAACATTCACAGCATATGTTAAATGAAAATACCTGCGCTTTACCCCGCCGTTCTAAGTGCAATAGATCAGGAAATAGACCACAATTACAGAATTAAATGGACGATGGGAATTGAACCAAAGACCTCCAGAGCTATACAGTGATAGGGAATGATTGACTGCGTTAGGTATAGCCATAAAAATTTATTTCAACGCTCTAGACCCACTGGTTAGAGAGATATTCAGATTAACTGATCCAGGAATCGAACCAGGGACCCTTGAGCTATACATTGTCAGCATATATTAACTATGAAGTTAATGTTTTATTTCACCGCTCTAGGCCTTTTGGTCACAGAGATATTTAAATTAAACGATTTAGGAATCGAACCAAGGACTTCAAGTATGCGGTATAAACCCAGCAGATACCACTTAACTATATAAAATTTATAAAGTTTGTTAGAACCCGCTATCATAATTAGTTTCAGAGTTATAACGGTATTAAGAGTGCTCACTTGCGCGGGAGTCGAACCCAGGATGGGGACAATTTACCTAGCTGCCCTGAGGCGTGATGAATAGAAACGGTGGTGGTTAGCTCGTTGTTGCACTAAAAGCAGTAGGGGATAAATATATTAATTTCCTGATGCAATTCAAGGTTAATTAGGAAGTAAACATGTTTACTTACTGGATGACATTGACAGGCGTTGCGTCATATGTCTAGACATAGAGCCGCCTGGATGACCTTGAATCTGTGTTTGAAAAGACATTTATCCCCTACTGCTTTTAGTGCAACAACGAGCTAACCACCACCGTTTCTATTCATCACGCCTCAGGGCAGCTAGGTAAATTGTCCCCATCCTGGGTTCGACTCCCGCGCAAGTGAGCACTCTTAATACCGTTATAACTCTGAAACTAATTATGATAGCGGGTTCTAACAAACTTTATAAATTTTATATAGTTAAGTGGTATCTGCTGGGTTTATACCGCATACTTGAAGTCCTTGGTTCGATTCCTAAATCGTTTAATTTAAATATCTCTGTGACCAAAAGGCCTAGAGCGGTGAAATAAAACATTAACTTCATAGTTAATATATGCTGACAATGTATAGCTCAAGGGTCCCTGGTTCGATTCCTGGATCAGTTAATCTGAATATCTCTCTAACCAGTGGGTCTAGAGCGTTGAAATAAATTTTTATGGCTATACCTAACGCAGTCAATCATTCCCTATCACTGTATAGCTCTGGAGGTCTTTGGTTCAATTCCCATCGTCCATTTAATTCTGTAATTGTGGTCTATTTCCTGATCTATTGCACTTAGAACGGCGGGGTAAAGCGCAGGTATTTTCATTTAACATATGCTGTGAATGTTTTATGATTCTATATCCTAGAGACCCGTGGTTCGATCACCGGTTCTGATGGAATGACTGTAATGTTGAATAACTCCCGTTTGAATAATGATAATGCAATTAAATAACGAGCACGTACATGCATTAGCCCCGAAATAGCTGTTGAATTGTATTTTGCACCTTATGATCAGGGTTCGAATCTGAGCAGGTTAATTTAAATAACTCTGAATATCAATGCTTTAGGCGTGTTGACAAGCTCAACCCATAAGATCATACATCATGACTTGGCCCATGACCAAAAGGGATGAGTACCTTAACCAAAATACATAGACTTTCAGATCAGAGACTAAATCACAAAGTTCAATATATAAGCATAAGACTCAACATAACAAGATGAATGAACTAATTGAACTTAAGAAAAGAGAACGGATCTCCATAGCAAAAACATAACTAGGTTAAACATGTATCTAAAGGAATGAAGAACACGTGGTTGAGGATGAAGTGAAGGAGCCTAAGGACGCCCCTTAGGTGAGTTAAACAGTGTAATAGATGAACTTGAGGAAAATAGAACTGCTAGGTTAAGAGATGTGTGAAAAGAATCAAGAATACGTGGTTGAAGATGAAGGAGAGGTGTCTACGGGTGGCAATGGGAGCTCCTAATGTAACTTTAAAACTAAAAGGCGTAGCCTAGTCGTGTTTATACTCGTTTGAATTGTCTAAATTTTATCTTCAAATCTAGTTATTTATTTCCTTTTTAAATTTTAATTTGTCTAATTTTTTCTCTCATGTGAATTGTATAGTAGTTAAAGAATAATTGAAAACTGGAAAATTAATAGAGTTTTCTTTTAGGTTTTCTCCAATAGTAGAACCATCTTCGAACCCCTGTGGTAGCAAGATAATAGTTTTCTTTTAGGTTTTCTCCGATAGGAGCGCCACCTTCGAACCCCGGTATTGCTGGCAATGATGAAGTTTTCTTTTAGGTCTGCACTAATTGTATAAATGGAGCTTGATTGAGCTTAGGTTGTAATTACGCTAGTGTGTTTATAGCTTAGCGGATCAGCTCCTGCAGTGAAATTCATCTTCAGTAGCGTTGATAAGTTATCAAGGTGAAGAAGAGAAGTGAAAAGGTATATCAAACACTTGCTGAGCGACATATTCCCCAAGAACTAGCCTGCACATAACAAAAACTGGAATATTAAAGCGATGGAAGCTCTGTTAGACGCTGCTATACAAGAATTTAAGTGTGGTAAATGTGATAAGAGTTTCCTGAAAAACTACAATAAAAAGAGACACGAGCTAGTATGTGGTCAGTATTACGAATGTAAACATTGTGATGGCGTTTATGGTACTGAACGTCGTAGAGATGAGCACCAAGAACGATGCGAGAGAATAACTGCTGCTAAGAAACTCAAGATCGAGCCTACCAAACATAAATTGCTGTTAATGGTTCCTGATGAAGACGATGTCGTAGAATATGAAACAGCTTTCCAGGATCGACTGAAATCATATTTCATCCAGTGCTCTACATGCCAAGACCTGAACACATATCTCCAAGAATCAAAACAGCGGATAATTCAAGCCATTCAGAAGGAGCTAAGGGTTCATAAAAGTGTGAAAATTAACCTCGTGGCTGAATGTCAGTTTGTGAATGCCGTTGGTGATACTACTGATAAAGCCTTTAAAACACCAAACCAAGCAATATTTTTAGAAAGTGACTTGGACGCCATCTTGGAAAGGAAATTCAAGAAACTTTGTACTGAAATGGAGGAAAGTCAACTTAAAGGAAGCAACTGGGCTTTATTAGCTGTTGACGGGGTTCGAGTTAGAATCAACAAGAATAATGGACTAAGAGGAAGCAGTTACATCCCTCTACCGGCCACTGTTGGAGCTAAAGGAGCCTGTATAAATCCACAGAATTATGAAGATGAGAAATGTTTTATGTACGCCGTACTTGCCAAGTTCATTCAAAAGAATCCTCAACGTGTTAGCAAGTATAAGGATCTTCAAGAAAGATATGACTTTACCTGCATCTCATTTCCTACGAGCCTGACTGATATCCCGAAATTTGAACGAAAAAATAACATCTCTATAAATGTTTTCGGTTTGGATGAAAAGAATCAAGTGTTTCCTATGAAAGTTGTCGATGATGGACTGATTGAGCATCGTGACCTGCTTATATTAAGTAATGCTGCTGGAAGCCATCATTACGTCTATATAAAGCATTTTGAGAAACTTATCCATCAACAAAAGACTACACGGAAGGGAAAAATCTACACCTGTAAACGTTGTTTTACGCACTTTGATGATCGATATGGTGGAATTGAGAAGTTGAATGATCATAGGAAAATATGCAATCAGCACGGAGTTGCCAGGATTGTTATGCCTACAATGGAGAACTCTATCGTCAGATTCAAGAACATTGAAAGGATGCTGAAATTGCCTTATGTCATCTATGCCGACTTTGAAAGCATTCTTACCCCTTACCACAGCTGTTCTTCTAATCCCGAAACATCTTATACAGCTCCATATCAGAAGCATATTCCTATGAGTTTCTGTGTATATGTCAAACCCTCAGCCTCGATTGAAGGCCTGCAGACCGATCTTCCTACTGAACCCTACGTATATCGTGGTTATGGTGCAGCGGCGAAGTTTATGGAGTATGTAACGTCTCTTGCAAAGAAGATTAATAGTGTTTACAAAACGTATGCTCCATTAACACTAACAGATGAGCAGCAGAAGTCTTTCGAATGCTCTAGAGAATGTTACTTGTGTGGTAAAGAATTTACCGGAGAGAACTGGAAAGTACGGGACCATGACCATATAACCGGTGAATACCGAGGAAGTCTACATAATCAGTGTAATCTCGCTTGCAAAACGCCCAATTATATTCCTGTCTTCATGCACAACCTGAGTGGATATGACTCTCATTTCATTGTTAAAGAGTTAGGTTGTACTAGCGACAGAGTTGAAGTTATTCCTAGCTCCGAGGAGAGTTACATATCATTTTCCAAGTATGTTGGCGACATTAAACTCCGCTTTGTAGATACCTATCGTTTCCTTAGTACCAGCTTGGATAAACTAGCAAAAAATCTAACGTCATATCCTGAAACCCTGAAGAACTTTGGAGCAGAGAAGATCAAATTAATGACCCGTAAGGGAGTGTTCCCCTACGATTACGTCACATCATGGGATGTTTTGAGTGAGACACATCTTCCTCCGAGGGAGGCATTCTACAATAAGTTAAACAAAGAAGAAATTAGTGATGCAGAGTATGAGCATGCAAAAACCATATGGAGCCACTTCAACATTGGAACGCTAGGTGACTACAGTGATCTCTACTTAACTTCAGATGTCCTCCTACTAGCAGATGTGTTTGAGACATTCAGAGAGCAGACCCTGAAAACCCATAAAGTTGATCCTGCACATTATTTTACATCACCTGGACTTACATGGGATGCCATGCTGCTGTACACAGGAATTGAACTGGAATTACTACAGGATTATGACCAACTACTCATGGTTGAAGCAGGAATAAGAGGAGGATTATGCCAAGTTTCTCACCGATATGCAGGGGCGAACAACCACTACATGAAGGAGTATGACTCAAGTAAGCCTTCACAATATATTACGTACGAGGACGCGAATAACCAATATGGTTGGGCAATGTGCCACGCCCTTCCTTTTGGGGGTTTTAAGTGGGTTTCTCCTGAAGATATCAACCTAGAAATACTAAGAGAAGATGACCCTCTCGGATACATTTTAGAAGTAGACCTTCAATATCCTGCAGAACTCCATGACCTGCATAATGATTTACCGTTCCTGCCTGAGTGTATCAAGCCTACTGGTTCTTCTACAAAGAAATTAATTCCTCACCTTGGATCAAGAACTAAGTATGTGGTGCATTATATGACTTTGAAGCAGGCCCTTAGTCATGGATTACAACTGACTAAAATCCATAGGGTGCTACAATTTCAACAGTCATGTTGGTTAAAACCTTATGTGGAATTCAATAACCGGTTACGACAAGGATCGAGAAATGATTTCGAAAAGGATCTTTACAAACTTTTTAACAATGCCATGTTTGGAAAAACTATGGAAAACATCAGAAACCGGCTGAATATACGACTTGTCACCGACTGGAAAACATTGGAAAAACTGGTTGCTAAGCCTACATTCATTGATAGAACTATATATGGACCTAATCTGGTTGCAGTACACATGGCGTCGCGGGAGATAGTCTTCAACAAGCCTATATACATTGGGATGTGTGTGCTCGATATCTCGAAGACCTTGATGTATTGGTATCTTTATGATGTGTTAATGCCGTATTACGGGCTTGAAAATCTGAAGCTCATGTACATGGATACTGACTCTTTCATTCATCGTGTGACTACCGGAGATATATACCAGGATAAGTTACGTTTTCTGGAACATCTGGATACTGCTGATTATCCTCGCCATCACATATGCCATTCTACAACGAACAAGAAAGTATTGGGAAAATTTAAAGATGAAACCAATGGAAAAATTATTCATCGTTTTGTTGGACTGAGACCGAAGATGTATGCTCTCGACATCGATGGAGGTGTAATCAAGAAGATAAAAGGCATAAAGCATAGCGCCATTAAACAATACATCACCTTTGAGAGCTATGTGGACTGTCTTAAAAGTAGAGAAATCATAAGAACGCCAATGAACCTAATTATGTCCCGTCAACATAATGTTACGTCAGTGGAAGTGAACAAAATATCCTTATCTCCACATGATGACAAGAGAGTAATTGCAGATGATGGAGTATCCACATATGCCCATGGACATTACCATCTTTTGAACGGTGAATGAAAGAAGGAACCATAGAACAGAAAAAAAAAATTCATTCCGAGAAACAACAAACACTGGAACGTAGCTGACATCTAATCATGAAAACAGCTGAATAACGAGAGTGAGGAAGGCGTTAAGTCTACCGTTCAGAAAAACAAATTCTGACGCTGGTCCCAAGTCCAGAGAAAAAGACGAGGGGCGTCTACCTCACCACATAAGCTAACTGAGCACACTTTAATTAATGTTAAATAGGAAATTTGAAAAAAAGACCTGCTACCTCATAATCTGAAATATCCTTGAAAACATTGGAATTAGTATAAAATGATTTAAGTAGCTAAACTTGGTCTAAAAGAATCCCTGAAACGCACATAAACCTCAGAACATCTGAAAAAGCTTGAAAACAGCATTAGAACATTAGTTTAGCATTACGAAATATTTAAACACGATGTATGGGGAGGAAAAGCTTGAAAAGGACACAAGAGTATGAAGACACCAATCTGCATGAGAAAGAAACCGTATGAAAACTGGACGCCTAGAGCATTACAGATATACCTCTAACAGTAACGAAGATATCTCTGTCAACCTTGTAGCTCTGAAACCTACAGCTCTTAACCCTAGAGCTTCCAGATCATACCTCAATACCTAACCTTTAGACCCAACAGCTTTTAACCTCCTGGCCAGCAACCTTTAGCTATGAAGGTTAAAACTCTTACATCTAGATCCCTCAGATCATACCTGAATATGTAACCTCTAGATCCTACAGTCTTAAACCCTATACCGAGAGATCTAACCTCAAATCCATACAACCTAACCACCAAACCTACAGCCTTTAACCTTAAGACCTGCGAGCTTAAGCTATGAGACCTACATCCTTTAAACCCCCAGGCCCTAAGATCGTACCTCAAGACTTAACCACGTGACCAAAAGAGATGAACACCTTAACCAAATCAAAAGACATAATCACGAAGCCTAAGATATACGCATAAGACTTCAAAACATAACAAGGTAGAATAGAATTCCTGAAAGCATAGAGAAGGTACGAAGAACAAGAATCCCTAGCAACAAAAAAAAAACCTCTATGGTTAGGAAAACAGAAGCAGTTACACAAAGGGCTAAATTTACTATATAAATGCATCTAATCAGCATATATACCTCTAGCAGTGCCAAAAATAGTTCTAGGAGCTCTGACATCAGCAAGCCTCAAGAATTTTACATCATACGTACAAGTAGTTAGCGTAATACAAAATAGTTGAGCTTGAAAGATATGGGTTATATAAAGAAGAAAATGAACATGTTTAGGATAGGAAAGAATAGAACAGCTTGAGCAAAGAGAAAGGATGTCAATAGCCAAAAGAATTAGGATAAGGAGCTGTGAAAGATGGCAAAAACAAAGCAGTATATTAGGTTAGGATAAAGTGCGAGAATAGAGGAACATAAGGACATAAAACAGTCAGGTTAACAGATGCAACAAAGGATACCAATAGCAGATACACAGCTAGGTTAAGTTAAAGTGGCAAAATAGAGGAACTTCAGGAAAGAGAGCTGCTGAGTTAGGTTAGCTTAGATTATGTTAAAGAATGATGAAAGAAGGTAAAAACAAAGGAATATATTAGGTTAGGTTAAAGTGGTAGAATGCAGGAACTTAACGAAAGAGAACAGTTAGGTTAACAGATGCAACAAAGGATGCCCTTAGCAAAACACATCTAGGTTAGGATAAAGAATGATGAAAGGTATAAACAGAGGAGTATATTTGGTTATGGTAGTTTATAATAGGGTGAAATAGGAAAGCATAAGTGTAGCACTTGTCTCAAGATTAACAATCTTTTAGTCCTGGACTAGCAACCAGAACTTCAACAACATAAGACAATACCTCAACCCATACAAGATAGCCATAAGACCGTACAACCTTTATCCTTCTGACCAACGAACTTTAGCTATGCACCCTGCAACTCTTAACCCTTGAGCCCCAGATCATACCTGAAGATCTAACCTCTAAATCCTACAGCTATTAATCTCTCCGACCAGCAGTCTTTAGCTGTGAAAAAAAAACCATCAACTCCTTAACCTAGGGCCCTCTCCAGATCATACCTCGAGATCTAACCTCTAAATCCTTCAGCTTTCAATCTCCCAGACCAACAGACTTCTCCTGTGAAGAAATGCAACTCTGAACCCTAGAGCCTCAGATCATACCTCAAGACCTAACCACTAAATCTACAGCTATTAACCTCCCAGACCATCAGCCTTACCCGTGAAAACCTGCAGCTCTTAACTCTAGAGCTCCAGATCATACCTCAATACCTAACCTCTAAATTCTACAGCTATTAACCTCCCAGACCAACTTCCTTGCCTGTGAAAACCTGCAACACTTAACCCTAGAACCTACAGATCATTCCTGAAGACCTAACATCTAAATCCTACAGCTATTAACCTCCCAGACCAACATCCTCACCTGCAACTCTTAACCCTAGAACCTTCAGATCATACCTGGAGGCCTAACCTCTAAATCCTACAGCTTTCATCCTCCCAGACCAACATTCTTTACCTAAAATCCTGCAGCTCTTAACCCTAGAGACCCCAGATCATACCTTGAGACCTGACCTCTAAATCCTACAACTTTCAACCTACCTGACCAACAGTGAAAACTAGCTGTGAAAACCTGCAACTCTTAACCCTAGAGCCCCAGATCATACCTCAAGACCAAACCACTAAATCCTACAGCTATTAACCTGCCAGACCAGCAGCCTTACCTGTGAAAACCTGCAACTCTTAACCCTAGAGTCCCAAACGTTATCTCAAGACCTAACCTCTAAATCCTACAGCTAATAACTTCCCAGACCAACAGTCTTACCGGTGAAAACCTGCAGCTCTTAACCCTAGAGCCCCCCCCCCAGATCATACCTTGAGACCTAGCATCATAATATACATCAAATTAAGGGGACTGTCTAAAATAAACACTGTCAAAATATTCTAAATACATAAATTACGCATGGACGCCATCTTGCTCTTTTGGGTCTGTGCTGGAAGACTCCTTTCTATTCTACTGATATAATTATATGCAAGATAATTAGGGCCGCCATGTTTAAATTAAACAGTAAGTTTAATATCTCCCAGAGTGCGGATTTCTGGAACTTTCACGCAGCATCATATCAATTAACATCATCAACATAGTAATATTTCATAAAACCAAAGCGTCTCGTCACATTGTCAGGCTTAGTAGTGACTGGTACTAACAATCTGAAGGATATTTCCTACATTCAACGCTTCACGCAAACAGGTAGGTACATAAAAGTATTTGCATCGGCCGGGAATCGAACCCGGGCCGCCCGCGTGGCAGGCGAGCATTCTACCACTGAACCACCGATGCGTATATTAGCACAACCGTTATACCTATGTTTGAAGGCTCCTTTTCTTAAACGTTAATGCAGAAAGAATATAACAAATTTAAGAAGTCTTGTGTACGACTGAATTTTAGAAATAACTTCGTTTATACTTGAAAATAACTCAGTGAGTCCACAAATGTTCATATCTTGGTTTACTTGGTCATAAGAAAATATTATTTCCAAGGAACACACACTTGGTACGAAAGCATTTTGTATACAAGTCCAATTCCCAGACTGCATTCTTTTAAATTTGCTTGTTATAGTATCCTTGAGCAATATAGATTAGGAGTTGATGAGAGCTCTACTTCTACAAATCGCACACTTGCAAACTGCAGTCAAGTGCAACATGGTCAGTAATCAGTCAACTTTGACATCACACCGGTAAGCGTGCTAGGCCTACCTCATCCTTCATCATAAAGGCATTTGACTGCAATCGCTGATATCCATCAGAAGGACATGGACTTTGAATGAAATCCCTCACTGATGTGATGCTATGAAACTTGCGAGAAACCTGGCAAGGGATTAGAGGAATCGCTGCATTTATACTTTAATAATCCCCACTTTAAGGTATAAAACACAACTTCAATGTACATGATGTTAAGAAATACCAAATATTGTCTTCTATGGTGGCATCAGCTATACAACTAATGAATATTTACTATCCTGACGCAATACTTCAACTTATACCAAAGTTTAACAGCTCCCACAACTTTGACTTTCAGAATTTTCACGTAAAATCATATCAACATCACCAACATAATAATACTTCACAAAACTAAACCATCTAGTCATTATGCCAGGCTTATATATCTCCAGTTATAACAATTTGAAGGAGATTTTTTTTTCTAATTTACCTCCTCCAACGTTAAGTCATATCGGACGATGAATGAAATGGGTGAAATGATGCACAAATGAGTCCGAGTTCCATATAGCTTAGAGTTACCCGACATACATCTTTCAGCATAAGGGAAATCCCTGGAAAAAAACCTACACAGGTAACTCACCATGACCGAGATTCGAACTCGGGACCTCTTGAACGCGAGGAAGACACGCTACCATCTACGCTACCGAGGTGGGCCATAGCCGGGATATGAACCACGGATCTTCTGGTCTCCGTTCAGTCGTTCTAAACCTTGAGATACTATGGCCAACGTAAAGGAGATTAGGAACACCTCAGGCAAAGAGCTGGCTATATAGAATTATATGCATCGGCCGGGAATCGTTCCCGGGCCGCCCACGGGGCAGGCGAGCATTCTACCACTGAACCACCGATGCCGGTATGAATTATGCATTGTGCCTCCTTTGGTAAAGGCATTCTAAATACTTAGACCTAAGATTCCCTTTGACAATGGCTTTGGAGAAAAAATTTAACAAGTCTTGTGTGCGAATGTCTTCCACGAATATTTTCACTTTTACTTGATAATAACTCAGTCAGTTCTTCACAAGTATTTCCAATATTAGCTAAAGGATTTTCGTAAGAAAATGCTATTTCCCAGGGAAACACATTCGATACAAAGGCATCTGGTGTCGATGTTTGATTCCCAGGCCTCATTCTTTTAAACTTGCATACCATGGTATCCTTGAGCAATTCAGAATACGAGTTGATGGGAAATGCACTCTAGTGCATCATGGCATTCAACTTGACATCACACCGGCTGCCATACTTGGCCTATCCTATTCTTTATCATAGAATAATTTGTCTGCATTCCCTGATACTCGTCATCAGACGAGGCCTTTGAATGAAGTCCCTCTAATGATCACACTGATCTGATCCTCTGAAGCTTTCGAGAAGCTACTAGTGGATTAGAGGATTTACTATATTTATACTCTTACTTTAATATTCCCCACATTAAAGGATAAAACACAACTTCAATGTACATGTTGTTAAGAAATACCAAATTTGTCTACTTTGGTTTCTAGAAGATTTTCCGGCAACGTGGATATTTGTGAATCTACACAGAATATGTATTCTATCCTTAAGATTCAACTTTCTAACACTCTTAAAATAGTCACAAAAATATTAATAATAATTTCAGTAAGAAAAGAGTACGCCGAAAGAAGTACCTGTTCCTCCTAACTCTCGTCCTAAAGTAAGTGAAATTCGAAAGGAAAAAATTCTTATCGAGCATGACAGGACAGGAACCTGCAAGCTTTGTAACCGAAATACGACCACTTGTCCATTAGGCCACGTGGTGCTTGATAATCCTCATTTCAGCTCCTTTAATACTAAAAAATATAACAAAATTGTACTCCCTTTTCAGCTTTTGCTCGAACTACTTTAACACTAAGTGCTCCACTAGAAGACCGGTTGTCGGGTGTGACTCTACGATTTTGCTATACCAATATATTCCATTAAGTGAAACTAGAGCAGCAGGAAGAACTTATTCAACATTGGCATTGTTCGATCACTCAGTCTTTCCCCCCAGGGGCCTACTTCGATAGGTACGGGTTTGGCGCACCCGGGGTCCCGAGCCAACAGTCTCCCTCGTGTGGGCTCCTCATCGTGGCTGAGAGAGACGGTCAACAGGCCCACCCTGGCCGTGCGTGGAGACCATTAGATTCTTTTTAGATTCTTTTCTAGTTTAGAGTTTAGGATTTAGTGAACGAAAGTTTTAGTAGGGTAGGATTGATTTTTTTATGTACGTGTATTTTTAATAGGTTTTGTTACACTTGTATAGTTTTTAGAAAGTTTTATATCTGGCTTTTGCCATGACTAGTTTTTTAAAGGACGCTGATGACCGCCGTAGTTGATCGCCCTTATATACATATATCATCGTCATCATCATCATCATCATCATCATCATCATCATCATCATCATCATCACTCAGTCTTTCTCCAATGTCATACATGCTATATCCTCGACCTTAATGTTTACTCCACGATAATACACAATACTGTCTTTATGTTTCACAGTAACATGCATATTATGTTTGTTTTTATAAATCCTTTCATTGTGGTTTGTACATCCATTTTTCAAATCCGGATTTGCCAAATAGTTGTGCGATGGAAACATCAGCTATTTTGGTATGACGAACTGCTCTGTACTGCTCTGTGAAATTCTTATTGAAGCCTAACTCATATTCCGACTATATATACCCAAAACATTACTCTGCCGAAACCAGGGATTGAACCAGGGACCTTTAGATCTTCAGTCTAACGCTCTCCCAACTGAGCTATTTCGGCTTGACGTTTGGTGCACAACGTAGCTTTCATATCTTGGGTCTTCTTAAAATGTGTCCTTACACAAAGTATGCTTGCACATTCAGATCGCCAATACAAAACTTTGTTAGCCGAACTATTTCTGTTGGTTAACCAAGCAGTATTATGCTAGAAGTTATATTTCCTAAACACCAAGTATTCCAGTTTCACTCGGTACAGCGCTCAGCC
>CM060947.1:62955058-62976933 GCA_030765055.1 Mantis religiosa | reverse complement strand
CATTATGCAATTAAATTCAAAGAACTTTAAAACTGTTAGTAATCGCTGAAAGGTTTAAAGCTGTTATCATCTTACAAGTTTAACGAACTTAAATATGAGAACACATTTGGTATTGCTGTATACAGGAATAACATAAATAATTATTTATTCCGTCGGCCAGAGGAAAGTTAAATCACAAACATAATAATTATTTACCAAAATTAATTATAATGTGGTAAATGTCGTTTGGAAGCTGATATGTTTATTAGAAATATATGTGAAATGCCGTACAAAATAATTACACAATGTGTCTTCAATATAGTATCATCATCAACGTGTCCATCATGTTTACTTAACACCAAACACTAAGCAGAGCTGAACCTTTCGTTTTATTTTGCTACATACAGTATTATCAATATTGCCCGTCCATGTGGTGTGGTACCTATGACTCATGTTTAAAAAGTGCCACTACTTCAATATAAGTATTACTTCCTTACTATAACGTTGTTAGCTGACCACCACACAATACACTTATGCTTGTCTCTGTAACTTAGGAGATAACCTGTCTGCCCACGTCAAGATTTCTCGAGTTGGAATGTCGGTCAGTGTGAGTTATCTGGATACAAGCTTTCCGTATCCTCAAGGTAAATATCTGGTAACACTAAGCTCTATGAACCCTGGGCTTATTGAGAACCATTTCACAGATTTCATTCATCCTGCGACTTTACTTAACGCTAGATGATGTATATTTTATTAAAAAAAGCATAATACAAATTCCGATATTCTATTATTTAATATTATACTTTATAACCACGTGCTTATAATAAATATAACGGTATCTCAGACTACTGCAATGTTAATGTAAGGTTAGTTGTCTAATTGTAAAATAAGTGTTGATTGGCTACCATTTCGCATATTCGTCATGGTATACCTTTACGGCTGCATAATTACCTTTGCAGTGCAGTGCATTACAGTTTATAGCTTTCTTAAAAAAACAGTTATTGTATCTACGCACCAGGAGAAATTCCGCAACTTTATATTACGCGGGTAGACCCACCTCTCAAATATTAGATTTACCTGCCGATTGAGGGAGGCCTCAAAACTGCTGTTGGTACATCAAATACGATCGAAAGTCACTAGGGGAATCATATATAAACTTGCTCTATCAGCGATGCTACTGATGGCATCAAATTTTGCACGATAAAAATTACAGATAAAAATGAACACCATGTATGGATATTACATATATCGAATTACTCAATACATTTTATACAATTTGATTGTAAACTTTTGTTGAGGTTTACTGTTGTTAGCGGCAATACCTCACGACCTAAACTTAATAACAGAACACATATCGTTTTCAAATTATTATATCTTTGTTTGTGTATCTCGCTATAATTATATGCAAGATAATTAGGGCCGTCATGTTCAAATTAGACCGTAAGTTTAACATCTCTCAGAGTGCGGATTTCTGGAATTTTCACGCAGCATCATATAAATTAACATTCATCAACGTAATAATATTTCATAAAATCAAAGCGTCTCGTTCACTTGTCAGGCTTAGTAGTGACTGGCACTAACAATCTGAAGGAGATTTGCTACATTCCACGCCTCACGCAAACAGGTAGGTACATAAAAGTATTTGCATCGGCCGGGAATCGAACCCAAGAGAGATATTGGTCTATAATTTGAAACGTTATTTCGTTCGCCTGTTTGAAAAGAGGTTTAACAATTGAGTATTTCATCCTGTCAGGGAAAATACCAGTCTTTAGAGACTCTCATATCAATTAACGTCACTAACTTAGCAATACCTAATAAAACTAAAGCATCTCTACACATTGTCAGACTTAGCTATGACTGGTATTAACATTTTGAAGGAAATTAGTAACACTAAATGCCTCACGCAAAGAGGTAGCTAAATAAAACTACTTGCATCGGCCAGCAGTCGAACCCGGCCGCCCGCGTGGCAGGCGAGCATTCTACCACTGAACCACCGATGCATATATTACGGTAAGCGTTATACCTACCTTTGAACTCTTTCTAAATATTCAGACCTGCTATTCATTTTGCCCAACGTCATTGTAGAAAGTATATGATAAATTTAAGAAGTCTTGTGTGACTATCTTCCAGAAATAACTTCGTTTACACTTGAAAATAACTCACTGAGTCCACAAATGTTCATATCTTGGTTTACTTGGTCTAAAAAAAATATAATTTTCAAGGAAAACACATTTGATACAAAAGCATTTTGTATAGAAGTCCAATTCCCAGACTGCATTCTTTTAATTTGCTTATTATGGTATCCTTGAGCAATATAGATTAGGAGTTGATGAGAGTTTAACTTCTGGAAAAGTACAAATTGCACACTTGCAGACTGCAGTCAAGTGCATCATGATCAGTAATCAACCTTGACATCAAATCGGTAAGCGTGCTAGGCGTACCTCATCGTTTATCATAGGTACATTTTACTGCAATCGCTGATATCCATCAGAAGGACGTGGCCTTTGAACGAAATCCCTCTAATGATCACACTGATGTGATCCTCTGAAGCTTACGAGAAATCTGGTAAGGGATTAGAGGAATCCTTGTATTTATACTTTAATAATCCCCACATTAAGATATCAAACACAACTTCAATGTACATGATGTTAAGAAATACCAAATATTGTCTTCTTTGGAGGCATTAGCTGTACAACTAATGAATATTTACTAGCCTGACGCAATACTTCAACAAAAGTAAACTTAATAACAGAATTATTGTTTTACAATATTATTTTTCTTTGCATACATATCTCGTATAAATGTATGGAGGATAATTCATTGCATTAAGTTCAACTTATACCAAAGTTTAACTGCTCCCACAACTTGGACTTCCAGAATTTTCACGTAAATCATATCAACATCACCAACATAATAATGCTTCACAAACTAAACCATCTAGTCATAATGCCAGAATAATTTGTCTGCATTCCCTGATACTTGTCATAAATCGTGGCCTTTGAATGAAATCCCTCTAATGGTCACTCAGATCTCACCATCTGAAGCTTTCGAGAAAGCTGGTAACTGATTGGAGGAATCTCTGTATTTATACTCGTACTTTAATAATCCACATGAAGGGATAAAACACAACTTCAATATACATGTTATTAAGAATTACCAAACTTGTCTGCTTTGGTTTCCAGAAGATTTCCCGGCAACGTGAAAATTTGTGGATCTACACAAAATATGTGTTCTATTCTTAAGATTCAACTTTCTAACATTCTTAAAATAGTCACAAAAATATTAATAATACTGTTAGTATGCGAAGCGTACGCCGAAAGAAGTACTTGTTCCTCCTAACTCTAGTCCTAAAGTGAGTGAAATTCGAGAGGAAAAAATTGTTATCGACCATGACAGGACTGGAACCTGCAAACTTTCGATCCGAAGTCCGACGCCTTATCCTTTGGATCCGAAGGCCACGTTGCCCTTGATAATCTTCGTTTCAGCTTTTTTTGTATTATGAAATAAGAAAAAAATTGACTCCCTTTTCAGGTTTTGCTCCAGCTACTTTAGCACTAAGTGCTCTTCTAGAATCCCATTTGTCGGATGTGACCTCTACGAGCTCAGTAATTTTGCTATACTAATACATATATCCCATTAATTGATACTTGATCTCCAGGAAGAACACATTCATTAGAGGCATTTTTCAATCGCTGAGTATTTCTCCAATGGCATGTATGCCTTAATGTGTACTTCACAATAATATCCAATATTGTTTTATCTTATTCAAGCACATGCATATTATGTTTGTTTTTGTAAATCCTTTCATTCTGTTTTGTAAAGCCATCCTCCAAATCCAGATTTTCCAGATAGTTGTGCGACGGAACCATGGTAATATACCCTCGTTAATAATAACCAAATAGTCATTCCTGGAAAAAGGCATAGTATAACACTTTAAGAGAACAGTGTCATTCGCCTTTTCAGCTACTTTGGTATAACGAACTGCTCTGTGAAATTCGAATTGAAGCCTCATATTCCGGCTAGATATAGCCAAAACAAAATACTCTGCCGAAACCGGGATTGAACCAGGGACCTTTAGATCTTCAGTCTAACGCTCTCCCAACTGAGCTATTTCGGCTTGACGTTGGGTAAAGAACGCACCATTCATATCTGACGTCTTCTTAAAGTGTGTCCTTACACAAAGTATGCTTGCACATACAGGGACACAAGGATCGCCAATCCAAAACTCTGTTAGCTGAAATATTTCTGTTGGTTAACCAAGCAGTCCTCTGCTAGAAGTAAGTTATATTTCGTAAACACTAAGTGGTTCAGTTTCACTCGGTACAGCGCTCAGCTCCGAAGGAACGTGGAACATATTTACACAATGTGATTGTTTAAACGTTTGTTGGAATGCATTCTTTCATTCAAGTCACGTCTGCCAGCAATTTTCCTTGTGCACGACACGATATTTGAAAGCTCTCCGTAACTAAGCGTTTAGATATATTGCAAATCGTAGGTTGAGTATACTTTAACGACAGTTACCTATATTCAAGCAGCAAATATTAGAATCGCTTCTAAAAACAACGTTTTGTAGTAGCACAACGACTATGAGAATCCACTTGTTCTAATCGGTTATTCACGTCTGCTTGTGAGTTTATCCGCTCCTTATAACATCCGTCCTAATTTTTGCAAGAAATATTCCTTCATAAGTTTCTCCTGGTACTTATCTGCGATTTTATTGAAGGAGTTTGATAACCCTCCAGACAATTCTACAGAAAACTTACTAAAGAGTTACTGTCATTAGTGGCAATACCTGTACAAATAATTGAGTTTTACTATAGTGACACAGTGCATCAACACAAATGAACTTAATAATAGAATCATTGTTTTCAAATGTTATTTTCCTATTTTGGCTATCTCGATACAATTCATTAAGTTCATTATGTTTAAATTAGACCGAAAGTTTAACAAAATCTCCCAGAGTGCGGATTTCAAGAATTTTCACGAAGCATCATAACAATTAACGTCATCACATAGTAATATTTCATAAAATTAAAGCATCTCGTCACACTGCTAGGCCTAGCTATGACTGGTACTAACAACTTTAAGTACATTAGCCACACAACATCTTCACGCAAACAGGTAGCCATGTAAAACTACTTGCATCGGCCGGATCGAACCCGGTCCGCCCGCGTGGCAGGCGAGCATTCTACCACTGAACCACCGATGCACCTGCAGTAAAGATTGTGCAACCTTTTGTAAATTGCATTATAAGTATTCAAACCTGTAATTGCTTTTGTCCAACATCATTTCAGTAAGTAATAACTTTAGGAAGTCTTGTATGCAGTTATCTTCCAGAAATAACTCAATATACCTGAAAATAACTCACTGATTTCTTCACAAATAGTTCATATTTTAGCTAAGCAATTTTCATCAGAAAATCCTATTTCCAAGGAAAGGACTATTGACACAAAAGCATTTTGAGTTTTAGATATTTCATGTGTATTGTGGACTCGCATGGCAATATTTTTCCTTTATATTTTTCTAAAAACTTCTTGAAAATAACTATTTTCTACTTACAAGAAAAGTATTTTTGCTTCTACCATCATATTACACTTATAAAAACAAAAGCTAATGTAAACTTCTGCATTAACGTTAGACGCTGAGGTACGTACATTTCTCTCTCTCTCTCTCTATCTCTCTCTCGCACTCGCTTCCTCTCTCTCTCTCTCTCTCTCTCTCTCTCTCTCTCTCTCCTCTCTCTCTCTCTCATCTCTCTCTCTCTCTCTCTCTCTCTCTCTCTCTCTCTCTCTCTCTCTCTCTCTCTCTCTCTCTCTCTATTTTCTCTGTTTACCAACAGCACGAGGTGATGACTAATCCTTGTTTCACATAAGCTTGCCCCGTATCTCGTAGCGGTCACGTCACCTTATCACATCTCATTGGCTGCTATTGCAGTATAGACTGTAGTGCGGTAAAAATTAGTTCGTTATTTAACATGGTGATATATCTTTGTATGTTGGAAGAGAATTGTCAAATTATATTTTCGTAACTGTTTTAATGAAATATATTACGCAACAGAATTGATTTATCTGAAATGCATGTTAATCCTTAAACGAAGTAAGCAGGAGGTGCCTTTGCTCTCAAGCACGTGACACGATACCACATGATTTAGCGTTAGTGATAACATATTTGGTTATATGACTTTTATCACTGACCTTCTTTTCAACTCGATTAGTCATATATCGCCATTTGAAGGTGTATTGTGCCGAGTCAGAGAGCTAAATTATTTTATTGATCGTTTATTGCGCGTGTACTTATTATATGTATAACGGCAGAGTCTAGCCAGTTTTTAGCTGAAGCACCGCAAGGGAAAGCCTTTAAAAGCGGCGAAAAAAGAATTGTGGCGCATATGTTTAATGAACTCACAGAGAAGAATCCGTCTTTGTCAGTGAGAGAAGTCGAACAGCTGTGCTCTGAACTTACAGGTGTGTTAGATGCGTAGGAACATCGCGACGTGAAATTGAGACAACAGGAAAACTTACCACTCCAGGGGGGATATTGTTGTGTGGCGACGACGTTATATAAGGAAAGTCAGACTGTCTCTGGATACAAATCGCAAAATATACTAACTTGACGAGACTTGGGTGAATGAAGAACACACGACAAGTATGGCGTGACACGACTTTTAAGACTGAAAGACAAGCATTTTTGCAAGGTATGTGTGCTTGTTTTGAAACATCCCAGTGGAAAAGGCCGAAGGCCTTTCATTATAAACTCGTTTCAGTTTCATCGCTCATTCATTTTCAGCTTGCTCAGTTTCATTATAAACTTCATTATTTTTGCATGCACCACCTATGGCCTATGGCGCGAAAGCATTAGCCAATTAGGGTGAGGGAAGGTAGCTGCACGCGGAGTGATACATGTCAGCGGGGCAAGGTTATATGAAACAGAGATTAGCTCAGTTGATGATCTATACCTCGTGCACGACTAACTTCCTGAATTTTTGCCTAAACTACCTGGCCCTAATTATAACATAGTTATTAATACACCGAGCAGTCATTCTTGAACCAGGGCATAGCCGAACCTGAGGGATTTACAACTTCATTATCATATTGCTATTTCAGCTAGTTTGGTATTACAAAGTCTCTGCGATGTTCTGAGAAATTCGTAATGAATCCTAGCCGTATTCGGAGACGATATTCTCAAACAAAATATACTGTCGAAACCCGGTACCTTTAGATCTTAGTTTAATGGTCTTCCAGCTGAGCTATGCGGCTTGCTCAAGTATCCCCACCTCTGCTGCAGGGAACTTTGATTGCGTAACTCTCTCAATTCTACCTATTACTGAGTAACGAAGGAGTAATGCAAGAAATAATTATACTTTACACACACGAGGTGGTCCAATTTCACTTGCTACAGCGCTAAGCTCCGAAATAACAAGGAACTTATTAACACAATTTGTTCATTTAAGCGTTTGTTGTAACTATTGCTTTAATTCAAGCCGCGTCTGTCACTTATTTTCCAGAACAGGACAAGATATTTGAAATCTCACTCTTGTAATAAAGTGCTTTAGAAATATAGAATCTTAGAATTGAACAAACTTTAACAAAAGCTACCTAAAGTTAAGCGGCAAATAGTAGAATCTCAAATATCGTGCTGCTAAAAACAAAGTTGTGATGTTACTGTAGAACGACTATGAATCCACTTGTTCTAATAAGTTATTCACGTCTGCTTATAAATTTAGCTCTTTCTTGTTCCATTCATCCTACTGTTTTCCAGATAACTGCTTCAGAAGTCACTCCCCATACTTATATGTGATTTTATTAAAGGAGTTTGAGAAACTCTCAATACATTTATTATTTTAATACAATTTCTATACAACCTTTGTAAAGATTTACTCTTTGTAGGCGGCATTACCTGTCCAAATAAGGTATATTTACTATGCTGACACAATACTTCAACTGTAATCAAAATAATAACACATCGCGATATAATTTTATGCAGGATAATTAAGCCCATTATCTTCAAATTCAAGCGAAAGTTCGACAACAGCTCCCAGAGTGCGATTTCTAGAACTTTCACGCAGCATCATATCAATTAACGTCACTAACTTAGCAATACGTAATAAAACTAAAGCGTCTCTACACATTGTCAGACTTATATATGACTGGTACTAACAATTTGAAGGAGATTAGTAAACACTAAATGCCTCACGCAAAGAGGTAACTAAATAAAAAAGTTGCATCGGCCGGGAATCGAACCCGGACCGCCCGCGTGGCAGGCGAGCATTCTACCACTGAACCACCGATGCATGTTTTACAAGAGGCATTATTACTCCATTTCAAGGATTTCAAAATATTAAGACCTGTGATTTCTTTTTCCCCAACAGCTTAGGGGGAAAAATTTAGTAAATTTAATATGTCAGTCTTCCAGAAATAGCTCCGTTTGTACTTGAAAATAACTCAGTGAGTTCTTCACAGATGTTCATATCTTGGCTTACTTGGTCTGAAGAAAATCCTATTTCCAATCAAAATTAATTTGATACAAAGTGTTTTGTGCAGATGTATGATTTCCTATGTTCTCTTAAATTTGCCTATCATTGTATCCTGGAGCAATACAAGTTGCTAATTGATTAGAGCTCAACTTCTGGAAAAGTATAAATCACAAACTTCGGAACTACAGTCAAGTTCGTCATGGTCAGCATTCAGCGTTGACATCACACCAGTAAGTGTACTTGGTCTACCTCATCCTTTATCATAAGGACATTTGATTGCAATCGTTGATATTCATCAGAAGGAAGTGACCTTTGAATAAAATCCTTCTTATTATCACACTGATCTGATCCTCTGAAGCTTACGAGAAAGCTGTTAAGGGATTAGAGGAATCGCTACAGCTATACTTTTATAAACCCCACATTAAGGTATAAAACACAAATAAATTGCACGTGTTGTTTAGAAATACCAAATTTGTGTTCTTTTGTTTCTAGAAGATTTCGCAGGAACGCGGAAATTTTTGCGACTACCACAATTCTATTCCTAAGAAGCACCTTTCCAACAGTATTAAAATAGCCACAAAAAGAACAATAATAATTTCACTAAGCAAAGCGTACGCCGAAAGAAGTACTTCTTTCTCCTGAATTCTCGTCCTAAAGTTGTAGGAGTTATTTTAGATACCTCAGGTTTTGTTAGGTATAGTCAAAGATATTAGCATTTGTAATAAAATAAAGAAGTAGCGTAAAGTAAGTAACGGTGTAACCATCACAACGCAACATGATAATTTGTAAAATGTTTTAAAATATTTTGTTCTTCTGCTTATGAAAGCCTTAGGGGTAAGACGTGTACTTGTCTTTTCGAGTATGTGCAGAAACAACTTTGTGTATGCATCAAAGATACATAAGTAGCGTCTGCTCTAGAAAAGAAATAGTTCACCGTTATATCTACCGCTGGTTGTAAAAGACTACATTAGCAATACTTGTAATTGTTTCAAAGTATTTAAAATTGTTTATTAGAAACTAAATTTCTATCTTGAAACAAGAATTCTTAAAAAAAGAAAACGATCTCATCACTCAACTATTACAGATGCGCCTAATTATCCAGAGTTGCAGGAGAAATTTCTAGATTTCTTCAAGATCGTCACCAAAGGTGAGAAATTAATCTGCATTTCAACATCATCATACAAACATTCAGCGTCAAGATGGCTTCACAACCTGCGGCTTCAAGATAATCCACTCGGAGTTCATCACATCATCATCCTTCCAAAATATTCGCATCAAAGTATGTGATATTCGAGAGGACAAAATTCTTATCGACCGTGACAGGATTCGAACCTCCAATCTTTGGATCCGAAGTCCGACGCCTTATCCATTAGGCCATACGGTCCTTGAGAACCGTCGTATCAACGTTTTCTATATTATGAAATAGAACAAACTTGTACCCCCTTTTCAGCTTTAGCTGCAACTACTTTAACGCCAAGTGCTTCTCTAGAAGCGCCTTTGTCGGATGTGACCTCTACGACCTCAGTAATTTTGCTATACAAATATATTCCATTTAGTGAAACTTGAGCAGCAGGAACAACGTATTGATTAGTGGCATTTTTTGATCACATAAGTCTGTATCCAGTGTCATACCTTCAGCCTTAATATGCACTTCACAGTAATAAACTATATTGGCTTTAACTTATTTAGGCTTACACATTATGTTTAAATGTTTATAAATCCTTTCATTGTGGTTTCAAAAAATACATTTTCCAAATCCGAGATTTCCAGATAATTGTGCAACTGAACCATGGTACTATAGCCCCCTTAATAATACACCAAGTAGTCATTCTTAAAAAAGGACATAGCCAACACCTTAACAAAACAGTCTCGTACTGTCATTTCAGCTATTTTGGTATGACGAAGTGCTCCGCGCTTCTCTGCGAAATTCGTATTGAAGCCTAAGCCATATTGAGGTTAGATATTCCTGAACAAAATACACTGCCGAAACCCGGGATCGAACCAGGGACCTTTAGATCTTCAGTCTAACGCTCTCCCAACTGAGCTATTTCGGCTTGATGGCTGAAATAGAACACATTTCTTTTCTGGAACCTGCTTGAACTGCATACTTACACATTCAGGGACACAAGGATCGCCAATCCAAAACGCTGTTAGCCGAACTATTTCTGCCGGTTAACCAAGCAGTTCTATGCTAGAAGTAAGTTATATTTCCTTAACACTAAGTGGTCTAGTTTCACTCGGTACAGCGCTCAGCCTCGAAGTAACGTGGAACTTATTTACACAATATGTTTATTTAAGCGTTTGTTAGAATGCTTTCTTTCTTTCCGGTCACGTCTCCGTGAATTTTCCTTGTATACGACAAGATATTAGAAATCAAACTGTTGTGACAAAGTGCTTTAGAAATATTGCAAATGCTAGGTTGAACACACTTTAACAAAAATTACCCATATTTTACTAGCAAATAGTAAAATCGCAAATGGCATGCTATTAAAAACAACGATGTAATTGTAGAACGTGAAGCTGATGTTGCATATGTAGACATATTAGGTAAACATGGCCATCTGTAATTCAACTTAAGTTAATAACCAAGCAGGCCATGTAGATGATGCAACAAATGCTTAGGTTTATTGAAATCCCAAATTGTGACGTAGGACCAAGCAGAATTAAGTATTACGGTAACTTAGCAACCAAAACAGAAAAAAGAAAAATGATTTTATTCTTAAATTTTTTCTTATGGCTTGAACTCTCGAAGAGGGTAGACGTATTTTCGGTAAAAAACTTCTTGTAACTATGAAATATGTAGTGTTTAACGCCAGCTTTTACTACATACGGCACCGCAGGCGGTGACACTGATGATGCATGAGATGAAGATGGAGCACCGGTGGAATGAGATGGCGGGAGAAACCGGAGGTCCCGGAGAAAACCCGCCCCAACGCCGTGTTGTCCACCACAAATCTCACTTTGCGGTCGCCTGGGATCGAACCCGGGCCGCCTTGGTGAGAGCCAAGCGGTCTAACCACTGAGCCACGGCGTGGCCTTCTAACCATGAGAAGTTATTGGAGTTCATAATTTATGAACGTTTAGTAAACGTTTAAAATATACATCGAAGACGCGAAGCTACGATAAATAATTAAAGTAAGAAACCATTGCATCATTTATAAATAAAATGAGAAAATTAATATATAGTAAAGTGCTATACACATCAGTGGAAAAAGTCGCATGTAAAGAAGAAAATGATGTCGAGCAATACAATTCCAAGTAAAGTGAAACGGTATTAATTATTTTATTCCATAGTTGCCCAAAAGTGAAATCCCTTTTGTATCGATACCACGCCTGAGAAGTTTCACGTCTCATCGCTGGCCGCAGCTGCCGGAGAGAGGATTTATAGAAATCTTCGAGAACATCTTCACGGCTTTTAGACGAAAGGTTCATCAATTCTACATCAAGGTAAGGTTTGGCATCTACACGCATCGCCACACCGAGGGAACGCGAAACTTTTGCGCGTGTGGAGCGTAGACCGCACGAAGGGGCGAATCCAACTTCAGATATGTCACCGCATCGTGTGATATAAATCCAACCCACGCGGAGGGGAACCGCCCCAAACGGTTATAAGAATCCACTTGTTCTAATCAGTTATTCACGTCTACTTGTGAATTTATCTGTTCCTTGTTCCATCCTTCCTACCGTTTTCTAAGTAAGAGATTCAAGAGCTGCTCCTCATTTATATATAGATATTACATATATGGAATTACTCAATACATATAATACAATTTGTATGTAAAATTGTGTTAATATTTACTGTTGTTGGCGGCATTACCTGCACAAACTTGAACTTAATAACAGAATATAGATTGGAAAGGTAGATTCAGACTGAAAAATTCAACGCCATAGCCGGGATTTGAACCAAGGTCCTTCTGGTCTTCGTCCAGCCGCTCTAATCATTAAGCTACTATGGCCAACGTGGCGACATTGCATTAAATGGTAAGGCATTCAATTTTTAAGTCTGACTCTACCTTTCCATACTTTCGCCTACACACGGTCAGTGTGAAAGAACAATTAATTTCCAAGAATATAGATTGTTTTCAGATATTATTATCTTTGTATATCTCAATATAATTATATGCAAGATAAATTTGGGCCTTTATGTTTAAATCAGACCGAAAGTTAAACATCTCCCAGAGTGCAGATTTCCGGAATTTTCACGTAGCATCATAACAATTAACATCATCAACATAGTAATATTTCATAAAACTAAAGCGTCTCGTCACATTGTCAGGCTTAGCAATGACTGGTACTAACTATCTGAAGATTTGCAACACCACACGCCTCACGCAAATAGGTACCTAAATAAAACAACTTGCATCGGCCGGGAATCGAACCCGGGCCGGCCGCGTGGCAGGCGAGCATTCTACCACTGAACCACCGATGCATGTTTTCGGAAAAGCGTTATACATACTTTTGAGGCTTTCCAAATATTCATACTGTTATTCCTTTCGTCCAACGTCAGTGCAGAAAGAATATAATAAATTTAAGATGTCTTGTGTGCGGCTATTTTCCAGAAATAACTTCGTTTACGCTTGAAAATAACTCAGTGAGTCCACAAATGCTCATGTCTTTCTTTGCTTGGTCATAAGACAATATTATTTCCAAGAAAAACACATTTGATACAAAAACATTTTGTATAGAAGTACAATGACCTACACCATTCTTTTCATTGGAAGATTTGACTACATTCCCTGATATTCATTAGAAGGACGTGGCCTTTGAATGAAATTCCTCTAATTATCACTCTGATCTGATTCTCCAAAGCTTACAAGAAATCTGGCAAGGGGTTTGAGGAATCGCAGAATTTATACATTAATAACTCCCACATTAAGGGATAAAATACTAATTTAATGTACATATTGTTAAGAAATACCAAATTTGTCTTCTTTGGTTTCTAGAACATTTCGTGGGAACGCGGCAATACAATTCTATTCGTAAGAAGCAAATTTCGAACACTTTTTAAATAGCCATTAAAAATATTAATAATAATTTCACTAAGCAAAGCGTACGCTGAAAGAAGTACTTGTTTCTCCTGAATTCTCGTCCTAAAGTAAGTAATATTTGGCAGCAAAAATTCTTATCGACCGTGACAGGATTCGAACCTGCAATCTTCGTATCCGAAGTAGACGCCTTATCCATTAGGCCACACGGTCGGTGGTACTACAGCTCTCAGTGTCTTTATTATCAATATAACAAAGTTGTACCCCATTTTCAGCTTTTGCTAGATCTACTTTAACATTAAGTGCTCGTCTAGAAGACCGTTTGTCAGATGTGACCTCTACGAACTCAGTCATTTTGCTATACCAATATATTCCATTTAGTGAAACTTGAGCAGCAGGAAGAACGTATTCATAAGTAACATTTTTGGATCACTTAAGTCTGTCTCCAATGTCATACCTGCTATATCTTCAGCCTTAATATGCGCTTCATAGTAATATCCAATATTGACTTTAACTTATTGAGGCTTACACATTATGTTTCAATGTTTATAAATCCTTTCATTGTGGTTTCAAAAAAGCCATTTTGCAAATCCGAGATTTCCAGGTAATTGTGCAACCAAACCATGATATTATAACGTAGTTAATAATACACCAAGTAGTCATTCTTGAAAAAAGGACAGCCAAACACCTAAAGAGAACAGTCTCATGCTGCCATTTCAGCTATTTTGGTATAACGAATTGCTCCGCGCTTCTCTGCGAAATTCGTATTGAAGCCTAAGCCATATTGAGGCTAGATATTCCTAAACAAAATACACTGCCGAAACCCGGGATCGAACCAGGGAGCTTTAGATCTTCAGTCTAACGCTCTCCCAACTGAGCTATTTCGGCTTGATGTCTGAAATAGAACACAATTCTTTTCTGTAGCCTGCTTGAAGTGCATTGTTATACACAGTATACTTACACATTCAGGGACGCAAGGATCGCCATTCCAAAACTCTGTTAGCTGAACTATTACTGCTGGTTAATCAAGCAGTTCTATGCTAGAAGTAAGTTATATTTCCTTAACACTAAGTGGTCCAATTTCACTCGGTACAGCGCTCAGCCCCGAAGGAATGTGGAACTTATTCACAAAATATGTTTGTTTAAACGTTTGCTGGAATGCATTTAATTCTTTCGAGTCACGTCTACAATCAGTTTACCTTGTATACAACAGATATTAGAAATCAAACTGTTGTGACAAAGTGTTTTAGTTATATTACAAATCGTAGGTTGAACATAATTTAACATAAATTGCCAGTAATTTACTAGCAAATAATAAAATCGCAAATGGCATGTTATTAAAAACAACGATGTAATTGTACCACGATTATGAGATCCACTTGTTCTAATTAGTTATTCACGTCTACTTTGAATTTATCTGTTCCTTGTTCCATCCTTCCTACCGTTTTCCAAATAAGTGCTTCAAGAGTTGCTCCTCATTCATATACAGATATTGCATATATGGAATTACTCAGTAAAGTTAATACAATTTGTATGTAAAATTTTGTAAATGTTTACTGTTATTGGCGGCATTACCTGCACAAACTTGAACTTAATAACAGCATATAGATTGCAAAGGTAGAGTCAGACTGAAAAATTCAACGCAATAGCCGGCATTTGAACCACGGAACTTCTCGTCTCCGTCCAGCCGCTCTAACCATTAAGCTACTATGGCCAAACTGTCGACATGACATTAAATGCTAAGGCATGGAATTTTTCAGTCTGGCCCTACCTTTCCATACTTTAGCCTACACACGGCCAGTGTGAAAGAACAATTAATTTCCATTAATTGGCTTAATAGTGGTTAACTTTAAAGCCCGGGACTTAAAGTACTTACATGTTGTAAGTCGCCGTTAAGGTAACTGTCTCATATATTTATGAGAACTCCTAGGTATTTTACCAAGAAAAACACGAGTCAGTTGGAGAATTTAATGTCAAGTCGGCACGTTGGCCATACTAGCTTAGTGGTTAGCGCGGCTGGACGGAGACAAGAAGATCCGTGGTTGAAATCCTGGCTATGGCATTGAATTTTTCAGTCTGACTGTACTTTTCCATACTTTCGCCTGCACACGGTCAGTGTGAAAGAACAATTATTTCCAAGAATATAATTTTTTTTCAAATATCATTATTTTTGTGCATCTCGATATAATTATATGTAGTGTAAATAGGGTCGTTACGTTTAAATTAGACCGAAAGTTTAACAACATCCACCGGAGTGCAAATTTCCGGAATCTTCACGTAGCATCATAATTAACATCATCAACATAGTAATATTTCATAAAACCAGAGCGTCTCGTGACAGTGTCAGGCTTAATAGTGACTGGTACTAAATATCTGAAGGAGATTTGCAGCACCACACGCCTCACGCAAATACGTACCTAAATAAAACAACTTGCATCTGCCGGGAATCGAACCCGGGCCGCCCGCGTGGCAGGCGAGCATTCTACCACTGAATCACCGATGCGTATATTAGGACAAGCGTTATATCTACCCTTGAAGGCTTTCTAAATATTCAGACCTGTTATTCCTTTCGTCCATCATCAATGCAGTAGGAATATAATAAATTTAAGAAGTCTTGTGTGCGGCTATCTTCTAGAAATAACTTCCTTTACACTTGATAATAACTCAGTGAGTCCACAAGTGTTCATATCTTGGTTTACTTGGTCTAAAGAAAATATTATTTCCAAGGAAAACACATTTGATCCCACATTATTTTGTATAGAAGACCAATTCCCAGACTGCATTCTTTTAAATTTGCTTGTTATGGTATCCTTGAGCAATACAGGATACGAGTTGATGGGAGCTCAACTTCTGGAAAAGTGCAAATCGCACACCTCCAAACTGCATCATGGTGAGTAATCAACTTTGACATCACACCGGTAAGCGTACTAGGCCTACCTCATCCTTCGTCATAAGGACATTTGACTGCAATCGCTGATATTCATCAGAAGGACGTGGCCTTTGAATGAAATCCCTATAATGATCACACTGATCTGATCCTCTGAAGCTTACGAGAAAGCTGGTAAGGGATTAGAGGAATCGCTACATTTATACTTTAATAATCCCCACATTAAGGTATAAAACACAACTTCAATGTACATGTTGTTAAGAAATACCAAATTCTTCTTTGGTTTCTAGAACATTTCGCAGAAACGTGGAAATTTGTGCGACCAGACACCATTCTATTCGTAAGAACCAACTTTCTAACACTCTTAAAATAGCCGCAAAAAGTATTATTATTATTATTATTATTATTATTATTATTAATAATAATAATAATAATAATAATAATAATAATAATAATAATAATAATAATAATAATAATAATAATAATAATAATAATAATAATAATAATAATAATAATAATAATAATAATAATAATAATAATAATAATAATAATAATAATAATAATAATAATAATAATAATAATAATAATAATAATAATAATAATAATAATAATAATAATAATAATAATAATAATAATAATAATAATAATAATAATAATAATAATAATAATAATAATAATAATAATAATAATAATAATAATAATAATAATAATAATAATAATAATAATAATAATAATAATAATAATAATAATAATAATAATAATAATAATAATAATAATAATAATAATAATAATAATAATAATAATAATAATAATAATAATAATAATAATAATAATAATAATAATAATAATAATAATAATAATAATAATAATAATAATAATAATAATAATAATAATAATAATAATAATAATAATAATAATAATAATAATAATAATAATAATAATAATAATAATTTCATTAAGCAAAGCGTACGCCGAAAGAAGTACTTGTTTCTCCTGAATTCTCATCCTAAAGTAATTGATATTCGAGAGGGAAAAGTTCTTGAACGTGACAGGATTCGAACCTGCAATCTTCGGATCCGAAGTCCGACGCCTTATCCATTAGGCCACATGGTCTTTGAAATTTCTGCCTCAGCGGTTATATTATCAAATATAAGAAAATTGTACTCTGTTTTCAGCTTTTGCTCGAACTACTTTAACACTATGTGCTCCTCTAGAAGCCCATTTGTTGGATGTGACCTCTACGAGCTCAGTCATTTTGCTATACCAATATAAATAATTAATTGAAACTTGAGCAGCAGGATGACCGTATTCATAGGTGGCATTTTTGGATCACTAAGCCTTTCTCCAGTGTCATATCTCCTATATCTCCGGCCTTAATATGTACTTCACAGTAATATCCAATATTGACTTTAACTTATTCAGGCATACTTAACTCTGCCACCGGGTAGTACCCAATTGCAGTTAATAAATACATACATACATACATACATACATACATACATACATACATACATACATACATACATACATACATACATACATACATACATACATACATACATACATACATAATTGGAATGTTTCGTTTGAGTTAACAAGGAATAATAAACAAGAGATTTCAAAATGGTGGATGAAGTTAGTGAGGGTATTGAGAGAGCCTTTAGAATGCTCTTAAATGTTACGGAGGCTAGTAAAAACTTGCGTCAAGATTTGAAGCAGGATATTGTGAAGTCGGTAAGTAGTTTACGTAAATATTTTACAAAAATGAAAGACATCGTGAATCAGAAGGAAAATGAAACCGAAAGTTTACAAATGGCAGTGCAGAACTATCAGGAACAGTTAAGTGTTGGCAAGAGAGCGAGAATAGCATCACAAGTGACACCTGGGGTGATATCTTCCGAACGGGTTGTGGAGCAATTTGGGGTAGAAAGGAGTTATGCTTCGGTGTTGACTGGCGCTGCACGTACAGGGGACTCTAAGTGCTTTAAACTGCTTGTTCGGAGCAAGAATAATCAAAGTGTGGAATATATAAAGACACTGGTGAAAACTAAGGTTAATCCTGTAGAGATGAAGGTTGGTGTTCAGTCTGTAAAGGCATTGAGGAACGGACAAGTTCTAATACAATCGAACAATAAAGCTGAAGTAGATACTATTTGCAACAATATAAATAATAAGTGTGGAGAGGAGCTTGAGGCTACCGTCTCAAAGAAAAGAAATCCAAGAATAATTATTTTCAATATACCAGATGAGATAACAACGGAGAATGCTGTGGAGGTTTTAACAGCACAAAATACAGAGCTGGAGAATTTCAGCACAGAGATTCAGCCTAAATTTTCCTTTCATGATAGGAAAAAGAATTTGAATTTGGTTGTTGAAGTCACTTCAACTGTACGGAGGGAAATACTTGGCAAAAGATTAAAAATAGGATGGAATATGTGTAACTGGGATGATTATGTCAAGGCTGCGCGTTGCTTCAATTGCTGTAAATATAATCATCGTGCGCAGGACTGTAAAGGACAGCAAACATGTCCAAATTGCGCAGAGAAGCATGCTCTAAAGGAATGTACTGCTAACAGAGCTGCATATAAATGCATTAATTGTGTAACGTATAATAAATATAACAGAGACAACAAAGTGTCAGAAAATCATTCTGCACTGGATACGAATTGCTCCTGTTATCAAGCAACACTTAGGCGGCTAAAAGACAATACCGACTATTAAAATGGATAGATACAGATTAACATGTTTTCAGGTTAACTTGAGACATTCAAGAATTGCGACTGCTAATTTGGTACAGCTTGTGAATGAAAAAGCTATAGATATAGTATTTATTCAGGAGCCCTACTTGATTAACAATAAACCAGCAGGTGTACCATTACATTTTAGAATATATACAGTTGGTACTACGGGTAAACGAGCAGCAATATTTATAAACAACAAAAATATTGACGTAACTACCATTGGTCAGCTTTCCGACAGTGATTGTGTCGTTATACAGGTTGTATATAATAAGAAAACATTTTTTGCAGCTTGTATGTACTTTGATGGGCACTTGAATATAGAAGATGACATTAACAAGATTGAAAATATTCTCCAGCATATTAAAGGAAAGGGTCTGATAATACTAGCAGATAGTAACGCCAGAAACAAACTTTGGCATGATATAATAACTAATCAGCGTGGTAGAATATTTGAAGAATTCATTACAGCAACAAATTTACATATCATGAATGAAAACAACGGCTTGCCAACTTTTGAATCCCAAACTGGAAGGAGTTGGGTCGATTTGACTATCGTTAATGACAAACTCCTTAGAGATGTAAGGGAATGGACCGTTGGAGAGCAAGAAAGCTGCTCTGATCATAAGATAATATCGTTCACAATAGGAAATGCAATCAAAACCCAAACTCGTACATTAAAGGGAATTAAATATATAACTAGACCAGAAAATTATAAGACATTTGAGGAAACGTTGCCACGAAAGCTGACCAAAAATTTTAATTGTCTGGGCAATGGACAGAGTGTGGATGAACAGCTCGCCCATAAAGTAAAAGAAAATAATGTTGAATATACAATTGAAATGTTCTACAATAGTATGGAAGCTGCATGCAGGGAAGCGTTTAGAGTAAGCAGGGGTAAGAAGCAGGCAATTAAAGGCAAATCAGTTCCCTGGTGGACCATTGAACTAACCATATTGAGGAAAAAGGTAAATGCATTAAGACGACGATATCAACGAACTATTAATAATGAGCAGTTAAGAGAAGAAAGAAGGAATCAGTACTTGGAAGGTAATCGGCAATACCAAAGGAAAATAAATGACGAAAAGTTTAAATCCTGGAGGGAATTTTGTAATGTAACTGATGGGACTAATCCTTGGACTGTAGTCTATAAGATCGCAGCCAATAAAATAAGATATCAGAATTCACTTACTACATTGCAAAGAGAAGATGGAACCTACACTGAAGATATACCAAGCACATTAAAGTATATGCTGGAGAACTTCATTCCGGAGGATAGGGTACAAGATGATACTGAACGACAAAAAGACCTAAGGAGGCTTGCAGAGGAAGTAATTAGTACCCCAGATGACAAGGAATTTACACCTAATGAAATTTGGGTTGTATTAAAAAATTTCAATCCAAAAAAGTCACCGGGAGAAGATGGAATATCTAGTGATATTCTGTTAAATGCTTTTAAAATGTTCCCATATTTCTTTACAGCAATATATAATCAATGTCTTATGGAAGGAATTTTTCCAGAAAGATGGAAGCGTTCATCTATAGTTCCTATAGTAAAGCCAGGCAAAGAAGATAGTGTAACGATAACAAAATATCGACCAATCAGCTTGTTGAACATATGCGGTAAAGTTTTAGAAAAGTTAATGATAAATAGGATTGAATATCATATTAACACGAGAAACCTTTACAGTACAAGACAATTTGGATTTAAAGCTCAGAAAAGCACGACAGATGCAGCAATGGCGCTGAAGGTATTCATTGAAGATGAGCTAAAATCTTTTGGTTATGTTGTTTTGGTGAGTTTGGACGTGAAAGGAGCTTTTGATGCATGTTGGTGGCCTAGTGTCTTAAATAACTTAAGAGAGATGAAGTGCCCAAGAAATTTGTACCAACTTACAAAGGATTATTTTAAAAATAGGAAAGCAACTCTCTCTACGAATGAATTCAGGACTGAAGTACAGGTCCAGCGAGGCTGTCCGCAAGGATCTTGTTGTGGGCCTGGACTTTGGAATATACTATATAACTCTTTGCTAAAATTGGAATTTACAACGCGGACAGAGGTAATAGCATTTGCTGATGATTTACTTGTCATGACAAAAGGAAAAAGTATATTAGATGCTGAAAATTTTTCAAATCAGGACATAAAGAAAATTGAGTTATGGGCTAAAGAAAATAAAATCCAGTTTAACGACTCAAAATCAAAAGTTTTGGTAATATCAAAGAAGAAAACTAATCATAATGAAGCAATCAGCATATATCTGAACAATAAAACTCTGGAACAAGTGGATGTTATTAAATATCTTGGTATATACATTGATAGGAAGTTTAGCTTTGATCACCACATAGATCAAGTACATGACAAAGCACTACGACTTCTGCATAATCTTTCCAAGTGCGCAAAACTCACTTGGGGACTGGGAAATAAGGCGCTAGAAACTATTTATAAAGGCGCAATAGAACCTATTTTAACTTATGGTGCTCCTGTGTGGGGATTTGCCCTAGAAAAGCAGAAGAACATTAAAAAATTCGAGAGGATTCAGAGATTGTTCAATATAAAAATGACGAAGGCATATAGGACAATTTCTTATGATGCATCTTGTGTTATTGCCGGCATCCAGCCAATTGGTATAACAATACAAGGCAAAATAAAACTGTATAATGATATACACAGTGAACGTGACTATGATGCACCCCTACCACCAAGCGTCTGGAACCATCCAGCAGAACGACCTCATATAAAAGCAGTTGAGGATGATGGGGCATACGTCTTTCAAATTTTTACGGATGGGAGTAAATCAGATGAAAAAGTCGGG
>CM060947.1:62797558-62952558 GCA_030765055.1 Mantis religiosa | reverse complement strand
GTCTAACGCTTTTTCAACTGAACTATTTCGGCTTGATGTGCAGTTCAGAACACACCGCTATTTTCTATCGCTTTCTTAAAGCGTACCTATCGTCCAACGTCCCTATATAGATGCTCCAATCCTAAAGCTACTAATTCGTATTTGAAGCGCAATGTTTAATCTCTGACTTGCTTAATCCTAAGACCTTCATTTCCATTGTAGTTTTCAGAATTTTCTCGTACCCTTCTTTACTTCTGCACATAGCTGAATTTATGGACCTGACTTTGAAATTAACAGCTTTATAGTCAACAATTCATTAAAACCCTGATTATCTGAACTACACCAAGTAATATATAAGGGGCGTTCAAAAACAAACGAGTCGGAGTCTGTTATTCGCAAACCGCTGACAGGATAGTAATATCCTGACATGTGTAACGAAGTGTTGTTCCGACCAGAGCGTGGAAGTTCACAGCCCATCGCTAGAGGGCACGCATGCACGTCACGTGACTGTACAAAGCTAGCAGCAGCATGCATCAATCGTCCAATGCTGCCAGTCGCATTGCAAACAGAGAAATTGAGGCGTCAAAAGAAGAGTAAAGAAGTGTTGTTCTTTTTCTGACAGCGGAAGGAGTAGGGGCGACGTACAGCGAACACTGCGTGGCACAAGTGCTTCAGGGGAGGACGGGTGTCATTAGCCGATGATGCACTGTATTGAGCACCACACTGCATTCCGATGACATCGTCCAGCTAGTTGATACACTCATTACCCAGGGCCGCCGAGTGACAGTGAAAGCCATAACCGCCGAGGTCGGATTGAACGTTGTAAGTGTTCACACCATCATGAAGGAACGACTGCTCTTGCGCAAAGTGTGTGCCCAATGGGTGCCCCACATCTTCAACTACACCAGGTAGCATGTCGAATGGCCCACTGTCTTGGTCATCCGCAGCGCTATGCTAGGGAAGGGAATGAGTTACTGGCACGAGTGGCTGGAGATCGTCACTTAGAACCAGAATCAAAACGACAAAGTCTCCTGTGGAAGCATCTAGGGTCACCACCACCAAAAAAAAAAAAAAAGCCAAGGCCATCCACACAAGTGCAGGAAAGGTTAAGCTGACGTTTTTCTTTGACCAAGATGGCCCACTTCTGATACACTATCTGCAGCACGGGACAACAGTAAATGCCCAGCGTTACTCGCAATTCTTGACCAACTTTTGTCAATCGATCAAATTAAAACGACCAGGCAATCTCACTCATGGGATCATTCTGCTCCACGACACTGCAAAACCTCATACACAGTCATGGCACTCCTGCAGAAATTCAAATGGGAGATTCTCATCCACCCTCCATACAGTTCACACTTCTCTCCCTGTGATTACGCCATTTTTGGTCCCCTTTAAAATGTTCTGAGGGGCAAACGATTCACCTCGGACGACGACGTCCAGCTGTACGTGCAGCACTAGCTCCTATTGCAGACCCGGGACTTTAATGAGACAGCCACAGTGGGACAGGCGTCTCAACAGCCAGCGCCAATACCTCTAGCATACAGGTACTGGTTTCTGTAATTATGTCTCCGGCTCGTTTCTTTTTGAATGCACCTTATAATTGTCTTTACCTCAACTCTTAAATTGCATCCCTAATATGTCTTTCTCATGACAAAATCTTATATCAGTCTTATTATGTTATGTATTTATTGTAACATATGCATATTATTTATTACAATTATTTAACTATGTCCATCTCATTTGTTTTTAAAATTACTAATATCACTGGGCAACAAAAAAAACAATTTTTGAATGTTTCCAGCACTTCATGAGGCAATTCCTACTAATTTTGGGTTGAGAAAAACAAATATGACAGTGAAAATTTGTATTAGTTCTAGTTTCTATGATATACACAAGGTGGAAGTATTAGGTATTAACATATTGAGAGAAAAGGATACATTTTAATTACATACATGCTATCAACAATGAAAGTGCATTTGATTTTTTTAACTGGTAATTAAATGCTAAGAGTTTTAAATTGCTGGAAAAATACTTCGCAGATAGTCATGTCTGAAGAGAATCATGTGGTGGCCTATTGACTTCGTCGTCTTTTAGCTTGCCTCTTGTGATGGAGTTCCGCAGAATCCCTATACAAAGACCAACAGTAATCCGCAAGCATTACTTCATTCCAACGGCTCTGATATCTTTGTTCCATAACAGAAATGTCCTGATGGAATCTCTCCCCATGTTCATCACTAACAGCTCCACAACTAGGAGGGAAAAAGCTTAGGTGGGAGTGGAGAAAATGAATCTTACGGGACATGTTGCATCCAAGGGTACAGTATTTTTGCAGGAGCACTGTCACCAAATGCTTGTAGTTATCATCTTTTTTGTTGCCTAAAAATCTATGAACAACGCCCTTGAAGGCTTCCCAAGCTTCCTTTTCTTTCCCTTCCAAAACTTGGTCAAATGCAGGATCCTTTACAAGTTCTCTTATTTGTGGTCCGACAAAAATGCCTTCCTTAACTTTTGCATCACTTAATTTTCAAAATTTCTCTCCAATGTTATTTGACAGGTGTGCCAATACCAAAAAAATTTCCCCCAAAAAATGTCCCCTAATTTAAAATCTGCACTCTAAAAACTGAAATGTCACTTTATCTTCAAAACAAGAGCTAATCTATCACTTTTATGGTGGTTTTTGAATTCAGCAGATGGAAATACATGTAAATTCACTATTTTTAAGCCCGAAACATTTTCATTGTTGCCCAGTGTATTAGGTCAATAATTCCTTATCATCATTTAAAACACATTTGCTGATGATAAGTTCGGCATCTTTAGATGACAGGTTCCTATGTATCAAAGTTTATTTAAGTTCAAAAAATGACTTTTTCAAGAAATGTAATTTTATGACCATACCACTTCTTCATCATAAGAAAATATTCAGTTATTTTGTTTGAATTAAATATTGTAAACATAAATAGAAAGTCACCACTAGCAGAAGTGGAATCGTTTTAGATTTATTGATAGGAGTCAGGAGAAAGTTAAATGCTGCCCAAAGAACAAAACCACAAGAGAGAGGGGAGCTGGGAAGTTGTTCAAGTGTTAAAGGATTAGTGGAGCATTGCTACACCACTGTGTTTGAAGTTCGGCTTCGCTCGCTGGTGGACCTAAGAAAATGAGACCTCAACCGCGTCCATAAAAGAAGTCCATTTTTATACACCTTTAACGCAAGACATAAGAATGCAAACAGTGCTTTATCGCAATCTAAAAGTGCAACAGTATATTGCAAAATCGTGTGGGATGGATAAGCTGATGGGAATGTGATGATTTGTTTCTCACCTTTATGAAGACCTTATAGTCAAATCCTGTAGGTTCCTCGGCAGCATCACTGAAGCATGGATCTTACCTCTGGGCGTGGTCGCGGTGTATAGGAAGTTGATCTCGCTATTGTTGGAGAATAAACAATAATTCTTCTCTTTAAATAATGTAGATTTTATTCCAGCGAAACAATTTTAATTATGTAAATGCTGTCTTTTAACATACGATGGTTGTTGCATCGATAAACTATTTCTGTCCTGTACAGGTTATTAGTGTAACATAAATGTATTCACACAAAATGGTTTCTGCACACACTCGGACAGACACAAATACACGTCTTACTCCTATGGAGTTCTGATGCAGAAGAACGCTAAAAGCCTTCTTTCTACGTTGCTATGGCAACCAAATAACATATCTCCTACTAGTCCACGTCACCCATTGCGTAATCACATTCTTACAACAACCGATAACAACAATATTACTCAATATTTCACTAACATTACCTCATTCCGTGTTGATGATATATATAAGGGCGTTCAACTACGGCGGTCATCAGCGCCCTTTAAAAAACTAGTCATGGCAAAAACCAGATCTAAAACTTTCTAAAAACTATACAAGTGTAACAAAACCTATCAAAAATACACGTACATAAAAAACATCAATCAAAACATACTAAAAATTTCGTTCACTAAATCCTAAACTCTAAACTAGAAAAGAATCTAAAAACCTTCTTCACGGGTCTCCACGCACGGCCTACACGTGGGTGGGCCTGTTAACCGTCTCCCTCAACCACGAAGAGGAGCCCACACGATTAACTTTACACTTTCATTTCCGTACCTTTTTTTTTTTATTTTGCAATTTACCTCCTCCAACGTTAAGTCATATCGGACGGTGAATGAATTGGGTGAAATGATGCTCAAATGAGTCCAGTGTACATGGAGTTTAGAGTTACCCGACATTCGTCTTGAAGGATAAGGGAAACCCCCGGATAAATCCTTATCCAGATAACTCACCCTGACCAAGATTCGAACTCGGGACCTTTTGAACGTGAGGCAGACACGCTACCACCACGCTACCGAGGCGGGTAAGTTACAATGCACTAACGGTTACGTATAACGGCTGCTAGTAACGATTAAGTTGCTCTCACGACTGTCACATTCTCAGTTACACTATTACCATTAATGAATAGTTCTATGATTCAATATGAAGTCGATACTATGCTATTTGATGAAATTTAAAAATATGCGTGTTTAGCTGAATTGAGCCTTTGGTTGCTATTCCTATTTAAACTCTGAAAATGCACTTGTTTATACATTACAGTCCTGCTTTAAAACACAGTTTATACAGGTTAATTGAATTATATGGGATCCTAAATATAAATATCACGTGATGCGGGTATAGCAAAGGAAAAGTCATCATTATTTATAACATAAGCATAATTTATGTTAAGCATAAAGTATCTTACATATTCTCGTAGGATGTTAGATAAAACGTGATAATTTTGGACGGCAATGTTTCTAAAGAAGAGAAACATTAACGCGTAAACATACATTGTTGTGGATGTAACTAGTTCCTGATACGCCAAAGGACGTTAATGAGTTAATTGATGGAAATTAATGATTTCTTCAGTCGCTCTTACCCATTTAGCTACAATGGCCAACGTGCCGTCGTGACATTAAATTTTCCAATTGACTCATATATCTCCAGACCTTCTCCAGAAGTCCATTTCCGTTGCTCTTAATTTATCCTCTTGTATTCTGATGATTGTCCAAGTTTCTGCTCCATAGAGCATCACACTTTCCACCAATGCTTTATAAATTAATTTTTTTCGTTTTGGCCAAAATATTACTACTCCATAAGATTGAATTTAGCATCCCAATATCTCTTTTTCCTAAACATATTCTTCTGTCGATTTCTAATTTTGATTATTCTTCTTGTTGTAATATCGATCCCAAATACTCGAAACTTTTGACTTTCTTAATTTTTTGCCCTTCAATTTCTATATCTTTAATGCCAGCTGTCAGATATTCAGTTTTCTTCAAATTTATTTTCAGTCCCCACATCTCATATTCTTCTTATAATTGCTCACACATGTAATCGGCATCTTCGACACCATGTGATAGATGATGATCATCATCATCATCATCTTCATGGATTGGGCCCTGTGACCCGTTCCGTTCTCTTCAAGAGCCTACTGATCCTTCCAGCGTAAAGCTGGGCGTCCCACATCTCTTTGCATATGATCTAAAACTCTTCTTGGAAGTCGTTCCGCGTCCATTCTTAAAATATTACTTTCCATTCATTTTTTTTAATTTATTATTTTGCTGTTTAAATTAAAAATCCCAAGCTCTTCTCTTATTTTTTTCGTTTCTTACGTGGTCTATTTTTTTACAACCTGGGATGTTTCTCAAAAATCTCATCTCTGCCGATTCTAGCTGTTTGCGTTGGTTCTTTGCCAGTGTCCATATTTCGGAACCGTATGTTAACGTTGGGACTGCCATTATCTTATAAAATTTCATCTGTGTTTCCTTTCGTGTTTTCCTGTTCAGCGTTCTTATTATAGTCCCACACATTTGATTGAATCTGTTTAATTTCACCTCCATATCCTTGTTTTTATTTGCTACTGCTGCTGTGTAGCCTAGATAGTTAAAACTATTAACCTGTTCTATTATTTTGTTGTTTATAACTTTTTTGCTCTTATGTTGTTATTTCCTCTAAAAGCCATTACTTTAGTTTTGTGTTCTGAGATTGAAAGGTTATATGTTTCCGCTAAGTTGTTTATACTATGTACTGCTCTTTGCATGGCATCTTCTGAGTGGCATATTATCACTTGATCATCAGCAAATAATACTGTATTTAAAATTATGTTTCCATTCAGTACATTTTGTTTTATACTTTGTTGTCATTCTTGTACCATATTATCAATGTAGATATTAAAGAGTATAGGCGATAGAGGATACGTGATAGATAGGTGATAGATGATAATGAAATAAAATGTAGGGACAGGAAATTCGGGGGATGTAATTAACCTACCCAGCATTTACCTGGCGACCCGGGAAACCCCCGAAAAATCTCTGGTTCAGATAGTAGAGAGTCGTATGAATGTTTCAAATAATATTGGTAGTAAGATATAACAGCTCATTACTTTAATACTGTAACTACAGCCTCTGCTAACCTCAATTCTACACCCTTAACACATGCAAGATAAAAACTAACTAGCATGGAAGAAGCTAGTTAAAATGAATGCATAAATTTCTTTTTATAGTAACATGGACCTTAATAGGATGAGAAGAATGTTCTTCAAATATAACGAGGTGGCTGTAACTTCTGCATGTCACTGTGGGGCGCTGAAAACCAACTTGGAACAACAGAGCAAAAAAAACTGTGTGGTTTACGTCTGTGCGCGGGCTGGCCGGGGGGGGGGGGTGAAACAGTTCCCGAACAAATGGAATCTAGAAGGCGAACAGGATACAGTTTCCATCACAAGGGTGCGACAGATGAGTGCACATTCAACACTTCACATGAAGGGCTTCTTCTTCTTTTTGTTACGATATAGCATTAGTGTCATCTGTCACAGTGATTAACGGTGCTAAGGACAGTTTTTGTTATTACTCTTTATACGTGTCCTTACACACGGAATAGCTTGTAATGGAACAAAATATTAAATGCCTCTCATTTTTCATTTGATCCAAATGTTAAAAAAGGATGTGTTTCTTTCATTCCTGATTTTTTCTTTGTTTTGTTTACAGCTGCACCACTACTACAGAATAAACAAATAAACGGATTAAAAATAAAAGCTAAACTAGCTGCATGACTTGTTTAGTTCCATATATCCTTGTCTTTCTATACATTATTTTCTCTACTTAAATACCATATTTGATATTTTAGTTCAGTGTTTTCCAAATATTCGACACCAAGTTTCAAGAAAATCTCCCAATTCCAAACTAACTTTTCCATAAATACGTAAAATATGAAGGTATTGACAGTGAAGCAAACACATATATACAAATATAATAATTTGTAAATTAAAAACTTCACTTATCTTATAAGAAATGATGGATGTTTTCTTATAAATTCATTAGGATCGCGATTTCGTGAACATTTTACTGACATTATCAGCTACAACCATCAACAATCTCGTTGTTAACGTTACAGTCGCTAGATGTCACTATGTTTTTGTCAGTACTACCAAAATCTGAAAATGAAACAAATTTAAAAACAGAATCGACTGCCGGTATTTCAAAATTCATTGCGCCATGTTTATTTTTTAAAATAAATATAGTTTCCCAAACCATTAAATCTATCGGATCATTTAATTGTTTTACTAATTTAACTTTTGGTTTATTTCATGGTTAAATGACCAAAAATGATCTGTTATGGCCGATTTATCAGTTTGTTTATACTTAAGAAAATACTCTTTCGTTCTGGTTTCCAAATTACGTTTTGTCTTTCCAATATAAGCTTTATCACAATCGAAACAATTAAATTGATAAATACCAGATCTTTTACTATCAGGAATTTTATTTTTATTTTTATTTTTTTTTTTTTTTTATATTGAACTGCACTATAACTGCAATATTTCAATTGAAGCTTTTAAGTTACAAATTATTGTATTTGTATATAATCTTGCCATGTTTTCTTTTCTTTTTTTCTTTTAATGTTTGTTTTTCTGAAAAATGAATGCAATGATTTTGATTAAAGCTCTTTTTCTCCAACTTCCCTAGTAATACCACTATCGTGGTGTTACGGGATTCTTCTTCCTCTATCCCTTGTGCCTTTACGCGTCGGGTTGAGGAATCAAAACTCCGGATCAAATAGGGAAACCCAGGATGGGTGATCAGCTTGATGCCTAGTATGAGAGTCAGAGAAGTATATGCCGGAATTAGGGCGAAATGGATGCAAGGAAATCTGATAATGAAGCAATTGGTGGAATGATGGCGGGATACACGGGAGATACTCAGCGCAGGGTTGTCCACCACAAATCTCACATGCGGTCGCCTGAGATCGAACCCGGTGACAGTCAACCGGTCTATCCCCTCAGCCATGATGCGGCGCTCATTAAAACTAAATATATTAAAATAATTGCATAGTAAATGAAAACTGCGTCTTGAATGTTATAGCGTGCAAAGTCCTGATCAATCATAGGGAATGTTATAACATAGACATAATTAGTAATATAATATAATAATATTTATTTGTACTTACATATGTTACAATCTCAATTACAAGGTTTACAATTCTAATCTAAGTACAAATTTGTCAGCTTCTTATATTACGGGCTGATAGTGGTGTTGGCTCCCTGGCCGTTAACCTCTATCCTAGCCCTTATACGACCTTGACCTAATGTTCTTATTGTGCCTTCTATCTCTCTACCTCTTGTTTCCTTACCCTTTTCAACCATTTCTCTTTGATTTTGTCAGAAAATTTCCCCACCTCCCTTATTTTTTCTCTCTTTTCAACGTAAGCATTTTTATTGTTACTATGTAAGCCTCTTTATTATCACAGTTCTCATCCCATATTAATTTCCTCCAGTTTTCAATTTCTTGACACTCCACTACATAATGTTCTAAACTTATTTTCTTTCCACATAGAATGCACTCCTTTGGTGAACCCTCTCTCAATATGGCTCCTGCCCTTAACCAAGCTAAACCCTTCCTCTCATATCTATCACATATGTCTATATATGTTTCCCTTCCCTATTCTGTCTTTATCTTCAGGTATACATTTAGTGATTTCGTGCTTATCAGATTTTCCCACGTCACTTGTCTGTCAGTGTCCTCTATCCTATTCTTAATAATTGTCCAAAAACCTTTCACATTTCTTTCTCTCTCATGCCAGATATCTCCCATCCCTACTTTAGCCAGCGTTCTCTCTAGCTCTGCCCACCAGCTGTTCTTACATGTTCAATTCTTCTGTTGTTCTAGACAGATCTTTAATATATTATCATTATCCTTTTATATACAACTATACCAATATTTTAAACATATTTCTATAACTACCCCACTTCTGCGAAGTACATAATTAATAAAAATTAAACGTAGACAAAAACGTATTGCGCAAAAACTGTAGATCTCTTTAAAACAACCAATTTATTACAATAACTTTTTCCAAGACTAATTCTCTCATATGACGTCATCCTATATTGACCGTGTTAAAGTTGACCAATCAGATTCATGAAATCATACACAACAGCAGTAACTATTTTGTTACTACTTTGTTACTATTTTGTTACTACACCCTCAGACACGATAATAACACATGCTGCATGTTTACTAACAAAGGATTATACTATGGAAATTAATTGTACCTAATTAATTGTACCTAATAGTGGTCCGAACTATAAAGCCCGGGTCTTAAAGTACTTACACCATAGTAAGTCGCCATCAAGGTAGTTGTCTCATGTGTTTATGAGAACTCCTAGTGGTTTACCGGGAAAAACACGAGTCAGTCGGAGAATTTAATGTCATGTTGGCACGTTGGCCATAGTAGCTCAAATGGTTAGAGCGGCTAGACGGAAACCAGAAGATCCGTGGTTCAAATTCCGGCTATGACATTGAATTTTTCGGTCTGGCTCTACCCTTCCATAGTGCGTCATGCACACGGCTAGTGTGAAAGAACAATTAATTTCCATTAAAGGATTATACATCTCATGGATCGTCGACTGTTAGCGCGACTTTCAAATGTCAAAATGGCTGAAAGGTTTGTATGCCGCGACTTGTGAGGTTAAGTTTCATTCATGTGCTATGTTATTTAGGAAATCAAATAACTTGTTTTATTGCTTTCAAAAATTTGTTTTATTCGCGAAATAGTCTCTACAAATGCAACTCGTGGTTTTGAACTTCCCTAGATAAATTCGTCGCGTGTGAACTTATCGGTAAATTCAAAATCACTCGTACTATTACCTATAATAATATGTCATTAAATATTCGTGTTGTTCAGTACTTTGCAATTCATTTAAAGCCCTGTCGATTTTCAGTTGTTTCTCGTGGTTGCTAAAATCAGCATAATCGTCCAGTTTTTAAATATTTAATTATCGCTACTCATTTCTATCTATACCCATAGCGTATTGTGTGGTGTAGCTATTTCTGCAAAGCATTACATCGATTAGAAAAATAAGTATTTCTAACACTAATAAACATTAGAGGGTAGAAAAAGATGACTGTAACACGTCGGATGTTTAATCATTTTAATGCTTGTTCTTACTACATATGGCACCATAAGCGATAGTCATTAATAACTGTACATAAATATAATTGGCAATGTACATTCATAAAGGAAACCTACCAGTACCTTTCCTGCAATTTAGAAGTTATTGAGAAACCCGTGATAAAAAGAGGATGTTCAGGGAGGACATTCCTGGTGTAATTTGAACCACAGACCTACCGTTCACAGTTCAGTGAGGAAACCACTTGGGTACGATACTTTATCTACTGCATACATTATAATAACTACGCATATCCTATGAAGGTGACATGACCAAGTAAAGCATCCTCAACAGGGGAAATGACTCCCCATAGCTACTAAAGTTCCTTCCTGGCAAAAGATGCATAAGTAATACTTTCGATGTGATATCCAGTAACAACAAATACAGCTGCATTTTTACTCACTGTTAAATTAGAAACAGAAAGAATTGTAGGTAACTTAGACCAGTGCTTACCAAATTACAGCCTGGGGGTCGAACCTGCCGACAAGTGCTTTTGTTTAGCCCGCCTACAAGCTTCAGAAATTATGCTAACAATAAAGATACGGCTGTATTAGATTAAATCATTTATTCATTAATTTCAAACAATGATATAACATTAAGCGCTCAGATTTTTAATGTGTATACAGTAATGTCCTAGGACATATGCAAAGAACATAATTTGGTTGATTTTTACAACTGTCTGTCGAGTGAATGTTTTCTCATCTGAAAGACCTTGCACGAGAAATACAATGTATATCTGTAAGCACATTTTCAAAATTAAATACACCCTTTGACAAACAAGCAAACAAAAACAGACTGGAAGTCCACATCTTCTCCACGACGGATTTACAATGGTGTCACGGAACGCGTATCTCAAGTTTGTTATCTGAATCCTCTTATAATTATAATAACGGGAATGTTTACATTTTGTGTCCTGCGCCGTGGCGTAGCGGGCTAAGGCAGCATGGAAAGCGGCCCGGGTTCGATCCCACCCATGGGGTGCGGAATTTAGGTCCCGGGTATAGGACCGGAGCCCACTCAGCATCGTGAGGAAAGTGAGGAGCTTACGACAGGTAAGCGGCCCTGGTCACGAAGGCCAACTTTCCGGCTGGGGGATGACGAGATGCTGACCACATTTGTATCGGTTGGATGATCACCCACCTCTGCCATGCGTAAGTGGCGTGAGGCCGGCAGTCGGGTTGGTAGGCCTTGGCCCTCTTATTGGCTATCGCACCAGTGTACACTACACTTTGTGTAGTTTGATGTTTCGAGCATATCCGCAGAGGCCCCGTAGGGGAGAGGATCAGTCCCCTTCAGCTGCCGTGGTGCGGACGCTGCGGACCCCTAGCACTCGTGGTACCTCTGATGTTACTAGAGAAACCTCGAGCCGAACATTCGGCCTCAGAGTTTTTCGGATTGGGTTGTACCCGAGGGGGAAGTGGTTCCCGATACCCGTGGGTGATTCCTCAGCATCGTGAGGAAAGTGAGGAGCTTACGATAGGTAAGCGGCCCTGGTTACGAAAGCCAACGTTCCGTCTGGGGATGCCGAGATGCTGACCACATCGGTATCAGCTGGGTGATCACCCACCTCTGCCGTGCGTAAGTGGGCGTGAGGCCGGCAGTCGGGTTGGATCCGAAACGGGTATCCATTGGATACCCGTGGGTGATCGGGTATTTCTCCGGACGTTGAAGGAAGCGGGAAATATTCCTGCGTACTAGCCAGTAGAGCTAGTAGAAGGTGTGCTAGATCACCAGGCGGCCCCACCGAGGTTATATCGGTAGCCTTCCCATTTTGGAGTTGGCGCGCGTAAGTGGCGTATCCACTTCCATCCCGTCTTGAGTCCATAGGACCAGATGGGGGCGGGGTCTTGTTAGTCTCTAGGTCTTGCCCTATGGAAGGCCCCACGGAGGCGCCGAGCGCCCTTTTGGGACAGCTCGGTAACTCCCTGATCGAAGGAGGCCCTGATAATAACAACATATCCGCAGAGGGAATCCTTCTTTTTCTTCGTACGATGTAAAATGTGCGAAAAAATGAGTCTCATATTAACTCAAAATTGAGTCTCAGTTACCAAATGTGCACAGATAGCCGAGCGATTATAGACAAATATGTAGGAGCTAGACCTACATAGATTCGAATCCCAACATCGTTTTGACTTTTTTATTGTAGAAATAAGAAATTTGTATTACGCACATTGTAACTTCCAATTGAATGTTTACTTGATTTTATGGCATTTATGCTCACACATAAAAACTGCAACACTCTACTCTATTTTTAAGTAACTGATTCTGTCTGTAAATTCAAAAAAATGGAATTTAACTTAGTATGGGATGTGCTTTTGTTACTGCCCTCTTTCTACGGGTCATGATGAGACTAAATACCTAGTGAAATTTTCACGAGAGGATACTTCGCATTGTATGCCAGCACCATTCATAACAGATGAATGAGCCCGAGTGTTTACACAACCAATATAAAGGCATTTTTCTAATAACATTGCATTTATTTTGAAAATGGTAACAATATGTTATTTCAGTTTTTATATTATTATTTATCTTCTGCAAGAAACACATAAGGCATTGCTATTAAAGTAACATTAATAGAAAGAAACATACACATAAAGTATTCGAACTCATGCTCGTCCATTTACGAGACACATGGTTCTACTGCTCAGCTACCATACAAACGATAAAGCCACAAAACATCTCCCTATTTATCGCATAGCTTTGAAGTGAAGCCAGAGTGGTATCAAAGCGCATACAGAAAAACTTAATAGTTCTTTCATACCAGCCGAAGTATAGAAAGATAGTAAGCTGAACACTTCAAATCATTCAAATCATTGAACTTTTCAGTCTAACTCTACCTTTCCAAAGCGTATATTGTGAACACAGCGTCAGCGAATGCTTCCGATGTTTTCCGAATCGAACTTTGTTTCTGGCAGAATGAAGGTTTACTTTCCCGCCTCATCCACTACAACATTCCTTCATACTTGATCCATCTTATACACTCCTACCTCCTCAACAGTGCTTCTCTGTCTCCCATGACGGCATATTATCCTCACCTTGTCCTATTAGAGCTGGTGTTCCTCAAGGTAGTGTCCTGGGACCCACTCTCATCCTTCTCTATATCAACACCCTACCTTCTTTGCTCCGCTGCTCACTGTACCTTTTTGCAGACGATACAGCTGTAACCTCCATATCAGCTAAACATTATATGGCTGCACGTAGAATCCAACAGTACGCCGAACTCCTCACCACCTGGTTCAAACGATGGCGCTTGAGCATCCACCCTCAGAAGAGCCAAGCCATCACTTTCTCCAGAAGGCAGGTAGAGGATCTACCACCTGTTCGTCTAGCCGGAGAGGAAGTACATTGGCAATCATATATACGATATCTAGGCGTTTTGCTTGATGTAAAACTGACGTGGAATGACCACATAACCTACACGGCCAACAAGGTCAGCAAACGTATGGGTATGTTATACCCATTGTACAATCGACGCTCAGTGATGTCCATATCCAATAAATTGCTTCTCTATAAACAAGTGCTCCGACCAGCCATCACTTATGCATGTGCCATTTGGGGTATAGCAGCTAAAACTCACCTTCACCGCCTTGAAGTCCTACAGTCTCGATTCCTCTGTATTGTCACGGATACCCCATGGTACATCCCTAACCTTGTAATCCGTCGTGACGTACACATTCCTACCCTAACAGACTACATCCACACCCTCTCACTCCCATTCTACCAAAACCTCTCCCATAACTTCAACTTCCTTATACGCGGTCTAGGCGGGTACGACATCGACCCCGGCGAAAAATACAAAAGACCAAGACTTGTTTTAGGCACATGAAAACACTACAGTATCAGCAGTATTTTTATATATATACATAAAATTAAAAGAAAAAAAGCACCAAAACAAACCTCTACCGTCATTTTTCCTAACTTATAAAATATTCTACTGCCAGTAGAGAGCTCAGCCCTATCTGGCTAGAGACTGAAAGTTTGGCTTCTGGACTGTATCCAATCGCAGGTGTGGCAGCAGCTCTTCTTCTTCTTCCTTTATTTGGGGGGGGGGGGAAGGATACTTGGTTGTGCTGACAAACTTTGAACTTTTGGTTATGAAGTACTCTTGTCGCTTTAAGAGCTTAAAATCCACTGAAAAAGCATAATGTTGGCCTCTTTAGCCTTTGTGCTGACTCTATTGGTTGGTATTAAGGCAACAAATACAGCAAAATAACACAAAATAGGGTAAAACCACAATAACATTATTGTCATGCTCTTCCCAATACTTCACTGTGTAAAATATTCGATTGTAATTACCACATGTAATAAATTAATATGAAATCCTCATTAGTTCTAAGAACTTAATGCTCTTAAATTATCTGACGCTTCATGTAAGCCCCGCTTACAAATGATGACCTCCAATATGAACGACATTTTCAATGCCAGCACTGCAATTGTTGCATCAACACATTTGCATTCGCGTATAGGTCTCTTCCGATAAAATGCTGAATTTCATTGTGGCCTCATTGAAATGTATCGCGAGGTTTAATAACGCAGTAAAAAACTTGGAAATTTCATTCGTTTCGACAGCTAATTACATACAGAAATTGATATTGGAACAATATATTAACAACACAATTACGTTGACTAAATTTTCGTGTATTATGCAACCATGGTACTTGTAGAAACATAGTTATGCTCTGATTAGAAAGCATTGCGTATTCATTACGCCCTAATGAAATGGTCAGCCGCGTAATGTGTTTTGTTTGCAGGACTGCTATCCACTTGCTATATTTTTACTTTTTCTACCATGTAGGTACATGGTATTCCATCCCACTCAAATTTTGTATATTGAGATTTCACTGTAAATATACCTCTTGCACCTTCCTAAATGGAAAAAAAAGTTTCTGAAAAAGTATTTGTCTCCCTCCCCCAACTTCTACACGCTCCTAAAGAGCCCATTGGCCATGGCAGGGTTTCCCTTATATTGCTTCCAAATGTTCGAAATCCAAGTTTTGAGCTTCTAAAGCAGAAGTAAGCTCTTTTTAATTTTTAGAAAAGACGTATGTGTGTATTCACGTGAACTATAAGATGTCATAACATCTATTTTCATATGTAAATTCAGTATCTATTATGGATACGACATTCTCAATAAAATCCCTCCATATTAAATTAAGATTACATGAAAAACTATTTCTTTTTTTGTTTTCTGTATCTTTCGTTCATGTAACATAATGATCTCAAATCATTGCACAGCGAACCCAGCGGCAATGTACAATCGGTCAGTCTAATTATATATATATATATATATATATATATATATATATATATATATATATATATATATATATATATATATATATATATAATTATACAGGGTGTATATAAATGAATATCGGGGTTTTAGCTCTTTATAATGTTTATTATATTCAACTTACAGTTATAAATGATATGTCAAATGAAAAAGCAACTCAAATAGTTTTACCAAGAACCTTATAAATGTTCATTGTGACTACCTTTTGTCACAAGGCACACATCAAGTCAATAACCGAGTTCTTCCCAAACGTTGATAAGTGTGTATTCAGTAATTATGGCAGCAGCTGCTTCAATCCGGTTTCTTAATTCAGGGAGGTCAGCTGGTAGCGGAGGCACGTACACATGATGCTTGATTAAGCACTAAAGGTAAAAATCGCATGGCGTTAGGTCAGGAGAACGTGGAGGCCATGCATAGCAAGCCCTGTCATTGGGGCCCTTGCGGCCTATCCAGCGCTCGGGTACAGTGACATTCAACCAATCGCGTACTTCGTTATGCCAATGAGCTGACGCACCATCTTGCACTAAAATGAATTTCTATGGCTCATATTCTTCAACTGAGGTAAGAGCCATTGCTCTAGTGTATTAAGGTAAGAAGTGTCACCAAAAAAATAAAGGCCCGTAAACTTTTCGCCGGGATACCGCACAAAAGACATTCACTTTAGGGGGATCTCGTTGCATTTGTACCATCTCGTGAGGATTTCTGAGCCCCAGATGTGTACATTATGAGTGTTAACATGTCCGCTAAGATGAAAGATGGATTCATCACTGAAGACAATACCCACCTCGGTAGCGTGGATGATAGCATGTCTGCCTCACGTTCAACAGGTCCCGAGTTCGAATCTCGGTCAGGGTGAGTTACCTGGATAAGGTTTTTCCGGGGGTTTTCCTTGTCCTTCAAGACCCATGTCAGGTAACTCCAAGCTCCGGGACCCTTAGCTCATTTGAGCATCATTTCACCCAATTCATTCAACGTCCGATATGACTTAACGTTGGAGGACGTAAATTACAAACAAAAAAAACTGAAGGCAACACGATCCATAAAATCGTCATCGTCATGAAACAACATGTCGTTTGCGAAGTTGGCACGTAATCCGTGGTCTGTCGCCTTTAGAGCCTGTAATAAATGTAAACGGTAAGGACGTAGCCATAAGCGTTTTCTTACAACTTTCCAAACAGTCGACACAGGAACTTGTAATTCACGACTAGACTTCTGGACTGATTTCTTTGGGCTACGAGTGAACGTAGTCACTCGCTCAACAGTCTCTTCACTTACTCTTGGTCGTCCCGTACTCTTCCCTTTACAAACTGGTGATACCATCTACGAATGTTATTATCACTAGGAGGATCACAACCGAACTGAATGCGGAACGCACGTTGCACAGTAACTACAAACTCGGTCTTTGTAAACTGTAAAACACAAAACGCTTTCTGTTTACTAGTCGCCATCTTTGCTACTATCGCTGCCTAGCGGATTGCGGCAGAAACATTGCACGCACATGCGCACTGGTGCCAACAAACAAAATTGAGTTGCTTTTTCATTTGACATATCATTTATAACTGTAAGTTTAATGTAATAAATATTATAAAGAGTTAAAACACCGATATTCATTTATATACACCCTGTATATAACTATATGATCCACAATTCTGCTAATATCACTGCATTAATTACAGTAATACTTTCTGTCACACACACACACACACTCTCTCTCTCTCTCTCTCTCTCTCTCTCTCTCTCTCTCTCTCTCTCTCTCTCTCTCTCTCTCTCTCTCTCTCTCTCTCTCTCTCTCTCTCTCTCTCTCTCTCTCTCTCTCTCTCTCTCTCTCTCTCTCTCTCTCTCTCTCTCTCTCTCTCTCTCTCTCTCTCTCTCCCGCTCTCTGATTATCCCCGTCTTCTTCCTCCATCACTCCTATCCATAATATCTCCTCCCCTCATCCCTCATTGCCTCCCCATACTGCTCTCTCTTGCTGTACCTACCCTGAAAGTCTGTAATAAAATTCATTTAATGATGTGTAAATAAAACTTTGAACATAAGTAACAAGAACTTAATCACACACATGGACATGCAAACGCACACGCACACATGTTTATGCGTTTCAGGCGTATAAACTAATATTAAGTTAATTTTCAAAACTATCATAGTAAGATAATTGTTTAGGATTTGGTATGTGTCCCAATGAAAGCCACTTTCAGCTTATTCTCTGACCAATCTAGAACATAGGTAAGACTACATACTATTTGCACAACAATTTGTTTGGTTATTATTGAGTGAAAAGCAAATTGTACAAAAAATGTGCGCTTATATTACCAAAGGTAGAATTCAAATTGTGTAAAAAGACATACAATGTGACTATTACACACCAGAACGTTTTTTTTCCTTTGTTAGCGAGCAGATATATTCCAGTACGCAGTTTTTGATCCTGTAACCCCTTCTTCCCAAGGCGCCACGTGAACACCAAAAATTGAATTAAAGATCGACGCTTCATGTAAGCCTGTAATTGTAAGGCAGTTTGCTGCAAGTGAAAGAAGGTCACTTAAGACTATTAGTTGGTCTGGAGAAGCGCAGACTTATCAAAGGCTGTGGCTAGAACAGTAATTACACAGCGCATGTCCAGTGATTACAGACACAAACGAAATTACTCAAAAGAGTTTGTACGCTCGGTCATTCCAGTACGATGTCTACTTCGCAATTATTTAACTTGCTCCAAGTTATTCTACGTTTTTGATACATAAGAAAATGTCTTTCTTAAGTGCATAACTTGAAATTTTGCAATATTTGTTCTCAATAGTTCCAAATAGTAATGGGATCTACAACAAAATTGCAAAACTCCACCAGCTTTTAAAAAGTGGCAATAGGCAACACGAAATAAGAATAATATTTTATTATGCCTAGTGGAATTGATTTAAAGGAAAGGAGGTGACTATGTATAAATAAAATGAAAAACTATCACACTCGTCTGTGAAAACTTACTTTAACAGGAAAAAAAGAAATTTTAGTTAATTGATGGAAATTAATCATTTGTTCACACTAGCCGTATATAGGCTAAGGTTTTTAATAGAGTCAACATGAAAAATTCAATGCCATGGCCGGGATTTGAACCACGGATCTCCTGGTGTCCATCCAGTCGCTCTTAACCTTTGAGCTACCATGGCCAACGTGCCATCTTGACATTAAATTCTCCAATTGACTCATATATTTCCCCGGTAGACCACTAGGGACTCTCGCATCCGAGATACACCGTTTGTGGCGACTTACTATCGTAAGTCTATCGTAAGTACTTGAGTTCTAGGTGAAGCAACAATATATGTGGCGAACAATGTTCCACTTGACAATACAGTTTGAAGCACTTTTGTTTAGCTCAGGGTAAAACAATGAGGTTTCTCACAGTGTATGCGTGGATGTGTGTGAGAAGGATATTTAATGACACAGGAATGCCCGTTTCCAACTTATTTATTCACTGCTTCTTTTTTTAGAACATCGAAATGAAAGTTGCCGACCAAGGGTTACCAGTCTCTGTTTAGAGTTACTGACGGCCGAATGTTTATTACTCGATAAACTTTATTCGTTCCTCATATATATATATATATATATATATATATATATATATATATGAACCGACAAATATCGAAGACAGAACAAGAGGACTGCCCTAATAGGCTTCACGCCTCGGACCGCTCCAATAGGTCTCATGCCGAAGACTGTCTGAATGACCACAGCTGCGCGTGTGGGTGTATCACTTTCACTTACTGAAAGCCCTCTTCATTCAACCAAAAATCTCTTTGTGGCTCTTTTGTCATGCCATTCTAAATGATCCAAAAATACCCTATTCGACAAGTCAAGTGAGCCCCTTCAAAAAACTGCTAAGGACACTGTTTCTTACATTGCTTTTGTTATAACAACTTTCCCCCAACTCAACTGGCCTTGCCCTTGTAACAAAGAACCAACATTCCTTTGACATCCATCATGATTCTTTACTCATGGCAAACCTTAATTTCGGTATCATAGGCTTCATCATTTAACTATTATTTTTAGTTAATTGATGGAAATTAATCATTTCTCCATGGCATTGAATTTTTCATGTTGACTGTATCAAAAAAGAACTTGTTTTCTGACTTCTCATTTTACAAACTCATTTTACAAAGGAATAGGGTTAAGTAAGTGATACAACACCAATTTATGTACATTTCAGTTACATTTTTCCCTTTGGGTACCTCTTTTGCCAAATTTAAGGTAGCTACAAAATAGGAATGAACATAAAGCGGGGCTAGGCGTGGCTGGTGTAACGCTGACTACCCAATGAGGTGCAGCGTGCAACGTTGTACAGTTCAACACGCGGACGGGCTCGCTTTGCCGAATCATGCGGCTAATTTCTTTGCGCCCTCGAAAGATACCAATTACAAAATTATTTTGTTTCTCCCACGTTACAGAGCTATGTTTTCTGAGGGTAACTCGAAAAACATGTTTATAGGACATCTGGTTTTGGAGATATGGAAAGATAAGACGCCTGACTAGAAAGAAAAGAATCATTAACTGTCAGTGAAGAAAATCACACACGTGCTATGCTGCATTTTGTACCTTGCATTCAGTAAAGTGGTGATCTTTTAAGACTGCACATGTGCTTTTCAAAATTAGTAAATATACCGCTTAGCAAGCCTAGTACTGGTGCACCTAGTAGTAGCTGCAAAACTCGTAAGATTTTACTTAAGCGGGCTAGAAATATTCTTTTTAATGTGTATTCCTTTTTCAAACAATTGTCAATTAAAGACAGATTCCAAAGTACAAATTTACATAAGCTTGTCACGTGAGTGCTCATTCTGTGACGAACATTGTTAAAGAAGGCAAATAGTTCACCGAAATAGAAGTTCCCATATTTAGGTCTCCTTGGAAATAAGCCCAGCTAAAAACGTGCTACCAACTTAATCTCTGTCACATTTAAACCTGCAGCAAAGGTCATAATAATTGCCAGGAAGATAGATAAAATCATAAAAATAAGAATATGAAGGCATGCAAAAATGCAAGTTTATAATGAAACTGAGCAAGTTGAAACTGAATGAATGAGCAATGAAACTGGAACAAGCTTATACTGAAAGGCCTTCGGCCTTTTCCATTGGGATTCTTAAAGCCAGCACACATACCTTGCAAAAGTGCTTGTCTTTCAGTCTTAAAAGTCGTGTCACGCCATACTTGTCATGTGTCCTTCATTCACCCAAGTCTCGTCAAGGTAGTATATTTTGCGATTTGTATCGCGGTACAGTCTGATTGTCCTTAAATAACGTCTTCGCTACACAGCAATATCGGCCCTGGAGTGGTAAGTTTTCCTGTTGTCTCAATTTCATGTCGCGATGTTCCTACGCATCTAACACACCTATAAGTTCAGAGCACAGCCCTTCGACTTCTCTCACTGACAAAGACGGATTCTTCTCTGTGAGTGCATTAAACACATGCACCACAATTCTTTTTTCGTCGCTTTGTGAAGGTTTTCCCTTGCGATGCTTCAGCGAAAAACTGGCGCTAAACTCTGCCATTATACATATAATAAGTACACGCGCAATAAACGATCAATTAACTAATTTAGCTTTCGCACTCGACATAGCACACCGTCGAATGGCGATATATAACTAATCCAGTTCAAAACAAGGTCAATGAAAAGTCATATAAACAAATATGTCATCACTACCGCTAAATCACGTGCTATCGTGCCGTGTGCTTGAGAGCAAAGGAACCTCCTCTTTACTTCATTTAAGAATTAACATGCATTTCAGATAAATCAACTCTGTTGCGTAATATATTTCATTAAAACGGTTACGAAAATATAAATTTGACAATTCTCTTCCAACATATAAAGACATATCACCATGTTAAATAACGAACTAATTTTTACCGCACTACAGTCTGCACCACAACAGCAGCCAATGAGAGGTGATAAGGTCACGTGACCGTTAAGAGATACGGGGCAAGCTTATGTGAAACAAGGATTAGACGATTTTTAAAAGTGTGTTTTACGAAGAACAATTTATGAGTTATATAACAGGGGTGAATACCCAACTGCCAAAAGGCTGACTATTTAATGTAAGTATAATATTCTGAAATCTCCTGGGTTCAAATATAGGAGAACCAATGATGGTCCGAAATTTCAACTTGAAAGAAGCGATATTGTTGCTGCAGATTAAAATTTCTGCGCACATTGCACAATATTAGAAAAACTTGGTGTAAAAGTGCTTCATAAATGTACATTCGCATCTTCCGTATTTATTAAGTACCTTAATGAAACAAAAATTTGTAAAGTCCATTACAGGTATAATACAATTACGGCATCATTAGAGACTATACACAAATTGTTGAAATGTCCCTATTTTGTTTAACTGCAGCAAACTCCATTCTTTCGTCGAACACATGTAATTTGTGTCATTTTGTTTTGCATGCATATGAACGATGGCTGCGCAAGTGAATTGTTCTGATTGATTCACAGTTTTAAGTTTCAGATTACACATATGATTTCACACACACGCTGAAAAATTAAGCAAACTTATGTCAACGTCTGTAGCTAAAGTTGTTGAGTTGTTGAGTCCAGTTGTTGACTCCCATCAGTCCTGGACCCGTAGGACCAAGACCCGGGCCTCTGTCGACCAGGGAGTATCCGAGCTGTCCCAAAGGGCACCCGGCGTCCTCCGTGGGGCTTTCCATAGGACAAGACCTGGGTTACTAACAAGAACCCCCCCCCATCTGGTCCAAGGACACAAGACGGGATGGAAGTGGATACGCCACTTACGCGCACCAACTCCAAAATGGGAAGGCTACCGGTGTGACCTCGTTGGGGCCGCCTGGTGATCTAGCACACCTTCTACTAGCTATGCTGGCTAGTACGCGGGAATATTAATGGCTTCCCTCAACCCCGTCCGTAGACGTACCCGATCTCCCACGGGTATCGGGAACCACTACCCCCTCGAGTCCAACCCAATCCGAACAACTGCCTATCAGGGAGGGGCTCAAATGTTCGACCCGAGGTTCCTCTAGTAACGTCAAAGGTACCACGATTGCTAGGGGTCCACAGCGCTCGCATCACGGCAGCTGAAGGGGACGGATCCCCTACCCTACGGGGAGTCTGTAGCTACATATCAGATCACTTGCTACGCGTTCAGCTAGACAGACAAATATATCTTTCATCTCTGTTGCCCGCTCACTATGGAACTGGCAACACCAAATAAGTACACTAAATGTATTGGCTGTTCCCATGTTCATTCTTATTCTGTAGCTACTTTAGCATTCTTATTTTATACAAATGGCAGTTTACGATAAAGTTAAAACAGTGCAAGGGCAGTAGAATAACTGACCACACATGCCTCAGCTCATTCACTATCACTTGTTTATATATTTCATGCATATCTTCTAGTCAAACATTGATGCCATATGGTACGTTGTTTGCATTTTCTTTTGTTTGATTTCAAATGAAAATAATCTAGTTACTAATCTCGTTAACTGAACCTTTAAATAAGCTCGTACGTTTTGTTGCAGTTCTTTAAATTATTATATAAAACTAACCATCTTATTTTATTTCTTTACAATGAATGTTTTGATATGAATAATATTTCCGTCCAATATTATAAAATACTGTATCTATTTCGCTTTTAAGTAAACCTTAAAGTCAAAAGATGATTTTAAATTAAAATCTAATCAAGTGCGTTTCGGGTTTGTTTTCATTACGTAAGAATTAAAACTTCGCTGAAAATGCCAGAAAAAGCAATATTGAACAGTGTTTTATGATAAAGTTAATACATTTTCTACTTTTCAGCAACTTTGCAACAACATGGAAGAAACAGTGTAGGTATATTCTGCTCAGTAGTGGGCGTGAGCTAATATGCCAGTTGCATCCCCCTCCCCAAAAAAGTGAACTCACTAACATCTATTTCTTTTAAACAATGACATCTATAGCCTTCCACCCGGTGTAAAACTTCTGTTTCTTACGTGTGTTTAGTGCTATATACTTTGCAACACTAAAGCAATTGTCATGACAACAAAACCAAAAATGTAGTGGTCTGAGAATCGCACGAAGATCAGAAACCTAGGATCTTGATATGGCTATCACGAGAGCATACACACATATCAATTATCAAATAACTATCAGTTGTGATTGTTCAACTTGATACAAGCCCATGAAGTAAATAGTCAATTATTAATGCAGATTTTACCGAGCAGAGTGGCTCAGGCAGTTTCGTCTCTGGCCCGCATTCGGGAGACCCTGGTTCGGTTCCCGTGGCCGACCTACCTGACTCAAGGGCTTTTCGGAAGTTTTCCCAGGTCGCTAGGCGAATGTTGGATAGTTAATTACATCCCCCGAATTTCCTGTCCATCCATTTCATCTCCATTCTCATTTCATATCATCTCTCTCATCTGGTGGTCTCTTTCAGGGTAGAAATGTCGGCGGGTGTCTCGGCGGTGCATGGCAGGATGATATGCTCTGAGGTAAACTACTTCCTCCTCCGGTAGGTCGGTTGCCGGCCTCAGTTCTTCTGCTGGGAGACCATTTCGGGACCGCCAGCCAAGGATCTTTGGGGCTCGGATCGCCTGCCTTGGTACCATTAGGGCTCGGCTGCTGGGCTCGTTGCCGTCCCGCTGTAGGGGAGCATGACCGTTGTTCTGGCCTGTCGGGGAAAGTCTCTATCCGAGTAAACTGTAGGGATCCTGCCCTCTATACTATCGTGGCTCCTTTAGTCGGCCGCCCTCTTTCTCCTTCGCCTCATCCTTCCTCCGAGGGGTGTCCCCACTTGGGGGCATAGGAACAATGGACCCAGCATGGTGGCCTACGTACCGAATTCCCTCCGTAATGACATCCTAATCCCCAATGCAGATTTGATCATCACCAGGCAGCGAAACTTGCACAGAGAGATGAATGACTTCAGGTTAACTCTCTTATAGAATACCATGGTAATGTTTACGGGAGTGGATCCCGTCTCTGTTACAGGTCTACCTAAAAATCGTTGATATACCAAAATGTGTGCAATCAAGGATCTGTTAGAGGGAAACAGTCCACCTATAAATAACCAAGTATCTACATGTTCCCATCACATCATGCGACCTCAGGACACATTTTCCTAATAAGACAGTTTTTAAACGAAAACCGCAGGATTTTTACTTTGAGACTTTTAAAAAGTATGTTGTGGTGGACTGTACTAATTTTACAACGGCAAAAGCATATCATGAAGAATAATAAATGGACCAATTAATATACTGAAATCAGACGGCACTGTATTTCACCATGAAGATTTGGCATTTCCGTTAAAAATACTACTTATACAGAGAGACCCAAAAACATCCTAACCGCCTGCGCAGTATTTTGCGCGTCTGCACCCTCGGCGCTCGTTGCCATCTGCCACCACCATAGAAAACCGCGGATGAAACTAAGCAACATTTTAAAAACTACTTTTAATGACTTTACTTATCAATGTTATTAAAGAGGTACTGAAATTGGCACCCGCCGTTGTTCATACATGTTTGGCATCTCTTTACGAAACTATTCAACCCTCGCTGGCATTTCTCCATTAGTGGAGAAAGAGTTATAGACCCAACCTTTTTCAAATCAACATACATACGTGAATACAATTCCCCCTTATTTTAGAAAATTAACACACAGGGAAAGTGATTTTCCCTTTTCAACAAGGCTCTACATACAATAGCTCATACAGCCAATCTTTCGATGGGAATTATTGCAAATGTGTTTCAGGACAGAATTAGTAGAGAATTATTAGGTCCCCCTAATAGGTCCCCCCTAACCGCCTGCGATTCCATCTCTGGCGTAAATTAAAGCATAAAGTGTACAGGATAAACCCACACACTCTGAAAGAATTAAAACAAAATATCCGCCTGCATTTCACAACGTTCACTATGGCGAGAGATGAATAGTTTCCTAAAGAGGTGCCACGTTTGGGCGACGGCGGTGGTATCAGCATTCTCTTTAATAACATGGTAAAGCCTTTAAAACTAATTTTAAAAATGTTGCATGGTTTCATCCGCGCCTTTCTATGTTAGCGGCAGACGGCAACGAGCGCCGAGCATGCGGACAGGCAAACATCGCGCAGCCAGTTCGGATGCTTTTGGGTCTCTAGGTAGATATGTGTTTAAATATGTTAACTAAAATAAAGCATTTATAATTAAAATAAAGCATAAATACCGCGTTAAGCTTTCATGTGAATGCATTACTTAGTGTAGGTAATATTTAGGTGAGTGTATTAAGTTTGTTCTCGGCTCCTTTACAACCCATTTTCTCACATTTCTAACCATTATTTGAATCCAGTTCATATACGAACATACAACCTAAATCTTATCTCTAGCTAACCTGTGAAGTCACAGGATCCAGTCTTTTCACTGCGGCTCCGTGTCTGACAGTCTCGAATCATGTCATTCTATGACTTATTTAGTTTAATGTGTTATTGGATATTAATGATGGATATTAATCATTCACTTAGTGTCTCCTGTATGAGTAGATTGTTGGCCCAAATGTCGGTTTTTCAGTATGAACTCCATGAATTAAGAGAGTCACGTAGGGTCCACTAATTTGCTAGTCCGTAAAATAATTTGAGCAGGTAAACTACAGTTCGGCCGCTCTATCTCCGGCTCTGACATTTCTCGAGAGGGGGAAGCAGGTTGTTGCCAGTTCTTTAGCGGGAATTTCAAGTAGAGGAACAATGCGTATTTTAAATATTTCATGTATTTGCATATTTCACGAACCAGTAGCCATATTACTATCATAATAGCGATGATAATAATAGGACTTACAAACACTAAAAATCGGAATTCACGCACGCAAAATATACCAAAGAAAGTTCACCAGCGCAAGCAACTAAAGCCACGTGGCTCAAACAAATTTAACCTTGCAACACGATGTTGGGTTCGGGAACCACGCCTAGCAGCGACAATGCTGATTGGCGCTAGCAGACAGTTTTAACTTCCTGACCACAACACCGGATGTAGAGACTCCCAGTACTACCAACAGATGCTGTTAGTGTGTGTGAAAGGTGTGAACGAAATATTCCAATAGAGTGGTGTTGTAATAAATATCTTGCATGATAATGAAATTGTAAATTGTATTTCAGTGTTTTAAAGCTAATATAGTATTATATTTTCATTCTAAAGATAATTTTGAGGATATGTTTCCACTTGCTCATTACTGTATGTTGGTACTATTAACCTTAACCCTCCACTTCTTCCAATCGCAAAACGTCAGAGCCGGAGATACAACGGCCGGACTGTCAGTTAATTTGTCCGCTGTTTGTAATATTTGTGTAGTAATGCTCGTTAACAGGGACGTATTTAAGGGGGCTGTCCAGGGGTCCGGACCCCCCCAAATAAATTATCATTTCAAACTTTTAATAAATAGTTGAAATAAAACTTGGTTTAAAATAAATCGAAAAAGTATATTCAAGCTTCTCATCTTAACATCTCTATTCACTGTCAGGCAAACATTAAGCTATTTAAGAGATAAACGAAAAGCTACTGCACAGCAGCTGTAGAACTCGTTAAAATACGTAAATAATTGAATTACAATAATGTACTGCGAAGTTAACCAATTCCGATATATTATAATTTGTTGATTAGAGTTCCCAAATACTTACTTAAAGGTATGTTATTTTTAACTTCTAAGGTCCTATTCCCTTTTTTTCATTCAAGGAGAGCTACTACTTCAAACGCATAAATCAGTGCTTCGCTTTTAAATATCTGATTACTGCTTATATCACTTTATCCTAGGTAGGTATAAGAACAACAAATGTGCAATCTGCAAGGCCTTTCTGCAGACTTTATCCAAAGAAACAAGACAAAAACAAACTTTTCTAAGAACAATTTGTAGAAGGTTGGGTGGAGAAAGTCATGTGAATATAATATATTACACGTGGTTTTATTTTTTTACAAACATGATAAAACACATCCCTGATTATTTATTAAATGCAAATAATTCAACATAGACCCCACCCCACTCCGTGAAACTGACTTCTAAATACCTGTCTGTTCAACAATAGAGCTTTCGGACCTCCCCCCCCCCCCCCGGAAACTAACTTCTAAATATGTGCCTGCTCGTTAATACGATAACATTGTAGACTACATGTATTTTACATTATTGTATGAGTTGTTCAGAATGAAATCTCTAAAACAAAGTGAAAATTAAGAGAATACTAACACGATAGCTGGTAAACAGGTGTATATGAACATAAATGGAGTATTTCGTTTCTCCAGAAGAGGTTGAAGCAGCTGCAATGCAGTTTCCGTTCCTCTCTCAGTTTTATTGGCAAATAAATAGGGAGGGCACTGATTTAATCCCAGAATGTAATTAGAGTGTATTACCCAGCAATTAATACGGGCTCATTGGGAAATAATAAATGCGCATATAATCAGGTGTTACGGTAATCTCATTTTCTGGCTTTTATGGATTGTTAAAATGCCTGCAGTATCTGAAATGTAAAAATGCTTTAAGGGTCGAATTTAATCCATTTGAGTAACAGCCCAAATCAGGACATGAGGACCAAACCAGTTCATTTGAGTAATATTCATTGATGTGTCAGTGCTTTGGCTTCTGATAGTTGCGACGGGTCACCTGGTCTCAGCGGCGCCCGCGAAGTCTCCGTGCGCGTTTTGAGGTCCTCTGGTAGGTTTTCGTACGAATGCCCCGGCTCACTGAGGGACTTCGGGAACGTAAAGAGCAAGGATTCATCTGTGCATTATTCGCTACAGAGGTAGAATATCCAGAGTCGTCGGACGGGTAGGAAGCTCCAATCACACCTTAGAATTTTGATGTGAAAACAGTTTATTGTCGCATAAGACCTGAAGCGACAAATGCGCTTACTTTCTTCTCGGGCAGCCAGCCAGGTGAAAAGATTATTAGATATCAACGTTTCGGGAGTGTGCATCTCTCCCATCATCAGGATATTTATAAAATGTTATAACCACAAATGAAATACTGGATATAACACAACTATAAACAAAGACAAAACACTATCAAAATTCGCATTACTGAACAAAAGACTGTTTTCAGTAAATTAAATGCCAGGTCAGGAGATGGCGTGAGTATAGAAAATTGTATCAAGCTGTATTGATCTTTGCTTCCTAATTCGACGGATTTTCATTTTTAAGGCCGGTTTCCAAGAGCAGCTGAACTGAAATCCAGCACGATTAAGCGTGCTCCTTTCAGAGGAAATCGTCAAAGCCTCCTTAATTCTCCGCTCCCAGTAACTGTTGCATTTTGCCAAGATGGTTGTCTCCCGAAATTTGGCTCTATGGTCCTTATCAAAACAATGCTCTGCCAGCCCAGACTTCTCAGGTTGCATTAAACGAATGCTCCGTTCATGTTCGATTATTCTAGTAGTGATGTTCCTTCCGGTTTGTCCTATATACGGTGTCCCACATTCACAGAGAATGCGGTACACTCCCAGAACTTGGAAGTCCAGTTTGTCTTTCAATGGTCTCAACAGCTGTTTAATCTTCGGAGGTGGCTTGTGGATGGTCCTGATGTATTTGGCGAGAATTCTGCTGATTCTGCCGGATAGATTGCCGGTAAACGGGATGTAGATTGTAGCGGTGGGCTTATCTGACGCTTGCTGTATTACAGGTTTCCCTTTCCTAGTTCTGGTGATCGAGGCTTCAACGTCATATTTTGAGTAGCCGTTTTGACGGAAAGTATCAGGTGTTGTAATTCCTGTTTTAAGTGGCTGGGATCAGAGATAGTCAAAGCTCTGTGGGCCAATGTATTGAGAACTCCCAGACGTTGAGACTTATGATGGAAACTATAGGCGTTCAGAGATCGGTGTGTGTAGGCTTGCGATATACAGCATGTCCCAGTGTACCGCTGCTGTTTTTTGAAACAAGAATGTCCAGGAATTGAAGAGTTCCATCCTTCTCCACTTCCATGGTAAACTGTATTTGAGGTCGAAGGCTCTTGAGACGCGCAAGAAAGCTAGGCAAAATGTCTGATCTATGTGGCCAAATTACAAAAGTGTCTGAAGTCACTTGAAGAGGGCTAGGCCCTCTACTGGCAGTGGAGTGTTTTGTAAGGAAAGATAATATACGGCAGGTGAGGTTGGAGTATCTCGGTTTCACCCCTGTGGCCCTTATTACGCACTAACACCACTACAACGTGAAGGCAGCACTGCATGCAATTAATACAGACGATCGCCGCCATAGCAAGAGATACAGACAGTTACAAAATTATGTAATATGTACATATCTCAAGTGGTGGTATCTTATAGTTTGAACCATATATTTAATTTGGTGTATATCACAGTAGTGAATATCCACACATCCACGACGGCACGTTGGCCATGGTAGCTCAATGGTAAGAGCGACTGGATGGAAACCAGCAGATTCGTGGCTTAAATCCCGGTCGTGGCAGTGAATTTTTCATGTTGACTATCAAAAACCTTAGCCTATATATGGCTAGTGTGAAGAAATGATTAATTTCCATCAATTACTTAAAATAATAGGAATTTAATGATGACGCCTGGTACTTATGATAGTAAGTCGCCACAAACCGTGTATCTCGGATACGAGATCTCCTCATGGTTTACGGTGTTCATTTTTATTCGATATTTCCCACCCTCCGATTGAGCAAGAATGACGTCATAGTTTACTGGTGAGTCTATCTTGAAATCATGGTGCCCTCTACGGTAAGAAGCGGTAATTTTTGCGGAACAGTAATTAAATTGCAGCGCTCTGAGTGTGTTTGCTCTGGTAACTAAAACCAGCTTCCCCTGGATATGAACACAGAGCACCGCGTCTTCATAGTTGAATGCCACTTTCGTGCCGGCATTAAAATTGGTGCGACATATAAATATAATTTAAACCGCTGAATAGAAGAATTTGTGCAACGCTATCCAGCATTCAGAGAAGTCCGTAGGAGCGTGATACTGTCAAAAGCGTCCAGTTACCGTCAAACTGACAACCTTCTGTTCGCAACATACACGTCTTACGTCTTATCAGTATACGATATTGTCACCTAATTATCGGAAGGCACGACCAGCTGGCAGCTGGGTGGGCGACAGGAGGCATTCAGACCACGCCTACCCATTTATCTTGTGGCGTTCACTGAAGGGGATGGTTAGGAAAGTGTCACGAGGCACTTTACCGTCTTTCCCCTCCCCCTGACGTCTGGAACCATCGGGGTGATTCACTGAGCCGCGAAACTTCCAGACACAGCGATCTGCGTATATAAGGGATGCAGTGGACGAGTCAGTTGAGGTCCTCGGTCGAGTTCAGGCACGTGGACTGTACAACTCGTGCCTCATCGACTCATCCGCACCGTGGGCCAGTCACACACGTGGACTGTACAACTCGTGTGGTCGACTGGGCCCAGCAGGAAAGCAGCAGCTCGGCGAAGCAGTGCCTTCTTCTCCCTGCGCAGCGTAGCCTGCGCAACAGAGCCTTCTTCTACAGGCGCAGCAGCGCCTGCCTTCATCCGGCCAGCAGTGCCTTCTTCTGCACTGGCAAGCAGCAGCAGCCCAGCCAACCCTCTTCTGGCGGACCTCCTAGAGTTAGCTCGTAGAGCTACTCCGCCAGCAAAAGACGAACCAGCCAGAACCAGAGTCAGCAAGTACTCGGGACAGACCGACCGACTGACCACGACACTGCAGGCCAACAACGCCACAGCCAAGGGTCCTGACTTAGGTTGGGACCCGGGGTCCGCCCCACCTGGCGCGTCGCAAGGCGTCCGATCCTCTGTGGGGTGCCGGATGGCACCTGCAAATACACAACTAACAAAAATGCCGAGTACCAGCCGCCAGGTAAGACCTGACGAAGCGAGTCAAGCTAAACCTTCCCAATCCTCAACTGGCCCGCGAGTGAACATCGTGAAGGCAAAAGCTAGAGCACAACTGCAGTAAAAGAAACTGCAGAAGGCCTCTCGCCTTCTAAACCAGGGAACTGTTGTTCCCATCTCCCCGGTCACCCTGCCAGGGAATTCACCATCTCCAGTCACCCCTCTCCAGGGTATCTCCGCTCCCCTACCTGAGAGTGATACGGATACCGAAGGGTTTACGACAGTACAGGGAACGCGTAACCCTTCGAAACCGGAGGGTGCTGCCCCCAGCACCCCTGCAGCGCCCGCGGATGCCAGGAGCACCCGCGCACAAAAGGCGGCCAGAATCCCGCCAATTGTGTCCGACCCCTTTCCCAACCACATTAAGGTGATGAGGGAATTGAGGGCGAGGCTCCAGGCGGACTTCCAGGCCACCAGATTCCCAAACCGGGTGGTCATCAAGACAACGACCCCGGAGGACCATGAAGCCACCAGGGAGGTCTTGCGCGGGACGGGCATTGAGTTCCATACGTTCTCGCTGCAGCCACCGAACCTGGTGCGCAGTTATCCGGGGTCTTGACTCGGACACCGACCCGGAGGATATCAAGGCGGGCCTGGCGGAAGAACAAGGCATTGAGCCACGTACCGTGGTCCAGCTAACCAAGTCCATCCGCGAGGAGGGCAAGGAGCCTGTAAGGGCCCCCATGCCACTATTCCTCGGGATAGTGGAGAAGCAGGGAGAAGGTCTCCCTAAGATCGACGAGGTGTCCCACCTTTATAACACCAGGATAAAGGTGGAGCCGTACCATGGCAGAGAGGGGCCAGCCCAATGCTTCAGGTGCTTGGGCTTCCACCATTCTAGCCATGCGTGCGAGCGTCGGACAGCGTGCATTCGCTGTGCCGGGGACCACCATGTCAAGGAATGCAGACTGCGGATAGTGCAGGCCAGACAGGGCAGGACCTCCAACAGGGAGCCATCGCAAGTTCGGCTTGGAGTCAGTTTTGCCCAGGCACTGCGGAGGCACGAAGAGGTGCTCCAGCAGGCCGAGGCAGGTCAGACTCCGGCAGCAAACCAGGCAGTAGGCTCCAGGGAAGCCGCCAACCAAGCACCGGCTGCATCTGCAGCATTACCACAGCGCCGGCGTGCTTACCAACTGCCGGGCAGCCTGCCCCACCCTCCACGGGGAAACAGAGCGGTACTGCCGCCACTGCTCTCCCTCCTGCACCAGCTCCAGTCCCTGTGGCTGCAATACCAAGTGAGGAACCAAACCTCACCACCTCAGATCCAATGCCAGTGTGGGACACTGGCATATCCAACGAAGACCTGGCGGAATTCCAAGAGCTTTCTGCCTGGTTTGCCGAACTGATACAACGCTCCCTCCCAATTCTAAGGCGCTGCAGGGAGCAATTGACAAATCCCAGAATCCCTGCTATGCAAAAGCACAGCATAATGCAACAGACTGCACGGCTTCTCTTCCCTGATCCCACCTCATAAATGGCGATGAGAACTCAACGTTTATTGAGAGCCGCGTTCTGGAACGCAAATGGAGTCCGGGAACGCACCTGCATGCTGGTGTAAAGTTTAATCTGCCAAGTTACACCGTCCACCGATCCGATCGAGCCGGTCGGCGGGGCGGTGGTACAGCCATCCTTATCAAAAACCATATCACCCATACTCGTATCACACTTCCTCCGCTACAGCACTTGGAGGCGACCGCCATAAGGCTCTCCGTAGGCGGTTCTGACCTGGTGCTTGTGGCGGTGTACGACCCGCCCAATCATCCCTTCCAAGAAGCGGATTACCGGGCTCTCCTCAACCTCGATCACAGAGTGTGCATATCCGGCGACTTCAACGCCAAACACCCAGGATGGAACACCCGCATCCAGAATGAAAGGGAAAGGAACACCTACCGCTTCATCTGCGGAGACTCCACCCTTCATGCGCATGGCCCGCGAGGTCCAACGCACTTTCCGCCTCGTGGCAGAGCGGACGTCATAGACTTCGCTATCACTAAAAACATACCATTTCATCTGGACCTCACGGCGGTAAACGCTCTGGATTCGGACCACAACCCAGTTGTGATCAATTCAGACGTTACCGCCGCAGCTCTGGCAACGGTAGACTGGGTGGACGAAGTTGACTGGGATGCCGCTATCACTACCATCCAAAACTCCGTGGAAGCCAGTCCCCGGATCGAGGCGGCAGCCAAGGGGTTCTCAATGCGGTCCGTGCTCACACACACCGCATCCCAATACACAACAAACCCTACCGATATTCCGGGACCCATTAAGCAGCTAATCAGGGCTAATAATGCTGTGAGAAAGCTGTGGCAGAGATTTCGCCATCCCCGGATAGGAGAAGTACACCAGAGGTTCAAGTCCCTGGTAAGACGGCTCCTAAGAGCACACCGCCAAGAGGCCTGGGAAAAACTGTTAAGACACACCAATCTCCAGGAGAGAAAACCGTGGCGAATAGTCCGTAGCCTGCGGAAAGACAAAACCGTACACCAGCACCCCCTACATATCCCTAGAGGTCAACTCGTTTACGAGTCGAAAGAAAAGGCAGATGCGCTAGCAGATTATCTGGAGGCTCAATTCCAACCCAGGGTAGAGCCAATGGACGATGACCATGCTGACCTCGTGGAACAGGTGGTGGAGGACTTCCTAGAAGCCCCACCCCCTGACCACGAGGAGTTCCACATCCCCATCGTTACCCCTAGAGAGTTAGCGACCACGCTTAACTCTCTAAGAAACAACAAAGCCCCTGGGCAGGACCGTGTGACAGCGGAAATGCTCAAGCACCTTCCACGCAGAGCCGTGATTCATTTAACCCGGATTTATAATGCGTGCCTATACATGCGCCACTCCCGTAGGGGAGGGGATCCTTACCCTTCAGCTGCCAAAGTGCGGGCGCTGCGGACCCTTAGCACTCGTGGTACCTCTGACGTTACTAGAGGAACCTCGGGCCGAACATCTGAGCCCCTCCTTCGGGAGTTGTTCGATTTGGGATGGCTTCGAGGGGGCAGTGTGTTCCCGGTACCCGTGGGAATCGGGTACGTCTTCGGACGGGGTTGAGGGAAGCCATTAAGTTTCCGGGTACTAGCCTGGAAAGCTAGTAGAAGGTGTGCTAGATAACCAGGCAGCCCCACCGAGGTCATATCGGTAGTCTTCACCTTTGGTGTTGGCGCGCGTAAGTGGTGTACCCACTTCCATCCCGTCTTGTGTCCATAGGACCAGATGGGGGGCTTGTTAGGTAACTAGGTCTTGCCCTACGGAAAGCCCCACGGAGGATGCCGAGCGCCCTTTGGGACAGCTCAGATATTCCCTGGTTGAAAGAGGTCCGGGTCTTGTTCGTACGGGTTCAAGGCTAATGGGAGTAGAACCTCTGGACTCAACATGGGCCACTTTCCAGCTATCTGGAAGGAGGCGCGCGTGGTGTGCGTTTTAAAGCCGGGGAAAAATTCGGACTTTCCTTCCAGTTACCGCTCCATCAGCCTTCTCCCAGTTTTATCGAAGGTCTTCGAAAAACTGCTCCTCTCCCGGCTCCTTCCTCACCTAGAGGAAAGGGGCTTAATCCCGGAACATCAGTTTGGCTTCCGTTCTGGCCACTCCACGACACAGCAACTACTGCGGGTTGCCGAGAAGGCCTCCCTGGGATTCCAGGAACGGTCTAAAACGGTAGCAGTGTTGCTAGACGTGGAGAAGGCATTCGCCACTACCTGGCACGAAGGACTTATTTACAAACTCCTGGAGCATGAAATTCCCCGTCCATACATTTCCTTGGTGGCCGGTTTCCTCGGAAACCGAAGCTTCCGAGTAAAGATGGAGGGGAAGCTGTCTACCGAGCGGCCCATTGGCGCTGGAGTGCCGGAAGGCAGCGTGCTGTCGCTGGCACTCTTTGCAGCTTACATGGCTGACATACCCACGCACAACACGCACACCTGTCAATACGTCGACGATCTTATGATCTTCGCAGTCAACAGAAACCCAAGGTATAGCTTTCGGCAGATCCAAACCCAGCTCCGGGTCATTGGCGAATGGAGCGCAAAATGGCGAATGGCAATTAACCCGGAAAAGAGCTCTGCGATTCTCCTGGCGAAAACCAGAGCCAATCGGTTGCAGTAGAACTTCGTTTTACGGCGTCGTGGAATCCCATGGGTTCAAACGACGAAGTATCTCGGAGTGACGCTGGACCGCAAATTAACTTACGCTCCGCACGTCAAAGGCAAGGTCCAGCTTGGGCACGTCACGCTCAGGAACCTATATCCAATATTCCGTTCAACCATGCCACTCCGTCTCAAACTCCAGCTGTATCGGGCGATCATCCCGCCCATGATCTTGTACGGCTGCGAGATCTGGGGAACAGTGGCGAATACCACTTTCGTCAGACTCCAGACGCTGCAGAACAGAGCGCTACGGGTCATCTACGATACTGACTGGAGATTTCCCGCCCATATCCTTCATGAACATTCAAACATCCCGTACATTGTCAACGTCATTCGAGAGAGGGCTCGTTCAATGTACGACAAAATTCAAACCCATGGCAACCCTTTGGTGAACTCACTGGGCAGGTATGACCAGAGGGAGCAAAGACGCTTGCCATCGTACAAACTCCCAAGAGACGTCTTGGGGCCCCTTGGTTAACCCAAGGGAAACCCCAAACATATCCAATCTCACATAACGCCTGATGGCTCAAGCATTAGGCCACCCGTACTCAAAACGGGGCAAAAGCTCTAAAACAGATCCTCCCCCAACGGGAGAACGTAACAAACCCGCCTAGCTGTTGCCTTCAGAGAACACTCAAGGGCAACCAGTTAACATCAAATGTTTTCTCACAAACAAACAATAACCTACCGCCAGCAGAACAAAAACTCAACCCAACTTGACTCACTTCGCAGGTTAAGCCGCAAAGCGGCTAGGTACTGCGGTAGAAGACACCCGGACGTGGAAAAAGAAAAATTGCCCCGCCCGACCAGGACTACCTCTGGAGTCAGTTGAGTTCTTGGCGAGCAGCCGTGATCGCAGTGCTAGCGAACGGACCGAAAGACTGCGTACGTGTATCAGAGGAGTTTTTAGTCAGCTCTAGAGAGAGTTGTGCGTAATAGTGAGTGTGGAGTGGACCTGTGACAGACGAACTGGTGGATTGTAATTGTGTGCGCTACGTAGTTCTATGTAATCGGAAAGTAAACCAGCTGTAATTCGGTGGAAATAAAGAACATTTTGAGTTTGTGCAACTGGACTTTTAATTTCACGAAACCTCAGTCACAATATAACTTTTTTGACATTCTCACGCTTAATTAAAATGTGTATTAATGTTGGTATCCTTAAGTGTATCAAACACTTCCAACATACAGGGATCAGTTACTCTCAAAAAGAGAGACACCGGACGCTATAAAGTGACTGATTCCAATCTAAAAGCAATAAATAATGTTATGACAGAAGGGCCTCAAGCATACCTTCTCACAATGCAGTGTTTAAGAGGAGGAAAGGAAATATAAGAAAATGGACACATAAAAACATGCACTAGAGATATTTTCTTGTTTAGACCTGGTTAAAAGCTTTGTACATTTTATAACACTAATTTATTTTTCATTCCTAGAACATGTTCTACTAATTTTCTGGTTTGTAATGAAGTTACATTGTGAGAAAACTGTAGGTGATAGAAAAGAATTGAGATCAAATTGAAATATTTCTATTTTATACGTCAGGTTTACAATATGCATATGCCTATTATAACAGAAAAACAGATGTTCATTGTGAAATAAGTGTTAATTGACCTATCATTTGGTATATTCTTCATGGTATACTTTTGACTGCATAATTAGCTTTGCAGTGCATTCATTGTAGTATATAGTTTTTTTTTAAACAGTTATCGTACCTACGCACCGACCGACCGATCGACCGAAGTGCTGGCTGGCTGTATAAAGCCAGAAGGTTTTTGTTGTGCGCCCACCCGTTAAGGGTTTTACCGCAGGTAAGGTTTTACTTTTAGGGATGTTCTAGGATGTGTTGTGGGTTTTGAGGTAGAAATTTCTTTTGTACCTTCAGGATTGAGGGAATGGACGCAATACCTTGCCCCCTGGTGTTCTATTTTTAAGATTTTGTGTATAAGCTGAAAAAAATTTATGCCAAACAGCTTAGAAGAATTATATTTTTTTCCCCCTTGTAATTTACGTCCTCCAACGTTAAATCATATCGGACGATGAATGGAATGGGTGAAATGGTGCTCAAATGAGCCCAGGGTCCATAGAGCTTAGTTACCCGACATTCGTCTTTCAGGATAAGGAAAAAACCCGTAGAAACCTTATCCAGGTAACTCACCTGACCGAGATTCGAACTCGGAACCTCTTGAACGTGAGGCAGACACGCTACCACCACTCTACCGAAGGGGGCGGAAAAAGAAGAATTATATGGAGCTCAGCTTTAGCTGCTGTTAGGATTAGCTCCTGGGTTATCTCGGGTGTCCACAAGCCATGCGGGGTACCCGAAATAGCCTGAAACGGCGTCTAGTGGGGTCATAATCTCCCAATGATCTAACAAGGGTGCTTCTATGTCTGGGTAAAGTAGCGTAGAATTTTGATGCCCGACGCCTAATTTCATCCTCCACGTATGGAAGATCTCAGGCCTCATGTAGCAACCTGGTAGGAAAATACCCTACGCACCAGGCGAAATTCCCGCACCTTTATATTACGCGGGCAGACCCACCTCTCAAATAGTATATTTAACTGCCGCTAGAGAGAGGCCTCAAAGCTGCTGTCAGCACATCACGTACGATCGCAAGCCGATAGGGGAATCGTATATAAACTCGCTCCATCAGCGATGCTATTGACGTCAAATTTTGCGCGGTAAAATTAATGAAAATGAACACCGAGATAAAAGTTCAAGCTCCTCTGCCCTTCATTCCCCTCTAGTCTTCTTGTCGTTGGCATACAGGATGTACTCCCATCACATTCTTTAAGAAATTATTACACAATTCGTCCATACTTCTGTGGCCAATCATTTCTTATGACTATTTTTGTAATGTCCCTATGACGTCCCAATAAAGAATTACAATTTCTGTAATAACCATGGAAGTGACACATGCACATCTAATTTTATTAATCTGTCTCCCATCAACATTCTTCCAAAATATCAAAATATTATATAGCAGTAAAAAATTAACAAAATTGTAGGGTAACTAAAACATAGAAGATTAAATTTACCTTTTTGACTTATCTTTGGTTTTTATTTAATAAAGCTCCAGTATTCAAACACAGAAAACGCTTACATCAATATTTATAAAAGATTAAAAATAATGCATGTAATTTAAATACTTTTGTTTGTTCACAATACTGTCAGTAGTCAGGGTCATATTGGCACCATTTGTGCACTTAAATTTCGTTCCATAGGTCTTTTACCTGATAGTAAATCAGACATCGGCCTTTCGATTTTAAGCACTCGTAATAGCCATTGGTTTGGGACTGCCTTACTTGACATTGTACTATACTTCATTACAATTTGCATATACACATGAGGTCATTATTGGAAGTCTTGATCAGCCTACAATTATCACTTATAAATAAAGCTCAAGTGTTCTAAGTTCGTCTGGATTGCCCAAAGCATCCAAGAAATTCAAGTATCACTTTAATTTTTAACATACTGTACAACAATCTATTGTTATCCATAAATGAAAAAAAAAAAAAAAGAATAAGAGTAGCTTCAAAAATGTTAAGGTATTACTTGGGACAGTTACCAACTCGTAGATTGGTGGTATGGTTATGTAGTTATATCCTGTATAGGTTCTGCATTGGCTGCAAATAAATTCAATACTATTTGTTGTATTTTAGGATTTAAAATAAAGATTGAATACTTTTTGGGAATTTCTGTAAAACCTGACTGCACTCTGTAGTGTCACTGAATGTTCCACATCACTGCTGTATAATTTTACACTCTTTAATGCTTCCAAACCTCAGTATTAGGGCTGTTTTGGGATAAAAAATTAATGAAAATGTATTGTATATATGTATATAATTGTGTAATGCTTTAAAAGTATCTTGAGAAAATAGTTTTCTGCAACTACTGAGTGGTCATTGTAGGTAGTGTTTTACCTGGAAAAACCTGGTTTGCACCATCAGTACCTTTTCTTGAAAGGGGTTTACACATGCAAAAAGACACTTTCAGTGTGTTTCTTTGGTCCTTTGAATTTTGTGCCAGTTGTATTAGACACAAAAGGCAAACCATAAATGATTCTCTGTGAGAAAATACAAAATCAACAGAAGTATGATGCAAACTGCTCCCTAATCAAAAGGATTTTGTTGAATTTCTAGGAATTCCTTCATCTAAGTCTATAAATAAAGTTAAAAAAAATGCTATTAGCAGTGCAACAAGTAGTGGTTTTAAGAAGGTTAAATACGACCAAGAAATTCTTAATGAAATTCATTAAAGTGGCCAGTCATTTAAAGGAAGCACTAGAAATTGCAGGAACACTGCACATACATTTCCTGCTTCCAATGGTTGGCTTATAGATTCAAGCAAAGATTCATAGTGCATCAGCAAATTAGTGGTGAATGAGAATTGGTTAGTGACAGTTATGAGAATGAAAATGAAATTCACTGTCAACATCTGAAGCATTTTTCCATAAGAAATGATATCTTGTTTATTTTCAAGTGCACTTAAAAATAAGTATGCTGCATTTCCTATTAAACTTTGTCAAAATTTCTTTCCATACCTAATAAATCATAGCCATATATAACACTGTCCTGATTACATGTTTAAGGTACAGTTCCTTGAAGTGCTCAATTACGGAGTTTTACTCTATAACAATTATAATTTTTGCCAAATCCAACAGAGTAGCTGTATGTGTATTTGTATATTTTGCTGTTCCCTTTTTCTGCACTTTTTCCTTCAACTTTCTTACTTCCTTTTCATTTTTAAAAAAGGTGCACACTTCTCTTATTTTTCTGGCCCTACTTTACTCCAATTTAGATTTCAAAATAATTTGCTCTTCTTTGTCACGAGAAGTTATGTCTGTTGCTACTTAGTTCTGCTTTTTATCTACTGTCTCTGGCTTTTGGCATCCTCCAAATCACTCACCTGTAGCAATTACATATTATGCAATGGTGTTCTACATATCCTCCACATCACATACATTTCTCATCCTAGTGACCAAAGCATCACATTGCTCTCCTATTACATAACATTATTTCAAAGTTGAACAAAAGTCATCCAGACTGCTAGGAATGGATTGGAAGCACTGTTCTTTCAGAATTCTCAACAAAAAGCATCACATCAAGACAGATCAAGACTTTTGGAAAGCTTGTGTCCAGAAATCAGATGAACAGGAAACATTGAAATAGGTCATAAATATTAAAAGCAGAAGCATTATTAACAGAGAAGTATTCTTCATATTTGAGTTTGATATATGAGTCACTATGTTTACACTCAACTTCACTTACTATGTTGTATAATTGAAACATTTTCAAGATCATTCGATCTCATCCTCAGCTGTTTGGTAATTAAATGAACATTCTTCTTCCTCCACTGCTACGGTGCTCTGATCCCTCTGTCATCTGGTGTTAGGGGCACTAAGTTTTAATACTTCATTTAATGCCGGGATTTCAAAATTTATAAAACAAAACAGGATAAAGTTATAAATTTTGAAATACCAGCATTAAATAAAGTATTAAAACTTAGTGCCCCTAACAGCAGATGGCAGAGGGATCGGAGCACCGTAGTAGTGGAGGAAGAAGAATGTTCATTTAGTCACCTAACAGCTGAGGATGAGATCGAATGATCTTGAAAATGTTTCAATTATACAACATAGTAAGTGAATTATTAAATTTTAGATGAGTCGTATTTCTTACACATCTGCTTCACTTTCGTACCTATTTTGAGGACATGTTTCGCAAATCTTCGTTTGCATCTACGGCTCTTGTGCGACTGACGCTAGATCCAGCGGTGTGGGTAATTCTGGGGTTGTTGCTGCCATCTGTTGATTTAGTGATGAACTGAAATGTGGGATTCTCTTCTGGCGGGATTTCAAAGTTCATTAGTTGGTTTTTATGTTTTTCTATGTATATCCTCTCCCATATGACGAGTTCACTATGTTTTTGTACGTATTTTAGTAATTCTGTGCTATCTTCAATTTCATGATTTTCAGACCAGAAATGAGCTGCTATTGCGGACTTATCAATATTTTTGTATCTTAAGTGCCTGAAGTGTTCTTTCTTTCTTTCTAGTGCCTATGTTTCTTTTTGTCCTCCCTATGTAAATTTTTTCACAGTCTTTACACTTAATTTTGTAAATGCCTGACTTTTCCTCTGGTTTTATCTTATCAGTATTATTACTGTGAAGTAGGTTTTTAATGTTGTAATTGTTTTTTGGTGCCAATGTTATATTGTATTTCTTGAATATTTTTTGGAACTTTTTTGTGGCCCAGGGGTGGTAAGTAAATTTAGCAAATCTAGTTTCTTGTTGTATTGGTGTGAGAGCTGTGATCTGTTTTAATTTCTTTTGAAGTTTGAATAATTTTAGTTTTTTATCTACAAGGTTTTTTCCATATCCATTTTTAATTGCAGTTTTTAAGATTTGATGGTATTCGTTTTGATATTCTTGCTGGCTGAGAGGTAGATTTACTAATCTGTGTGTCAGACTGTTGATGGTTGCATGTTTGTGTGGAATTGGGTTGAAACTATTTGCTTTGATGTAATTATCTGTGTGTGTTGCTTTTCTATGAATGCCAAATTCTAGTTTTTCATTGCCTTTTTTGATTTTAAGGTCTAAAAAAGGTAGAGTACAGTCCTCTTCAGTTTCTACTGTGAATTGTATGCTGGGTTCTTGCAGGTTGAGTAGTTTCAAAGCATCATCTATTTGTAGGGCACTATTGCAAAGATGTCGTCTACGTATCTGTACCATGTTTTAAACATATGAGGGAAGGCTTTAGTAATATGTGTTTCGAAAAAGCTCATGTATAGATTGGCCAAAAATGGTGATAGCGGGCTTCCCATAGCTAGTCCTGAAATTTGTTTATAATATTTTCCATCGAAGACAAAATAATTTTGATGTATACATAATTCAGTCATTGCCAAATATTCTTCTATTGCATTGGCATCCAAGCATGCAACCATCAACAGTCTGACACACAGATTAGTAAATCTACCTCTCAGCCAGCAAGAATATCAAAACGAATACCATCAAATCTTAAAAACTGCAATTAAAAATGGATATGGAAAAAACCTTGTAGATAAAAAACTAAAATTATTCAAACTTCAAAAGAAATTAAAACAGATCACAGCTCTCACACCAATACAACAAGAAACTAGATTTGCTAAATTTACTTACCACCCCTGGGCCACAAAAAAGTTCCAAAAAATATTCAAGAAAAAAAAGAATTCCAGGAAATAGATTCTAATCCACTCAACCGATGCATAAAAGATGTACAAAAAACCATCATTAATAGTAAAATTTTAACAACTACAGAACAAAAAACTATCAAACCAGACAACCCTACCTTTGCAAGAATATATGGTTTGCCTAAAATACACAAACCCAACATACCCATGAGACCCATTGTAAATAATATAAACACTCCTACTTACCTTCTGGAAAAATGGCTAACCAAAAAATTTCAGTCCTTTCCACAATTCCATACTCTGAGTATAAAAAACTCTTTAGACCTGGCAGAAAAAATTCAAAATCTTAAACTAAAACCTCATGACACTTTAGTATCCTTTGATGTCCGCTCCCTCTTTCCTAGCATTCCATTAGACAAACTTTTGATTCAACTGAAAAAATGGCTAAATTCTATAAACCTGGATGCCAATGCAATAGAAGAATATTTGGCAATGACTGAATTATGTATACATCAAAATTATTTTGTCTTCGATGGAAAATATTATAAACAAATTTCAGGACTAGCTATGGGAAGCCCGCTATCACCATTTTTGGCCAATCTATACATGAGCTTTTTCGAAACACATATTACTAAAGCCTTCCCTCATATGTTTAAAACATGGTACAGATACGTAGACGACATCTTTGCAATAGTGCCCTACAAATAGATGATGCTTTGAAACTACTCAACCTGCAAGAACCCAGCATACAATTCACAGTAGAAACTGAAGAGGACTGTACTCTACCTTTTTTAGACCTTAAAATCAAAAAAGGCAATGAAAAACTAGAATTTGGCATTCATAGAAAAGCAACACACACAGATAATTACATCAAAGCAAATAGTTTCAACCCAATTCCACACAAACATGCAACCATCAACAGTCTGACACACAGATTAGTAAATCTACCTCTCAGCCAGCAAGAATATCAAAACGAATACCATCAAATCTTAAAAACTGCAATTAAAAATGGATATGGAAAAAACCTTGTAGATAAAAAACTAAAATTATTCAAACTTCAAAAGAAATTAAAACAGATCACAGCTCTCACACCAATACAACAAGAAACTAGATTTGCTAAATTTACTTACCACCCCTGGGCCACAAAAAAGTTCCAAAAAATATTCAAGAAATACAATATAACATTGGCACCAAAAAACAATTACAACATTAAAAACCTACTTCACAGTAATAATACTGATAAGATAAAACCAGAGGAAAAGTCAGGCATTTACAAAATTAAGTGTAAAGACTGTGAAAAAATTTACATAGGGAGGACAAAAAGAAACATAGGCACTAGAAAGAAAGAAAGAACACTTCAGGCACTTAAGATACAAAAATATTGATAAGTCCGCAATAGCAGCTCATTTCTGGTCTGAAAATCATGAAATTGAAGATAGCACAGAATTACTAAAATACGTACAAAAACATAGTGAACTCGTCATATGGGAGAGGATATACATAGAAAAACATAAAAACCAACTAATGAACTTTGAAATCCCGCTAGAAGAGAATCCCACATTTCAGTTCATCACTAAATCAACAGATGGCAGCAACAACCCCAGAATTACCCACACCGCTGGATCTAGCGTCAGTCGCACAAGAGCCGTAGATGCAAACGAAGATTTGCGAAACATGTCCTCAAAATAGGTACGAAAGTGAAGCAGATGTGTAAGAAATACGACTCATCTAAAATTTAATAATTTTTCGCTTCACTGTGGTGTTCCAATACAGTTAAATCTCGATAGTAAGTGAAGTTGAGTGTAAACATAGTGACTCATAAATCAAACTCAAATATTGGAATAGGTGCTTCAAAGTATAAACATTGAAAGAAGAGTAGAGACAGTGAAGCACAAGTTAAAATAAGAGTGAATCAAGAAGATACTGACACACTGCTTCACTCACACCGTTTTTTCACAGGACATGTTTCAAGAGCTGTTGCTCCCCTCTTCAGCTGAGTCTCAACTAGTGCAAATTGTAGTGGTTTCCTCTTTCTCCGTATTGTCAATAGATGGCATAATGTATTTGTCAAAGATGCCCGGTGGTGGCGTTCTGAAATTCACGATTCTATGACGATTTTTATTAATGAAGATCTTTTCACATGCGAAAAGATTTGCAGGATGATTAACATGTTTTATTAAAGCTGTCTCCAAGTTAATGTCTTGTCTGGTATTCCAAAAATGAAAAGCAACTGCTGATTTTTCTATTTCACAGTTTTTAATGTTTCTTATATATTCTTTAGTTCTGATGTCAATATTTTTTGTTTTTCCTATATATATTTTAGGGCAAGTTTCACATTTGATCTCACAGATTCCTGGTTTTTATTTTGTAGTAATTGAATTTTTTTTTGGGTGGGGGGATTGGGCCTTTGTTGTGTGTTGAGAAGATTTTTTGGAACTTACTATGAACTGATGGGTGGAAGGTAAATTTCTTTAAAAAAATTTTCTCTTTTGCTCCTGTAGGTTCCAGGGTGGTGGTTTCTTTTAGTTTCTTAGCCCTGTTGAGTTTTGTTAATTTTGTTGTCCACTAAATTTGGGTTGAAACCGTTGGGACATAGCTATTTAGAGGACAAAAAATTAAGAAATTCAACAAGGCTAAGAAAATAAAAGAAACCACCATCCTGGAAGCTACAGGAGCAAAAGAGAAAAACATTTTAAGAAATTTAGCTTCCACCCATCAGTCCATAATAAGTTCCAAAAAGTCTTCAACACACAATATAGTTCTTGCACCTCAAAATAGATTCAATATCAAGAATTTGTTAAAAGGCCCCTCCAAAAATTCAACTACTGCAAAAGAAAAACCAGGAATCTATGAGATCAAATGTGAAACATGCCCTTAAATATATATAGGAAAAACAAAAATAAATATTGACATCAGAACTAAAGAACATACAAGAAACATTAAAAACAGTGAAATAAAAAATCAGCAGTTGCTTTTTTTTTTTTTTTTTTTTTTTTTTTTTTTTTTTTATGAATACCAGATATGACATTAACTTGCAGACAGCTTTAATAAAACTTGTTAATCCCATAGATCTTTCCATACGGGAAAAAAATCATTTAATAAAAATTGTCGTAGAATCATGAATTTCGAAATGCCACCACTGGACATCTTTGACAAATGCATCATTCCATCTATGAATGTTACAGAGAAAGAGGAAACCACTACAAATTGGACTAATCAAGACTCAGCTGAAGATGGGAGCAGCAGCTCTTGAAACATGTCTGTAAAAAATAGTGATGAAGCAATGCGTCAATATCTTCTCCATTCACTTTTATTGGAATAGGTGCCAATTTTCATAATCAGTATGGATGTCAGACCATTTAGTTTGAACTCTTGCTCACATACATCAGTTTGGTTAAATGCTTCCAAATTTCCTTTAAAATTTGGAATAATAATTTGCTCTCTATTTATTCACATCTAATGTCACATTTGGAACCTTATTATTCTCTATGAAATAAAGGTTCAATGATACCATAGAAAGAGTAGCCCATAACATCTTTTGTGAAAGTAATGGTCATATTCATTTGGTTACCAACAAAACAATACTTTTAACATAATAGCACATATTTGTCAAATCCCCACCAGTTTGAAGATTTCCAGGATCTTGAGACACAGTGAACAGGATATATGCACAGTACTGGACATATGCTGTGAAGTCGGATTCTCTCAGCTCCTGCAATATCTGACAGCTTTTCCAAAATCACCAATCATGCACTGAACACTGATTTACAACCAAAGAAATTACACACTGTAATTTTTAGTGGTTCACTTATGCATGTAACATATTGCAATACCTATTACGGGAACTCATTAAACCAGTGTTTCCACATAACGTATAACCAATATAATTTCCTGCAAATTGTACTACACCACAAATTTAAAATAAAAGCAGGAGTGTACATACAACAGTACAAGGTTTGTGGGCAATGCATTTAGGAACCTGTTTATGTAGGGCAATTTCTTCTCATCACGATCCTTTTCTGATGCAACATCCACAATTAAACTTCTAATGCAAATGTTCATCAAATTTATCCATACTTGACAAAGTTTGAACAAAGAAACTCAAATCATTCCAACACATTAAAGCATAAACATTGAAAAATCAAAATTATAGCTCCAGCTATCCCAAAGTGTAACCACTGATTCAAATGTCTTACCCACAATCCAACAATGCTACACAGCCATATACATCCATTTATGGGTCATAATACAGTGACAGTCAAAGACTACACTGGCTGCGCTGTTTTGCCCATCCTCATACTCTGCTCATCAGCAACTGGTGCTTTCATAGAAAGGTGCAGTTGAAACCATAAGCATTTTTAAAACACTTTTAAAGGCTTTACTTACCAAGTATATAAAGCTGGCCGTCTTGTTCATATATTTTTGACACCTGTTTAGGAAATCGCCGTAGTTCATATCGTGAAATGCTAGCAACTTCCTGGTAAATATTTTGTTTCAATTCTTCCAGGGAGTGCAAGTTTGTCTTATACATTTTATGTTTTAAGTTACCACAGAGAAAGATATCACAAGGGATTAGGTTGGGGGAGCGCCGGGACCATAAACCTCTACTAATAATTCTGTCCAGAAACCTTTCAACTATTCTCAACGAAATATTGACCACATGAGCTGTTGCACTATTACCCATGTTTGGAGAAATTTACTAACAGTGAATTAATTGATAAAAACTATTCGTAGTCACTTTTTCACAGTATGTCACTTACATTTTGATTTTTTTGAGGGACAAGGTTTGGGAGCTGTTGCAAGGCCCAACTCTCACCTGTTGTTGCCTGCAATTTTCTCTCTGATGGTGAACTGCAACTTATTTATCAAATTATCGAAAAAGGCCAAACTAATGCTCCCTGCTGGACAATTCTTAAAAAAAAATAAAAATAAAACAAATGAGAAGAAGCAGGGAATATTGTATAAATGTACAGCTTTTAAATGATGATTAAAAAAAATTGCCCTTAACTCATTCTTCACTAATGGTGCACCAATTTTTTGCCATGAAGGAATAATTCATGAACAATATTAGTTTTCTCAGAGCTCCAACGATGATTATTCTGTGTAGACATATATCCATTTAGATGAAACCAAACCTCATCTGTGAAAAATATTAAATGGGATCTGTTTCCCCATTGTATTCCTTACAAACTATCGAAGGGTCTAATCACAGGATCACTTGGTTGAAGAACATGTCCTAGTTATTTTTATATGTGTTTGGAGGAATTTAGTAACAGTGACGTCAAAATTAATCTCAAAAACTATTTGTAGTTGGTTTATTGATACTCAAATTAGGCAAGTGAGTCAACCTTGTATATACTTTTCTCCACTTACAAGATGCCCCGACTTACAAACTGGCAAAATGGTTGTTGGAAGAATTTGACAAGTTTGAAAAGTTTGAATCTCTAAGCATAAACAATTCATTTGATTTAGTAAAGAAAATTGAAAACACAATTATAAAAACTGAAGAGGTGATGGTGTCCTTTGATATCAGATCTCTATTCACGAGCATGCCATATCACATCACTTTTGGTCTGAGAATCACAACATAAAGCAAGAAATAGAACTGATCAAACAGGCAAAGAAACCTCTGGAACTACAGATTTGGGAAAACATATTTATTACGAAAAAACAGGACCTCTTGATGAATTTTGAAATTCCCGCGGTAGATGACGTCATCAAACTTACCAGGACGTTAGATGGCAGCACAACACCAAGCCAGATGCAGACACCGGATGCATCATCAGTCTACCACAGAGCTGACGATAGGGGAGAAGTCCCCAGAAACTAGTCTTCATAAAAAACTTGTAAGTGGAGAAAAGTATATACAAGGTTGACTCACTTGCCTAATTTTAGTAACAATGGCACTCCACTTTCTGAAATACTTCTTTTTATTCTATATTTATTGATACTCGTCACTTCATTTTTTTTATTAATAAGAGACTAGTATCAAAGGCATTTGCCTCATTTTCAATCTCTTTCCAACTGGCATCTGTTGTCTGCATTTTTCACAATTCTTACGCTACATAGGTCAAACTAAAAGAAATCTAAAAACCAGAGTCAAAGAGCACTTGAGAAACATCAGATTGAAACAAGAAAAGTCAGCATTAGCATTTCATTTTTGGAATGAAAATCATGACATTGATCCAAATCCAAAATTATTAAAAGAAGTGATAAACTAAAATATATTGACAAAATGGGAGAATATATTCATATGGAAAAATAAGGATCACTTAATGAACTTTGAAATCCCACCAGTAGATAATTTGACAAAAAAGTTCATAGTTCCACCACCAGAGAGAGAGCAGACAACAGATGCCAGTTGGAAAGATTGAAAATGGAGGCAAATGCCTTTGAAACTAGTCTCTCATTAATAAAAAAAAGTAAGTGACGAGTATCAATAAACCAACTACAAATAGTTTTTTAGATTATTTTTATGTTTCTAACTTCAGCAATTTGGTAGGCCTTTGCACAGAGCTGTAAGAGATACCTCCCTGTTTGAAAGATGCCTAAGTAATTTTTAGGGGGAATTCTCCAAACACTAACATCAGTTTTGTAAGAACCGTATGCCATCATTTTGATTCCTTAGCCTGAACACCTCCTGTGGCCTGAAATTTGTAGTGAAGTTCATGGATTGTTATGCAGCCTGGAACTTTTACATCTGCACATCTTTCTGCAAGTCATACTTTCACTTGACAAGCTGAGTTAAATAAAAAGCATAAATACACACTGAAGTAGAAAACCTTGAGAAAACTGACTAAAAATTGTTTTATCAATCCTTTCATGGAAGTGTTGAAAACAGTGTTGTATAAATTAAATTAATTTGGATATCACTGCTACTACTAAATTCCTCCAAACATGCTTAATAGAAAACATATACTGAGCCATAATACATTTTACAAGTATATGATAAACTAATATAACACTTATAACTGAATCACATATCAGTAACTCACTACTGCAGAGCAAAACCACGTTAGCAGCATGACATTGTATATATCAGCACTGCACTGTGCTTCCACACACCCAATGGAAAAACACTGCACAGCTGGTTTAGAGGTTTCCCCATGATGCTTTCCTATTATATGTAACCCATTTGTTGGCTCTAATCCATCTGTGAGAGAACCAAGTGTCACTGGGGAAACGGTGCAAGCTAATCCTTGCCTCACAGTAGATGGAAATGTTAACTTGCTCTTTAACAGGCAGCATATCTTGTAAAAAATGTTCTCGCTCACTCACCTAGATTCAGCAGCAAGAAACTTTGATTTATTGTGCATCACTAGATTGCAATAGTGTTTAAGGATTAGAATGATATGCTCGGTTTTTAAAAGAATCCCTTAAACCCCTTAATACCCACTGAGCTATTTATAAACTGCTACAGCTACTTCTTTACTTAAGTTTACATGAATTCAGTCATTTTCATCTGTCATTTATTGATGTCATCTGATTATATGAACACATCTTTTAAAAATTAAAATATTACATTTATTAATATACAATGCTGCAAATGACTGCAGTGCCTGTAAAAGCACATTTTTTCTTCTTGTGTTTCCTTCCCAACTTTCTGTAATACAATAAACTGATAAAGGTTTCTATTATTACATCACACAAAAAACATGCTGCTGTAAGCAATTCCAACACTGAAAATATGGGAGCTGAAATACAACTGATCTATTTATAGACCACTGGGTACATTTGTGATTTCACATCAGCACACAGAAACCTTCAGCTGATGTGACAGCTAGCGACAAAGTTACTTCTGTAAAGCAAGCAAGCATTTCACATGTGTTTTCTACAGTTTTTCTGTTTGAAACAGAATCAACTGATGATTAATACTACTGTACTACATGGCAAAGCAAGAAGGCATATCGGAAAAAATTCACAACACAGATGTTTACCTCAGTTTATCGCACATACACTGCAAGTCCAGTGTATGTATACTCTGTTCAAATATAATCACGTCATCTGGATAGCAACGTGTCATACATCAGCAGGCACGAGAATTATATATTATATACACTTGCAGCTTCCAATCGCTCTTACGCTCAGATGAATGCTTGATATTTATATGTCAGTTCTATAATTAGACAAATTTATATTCTGATCATGGCTGTACAAAACTCCTGTCTTGTAGAACAGGAGTTATACAGTTTTTAACTTCATATAGTTATCACTCAATATTCAACACAGCCTGAAAAACAGCACCATTGTTTGCACAGTGTTATCTCAAACATAAGCAGTGTCCTATGAAAATAGGCATCACATGTTTTGTAAAGGAATGAATTAATGTTCAGTTCATTTTCAAACTAGTGGTATGTTATTTTATTATTAAAGTGACTGGGGATATAACAATGTATAAATTTAATTAAATTATATTTCTAGTTTCCCTAGTGTTTGTGATATGAATGTGAACATCTTCCTGGAAGCTGTAACAAGTGATTTTTCTAATTATTCACAGGACAAAAATATTTTTTTAATGCATACAAGATTTCAAGAACTCTCCAATCCAAAATGTAGGGCAATTGTAGATTATTTAAAAACTATTTAAAAACCCAGAACTGACTGTGGAAGCTTGTGGTATAGTAGCATGCAGTCTCATGGATTTCTCAATCCAAAGAAGGCAGTATACTTTTATTTCAATCTCCAAGAAAAACCCACAAAATTGGATAACAAGTAACTGGGTTTGGATGATTTTGAAAAAATATGTTTTCTGGTTCAACAGCATTGAGGTGGATTTTAATGTTTTAAAGATATTTAATGTACTGTTTAATTACGAAACAAAGGCAGTGCCATGGCTGGCATGTAAAACATACTCTAATGTGCAGCTGCCGCTGTACATGTCTAGTACATCTGCATGGGGACACAAATCAAAACTTATAGTTGTCATGAAAAAGCTCTTATTTTGTAAAAGAATTGAAGCTAGTAACAATGAAGCAACAAATACTATACAAATAAAATTGTTTGTAACAAAAACTTCACTTAACTTTTAAAGAAATTGGTGAAAATTTGCAGAAATTGAGAGATTGCAACTTCCTAAACACTCATTTACATTATCAATCTCTTGAAATTTCTTGAAATTTCCATCAATTTCTTTAAAGATAAGTGAAGTTTTAGTTGCAAATAATTTTATTTGTGTAGTTCTTATTTCATTTAATGATTTGGTAGTCATATGTGCTGTTGCTGAATTTTTTTTTGGAATCAAAGTTTTCTTCTGCCAAACAAACAATGGCCCTAGAATTTTTCTCAATATTGCTCTGCATTGCTTCATTGATGAAAAGAGATCCTATTACTTTTCTTATTTATCACATGCCACTCAAATTTTCAAATAATTCTGAGGCACTTCATGCACTAACACAAGTTTTCCTAGGGCCCAATATTGATTTTACTGAGCATTCACACATCCCTTTAAGTAAACCCAACATTCTCCAAAGAAAAACAAAAGTTGTAGATTGCTAAAACCACTTTCTGTACATTGAAAAAATCAACTGCAGTAATTCAGCAATTTTCAAGGCTATTGCTGACCCTATTTTATTTAGTTTACTTTCCGTTAAAACTATCTTTTCTTAGAATGATTTTTGTCCAACATGAAAACAGAACAAAGTATAAACTTGTAAGAATCGTAGAGACAGTAGAGCACAACTTAGCACAAAAGGAATCGAGAAGATAATAACACTGCTTCACTCATACTGTTTTTTCACAGGACATGTTTCAAGAGCTTTTGCTCTTATCAGCTGGAACTCGACTAGTGTAAATTGTAGTGCTTTCCTCTTTCTCCGTATCATCGATAGATGGCATGATGTACTTGTCAAAGATGTCCGGTGGTGGAGTTTCAAAATTCATGACTATGACGATTTCTGTTAATGAAGATTTTTTCACATACAGAAAGGTCTATGGGGTGATTAACGTATTTTATTAAAGATGTTTCCAAGTTGATGTCATGTCTAGTATTCAAAAAATTAAAAGCCACTGCCGATTTTTCTATTTCACCATTTGAGGACATTTTTGCAATAGTACCTAAAAAACTCATACAAGATGGTCTTAGACTTTTTGAATATACAAAAAACAGCTATAAAATTTACACTGGAAACGTAAGAGGATGGTGTGCTTCCCTTTTTGGACATCAAGATAAAAAAAATGAACAACAAACTAACTGTGGAAACGTAGAGTCAGACTGAAAAACTCAATGCCATAGCCGGGATTTGAACCACGGATCTTCTGGTCAGTTGGAGTATTTAATGTCATATTGGCACGTTGGCCATAGTAGCACAATGGTAGTGCGGCTGGACGGAAACCAGAAGATCCGTGGTTCAAATCCCGGCTATGGCATTGAGTTTTTCAGTCTGACTCTACGTTTCCACAATTTAGCCTACACACGGCCAGTGTGAAAGAATAATTAATTTCCAACAAACTAACTTTTGATATTTACAGGAAACCGACACACACACATTAAATTAAGAACAGTTTCAACCCAAAACACCAACATGCCATTTTCAACAGTTTAATATTTCAGATGATCAACTTTCCACTAAACAGAGGAGATTATCAAGAAGAATACCTACACATAAAAGAAGTAGCTATGTCCAAATTTAGTAGACAAAACAGTTAAGACTCAACAAAGCTAAGAAAATAAAAGAAACCACCACCCTAGAACCTACAGGAGAAAAAGAAAAAAAAAAATTTAAAAAAATTCACCTTCTATCCATCAGCCTATAATAAATTCCAAAAAATCTTCTCAAAACACAAAATAATTCTTGCACCTCAAAATAGGTTTAATAACAGAAATTGTTAAAAGCCCCCCCCCCCCCCACAAAAATTCAATTACTACCAAAGAAAAATCAGGAATCTATTGAGATCAAATGTGAAACTTGCCCGAAAATTTATATAGGAAAAACAAACAGAAATATTGGCATCAGAACTAAAGAACATAAGAAACATTAAAAATGGTGAAACAGAAATATCAGCAGTGGCTTTTCATTTTTTGAATACTAGACATGACATCAACTTGGAAACATCTTTAATAAAATACGTTAATCACCCCATAGACCTTTCCGTATGGGAAAAAATCTTCATTAACAAAAATCATCATAGTCTCATGAATTTTGAAACTCAACCACCAGACATCTTTGAAATGTACATCATGCCATCTATTGACGATACGGAGAAAGAGGAAACCACTACAATTTGCACTAGTTGAGTTCCAGCTGATAAGCGCAAAAGCTCTTGAAACATGTCCTGTGAAAAAACAGTGTGAGTGAAGCAGGGTGTCAATATCTTCTCGAATCACTTTTGTGCTATGAAAACAGAAGTTTCAAATTTACTCATGGTCATAGGTTTTCTTTTATATTCTTATTTTCATGCAGCTGGTGTAGTTTCAAAACTTTCCATTAAACTCATTGTGCACACGAGCAGATTCATGTTTACATTAAACTTTGCATACAAACATCCACAGGTAAGTGGTCCACAACGTTTATAGCAACAGACACCTGTTACCCTCTGTGTTCTAGGGTGTAACATGCTAGCCTCTGCTTCCAGTCGCCAGTTTGAACACAAAGGAGGGCAATGGATTTTTTTCAGGTGTAAAAATCCTTAGGATGGTCTTCCTCAGAAGGGAAGTACAGCTGGTGGTCCCATGTTATAAATTTACGGCATGTAAAAGAACCTTAAGCCTGATTAAGAGGCCTTGGGCAAAATTAAGTGGTCTTAAATGCTGAATATAGAAAGGTATACTGAAACCACAGCATTCGAGCATTCTTAAGTAAAAATATTAAAACAAAAAACAGAGGTGCCTGATTTACTGGACCTGTACTTCACTCAATAACAGACGTAACCCAATGCATGCTTGAGCAGAAATTGGCTCTCTGAAGTCCCACTAAATGGTGAGCTAATAGCGGAAGAGAGAAAAGTTATAAAGTTACCATATTATATATAGCCCTATACACTGAAATCATGTGACTCTCACGTGCTGTGCAAACTGAAATATACCTTGTGCCCAAGGTTGCACAATATACCACACCTATATATTGAAGTTAAATCCTGAAGTCATCCCCAAAGCCCCACACAAAACAGCTGTAGTGTGATCCAGACTAATTACAGGACATCACTATGTGAGCAAACACCTGAACAGAACAGGATTTCTCAATATTCCAATCTATCCACTGTGCAATGAGAAGGACATGTCAGAGAAACACTTTTTCACCTGCAACACACTATCTGCCATCAGTTCCATTGAAGAAAAATGTTAGAAATGAGGGCTAATGGCTTCATTGTCAGTGGCTCGGCATTAGAAAACATTGAAGTTATGTGACTGACCATATAATGCACCCAAGTTTGGACAATATAGAACATCGTGCAACTGTTACTTTGCATGGTATTAATGTTTCCATGTAACTCAATGAACTTTCAGCTTGTGACAAACTTGTTGCAAGTATATGGTGTTGCCTTAATTCAATGATTTGCATATTACTCAGCACTAGCTGTGTAATTTCAGCCATAGATTTGTTCCATAAACTGTTGCACTGGTAAAGTGAAATGACCTGAAGAAAAATCAGCAGTATCTTTAGAACTTGCTTCTTTCTCCTTTACTTATTTTTAAATGATCAATGTTTCAACGTGCTCTCAACATTTTGTGCCATGTTTGAAGGCTGTCTCAGACTTGCTGCCATCTGAGCGCATTCATCCCCATTTTAGACAGCATTATTCATGTGTTCTCCACTGAAAAGATACTGAATGTGTTACTTCAGGATAGGCAATATGGTAACTGAACAAGAAATTGCTTTGAAAGAAATATTTTATTAACCCTGAAATCCCCATCCAAATAAATTTAGGTACATATTTCATAACATAATGAGCGTAACTGTTAATAACATTATTTAAATGTCTTAAGAGTAACCTATGTTTTTTGCCATATTGTTCTCTTTCTTTTTTTTTTTTTTAATGTACTTGAAGGAAATCAGTTTTTCACCCACAATTTTGTGGATCTTTTGATATTTTATATTTTTCTTTTTTTATATGTTATTTTTTCATGATTTTATTGTTAAGTTGCTTGTAGTGATAACTTAAGATACATTCCATGATAAGAATCACCGAAATTGAATGTCTGGAACGTATGTTACAGTTTTTGATTAAATGTTTTGCAATTTTTTTCCTTTAATTTTTTCCTCTTTTTTTTTTTTAATTTTTAAAAACAGAAATACATACATGCATGTAGCTCTCAACTGTTAACATTGTTACTGCATGTGCCTTAATAAACAGGAAGTGTCGAATAATGAAAACTGAAAGCCTAATACATATCTAAAATTAAACAGCTCACAGTTCCTAAAGGATCAAAAATAACTGTAGCAGAAGTTAAAACAGCCTCTCATTCCAGGCTTATATTATTAAAATCTGGTACAATGGACCATAAAAACCAATTGAAACAAAGCAATGAAACTGCAAAGAACTGGATCATTCTTCCATTCTCTGGATGATCTCCAATACACAATTAACAACATTTGTAGAGAACATGCTTGCTAAGATAAGAGAATTTGAAGGCACCCTTAGTTTATAAATATCAACAATTCACTAAGGATATTTGTCATTAAAGGTTAGCTCCACATCCTCTAAAATGAATACATCCCCAGCAGTTTATGTTCTCTATAAAAGTTGGTTCTTAGCAAACAATGAAGAAAGGTTGGTTTACAAACTGTTCAGTTGAGAAACCTACTCTTTCTTGACCTGCGAAGCAGCCTGTTTTGCCTGGTGGGCCTGCAGTACTGCCACAGCCTCCTCAACCTGCAACAACAATGTATTTTGGTAATTCCTTTCTTTACAATAGCCTTCTACAGACACCAAGTTCTAAAACTGTAACAGATCTGCAAAATTCAATCCACAGCCAAGACATGTCTACAGATCTTCAGATAATGTTTAAATTTATATATAGGCATTCTGCTATGGTAGTTCAGCAGTCGAAAGCCTACTGGCTCCCTGTGATTGAAACTTTCAAGTATGTTTCAGCTTTCCAAAATTAACAATGACAAATTCATCATCCACATCTTTGGAATTAAATAGTATACAAAATTCAAATATTTCAATCAGATACTGCACCTACTTCAGGAGTATAAGGCCTTAACAAAAAAAATTAAAATTTACTGCAAAATTTCCAACCTTATGATGCCATAAGAATGCAGTGGAAGGGTACTTTTTTTTTTCCTTTCTTGAGGAGGTGAAGGATGGGAGGGGCCAAAGCTGAAGTTTTTACCGTATAACAACAAGCCCAGTGAAACAGGAGTTGATTCATAAAACATTTCTTAAACATTGCTACACTTTCATCACATAAAAATGTTTTAAATGACAAATCTATTACATTGGTTGCTTATAGTATTTCCAATGTTCCACTGCCTCTACTCATGTATGGACTACTTAGATCTGCACTCAGGTTTACTGCATATCAATTTGCACAGATTTTGCTAGCCTGCCACTCCACATGAATTGCTACCGAAGCAAGCAAGAGAATTTAAATTTCAAAGTAAATTACATGAGAACTTTCACACGGCAAAGCTGGTGATGCTTAAAACATCTCCAACTAACAGGTAAGTGGGATAAATAGCATTTTAATTCAATTTTAAATTAACAAGAAAACTTAACTAGTAATTAAAAGCAGAGGTAGTACAGTTAAGTTTTTCATATTGAATATGGAATGATCCACACTATCTTTAATCAAACCTTAACTTTCTAAGTAAAGATGCTTTTCAAATTCTTCAAAGGAATTGAAACAGATACTTTTAAATTTAAAATTTGCTAGCAAAATCATTAGCACTAACCTCAATGTATAAAATCAAACATCAAGTGTTTACATGCAATCTAATGTCTCATTTGTCCATATTGATATCTTTCTCCGGCGCTCATACCAAACTAATTACTTGTACATAACCATGTTAGCAGTTATTTTCTACTGCAGTATATATTAACATATTTTTGTTTTGTCTTAAGCACTTTGAAGTAAATCTATGCAAGTATTGGACATTCCCTGTCTACTTCAGGTTATCAGTGACAAAGTTGACAACCATTGATCAAAATGAAAAAATGTGGACCTTACCTTTGCCTTCAGGGATTCATGATGCTCAAGCATGTGCAAGAGCTCGGAATTATCAATTTCCAGCAACATTCCAGTAATCTTGCCAGCAAGGTCAGGATACATGCGCTGTATCAGTGGGAATAGACGCTCACCCAGCATCTGCTTCTGCTCCTGAGGAGGTGCAGCAGCCAGCATTGAGGCAGTCAGAGGCTCCTGCCCCTGGATGTGCACAGCCTGCAATGAAACCATTAGATTTAAATTATATGGAATGCAAAATCTGTTTAACCAAATGGTGTACAGCTGAGAGGAACACAAAATGTAATTGAAAAAACTATTTCTAGTTGGTCTTTCCAATTAATTTTGACGTCCCAATTACTAAATTCCTCAAACCACACAACACAAAATGTGCTCACTTATTAGCAGTAAACATTGTCAAATATCAAGTAGAACCCTAAAGCAGAACTAGACACAAACGGAGCTGCTCTTAAGAAAGCTTTTACCATATTAATTAATTAACCATTAACCCCAAGTATCACTTCTGTCAATAAAGCTTTATCAATTACAAAAACATTAAGTACATCTGAAAAATACAACTTAAAATCTTCCAACCCCACACTACCAAGGTTGTACTGTCTGCCAAAAATCCACAAACAAGACAATAGCACGAGACCCATCATCAATGGAATCAATTCACTTACGTACCACATTGCAAAGTGGTTAGTAGTAAGAAAATTAAAATCATATGACAAATTTCAAAGTTTGGGAATAAAAAAACTCCTTAGAATTGATAAATCACCTACAAAAGTACAACATCCCGGAAAATCACATACCAGTTTCTTTTGACGTTAAGGATGGGTTGAATCCATTTAATACCGTTGTGTCTTTTATGTGTTGTTCTTTCAAAAATTCCTCCTTACTCAGTGGGATGTTGTATAGCCAATGAATTAGACTTCTAAAGGCAGCTAGTTGATGTGAAACTGGGTTGTATTCATTTTTCTTATCTATGTGTGTGGGTTTCCTGTATATTCCAAAATCTACACCATGACGATTTCTAGTTATCTTGAGATCCAAAAAGGGTGGGGTGCTGTTTCTTTCTACTTCCATTGTAAACTGGATGTGATTATCTTGCAGGTTTAGTAATTTTAGAGAATCTTTAAGTTTTTTCCGGAATGATAGCAAAAACATCAACATAACTCCGCCAAAATTTATAAATCTGTGGGAAGGCCTTTACTATGTGTGTTTCAAAATAGCTCATGTATAGGTCTGCTAAAATAAGCGAAAGTGAGCTCCCCTAGCTAATCCTCTTGATTGTCTGTAGAATATTTGGTTAAACATGAAGTAATTATTCCTTATGCATAAATCTGTAAGATTGATAATGTCATCTATTTCTGTGGGGTCCGTTGTAGTCTGGGTTAACCATTTTTTGAGGAGTGTAGGTATTTTTTCTACTGGAATGCTTGATAAATTCAAAAAAGTCTTCAAAAAAACAAAACATTCAACTAGCACCAGTGAACCATTACTCCTTAAAAAACCTAATTTGCTCAAACATCAAAGATGTCATGCCATCTAACAAAAAATCTGGTATATATCAAATTGAATGCTGTGACTGTAGTCAAATTTATATTGGAAAAACCAAAAGAAATTTAGAAACAAGAGCAAAGGAACAATTTAGGAACATAAAATACAAACAATTGGAAAAATCAGCAGTTGCCACACATTTTTGGGAAAAAAAAAACCACAACAGAATCCAGAACCAAAATTACTAAAACATACCACAGGAAAACAAGAACTGTCCACATGGGAACAAATCTTCATTTCAAAAAATAGGAACAAAGTATTCAATTTCGACATCCCCCAGAAAGATTTGTTCAGCAAGTTCCTCGAACTGCCACCAGAGGAGACTGATGACAAAATATTGCCAGCTACACCAATGAGAACCAGTGGATGTCCGGCTGAGGATAGAGAGAAGGCCTCTGAAACTAGTTGCAGGAAAATTTAAAAGTGTTTAGTGTCATTAATCGACTCCCAATAAATTTAAGAGAAACTTGTTAACCAGGCAAAAAGAACACCAGAGGAACATTAAGTTGAAACAAACAGAAAAATCTGCAGTTTCACACCATTTTTAGACAGAAAACCACAACATTGGCCACAACATTAAACTGTTAGAATCTTTAAGTACACCCATAGAATTGTATATTTGGGAAAAAATATTCATAAACAAAAACCGTGGTAAAGTTATAAATTTTGAAATCCCGGCATTAAATGAAGTATTAAAACTTAGTGCCCCTAACACCAGATGGCAGAGTGATCGGAACTCTGAAGTAGTGAAAAAAGAGGAATGTTCATTTAGTCCAAACAGCTGAGGATGAGATCGAATGATCTTGAAAACGTTTCAATTATACAACAAGTAAGTGAAGTTTGAGTGTAAATATAGTGACTCATAAATCAAACTCAAATATGAATACTTCACTGTTAATAATGCTTCTGCTTTTAATATTTATAAAGCTTTTATCAGATTATTGCAATCATACTGAGACACATCTGAAGTTAAAATTTTCAGAATTCATGGCTTATTATTTTAAATTTTGTTTACATTTAATCTCAGAAACTATTTGTAATTGGTTTATTAATACTCGTCACTTACTTGTTTATATTTATGAAAGTCTAGTTTCAAAGACATTTGTCTCCATTTTCAATCTCTTTCCTTCTATCTTTTCTTCTACATTATCAAATGGAAATACAAAATCAAGATTACAATTATCAGATCCATTCTGGAAAATGCCATATATTTCTAAATCCTGAAAATCCTACAATATTGCTTGCCATTGAATAATAATTTGGTCCCCATACACCCAACCCTAAATTTTTTTGTACTGGAAGCCCCCTACTCATTTTTACACATTTTGCCATTTCACCTATCCTACTCTACAGTTCTCTCTTAATTGTTCTTAGCCATCTCTCTTTAATGTTCCCTAAATAATTCCCTATATTTCTCCTGTTCTTTTCCCCTTTTAATGACAAAATTTTTCTAATTAGTACTTCGCCCCCCAAATCATCCCATTTACGTAGCCAGGCCTGCTCTCTCCATATCGTTGACAATATTGTGACTTTGGTGGGTTCGTAAAATTGAAAAGTCCAATTTCACCACTCAAAAATGTTCTTTATTTCCACTTTATTCCAATTACAGTTTAATGTGCACAATTACAATTTAATTTACACGATTCAACCTTGCCAGTTCGTCTTTACAAGTCCGCTGAACTCAACTACACGTCGGCCCGGCTCACGGACACTCACTCAACTAAGTACACGTCCGAACACTGCGACGTCCTCCACTCAACTAACCGTCGCCTCGCTTGTATCGAGCGCCCCGAAACCTCCCGATTCTTCCATTATGGAGGGGGAAATCGTTCTGGAGCCTTCGAGCACCTTCGCACGGTAGGAGGAGGTGCCACCCCTTGCGTCCCCCCGCCACCACCACCAGTCCGCATTATCGATCGGCAACGCGAGTTCGCCGTCTGCGTCACACTGCTCCCTCCTCAAGGCTGGTCGTCCCGAACAGCACCATCGTAGCGGGCTAGACGGTCCAGGTGCACCACCAGCATCTGCTCGGAGTCTCAGCCAGTAGTAGCGCTGCCGAAGTTTGTCAATCGTTCGGTTCGCTCCCAGGTGTCCTCCTGAAGTACCAGCGTGCACTTCTTCCAAGACTTCCGGTACCTTACTCCGGGGAAGTACCAACTGTTCTCTCTGCGTCTTCCCATCCGGTGACTCCCATACCCGGAACAGCACGCCCTCTCTGGTCTTCAACGAGTCCCATTGGGCCCAATACGACTTGTAGGTGGCGCTCCTCAGTGCGATGTCCTCCCAGGTTGGTCTCATCCCTGCCTCCACTTCCCTCAAGAGTGGCCCCAAGTCTGCGTCCGCCAGCTGCTCCCTCCTCAGGCCTGCGCTATCCCAGCCTTCAGCAGGCACTGCCACAACTACTCGGACTGCTGCGGCACGCTCCTTCTCTTCCACTCTTGTGCACTGGCCGCATTCTTCTGGACAGGGTCTTCGGGACATGGCGTTAGCGTTACCGTGGCTCTTCCCTCTACGATGTTCCGAGGTGAAGTCGTACTCCTGCAGCCTCTGGACCCAACGTGCTGTCTGGCCTTCCAGGTTCTTAAAGCTCAATAGCCAGGTTAGGGCGGAATGGTGAGTTCTCAGGTGGAATGGCTGACCGTACAGGTACTTGTGGAAGTGCTCCAAGGTCTTTACCACCGCCAGTAACTCCCGTCGGGTGACGCAGTAGTTCTTCTCTGCCTTGGGTAGCGTCTTGCTGTAGTAGGCTATCACCCGCTCATGGCCGTCCTGGATCTGCGATAGGACACCACCAATGCAATGGTCACTAGCGTCGGTGTCCACAATGAAGGCGCCACCTGGTTGTGGGAGACCCAAAATTGGAGCACTGCACAGGGTTTCCTTCAGGTGCTGGAAAGCGTCTTCGGCGTCCTCCATCCACACATAAGGTCGGTGTTCCTCTGTCAGGCGGGTGAGGGGTTTGGCGATGTTGTCGGCCTTTTCCTCTAAATCATTAAGGCGGTCGTCTACTTGACCCATCCACTTGCCCAGATTCGTGACGTCATCCCTCACGCCGGCCAACCGTTCCTCAAACTTGGCGGCGAGGACCTCGTTCGCCTCCCTCATTTCCTTGGTCAGTTTGGCCATCTTTGCGGTCATTGTCGTGGCCAAGTTGTTGTTTGCCGCTTCTGTTTTTGTTGTTAACTCGTTCATCTTCGCGGCCAAATTGTTATTTGCCGTCTCCAACTTCTTTTCCATTTTCTCGGTGATGTCATTTGTCGTCTTCATTTCCAATGTCAGTTCGGCCTTCATTTCCATCATCTTCTCCAGAATCTTTTCCAATGCTGCGTCCATGGTTGTAATGTTCGGTGATGTCATCCCACTCCTGACACCTGTGTGACTTTGGTGGGTTCGTAAAATTGAAAAGTCCAATTTCACCACTCAAAAATGTTCTTTATTTCCACTTTATTCCAATTACAGTTTAATGTGCACAATTACAATTTAATTTACACCATTCAACCTTGCCAGTTCGTCTTTACAAGTCCGCTCAACTCAACTACATGTCCGCCCGGCTCACGGTCACTCACTCAACTAAGTACACGTCCGCACACCGCGACGTCCTCCACTCAACTAACCGTCGCCTCGCTTGTATCGATTATTATCCCCGAAACCTCCCGATTATTCCATTATGGAGGGGGAAATCATTCTGGAGCCTTCGAGCACCTTCGCGCGGTAGGAGGTGCCACCCCTTGCGTCCCCCCCGCCACCACCGCCAGTCCGCATTATCGATCGGCAACGCGAGTTCGCCGTCTGCGTCACAATATGAAATGGAAATCTGCATTCTCTTCTCCACACAATGGAGACCTAGACCTTTCAAGTTTCTCACTCCTGTTCTCACCCAAGCAAAACTTTTTGCCCTAACTTATTACATATGTCTATATATCCTTCCTTCCCCCAGGTTGTTTTTATTTCTCTATATAACCTCAGTGAGCTTTTGTCACTTGTACTGGCAAAACTGTCTTGTCTGTCAATATCTTCTAATTTAACTTCTTTCCATAAGCCTATATACCCATACTTTGCATTTATCCAGGAATGACCCATACCTATCTGCTTCCCCCTAGGTTGCTACTCCTTTGAATATGAAACTTTAATAATATTGCCATCTTCAAGTTATTCTGTATAAATATTTCATTGCCCTTGACAAGATTTTAATTTTAGTAGAATGCCTGCCCAGTTCCAAGTGCTGCCCCATTAGGTGATGCTATCGGTAATCCCAAAAGGATCTATGCACTATCAGTGCCTCTCCAAGCCTCATCTATTCCCCATACATCTGATGCATGTAACATTCTATTTTCTACTACTGCCATATAAATCCTCTCCAACCATTTGACAAAAAAGCTTGTAAGAAGTCTTCTATCTAAAGAAGAATTTTGTTGGAAGAAAAAGCTTCTAGGAGTCTCTTGTATAACTTTAGAACTAGGAATAAATAATGTGCACAAGATCAGAGTAATTATTTCATTACCACAAGACATGACATAAAAATAAGACTCGGCTCACCAGATGAAAGTTTCAAAAGGATAATTCTCACTAACCATCATTTGTAAAGCAACTGGTACAAACAATTTTTTAAAACATTTGCATCAATTTTGGTGCTACACTTCAAAGCACAATCCAGTGAAAGAGAAGATTACAGAATTCAAAGGCCAGTGTGTAGATTGCAGTATACCAGCAAAATACTATCATTACGGGTACTTCAAACCACATTACCTGAGAATTTCCATCCAAGGATATGAAAAAGGAAGTCAGTGAAAAAGCAGGAGATGCAAAGTTTATTTTAGTCATTTAATCAATGTTATATATTTATATTACATAATTGAATAGTAGGGAAAAGTGCGAGAATGATGTAGAAAGTGATGGAAAGGTAGAACTAAGGATGCAAAGGGAATACATAACTAATGAAATGTATACAATTAGAAGTTCCCAAATGGTTACTGGAAGGGAGAAAAATGCAATGACAGACATTTTGGTAGAATTGAAGCAAAGTTTAGGTGAATCAGAAGAAAACAGAAAAGTAGAAATGACAAAGAGTTGGGAAAGAAGATAGAAAGGATAGATTAAAAAGTAAAACAAGCAGAAAATGTGGAGGGAAATAAGTGAAACCAGAAATACTCTTGAAAGTAAAACAGAAATTTTAGGAAATAGGATGGGTAGTTTAGACTGAGATGATACAGAAAAAAGCTGTTCTAGACGTAGGAAAGTGCAGAAATGAGGTGACAAAATGTGGAATAATTAAATGAGTTAAATCAATGGAATAAAATCAAATTTAATTAAATAGAAAAGTTAAAATTAGAAAAGCATATTTTTAATCAGAAAAAGCAGTAGAACCTAACAAGGAAAGTAATAAGAAATTTAAGAAAAAATACTGTAAACCCTGAAACAAAATACAGGCAGAAATGAATGGGAAACTCAGAATAAGAATTGAAAGCAGAACGATGTCAGTTCAGTAATACAGAATGTAAATTTTGCACAATATGTAAAAAAACTGAAGCTACTAACAGATAAGCAATACAAATATTTACAATATTACAATAAAATATAAGTATTTGTTACAAACTTTGATGGCCCAATTATCTAACAAACTTCTGGTTTAGCAATGTGTAATCCACTTTCATCTTTTCTTGATCTTTTTATAAGCTCTTTCGATAAACACGTCCTAAAGTAGTCCCTTTAATTTTTAAAACTAGGTATAGATAATTGATGACATTTTTGCTATTGTTCCTGCTAAATACATGAATGATGCTTTAAAACTTCCTAATTTACAAGATAATGCTATGAAGCTCCACTGTTTATAAATACTTCTATTCATAGTTTTATTAATGCTATGAAGTTCACATTACAAATTGAAAGTAATGATTACCTTGCTTTTCTAAAGATATCAAACTAAACTTTGGCATTTATAGGAAATCAACTTATATCGGTAATTACATAAACATAAAAGTTTTAACCTTTTTTCACATAATAGCTTATTTTACAGGTTAATAAATATGCCCCTAATAGAGAAAAATTTAACAGACAATACAAAAACATTAATACTGTTTTAATTAATGGTTTTATTAAAGATTTTACACAAAGATTGAAAAATTTAAATATAAAAAAATGCAAATGATGTTTTTACCCTTAACAAAATGAAAGATTATTATTTTTAAAAATTTACTTACAATCTTTGGGATAATAAAAAATATCAAATTTGGTTTGTAGAATTTCGTAGAATTTTTGTTCCCCATAATAAATATAAAAATTTAATAATTTTTTCTAAAAAAGATAAAATATGCAATGATAAAAAATTTGGCACTTAACAATTTAACTGTGCTACCAGGTTTACATTGGAAGGACCAAACGTAATTTAGAAACCAGAATATGGGAAATTTTAAAAATATTGGGTATAAACAGATTGACAAATCAACTTAAGGAAATCATTGCTGATTATTAAACTGTGAAATAAATCCAGAAATTACATTATTAAAGAAATTAAATGAACCAATAGATTTAATGGTTTGGAAGAAAACATTTATGTTAAAAAATAGAAATCATGTGATGAATTTTGAAATACTGCCAATCAATTCTGTCAATATGTTTCACTTCTAGAGGTTGGTGATAAATACAAAAATAATCCACCACTAGCAGCTGTGACGATAACATATCAACAAACTGACAGATGATGCAAATAAGTATTACAAAAGCTACTCTTATGATCTGTGAAGAATTTACAATTTCTTACAAAGATTAGTGAAGTTTGTAACGAATTATATTTTATTGTAAAATACATAAATTAAAATTTACAAGAACTTCTTGTATTATCTTGAAGTTACCTTGTTGCTCTGACTTACCTGCTGGACTGGGGGTTGCTGTGCCACAGGCATTTGTTGGGGAGGGTTTCGCATGTTGGCAGTGTACTTGTAATTGGTAGGACGACCTTGAGCAGCTACAGACACTGTAGGTGCCATAGGACGTCCCTGCATATTGGCTGGAACAGATTGCTGACCTGTAAACACAAATTTGCAAATGTTACTATCATTTAAGGAGATAGAGAAATTAATAATTTAGAATATTATTGCACTATGTTTTCATCCTAATTTGAAACTGTAGAAATGCTAGATTCATTTCAATTTATGAAATAAGATTTATTCCTCTGTCAAAATAAGGACATTTGTTCTTGATTTTCCTGCAAATCATTTTTGTCCTGTTTGGGAATAACAGAGGTGCAAATAACCAGGAAAATACAGGCAAATACAGGGGGTACTGCAGCAGTTCATAATGCAATTCATGCAATTTGGCATTAACTCCCCAATAAATGTGCTAGTGCATTGTAGTGAAACAGCAGTTTCTTCTTCTCCAGATGGAGCCATGTCTCCAACTCCAGTAAATCATAGTAGTAATGTCCTGTGATCCTTTTTTCCTTTTTCAAAGAAGTCAATGAGTATGAAGCCTTGACAACCTTGTTGCTGTAACTTTTCCAGCTGAAGAAACCATCTTCACTTTTTTTAGAACAAATTCACCAAAAGCAACCCTTGCTTTGATTGCTGCTTGATTCCCAGAGTATGATGCATCCAGGTCTCATCAATGGTGAAAACTTGACCAAAAATTAATTTGTATTTTGCTTTTATGTTCTCCAAACACAGTCTAGATGTTGAAAGCTGCACTACTTGCTCACTGTGAGGAACCATGACACCAAATAGGTCATAACTTTTTCATTTGCAACTTACCATGAAAACACTAGTATTTAATGCCCGCTTTTACAACATTATGCAGGCGGTGACACATGATAAATGAAATGAAGATGGAGCACCAGTGGAATGAGATGGTGGGAGAAATACCGGAACACCCAGAGGAAACCTGCCCCCATGTCGTTTTGTCTATCACAAATCTCACATGCAGTCGCCTAGGATCAAACCTGGGTCACCTTGGTGAGAGTCGGGTGATCTAACCACTTGAAAATATGAATTGCCATTCCTGAGATTTTGTTCCGACAATCAGCACGAATCATGTGAACTATTTTTTAATGATTTCCTTGGTAAACCCATCTGCCAGGCATCCTGGCACTCCTCAATATAAACTATGCTCAATCACAGTTCAAGTCACTGAACTAATATTGGAGAAACTTTCTCTTGTGCAACACGAGAATATTTTCTAAGTCCAAAGGTGCACGTATACGCATGCGCAAGCAGATGACCAGCCGGTTGTAGAGTTACAGCCAACATGAGAAAGATATGTAAAACTTGTAGCCTACCTCTGCAAAAATGCCCCAAACATGGGTGAGGCAGTCCATGTGCAAAGGAACATGGTTTGAGCAGGCTAAGTCATCACCCGGTCAAATTTACTCAATCACTGTTTTGCACATAAACAATCCTACGACACGACAATAATGGAGTGCTCCGTAGAAAATACATGTATGAGCTCACAGATTGGTTTGGCTACTGCCGCGAAGTGTGCATGTCAAATAATACCAAGTATACTGCAAGGGGGGAAATTGGTGGTCCTGCCCACATCATTCAAATCGACAAATGCAAAATAGGACGACACAAGTTTCATTGTGGGCGCGTCGTAGAAGGCAACTGGATCTTGGGAATGATCAATGTGGAAACGAATGAGTTGCGGATGACGATATGCCCCAACAACAGGAGGGATGCAAATACGCTCTACAGTCTAATTGCAGCGCCCATAATGAAACTTGCATTATCCTATTTTGCATTCGTCGATTTGAACGACGTGACCGGACTGCCAATTTTCCCCCTTACAGTATACTTGATACAGTCCACGAACTCATTATTTCCTATGGAGCACTCCATTATCGTCATGTCGTAGGATTGTTTATGTGCAAAACAGTGCATGAGTAACAAAGTTTGACCGGGCGATAACTTAACCTGTTCAAGCCATGTTAGCGTTTAGTTAGCTATGTGGTGCAATTTGGGTACTACTTTGTGTTAGTCTACTGGATAGTGATTTCGGGACAAGTAAGACTGTTGGCAGTATTGCATTCAGTGGAGAAACAAGAATAGTTTGGCTGCACTGAATTCAATATGGCTACATTACATAGTAAGTAAATAAACAATAACGTTAAAAGAATGCCCTCCAACACGAAACGGCACTAAAAAGTAAAGAAATTATATTAAAAAATCATGGTTGTATATAAAAACATCAAAAAGTGTGAAGGAATTAGAAAAAAATCACCATGTTGCATATTAGAAAGAAAAGCCCTAATATTTAATTGCTGTCAAAGATGGTGAATGGTCCTTATAAACAGCTTGAAATTTTGCTTATATCTCCTCGTAAGTTTTCCAATTCAAAACTAAAATGTAAGTCACTGAGTAATATACAACTCTTTCATTTTAGAAAAAACCAACACCAACTCCAATACTCAGACCATAATACAGATTCCAAGATGGCGCCCGTCGAAGCCCAGCGACTCTGGTTACACAGAATAGAAAACTATACACAATGGACATAATATAATCCATATTAACGGAGCAGCGAGGTAACTCCTAAGCATTTATCACTTTATACTTTCAACTAAAACGTGTAATAACATAAATAAAGATCATGGCAAATCCTAAGAGCTTATCACATTATATAGTAGCACGACCAGTACTATGCATTTTCCACCTTATACTTCCAATCAAAATTTAATTTATAAGGCATGACAACTCATAAGCATTAAACACAGCAAACTATCTTATTGGACTGTATCATCCTATCGTCTGTAGCAAGTACTAAAGTTTCTTTTATATTGTTTACATAGTAACCTTTTCTGGTAAGGACATAGGTACTGCTTATACTATAATACTTAACCCTTTCACCGATATGGACGTCATATGACGTCCAAGTTAAAATGCCCCAAACCGATATGGACGGGTATAGACGTCCTGCGCATACATGCATTTAATGCTCATTTAACGCCAATTATTTTAATCTTGCTGTTTTATAATAAATTTAAATTAGTTCTATAAGGAATGTAAACGTATCCTTAAAGGTTTCTTTTTGAATTGTACACCTCCAAACCTGGATAAACACCCAAGGGCACATCTGCAGATTCACACCAAATAATATTGGTTTCCTTGCGAAGTTCTTTTTCGCAACACACTACACATTTTCGAAATGGTTACAAGTTTTTTGGGTGTGGGTGGTATGCTTTTAGGAAAGTGTTTTCTCTCAAGTATGAGGGATGATGTGGTGAATTTTGCTACCCCCTAGTATAAAGAGGCCTCTGAGTATTATAATACTCAATTAGGTTACGAGCTCTTTATATGCGCAAGTACAGGTAGATGAATGTCTTTTACAGCTCTGAAAATTACTAAACAACTGCGCATAGTTACATCCAGTGGTATAAAAATACTTTTTTTTACCATTTAACTGTTTTCCGTAAAGAGGGATAGCTGGTAATAGCTGATCCGTATCACCCATATTTGACCCGCCATTTCCCCAAACAATGGAGTAGCTAACATGCCAGCTGTAGACCAGTACACGTCACTGCTACGTATGTCCTAAAGATCTCCATAATCGTACAACAAATCTTCCAGATTTTCTACAGTAATATCAGAAGCCTGTACACATAATACCCAAGCCAATTTATTTGCTACATTACCGGGATAAGCCATGGTTAACATTGAAATTTAACAATTTCAAATGTGCCATACATTTAGCTCTTGATAGCTACAAGAAATCATTCTGAACACAGAGAGAGTATAAATAACTGAAATACAGAGCGAAAACTGCTGCATAAGGCTACTAGAAACCTTGGTTGAGAAACACTGTAATAACAGATGCTGACAGAGTTTTCATTCCAGTGTGTGAGTGTGTGACGCAACATATTCTCGTCATATTATCGCTTGGCATAGCATAAATAAACTAAACTTGAACCTGAGAAGACGCTTGCGTAGCTATACATACATACTATGGCTCGTATACACACAAAACAAAATGATTCACATATTAGGCGCGTTCGGCACAAAGAATGGCTTTTGCTACAGTGAAACAAAGTAGTGAAATTTCAACAATTTATTAATGTAGTCTCTACTTTATTGTTACTGTAGATTTATACTGCCTTTAATGAGTTTTAAACCAGTTTTTGTTTCGTTTAAATAACTTAATAAATACGGAAGATACGGAATTGTATTTATGATGCATTTTTACAGCATTTAACAATTTAAATGTCCTGTTCTGTTTATTGGGTATCCGTTTCCGGCTCCTGAAGGGTTTAAATGGCCATCGGCGAAGCGGTTAAGAGAACTCACCAGATTGTCCAGTTTACTCCAATTGTCACGTTTGAAGGTGTCAGTTCCCTCACACTGCAAGATCCATTTAAAATTTTCCACTAGTAGGCTCATAATATTGCTTCTAGGTTATGAAATACTTTGAAACTCATTAAGTGAAGGAACATCAGTGAAGCTGGGATCTTGAATGTGATAGAAAACAACGTAACTAATCATCTTTAATAATGACTATCAATGGGTTAAAATCTCCTCACCACTTCGGTTCAAAACTGTTAATAACATCTTGTGCACACCAAATATTAAAATTATCTTTACTCTCTTGCATTCTTCAGGATTTCGTATTTTCTGGTTGAGCTTTAATGTGTGATAGGATGGCTGATTCTTAAAAATCGTGGGGTAGGCATCATCTATTAATTTTGGTACTTTTCGAAGGACACGAATTGGTTCACCATCATTTACTGGAAAGATGTCTTCCTTAACCTCAAAGCACTGTTCAAAATGATGAATACAAACTACAGTTTTGTCATTTACTTTAAAATCTTTACGATGTATGTTCCTGGTCCACTAATCCCATTACGATTTTACCTTCGGAAATTTAAATGTCATGTGAGGTATACTACCATAATTAGATTGTAGCTGGGAACACAACAACGATGCATTTCGACAATGCTTCACAGTATATATTTAGGTAAACGTTATCACTTTATGTTAAATACTCAACTATAAACTAACTCGTTAGTCACTAATTGCCACTGTAATATGAATTACATTAATTCTTCAAACACACAATCAAAGTAAACAAACACACACTTTACTCTGCAGATATAACCACAATATAACAAGCTGGGCCACGAGCGCCGCCATTTTTCCTACAATCGATTCTCGTATTATGGTCTGAGTATTGGAGTTGGTGTTGGAAAAACACAAATGACTAACAAATGCCTATCAATACTCTTTCATTTTAGGAAAAACACAAATGACTAACAAATGCCTATCAAATCCAAACTAACCTATGAATCAATACCAAATGTGTTTTAGCACTACCTAATAAATGGCAGCACACAATGTTAACACCAACTTGCCTAAGGAACACCATACATTTTGAAACATGGATACTTAAACTGCCCTTATCTTTTTCACCTTGTGCACAAGAAAGCCATCTTATTTCAAAATCAGACATGACTTGCCTGTAATTGGACGAGCAGAAAGAGCATTGCGCATAGAACCAGGTTGAGTTCCTGGAGCTCTTGGAGCAGTACGGAAGGGGCCTTGCATGCTGGGGAATCCTGAAGCACCCCCTTGAGCACTTGGGCGAACCTGTGGTTGGGCTGGCCAACGTGGTGTGGCACGAATTGGAGTCATCTGGGCTGGACCATAGAAACGCTGAGGCTGGGGCAATGTAGGCACAAAATAGCCTCCAGCACCGCCTGGTTGGAAAATTTGCTGTAATAAGAAGAATTTGGTTAAATCATTTGTAAGCTACACATTTAACAATAGCTACACAATCATTCTATTCTAAATAAACAGATAAATAATGAGATTACTTGTTTGCTTTAATTGCTATTATCCATGAAACATACTGAAAAACTGTTGAATTTTAATTGTCTTTTTACACAGTTTTAAAAATAACCCTTAGTGGGCGAATTTAATATATTAAATGCCATGCCTCTCCACACAGGGCAGCATTTAATATATTAAACTGAATAGCTGCTCATTTCTGGTCTAAATATCATGAAATTGAAGATAGCACCGAATTACTAAAGCACATACAAAAACATAGTGAACTCATTATATGGGAGAGAATATACATAGCAAAACATAAAAACCAACTAATGAACTTTGAAATCCTGCCAGAAGAGAATCCCACATTTAAGTTCATCACTAAATCAGCAGATGGCAGCAGCAACACCAGAATTACCCACACCACTGGATCAAGCTTTAGTCGCATAAGAGCCGAAGATGCAAACAATGATTTGTGAAACATGTCCTCAAAATAGGTACGTAAGTGAAGCAGATGTGTAATAAATACGACTCATCCTTAAACTAATAATTATTTCGCTTCATTGTGGTGTTCCAATACAGTTAAATCTCGATATATTAAACTGAAGTTTATAAGCAAGACCGGCTCGTTTTAAATTCTATTTTCAATCCCAGATGGCATCTAAGTACAGTCTCAGGTCTTATTTTGGTTTTTAGCACAAAACTGTTAGTTCACTAGTCTTTGTTTAGTAGTTATTGCCAAAGCTTTATTATTCAGTGCACGGTCGCAATTTCGAGAGTTGGTTTTCATTATTTTATTGTATTTTCCATGAAAATGGCAAGGAATCAAGGACTATCTGATGAAGAGATTGTTCAGTTACTTCAAGAATCCGATGAATCTTAGTGATATGGAGTTACCAGACAGTGAAGAGGGAAATATGTGAATCAGGTGAATCTGAGTGCGAAAACGACATATGGGATTCAGGTGCCTCAAAGTGATGATTTTGTGTCTGACAATTGGGTTGACATAATTATGATCCTGGCTACCTTTCAATTCCAATTCAAAACAACCAAGGCCCTATTTTATCATACACTTTTAACAGTGAATCAGATCCCATTGAATATTCCCCCGTTTTTTGATCATGAACTGCTTGAGCTGATTGCTGAAGAAAATAAATTACACGGCAATAGGAGAAAGCATCGAAACACACCACCTTCAAAACGAAGTAGAATGATTAGCTGGAGTCCTCCTCTTAACTGATATAAAAGCATTCCTTGATACAATAATAAATATGGGTTTACATCCCCTATCTGACATCTAAGAGTACTTTTCCAGAGGATGGTTGGATAAAATGCCTTTATTTGGAGATGAGTTTTACAGATACGAGTTCCTTCTCATTTTCTGGAACTTACATTTTGCCCATGCTGAATATGATAAAGCAATTAAAATGGAGGATTTAATTAAAAATGTTGTAGATAGAATAAAATAGAAATGTCAGCTGTTCTACTGTCCAGGAGAAAATATTTCTGTGGATGAAAGCACTGTCTGTTTCAAAGGTAGAGTGAGCTTCAGGGTTTATAATCCCAATAAACCAACAAAATTTGGGCTCAAAATATTTGCTCTGTCTGATAGCAGCAATGGCTATATGTACACCTTTGAGCCCTACATGGGAAAGAGTGACAAAATAAACTGACTTTTAAAAACAACAAAGGTTGTAAGGAATTTGTGTTTTTTTCCTTACGGATCCAGTCAACCCAGTCACCATATCTTTACAGATAGGTATTATACTTCGCCACAGCTAGCTGAAACTTTGTGGGATATGAACATGGTGACAACAGAACAGTTATGCTTAACAGAAAAGGTATGCCGGACCTAATGAAGCATAAAGAGGCAAAGAAAATGACAAAAGATGACATTATCAACTTTAGAAAAGGTTCACTATTAGCTCTTTCCTGGAAGGACAAAAGAGTGGTATTTCTGAGCACTTACCACAGAGGGGACAAGATAAATGTAACTAATGCTCCTTCCAAATATCCAAGTCAAATTTCCATGCCAAAGCCTAACATGATTCTAAATTATACAAAGAATATGGGAGGGGTAGACGTAACAGACCACTTTATTGCTTCATACCAATTTCTAAGAAGAACTATGAAGTGGTATAGGAAGATGTTCTTTTGGCTGTTGGAAGTCTCAATAGTAAATTCATATCTTCTGTTTTCTATGGTTCAAAACAAAGCTGGAACGAAGCCAATGAGCTACAAAAAATTTCGGAAATGTCTCATTTCCCTAATGCAAGAGAGAATGCAGTGAGGCACAATGCAATCAACACATGGGATTACCTAGGTCAACCACCCACGCGCGCACACTGCTGCCCAGGTTGTGTTAAGGGACACCCCAACAATCTCCGGGGCTAGCCTGGATAACTAGTAGCTGGTAATGCTAGTTTTCCGACGGTCCTATTAAGATTATCAGAAGTCATTCTAAACAGGTTGATGAAAGTAAGGCATAATCACTTTAACCCATATTGGGGAGGGGAACCTTTTAGACTGAAGGTATTGCCCTAATGGAGAGTCAGCGATTTTGGTTCTCACTGAGGAGACAAAACTGAGAAATAAAGAATGAAGATAAGAAAACCAGAGATTGAGAAAAAGTGAAATTAAAGCAAAGAGTGGGAGCAGGATAAGTAATGAAAATGTGGGAAATAAACTTATGAACTGAAAATTGTAGCGATATGTTTTAGTTAGAACTTTTTATATGAATATTGTTTTCTGATATGACTTAGTGGGCCATGTAATGAAAATATAAAAAAAAAAATATATGTGTAATTTTGTGATTGGCCGTAGTAATAATTGTATTACGTAATGCAGTGACGTTGCAGTACATCGGCCAATCACAAAATTAATAGAGTAACGATAGTTACAGAAAATCAATCTTGAGATATATATTCTTTAATCTGGTTTCATGATGATGGAAAAATTTTGCAGTGAATATAAAAGTTTTTGTAACGGGAATCAATAATCTTCAAAAAGAGTTATTCGGTATTCGTAATAGTGATGAGTGGACATTCAAAAGTGATGAATTTTAAGTAATTAACTGAAATTATATATTAACTTGAAAATAATGATTTATCGATGTGTTGGAGGTAATCTACAGTGACTGATTAAGAAAGAAGGTTCGAGTAAATTGTAATCCAGATTATACAATTAAATAATATATTACGAAATCGGAGTCATATAAAATTTTATTTCTGTCACTAAAAATCCACACCTAAAAAAAAGATCTCATGACTCTTATTTAATCAAATTCAATTCAGATGATACAATTAGTGACCTGAAGAAACTGAGTCACACAAACTAACGACATGGGAAAGAATTGTGCTTGCAGCAAAGAAATACCGCCAAATATTGCGCCCGAACGTGTGGCTGATTAAGCTGGAGAATTATATATCGCCACAAAATAGAGTTGGAGAATTGTTGCTCAGCACATTAAAACTGGATTTATGGGACCCTAAGATAAAACTTAAATTACTCCAAGCAGAGAAATGCTGTAATATGCAGGTACCAAGCAAGAAAATGATCTGAAGAGCTGTCCTGTTAAAAAAAAAAAAAAAAAAAAAAAGGGGCCAGGGCCCAATTCAAAGAGTAGCCAACATGAAATTCTTTTTAATTCATAGATTGAGCACATAATTAATATGTTGAGTTAACCAGTGCTTTCAGTGCCAAGCATTAATGCTCCAAATAGTGAAGTAGAGAAAACAAGCTTGCCCTCAACACCTGGAAACCCCCTCAAAAGAAAGAAGCTATAGTGGAAGCTGAATGTGATGAATTTGTGAAAAGTAATTAGTTGTTAAGTGCACGTCCTCTGTAAAAATGAGCCACCAACAATTACAAAAGTAGTACAAGTTGTACAGTAAACCAGATTTGATGAACTTTAGGAAAATGAGTTCTCACTCTATTGAGACACTGGTTTTCGAGTTTGTAAACAGAAACAGAAAATATAATTGTTGATCACGAAGACATAGTTACTTGTAGCAAAAGGTTAGAAACACTGATGTATTTAACATGTGAAAGTAATGAGTCGGTAATTCAAACACAAACCACTCAAAATGTCCAAGTAAGGAAAATTTACAAGTACAAGCAAGAAGGATACAACTATTTCCAGAATGAAATGTGGGTGAATGAGGACCACACTGTTCTGAAGTCTGGGTGAATTCAACCATAAAAGCTAAAAAGCAGGCATTCTTTTCAGAATTGAAAATGGTGCTACAAAATCCAGCTGAAAAACCTAAATGCCTAATTGTGTTTCATATTGGCATTGATGTATTTTTGGAGGGTGGAGAATTCATAATGTGGTCAAAAAAAATATGGATTATCACAAAGAAATGACTAGAGAAGTATGCATGTTTGGAGGAATTTAGTAACCAATTGATAAAACTATTTGTAGTGGGTTTTTCACACCATGCCACATTTTGATTTTTTTGAGGGACTAGTTTTGGGTGTTGTTGCTTCTATTTTCAACTTCAAAGGTCCGATTCCAGACTGTTTTATTGAACGGCCCTTGTAAATTTGTTGTGGATAATCTGGTAGAGCAGGCTGGCAAAAAGGCTTCCTCCTAACATTAATCCTAACCAAGAGATATGATGTGCACATTAGTCAAAGTTTTAAGTTAAGTGTGAAGCTTGCTTCAACAAGCAATTTAAATAGTATCAATAGAACAAAGATAATTATGGATAAAGCATATTGAAGTGGAATGAACATTTTGGAAATCTGAAGGAATGTATGATATTGTGGATATGCTGGTAATTCCAAATGAGTTTATGAGGAGGAAGAGGATGGGAAGAGGATGGAATTTGTTTCTTTGTCAGATTTGCATTAGCTAGACAAATACTCTAAAGTTTACATGCTAGCAGGGCCTACCAAATGAGACGGCCACTTACAGTGCCACCAAAAGGTACATTTTGAGCACTGCACATACTCCTTTTCAATGTACATGCTAGATGGCACTAACAACAGGATACAAATCTTAATGTTGCCAATGCAATTATTCTGGCTCTGTTGCTAAATAATGTAAAACAATAACCTTTTACAAATTTAATGTATTGTATTATTTTATTGCATATGAAGTAATTTCTGTAATATCATTGGCCAATTTTGTACCTTATTTGAGCTCAATGTACGGTGTTAAAGGACTACAGTTAAGCTAACTGTATAACATCTGAACCAAATTTTAAACCTAGAAATTGTAATTAAGTTTTAATGGTGGCAAAGCTAAATTGTAAAACTCCCAAGATTTGAAAGGCCTGTGAGACCATGAGCAGCAGGAAGGAAGTGAATAGATTTTCACAAAGACCTATTGGTAAGATGTAAATACTGAAAATTAATGATATAACCTGAATTACATCTTCATATCCTACCTTGATTGTTCCATCTTAAAATTTGAGTTTCATTTCAATATCAGTAGAAAAATTAACTACCTTTGGGGAATGCTGGATTAGCATTAAAAATGCTATTACAAAAAATGCTTCATGTGATCTGCTTAACACATAGCTTTCACACGATGTCAGAAGAGTTACAATGCTTGTTTCCAGATGTTGACAAATTCTTTTTCAGTATTAAAGGCCTTTGTGAAAGCCCCATCAAGAATCTGACTTTTAAATCCATTGCCACCAGATGTACCTATGCCTCACCCTAAATACGAGATGGGGAAGATGGATCTGTCAAGACAGAACTTTACTATGCTTCAAATTTCCAGAGTATAACTGAGAGGCTGAACGCTTTTGAGGAAGAAGTATCTTCAATTGTAGCAGTCAAGAAATTTCTGAACTCTTCGGAACTGAAAACTTTCATTGCAGCCGAGTTTGGGTTCCTGCCACAAGTGTTCTGCTAGCTTCAAGAAAGAAGGCAACCTTTAGTGAAAATTGTGGATGATGAGGTGCAAAGACTGGACAGTGTAGCAGGAAAACAGGGTTCATTAGCAGAAAGTGTAAAAAGTGTTGTAGCAAAACTGTGATCTGGATAAGCTTAGAAACCTTTAAAAAAAATTGTACAAGGTGGCAATTCTGTTGCAGTTGAAATGGATCCTACAATGATGCTGTGTTAGATTTGCTCCAATAACCTCTTATGAATGGTGAGAGGTCATTCTCTCCTATGAAAAATGTGTTATGTGACAGGAGACAACATGATTCGAGAGAACTTAAAAGAGCAATTGGTTGTCATGTGCAACAAATAATGCATTGCAATAAACATGACTTTTTTAAAAATATTTCATTTTTGTATCAATTACAATTCTAGTATTTTGTTGAAAACCTTGTGGTGCTTCAAAATATGACTGATCAAGTTATTGAATAGTGCAATGTGTTTTTCTAAATGCCTTTTATTGCATGTTTTACTATTTATTATGCCTTTTTCCCTGCCTATTTGTTATTTTCATGATTTATAATACCTTAACTTCCGAAAAGAATGTCATAGCCTTCAACAGCAAATAACAAATATGACCTGAGATTCTATAAACTCAATTTCTTCTACCTTAATATAATTTTGAGTCGAACTAATACTCAATGCCCCACTTATTGCTAGTATTTACCTAGAACGTATTTCGTTAGGTAAATACTAGCAGTAAGTAGAGCATTGAGTATTAGTTCGACTCAAAATTATATTAATTTTGTGCTTCATTGTATCATAGTCCTTACACATTAGAATATTGTTCTATCTTGTTTAATACAATCTTAGGAGAGACCGGATAGGACTAGAATTGATCTTGAAAAAGCTTCATGTTTTAACTGTAATTGTGTGTTGCAAGAAATTATTCGTCGTGTCATCATCATCTGCCATTTTAACTTTCATTTCTAGCATTCCAATTATTCTTAAAACATGTACTGTGTCAGTTGCAGCTAGGACCTAAAGACAAGAGTGTGGCACGATTTCAAATTAGGAAAGCTTCATAATAACTAATAGGTTAAATTTAAAGGAGTCGATTAATGACACTATAACAACACTTTTAAAATTTTCCGGAACATGTTTCAGAGACTTTGCCTCCATCCTCAACTGGCCATCGACTGGTTCTCATTGGTGTAGTTGACAATATTTTGTCATAGGTCTCCTCTGGTGGCGGTTCAAGGAACTTGCTGAACAAATCTTTCTGGGGGATGTTGAAATTGAATACTTTGTTCCTATTTTTTGAAATGAAGATTTGTTCCCATGTGGATAGTCGTTGTTTTCCTGATGTATGTTTTAGTAGTTTTGGTTCTGGATTTATGTTGTGTGTTTTTTTTTTTCCAAAAATGCATGGCAACTGCGATTTTTCTAATTGTTTATATTTTATGTTCCTAAAGAGCAAAAATATGTGGCAACTGCAATTTTTCTAATTGTTTATATTTTATGTTCCTAAAGAGCAAAGGAACACTTTGTTGGCCAAGGTAGCTCAATGGGTTAGAGCGACTGGACGGAAACCAGGAGATCCGTGGTTCAAATCCCGGCCATGCCATTGAATTTTTCATCTTGACTATCTATTAAGTCATTGTTGTAATTGGGATGAAGCCCTCAATCTTTGGAATAGAAAAGAAGTGATCAACCTGATACATAAACCATCCATTACATTGAGTGATTTAAGTCACATAATTTTGAAAAGTTGATATAATGCACTTGTTTCATTCCAGTGAACAGGTAAGAAATTATGGACTTCACAAGAAATAATGGCTAGAGTATGAGCAATTGAATTAGACCTACTAAATTATTTTCTATTAACAACTTATATGCAGTTTTCATCACTTTCAGTGCATACTTATGACTAAAAATAACAGTAATGGTTCAGAGTGTAACCTTTCGTTGAGTTATTCATGTGACACCCGTTCAGTTGTATGACAGCATGAGAGATTTACACTTGCAGAGAGCACAGTTGTCACCCTAGTACGAAAGTACATTGCTTAAAGTTTAACAATGTTAAAGCCATTTACCTAAAGCAAATTATACTTTAGTCAGCTAACTACAGCAAATTTCATCCTAAAGAAAGATACACCGTCCATTAAATTTTACTTTCCAAATTGCATATTGTCTTTGTCAGCATTCATTAAGGTTAGGAAAATGGGAATATTAAAACTATAACTTTTTGGTGAAGACATAATTATTCATATATAACAGGAAACAGGTCTAGTTCAGAAGTGGCTTTCTGTGATCTTTTTTTCAGAAATTAATTGGCCAACTTCTTTTGAAGTCACTTCTCGCACTCACAAATAGTTTACCACACATTTCCTCAGTGTATATAATGCATATTATGTTAATGAGCAATTAAAATGTGCCGTAAATCATTCACGAGTATGCAAATTGTAACTTACAAATAAGTTAAACATATGATTCTGTGAGTAAATATGGGAGGGTAGACCGCAGAAATAGCTCACTGCATTACCGATGGAATCTTAGTTTCGACAGTTCACATCTGAAAGATTAGGAAGAGTGCCTATGTGGCATTAATCCGCACCATAGAGTTGACGATCTGGTAAAAATCTGCATGCTAGTAAAACTTTTCAAGCAGAATTTACATCTGGTTATAATGGTTATACACATATTTCTGCAAACACTATGCCTTAATTTTGTTTCTAAGCAAATTATGTTAGGAAATAAAGGCCTGAGATGATTTTCTTATCTAAGGTCTGGTCATAAAACAATGAAACTGTAATAGCGATGGTTGCTTTATTTTAGAGCATAACATTTAGTTTCTATTTAAAAAAAAAGAGGAAAAGGTAAGTATCTTTTACTTGGAATGGACTGAAATAGGTTTCTGCAAAGCCCTAGGCAATTATTAAATGACAATTTATGAAATTCTAAAATTGATTTCTAGCCTACGAGTTCTGATTAAGAGTGTACAGAGTGGTCCCACAGCGCTTTGGCCAGGAATTGCACAGCAGTCTTGTGCAACATGTCGGAATGAACTCAAGGTCATGCTCTTCCATTTATCGGAATGTGACAGCAGGCTTCAGTCAGCAGTTATTGCTCCTTGTGTATAGATGCAACATGCATGTGTATTTGTATGCCATTGCATTATCGGATTATTACAACCCAGAAATGGTACTCGAATTTTCGCTTGAACAAAGACTCTTATGACATTTGAAAACCAACTCATGTAGACAGGTGTGTAGGCCAAGGCAGTTTCTTGATAAATTTCGTGGTGTTCCAGGAAACATAACTGGTGAATAAAGTAAGGAGAACAGATCATTTAATGCCGTAATTTGTAAAAAGAAACCAAGGGTTCTAACAGAAGGAAAACTTGATGAAATTGGCGAAGCATATGAACATCTCTGAATAAATCTTTACGACGTGTAGCACAAGAAGTCAATGTTTCAAAAGCCTCAGTACATATGTCTATGAAACTGTTGAAATTAAAACCATACAGAGTGACTATTGTCCATCAATTACGACTGTGTGATGAAACCCATATAAAATTCTGTAACTGGATTTTACAAAATATTGCTGGAGGTGCTGTTGACTCACATTTAATAATTTTCTCAGATGAGGCATGGTTTTATTTGACTTGCCATGTTGCTTCACAAAACAATAGACATTGGTAGTCAATGCTCTATTTATTACTAGTGTTTAACTAGTAAACATTAGCAATAAATGGAGCACTGAGTACTAGTTCGACTCAAAATTATAATTTGTGCTTCATTGTACCGTAGTCTTTACTCATTGGAAGATATTGGTGTACTGAAAATCCAAAATTAATTCACCAGGTTCCTTTACATGATGAACAAATTGGTGTATGGTGTGCTGTACTTTCATTCAGTACTTTCATATGGAATAACCATATGGGGAAATTAAACAAGTTGTGATAGAATCTTCCGAACTCAAAAGAAAATCAAATGCATAATGACCTATTCAAGTTATAGATCTTCTTGCAGACCACTCTTTTAAACATTAAAAATTTTACACAACCCTGCCTAAAATATGCAACTCATAGATTAACACTGCTTGGAAAAAGTCCACATTATATTACAGAATTAAAATTTATAATGAATTGCCACAAACATTTAGAGAAATCTCATAGTAAAATCTCTTCAAAAAGTAATAAAGTTCACTTTCCTGTAAGGTGTACTATTCAATCAAGGAATACATGTATGATGAACTGTGATCTCAATGTATCTTAGTGTATAATTTTAGGAACTCTATATATTGTACATACTTGATATTTCTTTGCTTTACTATACTTAATATTGTAGTCTTAGTTTATAGCTTTTTAAATTTTAATCTTAAACTTAATTCTTGCGAGTCACTGCTCAACTATGTAAATGTAATGCAACGAATAAAGTATTACATTCTATTCTTACAGCAGAACGGACAATAGGCCCCATATTTCACAATATCGTAAATTCCGATAGGTACTGCAGAAATAATCTTGCACCATTTTTTGCAATGTTTACAGATGAGAGGGAATATGGCTATTTTCAACAAGATTCTGCCACAGCTCATGCTGCAGAGGCTTCCTTAGAAGACAATGTTTTTGATAACAGAATCCTCTCTAAAGGGTTATTGCTGGCTCATATGCCGTATCCTACTCTCTGTGACTTATCTGAGGGGAACTCTCAAAAAGAATTTCTAGGAATAACCCTCGCACCTCACAGTTCTTAAAATCAATATAAGAACAGAAATTAGGGAAGTGACACAAGAACTGTTGCATGTGAATGGTAATTTCATCAGAAAGTACCCTGAAAGTTTATCAGCCAAAGTACATAACTTTCAGCACCGACTGTGAAAAAGGTTAGTACTGATAAAATAAAAAATAATTATGTTTGTGTAATAGGTAATCAATAAATCATAATAATCATACTAAAATCAGTAGTAATACATAAGTATCACTAATGAGAATAATAATATACACTGAATATAGTGCGCAGAATGCACATTGTGACTACCGGCCGGATAGCTAAGAGTTCGCGTGTAGAACATGCATCATGACTACGGGCTAAAAAGCTGAGGGAATGCACTGTATTTCAAAATTTGACCTTTGCATTCTACAGCTCACTAATCCACTTGCACCTTATACCTTGCCTGCTATGATCAAAAGCTAACCACAATTTTCAATCAACATACATAAAGGTGAGCAGGAATAGATCTATTATCAACACAAATCACTTCTATCTGTACACTTTCAGTGCACTTAAGTATGGTTTTTTAATAATTCTTGAACTGAGAAGTTAATTTATTGAAACTCTAATCAAAACACTTGTGTACAAAACTTCTTAGCTGTTAGTGAAGAGAGCCAGTGATACATAATAAATGGTATGCCAAGAAAAAGAAGTGAAAATTTTGATACTGGTTCAACAGACAACCTGTATTCAAGGTAGGCAACACTTACCTGTCCCATTTGTTGCATGCGCATATTTGCCATACGCTGCATGTACTGAGAGGCCAAATGAGCTTTGCGGTCTTCTTTACGCTGAGCCAAAGCCACATAGAGAGGCTTTGTTCCCACTATACGCCCATTCATTTCAGTGACTGCCTTGGTGGCCTCCTCAGGTGAAGAAAAGCAGACAAATCCGAAGCCCTTGCTGCGACCTTCCTCCATCATCACCTAATTACAATGAAATATGCTTCAGTGTAACCATGAAAGCACATTATAGCACATCACTCAAGTTCAACGTGTACAAATCAAACTGAGAAAATATGAAAGTGAACCTAGCAAAATATATCTTTAGATATATATTTATATTTATTTATTTTTGGGTAATGTCTATCAATCAACCACTTTAACTGACCATGTAGCAAGATTTGTTGAAATTACTGATTACAGCTTTAAACATAAATAAAAATATGTACTTTACATTTGATTTGAGTGCTTGCAAATGAGTTTTTGAACCTATAAACACTTTTAAAATAAGCCAAAAGGCTTCTTAAGTTTTAATAAAATGTTCTAATTAAGGGTCTCAAGAAACGCAATTTGAACATGTATATTTCTAAGTTTTAAATATAAGATACACTGGATAAAAAAAGATACTAAAATAACTGAAAAGGTTTTTCAATCCGTAAAACACAAAGAAGTATTCAAATACATATAATGAAAATTTATTAAGAATCAGAAGGAAAATATTCAGAAAATATACTCCAAATACAGCATGAACCCCAAATCCCTTGCTTAAGTAGCTTTGGGAGAATTTAGACTTGGTATATATAATTGCACCATCCTATGAATGAAAACAAAGGAAGTCGCCTATATGGCATGCATACCATCAATGTGTGACAGTGGAACATCTATATTTACTAGCTTTTTTTTTTTAATTGTAATTTACGTCCGCCCCAACGTTAAGTTATATCGCACGGTGAATGAATTGGGTGAAATGATGCTCAAATGAGTCCAGGCTCCATGGAGCTTAGAGTTACCCGACATTCATCTTGAAGGATAAGGGAAAACCCCGGAAAAAACCTTATCCAGGTAACTCACCCTAACCGAGATTCGAACACTCGGGACCTCTTGAACGTGAGGCAGACATGCTACCATCTACGCTACCGAGGCGGGCATATTTACTAGCATAAATAAATTTCTGGCCAAACCATTTTCTAGGTACAATAAAGACAATCTACTCTTCACTTTAATATAGTAAAGTATAACTTAACTTCAATATAGCAATTTTTTGCCATATACTTCTTGTATCTTTGAATTAATATATATAATATATAATTAATATATCAATCCCCACCTGTCTACAAAATGGGCATAAACAGCATCATCATTTCGTCACTTGAATTTCTTTCCTTAAAGATCTACTGAGTTTTGAACAGAGGTAAAATCACCAGGAGCTAGATCTGAGCTGTAGGATGCATCTCCTTGAAGCTCTAATTTCCTCGTAGGCTCCTTTGCAACAAGTCTGTGTGCACAGCCATGTTAACATAGAGAAGGTGCACATCTCAGTTTTCCTATTTCTCTTTGATGAAAGTACTCAAGTCGTGTAGTAGGCCAGTATATACTCTCTATTTACTGTGGTGTTCCTCTCCTTGAAGTTAGTGAAGAGTATTCCTTTACAGTCCCAAAAGCTGGTGGACATGACAGTTGGTTCCCTGAGTGACCTTGACTTTTAGAGGTGGTACCACTGCATTTTCTTTTGTACAAGGGATCATAGTAGATAACCATTGTTACAACTCCTGTAACTAAAGATTGCAGAACTTGCTCTTGTTGCCATGGCAGAGCACCAAAAATGCCTGACAATAGATGATTGGTTGCTGAACTGAACAAAATAAGTCCAGACATCCATTTTGAATAACCTTATTCAGGTTTAAAGGTTCATAAATAATTCAAAGAACAGTTGTTTTTGAAAGAAACAACCTTCCTGCTGTTATTTTACCTTGTCTTCTCCTTCCACGAGAGCAATTTCTTCAAGAATGAGTAGCACCAAAGGCCGACCTGCACACTCTTCAATGCTTTCTCGATCCATTCAAAAAAGTTATGCCCATTCTTTTACATTAGAATATAAGGGGAATACTTCCCCATGTATCACTGAGTGGGATGGCTCAGGCAGTTTTGTCTCTGCCTTGCATTTGGGAGGTCCAAGCTCAATTCCCATGGCCGATCTACCTGATCCATGGGTTTTTTTGGTGGGGTTTTGCAGGGATGCCAGGCAAATGCTAGTTAGGTTAATTATATCCCCTGAATTTCCTGCCCCTCCATTTCGTCTCCATTTCACGTCTCTCATCTGGTGGTTTCTTTCAGGATAGAAGTGTTGGCAGGTGTCTTGGCGTTGCATGGCAGGATGATGTGCTCTTGGTAAAACTTCCTCCTCTGGTAGGACAGTCTCCAGTCCCCAAACCCAGTCTAGTGGGATCATTTTCTGGCCACAGTAGGGTGGAATACTGGTTGTACTGCCAGCCAGGTATTTCCAATTGGTAAAGTGTAGGGACCCTGCCCTTTGCACTTGTGTCCCCTTGAGATGGTTGCTCTTTGTCTCCTCTTGCCTCATCCTTCCTACCATAGAAGCCTCACTTGGGGGCATGGGTACAATAGACCAATAAAAAAGTGAATCGAGAAGATAATTGTCACATGCTTCAAAAACAGTTTTTAACAGTACATGTTTCAAAGAGCTGTTGCTCCCTCTTCAGCTGAGTCTCGACTAATGAAACATGTCCTGTGAAAAACAGTGCCAGTGAAGCAATGTGTCAATATCTTCTCGATTCACTTTTATATTAACTTGTGCTTCACTATCTCTACGCTTCTTTCAATTTTTATACTTTGGACAGTAGACCAAGTTTGGATCTCAATGCTGAATCCCCTCCATAGCGTAGTCCAATCCAGTCCCCACATATCTGTCCATTTGGAGCAAGTACTTTAGTGAAGAACTTATTAATCACTTAATAATTTGAACATGTCATAACCTATACATACTATATCTTTCAAATCTAGAAAAGGAAGAAATCCATTAATTTCAGTTTCTAATGTGACTTTTATAGCTTTATCTTGTAAATTTAGTAATATTTATTATTAAATTTAAATTATTATTTGTAAATTTATTACTAAATTTACAAGGTAAAGCTATAAAATTCACATTAGAAACAAATTAATGGATTTCTTCCTTTTCTAGATTTGAAGATAATAATAAATAATGACAAATTAGATTTTGGTATTTATAGGAAGTCTACTCATATTGATAATTACATAAAAAATAAAAGTTTTAACCCTTTTTCACATAAACTTGCTGTTTTTAATAGTTTGATTTATAGATTAATAAATATACCCCTGAATAAAGAAGAATTTAATAAAGAATATAAACATTATTAATACTGCTTCAATTAATGGTTTTAATAGACTTTATACAAAAGAAGATTGAAAAATGTAAATATCAAAAAACTATTCATATTTCTACCCTAAAAAAAAAAAAAAAAAAGATGATTATAATTTTAAAAAATTTACTTACCATCCTTGGGTTAATAAACATTTTCAAAAAACTTTTAAAGATGTTGGGTGTAACTTCAGTTCCTCAAAATAATTATGGTATTAAACATTTACTATATTTTTCTAAAAAAGATAAAATTCCTAATGATAAAAAATCTGGTATTTAACAACTTAATTGTTTAGATTGTGATCAGGTTTATATTGGAAAGATGAAACGTAATTTGGAAACCAGAACATTTTCATAACATTAAGTATAAACAAACTGATAAATCGGCTGTAGCAGATCATTTTTGATCAGCTAACCATGAAATAATACCTGAAGTTAAATTATTAAAACAATTAAATGGTCTGATAGCTTTAATAGTTTGGGAAAAGATATTTATTTTAAAAAATAAACATCGCATAATGAATTTTGAAATACCAGCAGTTGATTCTGTTTTTAGATTTTTGGTAATACTGAAAAAACATATCATGGTAACCGGAATCCTTGACAACATAGTCTGTTTGTGGACTGAAGATACAAATGATTTGTTTGTGAAATTGATCTCCATTAGAGAGAAGTATTAACACCAATTTCTTAAGATAAGTGAAGCCTTTGTAACAAATATTTATATTTGTGTAAGCTTTTTAAAAGTTGAACTCGGAAAATTTGTTTATAATTTACATCATTTCGAATGAATTCCTCACCTTTAAACACTTTTCATGTTAAGAAAGGTTATACTTTAAGCAACCTACTGTTTCTTTAAAATGCAGTATACCTTTGCACTGGTGATGGTTCCAAATGGGGAGAACTCCTTACGCAGGCGTTCATCATCTATGGTGTCATCCAAGTTCTTTACATACAGGTTCACTCCCTGGTAACGGTTCAGACGTTCTATCTTCAGCTGCTCAAATTTACGTTTCAATTCTTGCTGACGTTCTGCTTTCTTCTGAGCTCTACCCACATAGAGAGGCTGGAAAATTTAACATTAATAAAAATGAATAAAAACTATCTCCTGGATTCAAGATAGTAAGAGTAATTGACTCTTATGAGTCATCAACATTTAAGAAAATATTTTTTCTGCTTACATTACAGGCATGAAAACTAACAAATGTTGAACATGTTACTATCACAAAAATAACATTTTGTATAAAATTACATAATTTTGGAATAAAAATATCCAATTAAATGCTTTTCTTAATTAAGCCATTAACACATTATTTCATTGATTGTTTAGTATTTAAATATATTTTCTAATATTGTGTTTTGTTTTAGGCCGTGCCATGGTCAAGTGGTTAGACCATTCAACTCTCACCAAGGTGGCCTGGGCTTGATTCTAGATGACAGCAAAAGGAGATTTGTGGCGAATACAGCATTGGAGCATGTTTTCTCCAGGATCTCCTGTTTCCCTTGCCATCATTCCACCAGTTGTTACATCAACTTTCCTATCATTCATCTCACCCTCATATCATCCACTTTTCTCACCCTCACACCAAGCATCGGGCTGACCACCCATCCTGTTTCTCTATCCGATCCAAACCTTCGGTTCCTCAGACCGGACCTTAATCCTAGAACATGACTGTGCACTGATTAAATTGGATGTTACGAAGTGCTTTGCCGTAAATTTAACAAAGATTAGTGTTCCCGTATCCAAATTACACAAGGTGGGAACAAGGAAGCAAATTTATTTTTGTAATCTAAATTCAGGAAAGCAGGACATGTAATAGTTCTGGAAAGCAGTTGAATCTTTTCAGATGAATATTCAGCATGCAGACAACCCATATTTTGGAGAAAAAGTTATGGCAGTGCTTCTTAAAGAAGATAGTGGCCCCCAGATTGATTTTAGCTCCAACAAAGAAATTGATAATGCAGAGTCTGATAATGTAAGATAGAAGATTATAATGCTTCCAAATTTGGAGTGGATGTCCTTGAACAGACGTGTAGCACCTACTCCTGTAGTCGGAAAAAGCAGTGATAGCCACTGTGTGTTTTATGACATGATGAATATTGGTTGTGTAAATACCCGGGTTATCCATAGTTGCAATAATCAGCACCAAGGGACACACAAATGGGTAAGAAACAACTTTCTAATACACTTGTCTGAGGAACATCCCATGTCGTGGATGGCGAAGAGTCAAGAGACCTCCAGTTTATACACTTCCAGGTAATGATACAGGATTTTCTCCCAGAATAGTCAGCCTCTCAAAGGCAAAAACCACAGGCCACTGACAAGAGAACAATTTGTCATGTCTGTCCTAAAACAAGAATGACAACGCACTGCAAAGAATGTCGCCGTACATACCACAGAGAACATAGGGCAAATCTCTGCACAAATTGTTTAAAGTGAGGCGAGATAAACTTATAAGACAAGAGAGGAGTTCTAAAAAGAGGCAAAATAACATTTTATGAGGAAGCATAAACATTTGTGAAATAATAGTAATGTATTTTGTAATGGAAATAAACAGTAATAAATATTAAGAGGCTTAGTGTTTATGTACTATAGGAATAGGGTTAGTATTCTATGGTTAAGGGATAGAGGAACAAGAATCCCCAACATCGCAATAAGTGGTACATTAGAGATAAGGTACGGAAAAGATGGCAGACGGTAATGGTCACATGTTAATTTTAACTAAAGAAAATAAAGTAAATTCAATTGAAAATGGTGTGTTATCAACAAATAAGAGTATAAATGAACTAACTTGAGCTAAGTGCGGCTGTGTAAATGGAGATAGATATACCTATGCAAGTGTAGTTGAGAAATTGGCAAATATGGTAAATAGGCTAGCATCTCACGAGAAGGAAAGAATAGCGTCTCTACAAAAGATAAGAGAAACCCTGCACCTAGAATTAAAGAAGCTGCAGAACGAAAAGGATCAATTAAAAGAAGAGAATAGAAAGTGAAACTGTCAGCCCTCCACATCGCCAGAAGAAACTTATTGGAGAATACCACAGAAACCAGCCAAGAAAATGCCGGGAAATACAGAATATGTGTTGCCCACAAAGAACAGGTACGACCCGATAAAGGATCAAGAACAACCTGCAACCTCTTCCCCAGGACCTAGCGTGACATTGGAAAAAGGAAATACAAACAAACAAATTGGAAGAAAACTGAAAATTGTAATCCATGGAGACAGTCATGCACGTACATTGCAGTGGAAGTATGTGAGCAAGTGAAAAATTTAAGTGTTACAGGCTATGTGCGACCAAGTGCAAAATTTGTTGAAGTATCAAAGGATGTGCTAAAAGACTCCAGGGTCCAAATAGTTGCGGGAGCAAATGATGTCTACAGAAACGAAGCCCAGGAGATATTAAACAGATTGGACTGCTTATTGGTAAAGTATCGTAAGGACAAGGAAATTATCACCAATATACCACACAGATATGACCTTCTGCCAAACTCTTGTGTAAATAAAGAAATTAGGAAAACTAACCTAAAATTAAAACTATTGTGCTCAAAGTATACTAATGCTAGGTTGTTAGATGCTGGTAAATTGGACAAAAGCCTTTACTTCAAGCGTGGTTTTCACTTAAACACTCATGGGAAAAGATATATTGCTCAGGAGATTATTAGATTCACTGAGAAAATGGTAAATAAACCTAGAAATCCTCTGGTAATATCATCAAATGGGGAAATAAATGTATCACAGTCAGGAAATATAGTTGCTCTAAGCAAAACAAACCAAACATAACCAATAAGTCACTTAGTATCTACACCAAAATATACAGTATATGGCTCACAAAATTGATATGAGCGTATTACTTAACGAAATAAAGGCTGATATTGCTGTAATTACAGAACATGGTTGCTCCAACAAAGAACTTGAATTAGCTAAACTCGATAACTATACTTTAGCTGCAGACTTCTGTAGAAAATCTCATAAATCTTGAGGTGTGGCCATATATGTAAAAAATAATTGCATGTTTACCAAATATGAAAATATATGTAATTATAGCATAGAAATGGTTATGGAATATTGTGCCATTAAAATAGTAACCGCAATTGGCAAAATTGCAATAGTAGGTATATACAGATCACTTAATACTAAGGTCAATGACTTTTATAAAAATATTGACAAGTTCATAGCAAAGCTATCAAATGAAGTAGACAAAATTGTTATATTAGGTGATATCAATACAAATTCATGAAATGATTCAGAGGATTACAGGCTATTTAATGATATCCTTGATAGCTATAATCTTGATAATGCAATAAACTGTCCGACTAGAATCACTAAGACGTCTGCAACTGCAATAGACTACATACTAACATAACACCTACACAGTATTTTGTTTTTGTTAACGATTTTCATCTCTCTGATCACTGTGCAGAAATTATCGACATATTTAACTGTAATTGTGAACTAAAGAAAGCAGCATAGACACAAACTATTACTACAAACTATTACTTCACAACCTAAATTTAGCAAGGTTGCAAGAAATTTTAAAAGCAACAAAGTGGGAATCTTTATATACTACAAATGATATAAATTGCAAATGGGATATGTTCTTAAAAACAGTGCTAATGCATTTTAATATAGCATGTCCATTAGAAACAAAGCGACTTGGTAATAAAGCAAAACAAAGTACAATTGACTTATGAGATAAGAAATTTAAGACAGAGAATGAAATCAATGTACGAATTTTACCATGCGACTAAATTAGAAATATATAACTGCTACAAAACACTAAAAAAAAACAATATGGCAAGGTACTCGCTTTGCAATTATCCCAGGTTTATAGCACTTCTATTAGTCAATCTAAAAATAAAACAGCAGCAGCTTGGAATATTATAAATAATTATAGGCAAACAACAAAAGAGGATAAAAATATAACCTTAGAAATAAATGGGCAAAATATACTAAACCCGAATGATGTCTGCAATAGTCTTAACCAGTACTTTACAAACGGAATCAACAAATCTCAAAAACTTCCTATCAACTATGAACCTAAAAATACTATTGAACAGAATCAACAAATCTCAAAAACTTCCTATCAACTATGAACCTAAAAATACTATTGAACATTATTTGAAGTAAAAGGTTAGAAACAGTGATGTATTTAACATTTGAAAGTAATGAGTCGGTAATTCAAACACAAACATCACTTGAATTATCGACTCATTACTTTCAAATACTATTGAACAGTCAATCTACATCATGCCTACAAATAATACTGAAATTAGTCAAATCTGTGAACTAAAACAACAAAACTCTTGTGGCTGGGATGGCATCTCCTCTAGAGTATTAAAATACTTTAAAAATAAACTTATAGATATAATTGTATATTTGATTAATTTCTCAATAGAACACAATACTTTCCCAGAGTGCCTAAAAATTAGTACTATAATACCAATTTTCAAAAAAGGGGACAGATGTCATATTGCTAGCTACAGACCAATAACTCTTACCTCTATTCAGTAAAGTATTTGGAAAAGTTTTACATACAAGACTAGTTAACTTCTTAGATAAACATGGCATTAGTTAAAACGCAGCATGGCTTTAGAAAGAACTTATCTACGACTACGACTATCATAAATCTTGTACAAGAGATTTTTTCACAATTAGATAAAGGTAATCAAACAGTAGGACTGTTCTTAGATCTTTCTAAAGCAATCGATAGTGTAGCGTTAAACTTATCATTGGACAAACTAGAAGGTTATGGAATAAGGGGCAAAATGCTGTCCCATGTCGCTGAAGAAATTTAGAAAAAATCTAGATGGTTTATAGTTTAACTTTTAAATTATAATGGTATACAATATGTAAATAGAGAAGTAATTAGATATGTTTTAAGTGACTAAAGTTAAAATATGTTTGTATTGTTTATTGTGTTATTGTTGTAAATCTAGTATTTGTAATTTGATCTGTATTCTTAACTCTGCCACCGGGTTGTACCCATTTGCAGTGAATAAATAAATACACACATACTATAATCCTATTTAACAAATCGCAAACAATGCACAATAATAACCTTTAACAACAATGGGTCAATTAGACGTTACATGTCACCATATGATATAGTTAAATATGGCGTGTCATAGGGATTGGTACTCAGGCCAATATTATTTCTATTATATATAAATGACTTATCTCGCTATGAAAACTGCAAAAATGTATCATATGCTGATGATACTACTTTACTGTACTGGCACAAAACCATGAATCTCTTGGAGAATTCTATTACAGATACTTTTAATTACCTATTTAAATATCTGGAACATAATTTAAAAGTGGATATAGATAAAACAAAATTATTGCATTTTCAGTATGGAAGATCGAATTCAGAAAGACCTTTGGTTGTAAAAGTAAGGAACAGTATCATCGAACTAGTACAACAAATTAATTTTCTAGGTATAATTTTGGACAAAAGCCTCTCATTTAATCCACATATAGACTATGTGTATAAAAAGTACAGGTTTATATCTATTGAGGAGCCTCTCAAAATATTTAGATTGACATTGAAAATGACATTTTGGTGTAATATATCCTTACTTACAATATGGCATTGAAGTATGGGGAAGCACTATTATACACAATTTAAATAGATTGTTGGTATTACAGAAGAAATGTATAAGAGCTGTGTATGGTTTAGGGTATAAAACTTCATGTCATAATACTTTTGTAGAATATAAGCTATTTATTGTTATCTCATATGTATATAAGGTTATACTATATATTACTAATAAGAATTTGCATATTACACATTGTAACAAACAACATGACCACAACACACGTGGCAAGAACATATCAGACCAGCATAAATAAGAGCACAACTGAACACGACCCACTCGTGAGTGGTGCGAAGTTATACAATAGATTACCAAGTACATTAAAATGGAAAACACGGAGATAATTTCAAAAGGGAGCTAAAAAGGTATCTTCTAAACAATATAAATGTTTATATAGAATAAATGCATTGTAAATATTGTAAATAATATTGAAAATAGTAGCATTTAAAATTACGAAACCACATTGTATTTTTCTTTTGGAACTGAAACATTGTGACTATACTTGTAATTGACTATATTCTTGTAATTATTCTTAACTGGACGATGCCAGAAACAAACTTTTACCATGTCTATAGGCTAATTAAATATTATTATTATTATTATTATTATTATTTGTTTCGCTTTTATTGTTGAGTAACATAAGAACTTGCGTTAAGAAAAACTATAACCTCCTGCCATAAGCTATAATCAAAGATTAGATTACATGCTGTGAACAGCAAACTGGCATTTGTTTCAATCATCCCTTCGCAAATATGTATATACCATAAAAAAGGTTCATAAGTCAAGGGAATTGCATCATATTTACAAGTTCAACTACAAGTTCCCCTTTTCAATTCATTGTTCTCCATCTGAGAAGTGTCCAGTAATGCCTAACATATGCATTTAGTGATCCACATAGTCATTGTTCATACCAAAATACCCAAAGTAAAATTTAATTATGGTTTTCCGTTACAGCAGACTGGAAACTCATTTATATATTTTAATCGAGAATCTTCTTTAATACAAACTTTTATTATGCATTTATTTACGAATATGTATGCAAAGTTTCAAACAAATTCATTGAAAATTGAAAGTTCTGGAGCATTTTGACCATACAAAAATGTTTAAAAATTTAAAGCAGAGAAAAATAAATTTAAAGTTTTAGATAACAATTATATTACTTTCTTTACCTTAATATTTCTCTGCATCATACATAGGTCCTACAACCATTTATTAACTTCTTTCTCTCTTAAATTTGTTTACCTTCGCCATTTTCTAATGGTTTTTCAAAATATATATATAATGCATTTTTTGCTGCAATTTGTTTACATTAGGAACAATGTTGCACTCTACAATTTTTGTTATAAATGACAAACTTTGGATTCTGGTTCCTTTGGATAGTACAAAACTGAAAAATGCTCATTTATCATGTCGAATAGTTCTGGAAGATAAAGTTTACTGAATAAATTAAAGTTTTCTTGAACTTTTGACAATTTTCTGTACTCAATCCTATTATTAAGTTATTTCATATAAACCCTAATAATACCAGCTTTTATTTAACACCTATCTAGGAATATACATGCATACAAAACTTGAAGAAATTCATGGAAAACATCAGTGTCTGGAGAATTTTAGAGTATTAAAAAATGCTAAAAATTGGACACCAAGAAAATCTAGTTAGGTCTAAAGATAAATACTTTTCTTTCTTGTTTTAAAAGCCTCCTGACTATGTGAAAGCCACTCAAGTACTTCATTTTCTTATTATTTTAATTTTAACTACGAGGGTGGATAGAAAAGTATCACTTTTTTCCTGGAATAGTATTAAAGCTGGAATGTTGAAATTTCCCCACAAATGTAATTTGAGGTTTTCTCTATAGAGGGTTTATTTTTGTCAGCTCTAACAGTAGAAGCATGATCTATGCAACAAAGATAGCACACATGCTACTGTCGTCCACACTTGTAAAGCAGTGAGGTGTAGTTTGATTTTTATGGGCCAAAAACCGAACAAAATTTACAGGGAAATGCATGCAGTGTATGAGAGGATTGTTTGGTCTGTAGAACACCAGGTGGTGTGCATTCTTCCAAACAGGCCATGTGAACATGACTGATTTGCCACATTCCAGGCAACCTGTAATGACCAGTTCTCACCAGAACGTCAGAGCCATTGAAGAGGGAATTTTCAACGACCGGTAAATGCAATGGCAACTTTATCACAACAGTTCGACATTTCCTGCTGTGTACAATATCATTCATGACACACTGTAATGTTGTAAATTTAGTGCTCGCTGGGTGCCTAAGAAAATGACAGACAACCACAAAGGTCAGCAAATTATAACAAGCTCTGATCACCTAATGCGGTGCACTGCAGTAGGACATGGCTTTCTGCAAGGAATTGTCACTGGTGATGAGTTGTGTGTGTACCACTACAGACCCAAAATAAAGCAGGCCTTGCTGGAGTGGAAACATGCTGGTTCCCCAGTAAAGAAAAACTTCAAAGTTACCGTCGCTGTGTTCTGGGATAAGCATTGTGTTTCACTGGTAGACTTTGCTGAACATGGGACTACTGAACGCTGCAGCCTACATACAAACTTTGGCAAAGTTGCATCGTGCTCTTCGTGACAAACACCACAACAGTACTGCCAACAATATCAAACTTCATGACAATGCTCGGCCATGTTGCTGCTTCTATCTGTGACATAATCGATGGCATAGGTTTGGGAGGTGCTCCAGCATTCACCATATATTCCGGATCTTACACCATCGGACTTTCATCTGTTTGGCCCCATGAAGAGATTCCTGGTGGTCAACGTTTTGCAACAGATGCGGAAGTGAAATCAGTAGCCCGCAGATGGCTATTGCTAACCAAGTGGACTTCTAAGAACAGGGCATATTGAAACTAGTACCCTGAGGGGAGAAATGTGTTGAGAAACTTTGTGACTATGTCAAAAAGTACATAAAAAACGAAAGTTCATTTCCCCATGGTTTCATTAAATTTTGCCTCCAAAAGCTCAAAATCTACAATTCATATGGCTAAAACTATTTAATATCTTGTCTCAAGTTTTTCTGTGAATAAGTACATAATCTGGCCTTGGTACCTCCAAATTCATTTTATTTTCATTGTCTTTGCAGAAGTTCTTTAACTTCTTGCCACTTGGATCAGCTTTAATCAACTATTGTAGGCACTTTGGTCGTTTAAGATTTTTTAAGATTTCACCTAAACTTTATCTTTTAGCTTGTTGCAAGAGATCTCTTTGTTTGCTTATTCTTATTTGCATTACCCATTCTGATACAAGTATATGTAGCACTAAAGAGTAATTTAAAAAATTAAACCTCAAAGTTTAAGTTTTATAAATATTAACATATTTCAAAAGTGGATTCAACATTAGTAGTTGATTTGCAACTGTTGAGAATGATTGAAATTCAGTCGAAACAATGAGCGAATAATCTTTAATATGTAAATATCCAACTATTCAAAATTACACATGTTTCTCAATTTTAACATTGTGGTTAATGTGTAATAATTCAGCTGTATACCTTTTAGTTAATTGATGGAAATTAATCATTTCTTCACACTAGCTGTACATAGCATTTTCATGTTGACTATCAGTGTCGCGAACCCGTATATACGATCTTGTGGCTTATTTACACAAAAGAAACTGATAGGAGGGCAGTGTGAAAACCAAGAGCCCGCGCACAAAGATAACATGCAGATAAGGGTCTGCCAAAACAAACTGAGATAAATGGAAATTTCTAGTTACTTCTGGACTGATAGAGATTGTTCACGTTCTGGTTTATTTGCAAATCATCAAGAAATTATCTGTGAAGTATTTAAAGAGGCGACAATTGGCCAAGAGGGAGGGAGTTGTAAAGCAGAGTTAGTGTAAAACAGTGTTGTGAAATGAGAGACAGCCAGCTTGTCGTAACGAAAGCTAAGGATGTAATCTGCTGTCACTTATTGTGATCGACCTTGGTAAACTAATGGTGTATGTAACGTAATGTAACCTGGATAATCACACAGGGCACATCTACAGATTCACAGCAAAAATACTATAGACCGTCAACAAAATGCAGTTGGAGGCAAGGCTTACCAAAGCTGAAGTCCTCTAGCTTTCCCACTCTACCGTCATTTTAGTTTGCCTCTCCATCGCATGGGATGAATTGGTCAATTGTGTAACTTGCTTTCACATTCACTGTTAGATCAACTCTGCATTTTCTTCTGAATTACTGCTTTGTTCCTCAGGGTTTAAAGAAACTGATTCTATTTCTTGATGAATTGCGAGGTCAATTTAGCATTAAAATACACATGTTTTGTGTAGTTTGTGCTGTCACATGCCCGAGCTGTCGCATGCAGGAAAGGAGGGGTAGGAGTCTCGTGATGCTTGCATGCTGAGGAGGTGTGTGCATGTTGTGCTCGTGCATGTGCACACCGACTGCATTTTCTTCATGGTCTATCTATAGTTTCCTTGTGAATTTCTTTTTCACGACACACTAGACATTTTCAAAAGTGGTTGCGACGTTTTTAGATGTTGGTGGTATCCTTTTAGGAAAGTGTTTTCTCTCAAGTATGAGGGGTGCTATAGTGGTGGATTTATTACCCCCAGTATGAATGGGCCTCTGAATGTTATAGTACTCAATTATGCTGCAAGCTATTGATGCGTGTATGTCCAGGTAGGTGATTGTCTTGAATTTAGAGCTCTGCAAATTATTAAATAATTGTGTAAGGTTCCATCCAGTGGTATAAAAATACTTTGAATAACATTTAACTCTTTTTGGTAAAGAGGGATAGCTTGTAATAACTGATTCATCCCACCCATATTTGACCCATTGTTTTCCCTAAAAATGGAGCAGCTAACATGTCATCTGCAGACCAGTACATGTCTAATGTAGGTTAACAAATAACACATCCACTTTTGAATTCTCCTCTTAGGCCCTAAATTGCCTTTAGAGCTCAGGGCTTCCTTTATCCTACTCATATATGCATTAGTTCCTGTAACAATGAGACAGTAAGTCGGCATAAGAAAAAAAATTGTTATGTCAGTTGGTTGATTGTCAGAAGTTAGCTGTACACCAGAAAGTATGTCTATTTGTCTTATGTATATAGGTCTATTTGTTTATGTGTGCGAGTTATTTTGACTACTGCACAATATTGGTTCTTCACAAACCCTCACAGAAGTGTACCATTTTCTTCCTCAGAGCTACCTATGTATATCAACACCTCCCTCATAATCACCACCAATATCCAAATCAAATCATACAGCAAAAAGTTCTCCACATTTTCTATCAGAAGCCCATACACATTCTATGCAAGCTAATTTATTTGCTACATTACTAGGATAAGCTATGGTTAACACGAAATTTAACAATTTCCAATGTGCTATTCATCAAATTCTCAATAGCTATAAGAAACACTTTGAGCATCAGGATAAATAAATACTGAGCGAAAACAGCTGCATAAGGCTAGCATAAACTTCAGTTGTGAAATACTGTAATAAGAGGTACAGAGAGACGCTGACAGAGAGGTTTGTTTCTTTCCAGCATGTGTTTTACACAACATATACAAGGATTATTGCTTGGTAGTATAAACTAAAGCCTAAACCTTGAACAGGAGAATTTGCTTACGCAACTATACATATGCTATCATTCGCATACACACAAAATTAAATGACTGAAATATTAGTTGTGTTTGACGCAAAGAATGGTTTTTGCTACTGTGAAACAAAACAGTGAAATTTTAATGATTTATTAATATACTCTCTACTTTATTGATCTGTAGATGTATGATGTATACTCCTTTGAATGGGTTATATACTAGTTTTTGTTTTGTTTAAATAACAATATGCAAGATATGAATGTGTACTTTAGAAGCATTTTTTCAACATGTGACAATTTGAATGTCTTGTTCTGTTTATCGGGTATCCATTCCCAGCCCGTGCAGGGTTTAAATGGCAATCGCTGAAGCAGTTAAAAATAGCAACACAAAATGCTATGATGCTACACGAATGGGAAATAATTTTAAAAAAGTGTAGCCATGGAGAATAAACAAACTCTGAGCAAACTCTGTGTGTGCCAACTTATGCCTTACCAGCCATAAGATGACTACACAATCAAGAAAGTTTTTATTTAAAATTACAGTGAGAGAGCAATGAATTTGGCAAACCATTAGGCAATGTAAGATAACCAACAAAGGTAACACATTACTGCAACCATTTCACTTACATGTTGATATTGTATACCGTGCAGATTTGTGTCATGAGTTTGTGTTCCGTGAGAAACAGTTACTGTGGCTACATTTAAGCTAAAATATTCAGATTTCACCTTTGCAAAAACCATCATAAAAACATTTAGTTATTCAACCACTAAATTATTAGGAAAAACATGAGAAAATACAGGAAAGTTCTATACTTTTAGTGGCATAAAGCTTCAAATTATTTCCATTTCACATTCCTACCACTACTTAAATTCATCAAAGCATACCTTCAAATTATGTGCTGCCAAAGTTTGGATAGATTTGATTACCAGTGTGTTCCATTACAGATTCCTTTTAGACCTACCTAATGTATTTTTCTAACCTACAATTGGTTGCATTCTGCACAAATAGTCAAACTTGTTTTGTACCCATGTTACCTATGAAAAAAAAAGGTATTTACAGTTTTTACTACTAACACATTAATGGCTTCTAAATTAAACAGATCCTACCTTTCCTTCAATGATTTCTTTTCCATTCAGTTCATCTACTGCACGTTCAGCATCTTCTGGTTCCTCAAAAGCTACAAACCCAAAGCCTCTGGATTTACCATCATCTTTGCTCATCACCTGAAAGATTCATAAAACAATTTATAATTCAGTTGTATTCCATGATCCAAATAGGCTATGCTCTAAAAATATAGTATACAATTTATATCATATAAAAGCAAGTTAAATACCTTATGACTTGTAATCCTTCCATATTTTTCAAACATTTCACGCAAATGATCATCATTGAAATCTTCACCAAAGTTCTTAACATAAACATTTGTAAAGAGCTTCGCCTTTTCACCGAGCTCCTTCTCACGCTCTTTGCGGGGAACAAATTTTCCCACAAACACTTTCTTTCCATTCAGCAACATGCCATTTACTTTTTCAATGGATTTTGTTGCTGCTTCTTCAGTTTCAAAGTGGACGAAACCATAGCCCTTGGAGGCACCTGTTTCATCCTGAGCAACCTGCAGGAGAAAGAAAATTATATAATATTGCTATTAATTCATTGATCCTTCCAAGTCTTAATTATGAATGTAGCTTCCTTAAGGTCCACTATTTATAAAGGTTTAAACATCAGTTAAAACTAGAGTTCAAAATTTTATTTTTTATAACAATCCTTAGTTGAACTTCAACTGTACTGGAACTCATCAGTTTGACTACATGTAATGCTATTGTAAGATGGCAACCCCAAGTTACTTTAGGACATTTTAGAGGTATTTTAGGAATTGCTAAGTAATGATGTTATCCAGATAATTGAACCTTGAAGACTAGAACTTATCAACTAAAATAGCAAAGATCAACTCAGCCCCTTCAAAATAGTCTGAATCCTCCACATAAAGCATTTCATCTGCAGGTGTAGTTGGTGCATTCTGCATTTTGTCCTGATCTTAATTTTTTATTTTTAATATAGGCAGAAGTCTAAGCAGAAAGTCCCCAAGAACCAAAATAGAAATCAAAATGGGAAAAGGGTTAAATCATCTAATAATATGTAAAAAAAACCTGAAGTTAGTAACAATGAAGCAATACTGTGAAATGAATGCAGAAATTGATTATTGAAATAATAAATGTACTAACAGATTTAATGATTTGGGAGAAAATATTTATCCTGAAAAAAAAAAATTGAAATTATGTAATGAACTTTGAAATACCACCAATCAATTCTGTCAATAAGTTTGTTTTACTTTCAGAGTTTGGTAAAAAATAAAAATAAATCAACTGATGCAAATAAGTATTTGCAAAACTAGTCCTGTTTTCTGTAAAGAATTTACAATGTCTTAAAAAAGACAAGTGAAGTTTGTAACAAATCATATTAAATTTTATTGTAATAGGTTAATTATCTAATTGTAAATATGAATTATCATTAGCTACCTCCCTAGCCAAGGGATAGTACAATTTCAAATGCTGTTTCTAGCCACAACACTCTTATTGTGTATAGCTATTTGTGAAGCTATTTAGGGAATCTTAATCTTGTTAACAGTTACAGAAGCTAAGTGTGCCTGAAAAATGCAAAAAATGACTCACTACATTTGAACTAGTCTCAGTTCTATATTTCATTTCTTAACTAATAGCTGCATTTTGGTTAAGAATCGCAAATCATAATAAGTCACTTAAAGTTAGTACACAATTTTTACTTTTTACTAAAACTATTTTTTGAGCTCTGCTGCCACATTGAATTGTAAACGGGCATATTTAACCCTTTCACCGATATGGACGTCATATGACGTCCAAGTTAAAATGCCCCAAACCGATATGGACGTGTATAGACGTCCTGCGCATACATGCATTTAATGCTCATTTAACGCCAATTATTTTAATCTTGCTATTTTACAATAAATTTAAATTAGTTCTATAAGGAATGTAAATGTGCCTTTAAAGGTTTCTTTTTGAATTGTAACCTCCAAAACTAGATAAACACCCAAGGGCACATCTGCAGATTCACACCAAATAATATTGGTTTCCTTGCAAACTTCTTTTTCGCAACACACTACACATTTTCGAAATGGTTGCGACTTTTTTGGTTGTTGGTGGTATCCTTTTAGGAAAGTGTTTTCTCTCAAGTATGAGGGGTGATGTCATGGTGAATTTCCTATCCCCTAGTATAAAGAGGCCTCTGAGTATTATAATACTCAATTAGGTTACGAGCTCTTTATACGCGCAAGTACAGGTAGATGAATGTCTTGCATGAATTTACAGTTCTGAAAATTACTAAACAACTGTGCATAGTTACATCCAGTGGTATAAAAATACATTTTTTTTTTTTACCATTTAACTGTTTTCCGTAAAGAGGGATAGCTAGTAATAGCTGATCCGCATCACCCATATTTGACCCACCATTTCCCCAAACAATGGAGTAGCTAACATGCCATCTGTAGACCAGCACAGGTCACTGCTACCTACATATATCCTAAACATCTCCTTCATAATCGTACAACAAATCTTCCAGATTTTCTACAGTAATATCAGAAGCCTGTACACATCATACCCAAGCTAACTTATTTGCTACATTACGGGGATAAGTCATGGTTAACATTGAAATTTAACAATTTCAAATGTGCCGTTCATTTAGCTCTTGATAGCTATAAGAAATCACTCTGAACACAAAGAGATTATAAATAACTAAAATACAGAGCGAAAACAGCTGCATAAGAAACTTTGGTTGAGAAACACCGTAATAACAGATGCTGACAGTTTTCTTTCCAGTGTGAGTGTGTAACGCAATATATTCTCGTATGATTATCGCTTGGTATAGCATAAATAAACTAAACTTGAACCGGAGAAGTTGCTTGCGTAGCTATACATACATACATTGGCTCGTATACACACAAAACAAAATGATTCAAATATTAGGCGCATTCGGCACAAAGAATGGCTTTTGCTACAGTGAAACAAAGTAGTGAAATTTCAACAATTAATTAATGTAGTCTCTACTTTACTGTTACTGTAGATTTATACGCCTTTAATGAGTTTTAAACCAGTTTTTGTTTTGTTTAAATAACTTAATAAATACGGAAGATACAGAATTGTACCTGTGATTCATTTTTACAGCATTTAACAATTTAATTGTCCCGTTCTGTTTATTGGGTATCCATTTCCGGCCCCTGAAGGGTTTAAATGGCCATCGGCGAAGCGGTTAAGCAGCATTTTCCACATTTTAGTATGGTGCCATAAAACTAAAATTTTCTTGATTTGAACAAGCTGCCAGTTTGAGCAATAAAATATTTTGAACAAGAAAATTTAACTTTTTCCTTCAATCTCTTTCAAATATCCTGACCAAACTTAACAAAAACTCCGTAATTGCAGAATTGAACATCATAATTATATTATTTGAAGAACAGTTCCAAGAACAATGCAGAAATAAGAAAAGCAATGAACAGATTTAGTGCAATTAGACACATTAATTGCACATACACATAAAAGAATCCAGTAACCTAACAACCTAAACTAGATAGCTCGCCCTGACCCACATTCGAACTCTGAGCCTCTTGAACATGGGTTGTGTAGGCATTACAGCAGTACGAAAAGTTGTAGTGAAAAAGCTCTAAGTTCATTAATACGTTTTGCAAAATGAATTGTATGCATCTAAGGTAAGAAAAGTGAAATAAGCCAAATTAACTGTATAGTTTAAGCAGAATCAATTTCTAAATAATCTTCGCTTCATTCATATTTTTATTATTTTAAAGTTATATATTAGCAGGCCCACTGTATTACAAAAGTGATGTATTAGAAACCTCATTTGTGCATAATTCTAAGTTACAAGTAATCTTTTCTCTTCCCCTTGATATAATTCTGGTTTCATTGTATTATTTGTTATAAAATTTTAAAGTTTACTTGTTTCAGTCCTTTTCCATGTAAAACTCAGTTCTCTTTATTCTGTTTAAGGATGACTTGATGCCCTAAAAGTTCTTGTTTCTCTTAAACATGTTTGTCGAAGTTATCTAGATCTGTTACTTGTTTATGGAAGAGCTTTTTGTCTTAAGATCCAAAAAATGTGCTCTGAATTTTTTTCCTTGAACAATTCATTTTATTATTCTTTCCAACATTCATGTGGCATCTTATGTATTTTGGAACTTTTTGAAAAAATCTTTGGATGTAAGCAGTTTGCTTCTAAACTCTTTCTTCATGTATGCCCTTATACTTTAAGCAATTTCTTCATTTGACAGCGTAATGTTTTGAATTCTAATTTAGGAAGTATTGCTGGTATAATTAATCCGTACAAAGATCAATGTCCAACAAATTCACTACACTCCTTATAGCAAAGCTCTAAATATGTTGACAGCATGTTGCACATAAAAATCAACCGTGAATTAGCAAAGTGTGCGCCTCAGATGCAGATATCCCTACTGTCTGGCCACCACAAGAAGGCAAGCGGGGAATAAAGAGAAGAGCTCGAACTGTTTATCTGCCCTGCTAATGGATCTGCTCACTACAAAATGAGTGGAGTGATATTGAATCACCCATGCTGCCAGATTTTATGCTTGTTTCAGTAACTGCAGTGATAGGTATTATGCACGAGTGAACTATGCGACAATGCCTTGAACCTAGTATCCATATAATATCCGGAAGGTGAGCATAAACACAGCAGAAATGATTACATTACACATTCTTCTGCTTTGCCTTCTTGTAGTGGGCAGACAGTACCTTCCCACTTCACTCCCCCCAACATGCGCGATTTCATTCAGCAGAATTACATGAGCTGGTGAAAGACACAAAGATATGGACTCGCCTACAGGACTTCTAGTCAAGGCCAGCGGCCAAGAAAGGTGTATCTTGCTGTAGAACCTGAAACCAACCAAACCTCCCTTTTTAGAACAATCTGTTTTGAGAAAATCATCCATTACATTAGCAAACCTTCCATCTTGTAGCTACTGTGCTGTGCCAAATTGAGTGCCAATTTAATGGAGAAAGGGAAATCCACTTGTGTGGAAACCTTTAAGCTTCGCCTTCCTCACTTGTACATTTTTAAATATAACCTATTATTTTAACATCAACAGTTACGATCATTAGGGTTTACCTTCAGATCCTACAGTTACGCTTCGTCGGGGTGCTGGCTGCAAAAATGTTCACTCTATTTCTGAAACAACCTTCAGCTATGCTATACAGCTTACTCCTCAAGCCCAAAATTAGCAAAAATTAAAACAATGATGGCAGTTTTCTTACTTATGTTGGCAGCTCTAGAGAGTATAAATAAATTACTATGTGTTACAAATGGGATGAGTTCTGGCTTGTAGCAAATAAGATGCGTTAGAGCCTTCAGCATTTCCACCTCGTTATCCCCACTTTTTATATTTCCTTCTCTCTTTCTCGCACACTTGCGGGTCTTCTTGGCACTAGACATAAGGGAACGCAAACAAATTTTCTTAAACTTTATAATAATGCAGTTGTTCAAATCACAATTGTAACATGGATATTCATATATTATGCACATGTTTTAAATATATAATTTAAAAAATAATTATAGTTTATGAATTACCTATGTTTCTAATCCAACGAAAATGCCAGCAGCAGCATCCATATAGCTATGAATGTCATTTCCGTTAAGAGACAATTCGTCATTGTCAGTCTTCATCGTCAGAGTGTTGCAAAATTATGATAGGCCCAAAATCTCGTCACATGACATTTCTTTCCAAAGGCAGTGTTCCTGTAGTTTATCTGCATGTCTCATGCAGTTTTCCCAGCCTTATGCAACCTTGTCAATTTCTTGGTGAATAAGTCGTTCAACATCACTCAATTTAAAAGTATTTTCTGTTTGCAACATAATTTGAGCCCACATTTAGCTCAAATGTATTGTTAAATGGATTGTTCTGGCAGTGGTAAGGGGGAAAGTGGTTTATAATACCTTGTGTCTCATTTCAATTACAAGCTGATCCAGCTGATACACTTTCCCTGGTTTTTAAACAGAACAAATGAATAATACTGCTTTAAACTCTAGAGTAAATAGAGATTACGTACAATCCATAAACAGAGTGTGACAAGTCACGTTCTGCCGATGCACCATTCTACAAGCCAGCAGGAAGTGTATTGTTTGTTCTCGCTCAAATTTAACAAACACCTTGACTTTTTCAAATTCTTTTATCATGTCATGTCAAACATTTCAGCTCTGAGTAAATATACATGCATATATGTCAACCAATGATATCCATTACAATGCTTACGTCGTTATGCATTTTTATAATATAATAGTGCTTTATTTATTGGTATTAGGAAAACTGAGCTAAAAGTATGGGGTTTTTGCGGTTATGTTAGATACATTACTTCCTCATGGATCATGATGTTTGTCCTTCAGTGCTACTAGGTGAGCAACCAAATGGAATACTGCAGTGTTGTATTGCACTCCCCCTATGTGGTGTGTGACGAGCGCCAAACTAATCAATCTCTAATAAATACTATTCATGCTAAGACAAAAATTCAGATTTTGTAAAAACTGATTCATGAGAAAGGAGAGAGTAATGTATTTAACATAATTGTAAAAACCCCATATTTTTAGCTCAAATAGTTTTCCTAATACAAATCAAGTAGATACCATTATATTATAACAATGCATTACAACATAAGCACTGTAATGAATGTCATTATTGGTTGGCATGTATGCGTGAACATATATTTGAAATTACTCAGAACTGAAATGTAAATATTTGACATGATCTGATAAAAGAAATATGTCCTTTAATAAGCCAAGGTGTTTGTTAAATTCGAGAGGAAACAATACACTTCTTGCTGGTCTGGCAAAACGTGTCTGGTCACATTATATCTTTGTTTATGAATGGTTTGTAATCTCTTTACTCTAGAGAGTTCAGAGCAGTATCATTTAGTTACTCTTCCATGTGGATCAATTAGACACGATCCACCTTTCGCCTTACTACTGCCAGCACAATCCAATTGAGTTAATGTGGGCTCAAATTATGTTGCAAACTGTGCCATTTCGTCCTCTCCCTCTCAAAAGGATTCCGCTGGGGTTGTAGCCATTTCCCAGGATATACTTCAGATTATGACGTCAGCCCTGACTAGAGGAATTTCTTATAGATTTGGCAATACATTAGCACTTCTAGCGGCAGAATCAGAAGATTCCGAGACAAGAGGTTACGGCAAGCCAGTACAAGTGTGAACTCGAGAGATGTACAAGGCATCTATTAGGGGCAACAGAGGCGGTAGGACTAGTCTTAGAATTAATTATTTTTGGCCTATTCGAAATTCTCCTTTTCCACATATTTTTTGGGTGAGTATTAAAATTATTATTGTAGTCCACTTTGCTAAAACACTCAGAGGGAGAAGATGCAAAAGAATGTATAATTGCATTTTTCGGTCAAATGGGGAAGGTCTAAACCAGTGAGCGTTGCAAGTAAACTAAACACGTGTTTTGTAATATCATTTTGGAAGAGAATTAGAAGGCTATTTAAAATGAACTTCTATTTAATGTATTCCTGCTCATTCCTGGGATAGGGATTTCTTTGTAACCAACATGTTACAAAACAATAATTATATTTTTAAACTGACTGATGTTGAACAGCTTATTCACGAAGAAACTGACAATGAACACAAGACTGGGAAAACTGTGCAAGACATCAGATAAACCACAAGACGACTTTTGGAAAGAAATAGCAGATAATTAGATTTTGGAACCTATCAACATAAACTTGCAGTACTCAAGATGATGAAGCCAATGGCAATGATGAATTATCTCTTAAAGTAACATTCACAGCTATATGGATGCACCACTAGTATTTTCGTTGGATTAGAAAAATAAGTAATTCATAAGCTATAATTAATTTTAAAATAAATATTTAAACCATTTGCATAATATACAAAAATCCATGTTGCAATTGTTATTTCAAAAACTGAATAACTGCATTAATATAAAACTTTGGAAAATTCAGTTTGCATTCCCTTACATCTAGCGCCAAGAACACTCACAAGTGTGCGAGAGAAGGGGAAATATAAAAAGAGTGGGGATAACAAGGTGGCAACGCAGAATGTGCTAACACATCTGATTTTCTGCAGGCGAGAACTCTTCCCATTTGAAACACATAATAAATACAGAAGATATATGTATTAATGAAGTATTTTTACAGCATTTAACAATTTAAATGTCTTGTTCTGTTTACTGGGCATCCATTCCAGGACCGTGCAGGATTTAAATGGAAATTGCCGAAAGAGGTTAATGTAAGTTTATTATGTGTTTCAAATGGGAAGGTGTTTGTCCTTAGCGCTACTAGGTGAGCAACCAATCGGAATCCTGCGGTGTTGTCGTATTGCATTCCCGCTAAGTGGTGTGCAATTTCTAATAAATACTATTTGCGCTAAGACAAAATTTAGATTTTGCCAAAACTGATCCATGTGGAAGGAAGAGAGTAATGTATCTAACATAACCATGAAAATCCCATATTTTTAGCTCAAATAGTTTTTTCTAATACAAATGAATAAACCAATATTACCTGTATTATAACAATAAATCGCAACGTAAGCGCTGTATGAATATCATTATTGGTTGACATGAATGCATGCACATATATTTGTAATTACACAAATATTGTAAATATTTGACATGATGTGATAAAAGAATTACTTTGAATACCTCAATTCGAGCGAGAGGAAACAATAAATTTCCTGCTGGCCTGGCAGAATGTGTCTGGTCACATTATATCTTTGTTTATGAATGGTTCATAATTTCTATTTACTCTAGAGAGTTCAAAGTGATTGTATGTATGTACATATACTTTTTAATTACTCAAAACTGAAATTTAAACTACTGACATGACGTGATAACAGAATTACTGTGAATAAGTCAAGGTGTTAAATTTGAGAAAGAGAAACACTTCATTTCCTGTTAGCCTGTGGAATGCTGTATGCTTATGTATATGAATGAATGCTGGATAAGAAGTGTTTATTTACTCTGGAGAGTTCAGATCAATATCATTCAGTTGTTCTTTACACAACAGTAGAGTTAGAGTTAAATAGTTAATGGCTTCTTGCGGTGAATTTAGTGGCGAGTGAAAAAGGCAGGTATTGCGAAGTCAGGCTCGAAGTATTATTTTTAAGGTGTACACGTTCTTCGACAAATTTTCAGAAACAGAAACTAAAAATGAGTTATTGCAAAGAGTACTTCCATTTAAAAACACGGAAAAAGTGTATCATGTGGATCAATTTGCAATTGAAATGGGACACGAGGTAATACGTCTCCCACCTTACTACTGCCAATATAATCTAATTGAGCTGGTGTGGCTTGTGGGGTTGCAAATGGAAATACTACTTTTAAACAGACGGACATTGGACTGGTTCACGAAGAAATTGACAAGAAATTGTCAGGACTAGGAAAACTGCGTAAGGCATGCAGAAAATCTTCAAGAAGACTATTGCCTCCCACCTTACTACTGCCAATATAATCCAATTGAGTTGGTGTGGCTTGTGGGGTTGCAAACAGAAATACTATTTTTAAACTGACAGATATTGAACGACTTGTTCACGAAGAAATTGACAGGACTGGGAAAATTGCATAAGGCATGCAGAAAACCTTCAAGAAGACGATTTTAAGAAAGAAATAGCGTGTGACGAGATTTTGGAACCGATAATCATAAATTTGCAAGACTCAGACGATGAAGACAGTGACTATGACAAATTTTCTCTTAACGGAAGTGACATTGACAGCGATATGGATGAGCCACTGGCAGTTTGGAATAGAAAAACAGGTAATTCATAAACTATAATTATTGTTGTAGTATTTAAAAATATACATAATTTGCGAAAATGCTTTTTCCAATTTTGATTTTGGCAACTGCATCATTGTAAAAGTTTGTAAAATATAATCTGCTTACCCTTATGTCTGCGCCAAGGAGACCTGCATGTTGCACGAGTGTGCAAGAGAGAGGGAAATATAAAGGGAGTGGGGTAACAAGCTAGCAACGCTGAGTGTCATACGGTATCTGATTAGCTGTACTCCAGAACTCTTCCCATTTGAAACACATAATAGTTTTCTGTTTTATGGGAGCTAAAGTGAGTGAGAAAGTATGTAAATGCTTTGATTCTTATAAAGGTAACAAACAGCTTGACATTTTATCTGTATTCAGTACATACCATGCAGATGTCTTCTGTGCTCATGAACTCTGAATGGAATATTCTTACAAGTAAGGACTATGATACAATGAAGCACAAAATTAGTATAATTTTGAGTCAAACTAGTACTCGATGTTCCATATATTGCTAATATTTAGCTAGAATGAGTTTCATTAGGACCTTCCCAACATCAGAAAACAGTTTTAAAACTGTTCAGTTTCAACACCATCTTTGAAGAGAATCCGAACTTCAAGTTCATCAAGATACCAACACAACACACCCCGATTGCCTCCAAGAAGTACACCAAATCAAAATTCAGCAGTCAACATTAGCTGAAGATGTTAGGAACATCCTAACAAAACGCCTTCTAGGTAAACATAGCAATATATGGAGCATAAGTATCAGTCTGACTCAAAATTATATTTGAACAGAATATTTACAACAGGTTATGCATACACACATATTGTACTAAACATCTTGTTGCACTTACTACTTTCTCTACTCTTGAACTGTTTTTATAAATGCTTATTAATCTACTTCATGTAATTCTAGTTAACACTTACAAACGTTATACTAATTTATTCAGATATAATAATTTGTAACTTAAAACTTCACTTATCTTATAAGATAATCTTTTCTTATAAATTGAACAGGATAGCAATTTTGTGACAATTCTTCCACATCGTCAACCAAAATCACAAACAATTGTGGCAAGTGGAGTCAGTCCCCACTTTATTTACAACAGGATTGAAGTATCCTGGAAAAGATTATAGTGTTTTCTCTGTGTAATGCTTTATCAATAATACATTCGAGAGCATGAACTTTCACAGCCGGAGTCAATATAACTAAGTTATTTCCGAGCTGTTATGTAGTGGTCTTGGAGATAGAATTTTTGAGATGTTTCATCCATAACAGCATCTGAAGATGTTAGACAAACTTTTCCATGACTACTACGACCACGCCACTGAAGATATCCACCGCAGTTGTGGACAAAACCTCTGGAAATTCTTTCTCACCAGAAATAAATTCTAGTGAAAAAGGCAAATAGCAGAATTCACTCATTGGAATAAATTACTGCCAAATGGCAACTTAATTTATGATAGTGAAGCTACCAGATATGTTCTACTTATACTGGTCGCCAAACTAGAATGTGATTGACAGTAACCACATGGAATAACGGTCTAAATAAATGGGAGGGGATGAGTACGTCATAACGGTTGTCATAGTAATGATTAAAATGACCAATTAGAGTCGAGACATTTCCATGAAGTTAGACGCTAAACCTTTGTTGCCGATATTGTAACACGTGCTTAGCGTGACGCGGGCGAGTGAGTTACGCATATGCTGCAGTAATCATAATACCTCGGTGTTTGTTTCTCTTCTGATAACTCCGCATAAACAGAATGCCCAACAGAGATCCTGTACTGGTAAGTTACTTTGCATTTTATTTGTGGCAATTTGCCTTGGTTTATATGTGCCTGAGTCTGTATATCTGAGCACACGTTGTGATCATTTGCAATTGTGTTTAATGAATGTTTAATTATGTCAAAATATAGTGACAAGCGAAAACCTGAATGTGCTCGGGAACCAAATAAAGATGTATTTGGTAAAGGTATTCCAATTAAAGGACAGACACGGGAAATATGCTCTGTGAGAGAATACTCAATCAGGAGAAATTGAAAGGGGAGTCCATTATTCCATTTTCTAAGGTGCTTGATCGGATTTCACAAGCATATACATCAGTAAGGGCATTAAGGTTAAGATTGGGAAAGAAAAGTATTATAAAGAAGAAAGTTAGACATTGGGGTATAAATTAGAAACTCCGGGGGAAATTATGTAAGTGGCATTTTCCCACTTCAATAAGCATCAAAATGTCACAGGTATGCCTCTTTTGTTACGATGATCTTTACAATGATCTGTTCTTGCATGTTCTAGCATTTGCATGTAGACTGTACTATTGTCTTTGTGTATAGTATTATAAATTAATAATAATAATAATAATAATAATAATAATAATAATAATAATAATAATAATAATAATAATATACCCGTTTCAGTCGCAACTGAATCACCTTCGCATGCGTAGTGCTATGGCGCTCTCCACGTGGCAGCAATAAGCGGCAACGTCGCCTCTCTCGAAATGTCAATCACTTTCTAGATTGACGACCAGTATAGTTGCAGTATGAATGTAATGCACTTTGAATTATAAAAAAAATGTTGGCAATTCACATCATGCATGTGCAGTTGAGATGTTGGCCATGTTTGTTACTCTTATGTCAATATTTTGCTGCATAAGTAAACATCCTAAAAAGCATAGGCAGATGGATTTCAGGCTCTGCAAGAAACAACACTGACTCCAAATAGCACTCTGAAAGTAATTTAATCGCTTTCCTTTTATTTTAAAAGGAGTTTCTACATTGTCGCTAGTGAACTTAAGCTGAAAAATTATTGTTCTCCATTGTCTACGAGGTAACATGCTAGCCTCTAGTACCCGAGGTTGCAGGTTCAAACCTGGTGATGGGAACAAACCTTAGAGGGGTAATGGTGAGCTTGCCATGTTCATAATGCACTGCGCAACTTCCCTCCAAGCAATTGTACAATGGCAAGTCTTCCTGTGCCTTCCTATGTATGCTATTCACAAGATTAAACAGAGAGAAGGGGTGTCAAAGATAACATTTAAGTTTGCTGCATTTGAATAGGAATTTATTCATAGTAATGTGCATCAATGTGATGGGTTTTTCTTATTTTCTGTTCTCACTTCACACAGTAGGCATAGAGTATTAATTTTAAAGGATGGGAACAGAAATGGATTAATTTAAATGTAGAATGAATATGTTACTATTTGGAAAAGCAAACAGACATATCCGAAAATATGTGCAATGTTTCACGCATAAATATACCTTCTGTCTCCCGGTCTTTAAAATAAATATATCTACGGGTATTATGTGAACATAAGAACTGATAAATGGCAAATGTCACATTTATGCACCTTGTTGTGGATTAATTGTTTTTAAAATATGAACACATTGCTTTCACATGCAAATTATCCTATCTTTGTATCAATGCTTTAAAATAAATACAGTTATGGATACTGTGTGAACATGGGAAGTCAATGATAAAATAATCACATTCATTGACGCAAACTGATTACAAATGTGTTTTGTCTCTGGCAAAAGGATTGGTCTGTGCTGTCAAATAGGACCATATCATTGAAGTTTATGCCCATAGTGTCCTCTATTAATGACGGTAGTGTTCAAAATGAGCCCTTGAAACCATGGGGACACTCACATCATGTGTGAGATGCTTAAACTTATACAGAAGTTGGGGAAGTCACATGGTTTGCAGGTGTACAGTGCCAGGTGATGCTACTTGGTCTGACTGCTGGGAAGGTAAGTGTGAAGTACTTCTGGGACCTGCCAAGTTCACCATTACACTTTACCGCTTCTCTTTTGCTCTTTCTGATGTTTACCTTTAGGATTATGTTACTTACCTTACAACTCAGTATGTTGCCAAATGCTGAGAAAGTATCATACATGGCTTTGTTATCAATGCTCTTGTCCAAGTTTTTAATAAAAACATTACCCACTCCAGACTTGCGAAGAGATGGATCTCGCTGAGACCACATAATGCGAATTGGTCGCCCTTTTATCATGTCAAAGTTCATTGTATCTAGAGCTCGCTCAGCTGCAATAAAAAGCAACATGTAAATTAACCTAATAACAACATATACATAACTGTCAAGCTTATTGACAACATGCATTAAAGGTACAAAATCTCACTTTTGTTACCCATGTATACCGTGGGGGTAATCCCAGGTACTGGGCCACACTTCTATACCATCGCCCCTTGGTAATGAATGTAAAGCACCTTTGGCCATACTGCACCCAAACACATGGGAGGAAATGCAAAAAGTTAGTGCATGAAGGGCACATGTATTGAACCACACTTTTGAACCATTACCAATTTCTTAACCTTAACTATATAACTTACCATCAGCTGGTTGTTGGAAGTTGACATACGCATATCCAAGTGATCTGCGCGTAATCATGTCCCTACAAACGCGGATTGAAAGCACTGGACCTGCCGTTGAAAATTTTTCAAACAGCATGGCCTCCGTTACGTCTTGATGCAAGTCGCCTACATAAAGCGAGGCCATAGGGTAATTTGGACCTCCTGGATTCATTTTGTGACTGTTATTTCACTAATACCGAAGCAGAAATTAATAACGCTAGTTACCTCTTTTATTCAGAGGTATATGAAAGCTTCGGAAACTTAACAATGCCCACGTTGTAAGTTCACGTCACACGCACTTCAGTCGACTTGTTTTACGTTATTTTTTCACAACTTTTTCGATTTTTTTGTATTTTTTAAACTTTTTAAATTTTTTTTTGTTTTTTTAAGTATTATTTCACGAAATGAAGGTGGGTTGTGTAACCTATATTCCAGGACACACAACCTCACAAACCCTACTCAATTTATTGAGGAAGAGGTATTGAAAGTAGGTCGTGCGCGGTTTATATATCATGACCGTAGTAGCCTTCCGCCGATATCCTTTGCTATTACATAGTCCGATATACATTCATTTATAACACTGGTGTGCCTCAAATTATATCCTTATTGATAATAAATTACTAATATATATTTATTAATACATACACACATTAAACAGAAATGTTCGGTGTTATATAAATACTGTGTTTAGAACGAGATTACGGATCCTGCTACTTCCGAGAGAAAACAGCAGAGAATCGTTGGTGAAATGTCATGTGATTGGATGTCACAATGGTGCGTAAGTTGCAAATTGCAGATAAAGGAGAAGAAAATTGATTTTTAGGAAATTATCATCACCCAAGCTAATAACAACCTCGAAATTAAAGGCTTTACTGCGACCTTTATTATTTTCGGTGTAAAGCCTCAAGCATATAGTGCACAGAGGATTTTTTTTCTGAAATAATATATAGCTTTGAGTAGTGCAGGAAAGGTGGAAGAATCATGGTGAAAACATTACAAACCTAAACAGTCTATGGTTTCGTTCTGTCACCATTATTAGTGTATAATAATGATTACGATTTTGATTTCCTTTAAAGCAGTGATTTCAAACGGGGACGTGCCTCTGAAGTGGCGCGACGCGATTCTAAGGAATCTCTAAAGGCTAAGAAAAAAGCACAAATAAAAAAACGAACAACACATTTGAAGTTTGAAATAAATAAATTAACATAAATTATGTCATATCAAAGATTGCCTATAAATTCTTCCATGGAACATTTATTTGCACGAAGATATTGAAATACGCCTGCTAAGAATGAGAAAATTCTTTGCATATTTTATTAAATTTGTTTTAAAAGTTCAGTTTTTTTTTTTTTAATTTACGGCCTACAACGTTGCCATATCGGACGATGAATGGAATGGGTGAAAACCCTGGGAAAAACCTTATCCAGGCAACTCACCCTTACCGAGTTACAAACTCGGGACCTCTTGAACGTGAGGCAGACATGCTACCGAGGTGGACAAAGGTTCAGTTAAATTGTGCCTGGAAATAATAATAATGACATAACTATAATTTCATTGTGTTTTGTTTATAAAATGTAACTAGATATTATAAATAATTTAAATTATAATTTGAAAGTAAATGAATGTACTTACTATTTATTCCAAGCTCTTATTTAATCTATTAATAAATTAAATAGTGGATAGAGCGAAAGGAAGAAATCAACAATGTTGGATAATAGGAAATAGATACCAGTGTTATATGTAGATGATATGTAGATGTAGGAGCAATAACAACAGTAAGATTACAAAGCGCAATAAATGAAATACAAAAGTTCTATGAAGTTTGGGGAATTAACATAAATACAAAAAAGTCAAAAATAATGGTTTTCAAAAGTGAAATAAAATGTAAGAAAGGGGTACAGTGGTACTTACAGGAACAAAAGTTAGAAGTTGTGAAAGATTTGAGTAGCTAGAATGAATAATAACAGAGAATGGGAAGCACGTGCCAGAAAGATGCTAGCCAAAGGTAAGGCAGCAATGTAAGGAATAAAGAATATGCAAACTGAAACTTGATATGTCAAGCAAATGGTTAAAGAAAATGTATGAAACACTGGTAGAGTCAAATATTATGTATGTTCTAGAATTGTGGTGGATTTCAAAAGTAAATATACAGATATACAAACAATTTGCTAAAGAGGTACTATTAAAGAGGTGCAAGCTAGATCAGCTACAGCAGAAGCAAGTAGCCTTAGTAGAATTAGGGAAAACCACAAGAAAAGGTATAATAATTTAAAGAATCCTGACATTTTGGTATAAATGCATTACAAAGAATGATGAAATCCTAAAGGTATGTATGAATAACAAAAGAGAATGGGAAGCAGGAAGAGATGGTTGTCAGAAGCAGAAAAGAACTTTGGAAGAAATAGGAATGAGGAATATATGGAGCCTAGAAAATAGAAATGTAATCAGTTTTTGGAAAATAGATCTAGAATGGAGGATATGAAAAGACAAGGGATATGGTGAGGGCTACAAAATAGAAAATAATTTTTATAAGATAATAAAGAGAGAATGAAGAAGAGAAATCTAACAGACATTTAAAATAACTTCTTTTATCCAAATCATGTAAATTTAAAAGTAAATTTTCATTCGTAACCATCATTTTATAATTCAGACAATCCATACGTATTAGTGTAAAACTGGATTAACCCTCGCATGTATCAGCTCTGGAAAAATACACTGTATGTCTGGGGTCTTCTTTCACCCCAAAATGATTCTAACAACTATGTAAACAACTGTGTAAAATATTTCCACAAAAATAATGATAACTTTATTTTGAGACCTAAGCACATCTTTTAAATTAAAACTCCATTTTTAGTAAGCTATATAAGTTAAGTAGGTACTTACTAAGTCTGAAATATGAAAACATACATATATACACTATATAACAGCACTGTAATTTTTTATTATGATGTGCATAATCATTTTATAAAAATTCCTGTTATAAATAAACTTCTACTCATTCTCCATTTGAAATGATGAACACTCATTGCACAACAGTTTTACTCTTACATGTTCTTTGCAGATAAATTTGTGACACATATCACATTGCAATTCCTTTCTTGGAAGTGTTGAAAACAGTGTTGTTATAATAAATTAACTTTAAAGAGAGTCGATTAAAGACACTAGACAACACTTACTTTAAAATTTTTCCGGAACATGTTTCTGAGGCTTTGCCTCTATCACACTTTAAAAGTAAGTGTTGTCTAGTGTCTTTAATCGACTCTCTTTAAAGTTAACATATCACATTGTTTATTCACTTTCTTGTCCTTTGACCTTGGGCAGGAATCATATATTTTTCACTTCAGATTTGGAACATCTGCTCCCTGGTCTTGTTGGTTGCCATTTAGAAGATTCTTGAAACCAGCTTGAGTTATTGTTGAACGAATGTCGGGGGGGGGGGGTAATTTGTCGCTCAATTTGAGGTCTGACTAGCTATTTTCCCAGTTCTGAGAGGAATTCTCTTCTAGCATTTTTAACTCTCATATGATGCAAAAATTTACAGTACATGACGTAAGCATTGAGGCAAGCTAAGTATATCAAGAAACAGAGCAAGTGGCCATCCTCTTGTTCCACGTTTCACTGAATAGTGCTTAGCCATCTTATCAACAGTATCAACACTTGACTTTGTTGAGTTGTAGAACATTATCACTTCAGGGGATTTTTTTTTGTCTAACTTACACAAAACGCAATCGCTAACTGTGTTTTATTTTATCATAATTTGTTACAGCATTGCATGTGTATGTAATGTCTACGAATTGTTCACAACAATGGACATTCAAATGAAGGTTAAGATGGTGCATTGTTAGCAAGTTTTGATTATTGTAATATATGTGTAATATAACGTGGAAAATCATATATTGTATACCTGGGGTATTTTCTAACCCTGTTACAGAAAATTCAAGATTCTGTGCTAGCGACCGTCATATTACCATAAATATTTTCACCATTTATAATAAAAAGTACACAAAAAGCATATCTGGAAGATGAGAACTCTACGTTCACATTAAAGCAGTTTCCACGTAGCTAAAGCAGCCTTGCCCGCCTCGGTAGCGTAGAAGGTAGCATGTCTGCCTCACGTTCAAGAGGTCCCGAGGCTGGAATCTCGGTCAGGGTGAGTTATCTGGATAAGGTTTTTCCGGCGTTTTCCCTTATCTTGAAAGACGAATGTCGGGTAACTCTAAGCTCCACGGACCACGGATTCATTTGAGCATCATTTCACCCATTTCATTCATCGTCCGATATGACTTGACGTTGGAGGACGTAAATTACGGAAGGAAAAAAAAGCAGCCTTCGGCTCTATAAAGACATCAAACAAGGGTTAAAAGTCCTTTATCCTAAGTTAGTTGACCGGACGTGTCTTGCTCAAGGTTTACATCGTCTCGCTGAAACATCAAGAGCCAACATAAAGACGTGGTTCTTCTGGTCTACAGCGTAAAGAAAGTGTTTGTACAACCACCAATTAGAGTTCAAACATTTCAGGAAGTCCTAAAATTTGTCTTTACCTTCTCAGCCAGTTTTAACTCGATGTGTTCTTTGTTAAAGTCTGTGTCATACTAAGCAGAGCATTTGAATGAAGTAAAAACAGAATTGCACTCAAATGCAAAAGATGCAAAACGCATTGCTACAGTACAAGGATGTTTTGCTAAACTTGGCATCCAAGATAAGACAGAGTATATCCATAACCGTTTCTCCAAAATACCTGCTATTATAAAGCTTCTGGAAGCTCGACATAATACCTTGGAACATTCCTTTTCTTTGATAGATGTACTTTCAGTGACATCTTCAGAGATTCACGGTGTTGTTAAAACCCTTTGAGAAACTCAATAAAGTATTAATGGAAAACTCAGGTTACGAAACACTGTGTAAATTTCTAAAAAGCTTTCTGGTACAGAAACATATATCGAAGAGGAATTCACTCAAGAAGAGCTGTGGTTCTTTTCACATATTCCAGGAACGTCATGAGTCGTCGAGAGATCAGTTTTCCTTATAAAAAATTCTTCACTGACAAACACATGAGTTTCACACAAGAAAATCTCAAAATAACCTTCATCGCGTACTGTAATAAGCTTATGGAAGGTAAGAATTCTAGGAAATAATATATGCATGATTAAATCTTTATTTTTATTTGCTTATTTTTTGTACTTATCTATTTTATTTTAGTGCTAAATGCTTGCTTATTTTACCATTTGATTGTGCTTACAAATCCGGTCTCTAGTAATGTGTATAGCATATTGTAAAGATTAAGCTTTATAAATAAATTATATTCTATTATTCCAAGCGTTTCTTCAGAACACTTTGTGGTATTTGAACGTTATATTTCACAATTATCTAGCTCGATATCAGGTAAAAATTTAATTAATTTCTTCAGTATTGTGAATCTCAAAATAATGTTTATTTTATATAATTCTTAAAAATATAAGCAGTTAATGAGAAAAAATATTTGTTATATTAATTATAACTTTACGGAGGTATGGAAAGTATAAATGGGAGCATTAACTGCAAAATTTGGGAGTTACTGATTTAAGGCATGTTTAAGTTCCCAAACTATTGGGGCAATGTGAAAAGTATAAGTGAGAGCACAATTACGTCAGTAAGGAAAACAAATAGATTTGATAAACAGAGAAAGTATCATCGTCGTGATTTTCTTCTTCAAGAAAATGGTATTCCATTCCAAAATAAAATGTAATTAATTTTCCTTTCTTCTACAACAAATTGTAAGAAATAAAACAGAGCTTGGGATAGTACCAAGTAGACCAATTGATATCCTGTGTACAGAATGTTTTAAAAATAGAGAGCATAAATTAAGGCGTGCATTCATAATATGTAGATAATAAAACTGGTTATTATAATACGTGTCCGTAAATATTTCGTTTCTGGGTTATGACTTTTAAAAATTATATTCCCTGAACGTTTTTCTTCCCGCAGATAGTTGCCGTAAAGTAGAACATAAACAGACTGCTCTGGCAGTTAATTCCCTGCGAAGAGCATATTGAGTGTTATGCTATGGCGTTTGAGCGACTATATTCAAATCAGCATGCCATGCCATGTGGTGCTGACTGGCTGTATACAGCCAGAAGGTTTTGCTGCGTGACCACCCGTTAAGGGTTTTACCGCAGGTAAGGTAGATTTCGGGATATTGTAGGGTGAAATGTAGGTTTTTAGATTGGTGTTGTTTATGAGGTTACAAGTATGTACCTGGGGGTTGAAGGACAGGATGCAACACCTTGCACCCTGATGTTTTTTATTTGATTTTGCTTTGGAGAATAATTTTGATGCCAAGCAGCTTGGAAGAATTATGTGGAGCTCAGCTTTAGCTGCTGTTCGGATTGGCTCCTAGGTTATCTCGGATGCCCGCAAGCCATGCGGGGTAACCGGTGCTGTCTAGAACGACGTCTAGTGGGGTCATAATCTCCCAGGGATCTGACAAGGGCGCTTCTGTGGTTGGGTAAACTTGCGTACAATTTTGATGCCCGGCGCCTAATTTCATCCTCCACGTATGGAAGACTCGAGGCCTCGTGAAGCAACCTGGTAGGAAAATAACGTCCCACAGAATATATAGACCTGAGTCCTCTATTCTGTGCACGTTGGAGCCATGCTAGCCATGCCCCAGATCTCGCAGGCGTAAAGCATAACCGGGATTACCAGCGCTCGGAAGAGGTAACTTCATGCCAACTGGCATCGAGGTTGACCGCAGCATTGGATACAGGGAAGCAATTGCTCCCTGTACCTTCGCCGCTCGGTCCCTGATGTGTCGGCGAAAAGTTGGACCCCTGTCTAAGTTAACACCTACGTACTGGACAGAGTTAGTCCACTCTATCCTTCGACCTTGGTAGCTGAAGTTGCGGCAGTCTGCAGGGGTGTGGCGCTTTGTAAAAAGTATGGCGTGGCTTTTGTCCGGATTAACAGACATCCGCCAACGCCTACACCACTGCTGTGTGAGACGGAGATGTCTTTGTAATGGGTTGAAGGCTCTGAGGATGTGTTTTTCTTTGCAGAACAGAATGACGTCGTCAGCATATTGTGCCATTTCGACTCGTGGCTCTGTTGGGAAATCTGCCATAAAGACGTTGAATAGGGTGGGGGATAGTACAGAGCCTTCGGGGACTCCGCCTCTCACTGCTCTGAGTGTAGATGTTTTCCCCGCGACTGTGACTTGGAATGTGCGGTGTCGCAAGAAGCTGTGTATTATGTTGACTATTTGTGTTGGGAGCCCCAGGTGGATCAGTTTGTAAAGGAGCCCGGCGTGCCATGTCGTAGAGAAGGCCTTCTCAACATCCAAAGAAACAGCTGGCAGAAATACCTTTATTTACTGTAAAGCGGACGGTGATCTTGTGTTGACTCGCTAATTGTACCAACAGAGGTACCACACCGAAGATGTTCAGATAGGAAAACATTTGAACGTCTCCATCGCCGTCTGTGCAGTCATGGGAAGTTTGCATATCTTGGTTTGCGGAAGGCACAACCAAGATCTACAGTTGTAGATGTAGCGGAGAAGATTCCGGGTTTTATTCACAGGACACAAGTAGCGTTGCAAGTGAGTGCGTTGCAATCATGCGATTGGAACATGAGGCTGTTGCGAGAGCAACAGTTGCATTTTTACTATTTGCAACGTGCACAGGCCTATCACCAGCGGATTACGCCGCTCGATTGATGTTCTGCAGTGGTTTCTGCGGTAATGTGCTGTAAATGAGAACCTTCCTACTTTAGCATTACTTATAGATGAAGCACAGTCCGCAGGAATTGCATTACAAATTTCCGGTCATCATGTATGGACGGTCATATCAACACCCAAATGCAGTTCCATCTCATCATTAAATGCTGTTCACTCTCAACATATGAGGCGGTAACACTGATGTTCCGTTAGTTGGACCCCAAGTAAACAGGCTTACAGGGCAGTCGTACACAAACATCATAACTTTACACCAAGTATTCGTCAACAAACTCACTTTCTGCACGATGCGCACTTAAGTCAACCGTACCGCTCGTCGGTATTTGGACCGAAGGTTTCCTGACTGATGCATAGGTAGAAGTGGTTCCTTTGCCTGAAAGCAATTCCTTCAGCAGGTTGTGGGTAAGTACGCAATATTCCTGGAATCTAGGTTTGTATCCTCACGGCCATAAAACTTAAAAGTGAGACCTATAATCAAGATGAAAGTGGACACTTTGAACATCTTCTGTAAAGAAAACTATCTGCTTCATCGCTGTTTTAAAGCGATAACTCAGAAACAAAGTATTTTTAGACATGTGTGTAATGCGCTTTTGTTTTCGTCTACATATGAGGAAAGCATGGCCGAAATTATGCTCTCTGAGATGTACGAGGCAATAAAAGATAAAATTGTTAGGTATTTTAGTGTCCTCACAAGGAAAACCTTTGACCTCGAACGCTTGGAATCGCACGAAAACAGGATTAGAATACAATAAACATACTTTAGAATCTTCACTGCTCCTATACAAATCTCTGGTTCGGCCTCTTATTACTTATGCCTGCCAGGTCTGAGGGCTGCCAGTACGTGTCACCTGAGGCGTCTACAGGTCATCCAGAGTCGATTCTTGCGAATCGCCACCAATGCTCCCTGGTTTGTCCGCAACCAGCAGCTGCATCACAAGCTGGGACTTCTTCCTCTCCACCATTTCATCCGACAGACTGCTCGACACTTCTTCTACAATCTACGCCACGTACCAGGAGCTGTGACGTATAACATCGGCGTCCGAAGTCGCCGGCCAACGCGACTGAAGCGACGACTACCACAGGACCTGCTTTACAGTGATGACACTTCCACTTCTGAATAATCTACTGTTTCAATTTATCTTTTCTATTCTTCTGTTCTACAATGTAAATTCTCACTATGGAAGTATGTATACCATTTTATTAGTTCAGTGCAACATTTGTATTAGTGCAGTAACACATTCGTATTAGTTCAGAGGAGGCACATTGTCCTACCTCTACAGTGTCATTACTCTGTGATTATTTTGTATCTGTTCCCTCAGATCTGTAAAGCATATATTATTGCTGACCGATCTAATATATATATAAGAATACAATAAATCATAAAAAACTGATTTATGCAAAATGTTGCATTGTACCTTGAAAACTTTTGTGTCGAAGATGCCGAATTTAGATACCAAATATGGCATTTCTTATTATGCTATGTATGGACACACACATCTAAAATGTTGCTTTTGGTTTCAATGGGCCTCAAAATGTATATTGCCAGCAAAATTTCTATATCACATTTTTTGGTAGAATGCAATACCTTCTTAGCTTACTACATGCGTGGTAATGAAAACAAGTACAATAAATTTTTCCTAATTTATGATATGTCCGTTTTAGATGTTTGTATTACTCGGCACATTTTATAATACGCATGGGTTGGTGGCGCTGTCATCGGGTTTAGTGCTTACATGTAAGCCGTTTAGGCAGAGCACGTGTGTGGTTCCTCTGTTCGCCACAAATAACCAAACCGATACGTTCTGGGCAATATGTATGTATGTATAGTTGTATTCATGTTCAGTAAACAAGAAGTGGGGAGGGTTAAAATATTAAGGAAAACGGGAGTGTGGTTCTAAGAGAGTGAAGGGCATAAGGGTGAGGAAGAATATTGCCGTTAGACGGCTGCATATTTATTTTGAGGTAAAGTTGACAGCTCGCATAATAAGAAACGCAACACGAGCTCGACAGTATACACTGGCGGGGAAAAATGCAACACAATCAAGAATTGAATAACTTTAAAGGAGAGCATAATATGATAAAACCAGCACACATGAAGCAGAAATGTCACAAGAAGTTATGTTCAAAAAGTTGCGTCAATATTGATGATAGTACAGGTGACAAATGGCATCCTGCGATGCAGTGTCCCAAGACCACCTTTTGTTGCAGTTCGGCAATGGTTGTGGCCGGCCGTGAAGAACCAGTCTGTATCTTACCCATCATGTCCCATTAATTTTCAATTGTGAGAGAGGCAGAAAATATATGGGGACGTGCGTAGTAAACGGCACCTCACCTTCCTGTTGAAGAAATCATAGTAACACAATTAATTATCTCCTGGATGTAGCTCGCACTGGTTTCATGTCCTTGCACAAACACTGAAGCTGAGCTTGAGTTGTAAGTGATGGTACCCCATACCATGATACTAGGAGTGGAGCTTGTGTGTCATGGGCCAATACACCCAAACTACGGGTACCGACCATTTCTAGTGTACCGACAGAGCCTACTCTCATCACTGAAGGCTACAGAGCGCCATTCCATTGTACAATCAACGCTTTATCGACATAGGTGACACACCAGGTCTACTTGTGCTCATAACGCTTCCCTGATTGCTGTTTGGACTCCCAATGAAACCCGCAAAATGCATCGATCCGGACGTGCGTTTGTACAAAGTTGCCACTCAAAACCTGGTCTGCGGGAGTGAGAATGTTCCAAATATCACAGCATGTTTTCATGCACCACAGATACATTGTGTCCAACATGTGCAGCAGTTTGTCAAGAGGTTCACCAGCTACATGCCGGCCAACAACCCCGTTCAAATAGCTGTTAGCTGTGCACAAGAAATACGTTCGCTTCGTTGTGGCAGGGCTTCACCTTAGACTGTCTTTGGACACGGCTATTCAACTGTGATGGTACCTCAGTGACTGCCTGCAAAGCCTGAACAGTGGCTGACCGCTGACCGTGACACTTCAACCATAAATTCTATGACCCGTCAATATCCACATACTATGTCCATGTTTCAATAAATACAGTCCTGAAACATGCTGAAATTGTTATCCGCCAGTGTATGTATGATACTATAAACACTTCTGCAAATACTGCAGAGTTTTGAAGTGCTTTAAAACACTGGAATGGGAAAAATAAAGACTCAGATAGATATAAGATCTCTGGACTCGCTCAATGAGTACATCCCAAATATCGATACCACCCTATTAGATAAAGTTGACATTGAATTGAAACAATTGACATGAATTGAAACAAACAGCCCGTCCTCCCTGCAATGAAAAATTTCACTTCATAAACATCACTAAACTAATGTTTTGTTTAAAAAAAGACCCTTGTTTAGAATTACCACTTAAGTCGTAGGTTATGACAACATTAACGTCACTATGGTGCGACTGATTCTGGATTCATATTATCTACCGTGACCCATGTATTTTCCGCATCGAAAATAGCCTCCACGTTCCCCTACTTATGGAAACAACCCCTCGTTTTCTCCATCCCTAAAATAAACATGCCTTCTTCCCGAATTATTATCGGCCAATGAGTACCTTTTAAGTGATATATAAAGCACTTGAATTCATATAAAAGTTACAGATTATTTGAACGAAAACCACCATCTAAATGAATCATAGTCAGAAATTTCGATGTCTTTCCTCGCACATGTACAGGAAGATATCGTTTCAACTGAATCGAACCTTCTGAATATATAAATGACAGTAAAAACTACGTAACATGTAACGATTTTGTGGGACAGAGCTGAGGTGGGTTTTTACGAAAGCGACAAATTATTTGCCTTAGATACACTTATAATTGTTCATATTGGACATAAAATGCTTCAGTTTTAAATAGAAGATGACACAGTAAAATAAAGTGACGTTTTGTCACATCTTGTCTACATATTTACTTTTTTAACATTAAAATTCTTAGTTTTTACTTCACTTTTATAGTTTGCTTTATCTAAGAAACTTCAAAATGAGACCAAAATATGTTAAATAACATCAGATTTAAATAAAAATCCTATAATAGACTCTGAAGTATGCAGATATAATAAAACATATCTTGAGTATGTGGGCTGTTTTTCTCACATACACCGTCATTACTTTCGTTTGTAGCCTGTCACAAAATAAAAATCACAGTAGCTGCCCATCATACGGGGATCGCATTTACCCTGGTATCTGTGCATCATTTTCTGTATATCCTGATGGAATCTTTCACTGTGTTCGTCACTTACAGTTCCAAATTCTCAGAGGAAAAGATCCAGATGTGCATGGACTAAGTAATTTTTTTAGGGACATCCTACATCCTAGCTTTTGGTAACTGATGAGTTCTTAAACTGTCAGTGATTTGGTACATCATTGTTTCATAGCAGTTCCTTCGCCACTTCCTGAAAGGCTTTCCAAGTATTAGTCCCTTAGCATCCAACTTTATTTCAAAGTTTGTATCCTTCAAAATCCTCCAAATCTGGAAGCCAACGCATATTCCTTCCTTTATTTTGCATCACTGAGTTTTGGAAACTGACTTCTCAGGTAACGAAACCTTTTCTATTTTTACCATAGCCTTAATGAAGTTTATTAGGCCTAATTTTATATGCAGCAGAGATAGTAATTCTTTATTTGGATTTACTAATGGAACATGTTGAATGCTGGGCTGTCCTGGTGTATGAGTTTCTCTCATATGCCACTCTAACAATGTAGTGTGATCCAGTGTCCGTATTGTCCCACAAACATAGAAAACAACAGTAATCTGTAAATCCCCTTATAGTCCTAATAAAATGGCGATCCCCTTCAAATCTGCATATATATGTGAACCATATTTGCTGTAATTAATTGTATCCAGCAGAATGATCATATATTCATATATTTCCTTTATTTCTACTGAACTGTCACTGGTATGGATGGTTTAGAATTTCCGTTGGGTTAGCAATACTGCTTTAAGACTTACTTAAGAAGAGTAATCAAGCAACCTCACTTCTTCAGAGATATGCTAAAATCCTAACTCATTCATTAAACCAGCTACATCTGTGCATCTACAAAGAGAATTTTCCATTGCATAGTAACCAGAAAACTGTTCATGCCTCTTTCTGAATAATACAATTCTGCTGTTGGGAGCTAGTAAATTCCATTTTTGCAGTTGTGATCCCAGCACCTTAGATTTCTGTTTTATGAAATTCATATCCTTCACTAAATTATTTAGGCTGGACCGATTGATTAGGAAGGGTTTATGTTTAGATTATGGGCGGTATTCCGTATCGATGCAAATAGATGCAAGGGCTCATCATCTTGGCTCAGATTCTGAAGCAGTTTCTTCTAAATGTGAAGGTGAGCTGGGAACTGGAAGCTCTGGTCCATGGGGAACAGGTCTAATCGCAGATACAAAAGGATACTCAATTTTACTTTTGTTCTTTTAGAATGTCCCCCAAGTTTTGTTAGAAATAACAGTCTTTTGTGTGGATAGTTAATTCGCGCTAGACAATTGGCACAGCGAATACATAATGTGAGTTTGTCACCACTCATATACTCAATAACACTGGAATAACACATGCACGGGCTGGCCCCATAGCTCAGTCGGTAGAGCACCTGCCTGCCGTGCTAGGGGTCCCGGGTTCGATTCCCGGCGGTGGGGTTGGGGATTGTTCTCCGACCAAGATAATTCCCCATCTTCCCCAGAGTCTGGAAGTATGAATGAGAGTGTGAATGTGTGTGTGATGTAATGATTAAAACCTAACGAATATGAGTTAACAGCTTCGATATGTCTCCAAAGGAGAACGGCCACCGATATGACCATTGTAGTTAAAGGCGGGGTATAAAATGGAACAAGTAAAAAAAAAAACATGCACACACGGCCCTTTCCTTCTTTTTATCTCCAACATGACAGCCAAAGTAATTGAAATATGTTCTTTTCAAATTTCTGTCATTGACGGTGACTTTCTGTAGTAAACTCCCCATGCACGTGACAGAAATTATTCAGAAAATTTATGCAAATATGACGAGATTTCTTCATTGCACTGACGATGAAATTACAGATCACAAACGCCACTCGGAATCCACCCCTCTTCACAACCAAGGCAACATTTGAACTGAACCTAAGATATGATAGGACCGTCTTTGTCATTTTCTGCTGATCTGGCGCTGAGAGCACTAAGTAATAAATCATTCAACCCTCTCGCCTTAGCAAGCCAAACATATAGTAAACTAGGTTGTTATAATCCCAAACATTGGAGAAGCTAAGATATATTTTGTGAAAACTGTTTCAGTGACTTCTTGGGCATTTATAGATCCATGGTTCACTTACACTTTGGTTTTGATAGTTTTTACTCTTTTTAAATATATTTTGACAATAACTCTAGACAATGGAGAGTAATGTAATATTTTAGCAGTATATTCGTTAATCGTTCATAAAACTTTACTTGATGTTCATATTTTCAACTATGTAGCAAAAACCTTGTTTACTAATGATACCAGTCCGACTTAAGACAGGTATACAATACTGCGCCTAGGATATTCGTGAAATCACAGACAACAGATAATTAATTGTACTAACATTATTGGGCTTTTTAAAACAGTTTGGTACAATAGACACTGACTTGTTCATTTGTGAGCTTGAATATTTGTATTTGTCAAATTACAGCATTACAGAATGCTTCAAGTCCTATTTATCTGAGTGCTAGCAGATTGTTGTAGGTACAGATATATCAAACGATCTTATTGGAAAAAAAGAAAACAGCTAATATAGCGCTGGGATCAAGGATTGAATCTTTGTATCCACCATGCCAACGCACCTCAAGCTACGCCTGTATCGGACGATTATACCGCCCCTGATTCTGTACGGCTGCGAAGTCTGGGGATCAGCGGCTCCGATCATTATCCGCAGACTACAGTACGTCCAAAACGGGGCACTGCGAATGATCTAAGATACCGGACGTAGATTCCCGTCCCACATCCTTCACACCTATTCCGGAGTCCCGTACATTGTGGACGTGGTGCGGGAGAGACCCCGCACCATCTACAATAAGCTAGACTCCCATCCCAATATCCTGGTGAACACCCTTAGCCGTTACGACCACAGGGTTCCTAGTCACCGACCGAGCTACCGTTTGCCCAAAGATGCTTTGGGTAACCAGAACTAAACCGGTCACTTTCCCCTGACTCTATACCCCCAAGACCAGAAATGGGCTTGGAAAGTCCCATATCTAGACATTAGTTCCTTTCCCTCTAGCCTGTCAAGCGGGCAGTGCTTAGATGCCTCACAGGCAGGTGGAAGAGCGCAGCCAGCACTGGGCGCACACCCCCACGGCGCGACAGCACCCATTTAAGGCTAGACATACCGCTGCCTAAGACAACCGCCTGAGACATAAGACGATTCTATTATACTGCCCAGATAAAGCCGCAACAAGCGGTTAGGTGCTGAGCAGCAAACACACCATCCAGGTAAACCTGGACGACTCGATTCGTCTGCTGGTCTGCTATTTACATAAACAAAAGTGCAGATTGTATGCGTAACTGTTGTGACTTCGTAGGTTCGTAGAATTAAAAGTCCAATTTGCCGAAATTCTAAACATTCTTTATTTCCGTAGAAATACACTGTTCAATTCTCTCGTAACAACATTACATCACATATACAGCACAATGTCCCAAGGTCGATGAAAATAACAAACAGCGTTCAGTTTACAACATCAGCTCTCGTTACAACACTTCACAGTTATTTACTGCTTACGACTCATTCTTGGTGAGTCGTCGCCTACTTAAATACCTCATTGATAAATTCCAGAGATTTCCAGAACAATAAAGAAACCGAATAATCAAGATGTTACCAGAAATTTCCATTTATCTCAGTTTGTTTGTTTCGTACACCTTTATCTGCGTGCTATCTTTCTCAGTTCCTTTGTATAAACAAGCCGCGTTATCGCTCCGAGCGAACCTTTCATGTGCGTTGCCGCGACACTATGAAAGCTATAATTCTGCCGATGACATAGAGCTGTATTTGCACATTGTCCTGACTCACTTAAGACTGTAACTGAAGATTTAAATTCACTATCGACTGGTCATTAAAATGTAGACTAAATTGGAATCAAGAAATCTTCCAAGCATTCATTATCGAACACGGGCGGGGCCGCGCCGTGGCTCTGTGGTTAGACCGCTTGGCTCTCACCAAGGCGGCCCGGGTTCGATCCCAGGCGACCGCAAAGTGCGATTTGTGGTAGACAACACGGCGCTGGGGCGGGTTTTCTCCGGGACCTCCGGTTTTCCCCGCCATCTCATTCCACCGGTGCTCCATCTTCATCTCATGTATCATCAGTGCCACCGCCTGCGGTGCCGTATGTAGTAAAAGCGGGCGTTAAACACTACACATTGCACACATGAACACGGGCGGTTGTTTGGAACTCTGAATTTAAATAATATAAACACTTGCTATAAATAACTTTGAAATTCCATCTTGGAATACAGTAAAATATCTTGGAGATTATGTAGATCAAAATGTAAACTGATTTACAATTTGCACACGTACATAAAAAGGAAGTCTCAATAGCATGACTTTCTGTCGACCCAAATTAACAAATTAGTAATACAAACGCTTGTGATGCTCCATTTTGACTATTGAGAATCTCTTTTTAATAACTTAAATGAAATTTTGATCTTAAGACTTCAACGGGCTGATAATACGTGTGTACGTTTTGTATGCAGTCTCCATCGATTTGATCATTTTACGTCGTCCTTCGAATTACTGCAATGGCTCCTGTTGGGAACGAAGAACATTGAATACCTTATAAGTTCTCATCCAACTGCATTCTTGCAATCTACTACCCAAATGTTTGCTTTAAATGCCCTATTTACTGTTACAAAACTCTTGTTCTTGCTACACCTGTTTATCATACTACCCTCTATATATCATCATTCGCTCGCCTTTGGAATTCCCTGCTGGAAATAATAAAAGACTGCTGGAACTTTAAACAATTCGACAGAAAAACGAGGCATATATTTATTATGATTAGGATTATTACGGAGGGGATTCGGCATTGCGACCAGTCTTTATATATTGTACATATGCCTCCAAGTGGTGCATCCCCGGGAGGAAGGATGAGGCGAGAGGGAACAGAGGGCGGCTGTCCCAAAGAGAAACGACACCGCAGAGGACAGGGTCCTACATTTTACTTTGAAACCTCCCCCGGTAGACCAGGACAACGGACATTCCCCCTTCTGTGTTTGGGAAGCGGTACCAGCAACCGGTTCGGAAATGGTCCTGACAGCCGGTCCCGAAATGGTCCCAGCAGCCGGTTCGAAGACGGACCACCGACCTACCAGAGGAGGAAGTGGTTTCCTCGGAACATACAATTCTGCCATGCATCACCAAACACTTCTACCCCGAAAGACACCACCAGATGAGAGATGATGTGAAATGGCAGTGGAGATGAAATGGAGGGACAGAAAATTCAGATGTAATTAACCTACCCAGCATTCACCTGGCGAACCAGTGAAAAACCCGAAAAAGACCCATGGTCGGTTACGGGAATCAAACCCGGGCCTCCCGAATGCAGGCCACAGATGGCGTACATTATACTCCAAAACCTGTTGTTTATTATGTTGATAATAACCTTTATGAATAGTGCGCTTGAAAGCACTTTGGTTACGAGTTTTTCTTTTCTTCATTTAATATCTTTACTCACTTTTTAAGTTTGTGTTTTATTATCTTGTATGTATTGTCTTTTCTTATCTTATCTTAATTTCAGTGTTCTTTATAGGCTTTTGCAGTTTATCATTTTTATGTTGTATTGTATTATCTGGTAGTGGAAGAGAAGGTATCAAAGCCTAACTCCTACAATAAAGGTAAATAAATAAAATTGGTGACCCGTACCGCTTGCGATTTTGAGTCGTGCGTGGCTGGCTGTAAATGCATCATTACCGACAACGTCAGGGTTTGCAAATGTCTTTACTGAAGCCCAGATTCCAAAACTATGCTACCAAATTTGTGGATGACTTTCTTAGTTTTGATTTGAGATGTTGAGCTTGGCGTTTGTGGAGTTAGTGAAACTGACATTTCTTATGAGTAACCAGTATTGCTCGACCTTGCTATACTTATAGCTGCCTCGACGTGTGATGACATTGAAGCGTTGGTCTGTGCCTGCAGCTCTCGCGTCCTTGCGACTGAGACCTCCAGGACACTGGGCCGTGCGAGACAGTCGTAGTTTTTTCCCCGAAATGTACTTGTTGACTACTAGCTGGCTTCTTACTTGCTTACCTCTGTAGTTTTTTTTAATGTCATTAATTGATCGCTTCTTTCTAATGGCACGCCGGGTCTCTAATAGAAACTGTACATCGGTGAAATATAAACACGCCGTTGAAATGACTTTTATTGGCTCTATTGTCTATTGTTTTTCTCTTCTTCACAATAGAGATGGTACGTTTTTAACACTTCGATACTGTCTTTCCACGCTTGCTGGACTTTATCATTGCTATGTAATGCTTAGGAGAAAATTCCTCGAGCAAAGAAAAACTAATCGTACACCATACATAAATGCACTGCGTACTGCCTCATAATCTGAAATTATTCTTAACATTGAATAGAACTATTAAATAGGTTATTATTATTATTATTATTATTATTATTATTATTATTATTATTATTATTATTATTATTATTATTATTATTATTATTATTATTATTATTATTATTATTATTATTATTATTATTATTATTATTATTATTATTATTATTATTATTATTATTATTATTATTATTATTATTATTATTATTATTATTATTATTATTATTATTATTATTATTATTATTATTATTATTATTATTATTATTATTATTATTATTATTATTATTATTATTATTATTATTATTATTATTATTTTTTTTTTTTATTATTATTATTATTATTATTATTATTATTATTATTATTATTATTATTATTATTATTATTATTATTATTATTATTATTATTATTATTATTATTATTATTATTATTATTATTATTATTATTATTATTATTATTATTATTATTATTATTATTATTATTATTATTATTATTATTATTATTATTATTATTATTATTATTATTATTATTATTATTATTATTATTATTATTATTATTATTATTATTATTATTATTATTATTATTATTATTATTATTATTATTATTATTATTATTATTATTATTATTATTTTATTATTATTATTATTATTTTATTATTATTATTATTATTATTATTATTATTATTAGTACTATTATTATTATTATTATTATTATTATTATTATTATTATTATTATTATTATTATTATTATTATTATTATTATTATTATTATTATTATTATTATTATTATTATTATTATTATTATTATTATTATTATTATTATTATTATTATTATTATTATTATTATTATTATTATTATTATTATTATTATTAAAACCTGCACTGTTGAAATTTTGGTATCGAATTTTGTGTGGAAGGCAATACCTTTTCCACCAAACCTGCACACACCTAATAAAGTAAGGAAAAATAGTTTAATAGAATTTGTAATTACTTTCTAATCTTTAAGAATATTAATGCGTTCATGATGCTGTATCCAATTTTTTATTATTGCATTTTGTAATTAGATAGACATAGTAGCTATTATAAGTTGTTTACAGCAGTAAAGAGGAACAAGCTCCTATCACGTAATTTACTCCACGTGGGGGAGGGGGGGAATGTGATGTCTCTGGCTAAAGTTTCATATGAATCGATCCCTACTGGATGGAAGTGAGGTTGAAACCAACTCTACTCCAGCCAATGAAGGATGCGATTGCAGTGATAGGAAATAGCGTTGCTTTACTGCTGTATTAGAATGTCAGTCTAATTATGTATGGAATTTCTCCCACGAAAAGTTGTCATGTGTTCTTATGAATGATTAAAATTTTTTGCATCATAAGTCCTCCATATCTAGACACCTAATTTTGTCGCCTCTCAAGCTGGCTGTCGCAACCTCGAACCCAAAACATACCTCCTAGCTCATTAGTCTTGATCAATGAACACGCCTCTAATTGTTATTATTCAGCGAAGCGTATCACTTCTCCGAATTAAGAATTATGATTCTCTTATTATTCAAAACAGAGATGGTAATACAATAATTTAAACGTAAACTACAATATGGGTATTGAACTGTGATACAAATGGCATTTATCCGCCACCATAAGAAAAAAAAGCACATCATTTCGCGATAGTTTTGTTACTGAAAAGTAGGTCAGTTAAAAATGTTAGACGTGAATAATCTCTGCAAAGAGTGGAATTATCTTCACCAGACTCAATATAGCAGGTCAAGAGAGAGGATAAAGTTAAAATTTGCGAGACAAAAACACAAATTATTCTCCAGGAACGCCTACTCTAATACAGTGTCAAAGACATTCGTATTATGATCTCTTTGACTATCGATTACCTCTTAGATGTTCAATTTTTCTTTAGTTATCTGAAAAACAAGAAACAAATATACAACATCTACAATGTACAGAAATATATTTTATTATTCTGATTTCACTGCATGTTGTTACTAATTAAAATTACGTACAGGACTTATATCATGCTCTTGAAATTTAAGCCCTTGGTGATAACGCCTCGGGAGTTAAATGTTTTCACTCACTAATAAACATTAATCTATCTTTCAAGTCCCATAAATAACTATTAGATGACCGATCTTTGTTTTCTCTTCTGATGTTATTTTGTTTTGCTATCAGTTGACACATTTATCGCAGTTATAATGTATTGTATACTTTCTATAGTATTTATTCAACCGAGTTTCAGTTTCATTTTCTATCTTCTCTACTGCTTAACTATAGCAATTAGATGAAATATCGCATTCCATCCTAATAAAACTTCGATATGGAGTCCTCCAGAAACACGCATTTTGAAACTACCTGAATAAAAAATTCATTTTTTAAAGAAAAAATGGTACATATGACATATAAATGTGTGCTGCGTGAACAGTACAATTTGAAGACAAATGTCATTTAAATACATGATATTATAATTTTGCATCTTCCAAGGATGCACATGAAGATTTTTAAGGGAAACCACTCGCTTCGAGCTACCCTTTACATCGAAAAAATGTTCGAAAAACTTTCCCAAAAGCAACTGTAATTATTTTGGTTAAAATACGATATGCTTAAGATGTTTTGATGATAAATAAAATGTATGTCGTGAATTTGCTGGGATTAGCCTCTGAGGTCCTCTTCATTCTGAAGAATTTTCGTAGAATAGGATTAAATCTTACTGCATAAAAATGTACTTGTAGTTCTCGTCAACACAAGCAATTTATATCAGTAATTTTTAAAATAGCATTCATTGTTATTGGTTTGAATTTTCAATGCTTATACTGTCCACCCAACACAAGAAGGCAAGTCAGAGGAACGTGTAACGTAATCACTTTTGCTGTCCGTATGATATTTATGCTCGCCTTACGCGTATGATATTCCGGTTATGCTAGGTTCATGTAAAATACACAGTGTTGTCACATAACTCATCCATGCATAATACCTAACATTGTAGTTACTGAAACAAAAATTCGATCTGGCAGCATGGATACACTCATTTTTTAGTAAACAGTTCTACTATCCACCCAGAGCAGATAAACAGTTCAAGCCCCTCTCCTTGTCTTCTTGTGGTGGGTAGACAGTACTTTCCTCGGCTGGGAAGTCGTTTTTAGTTTTTTCTTCTTTCTTTCTACCTCCCACCCTCTTTCTTTACTTCCTTCCTTTCTTCTGTCATTTTTCGAGTGGCATGGCATTTCAAAACCATCACATAGTGAACCACTCTTTTAAAATTTTACTGTCGTTTTACCTCATGCATTTTATAACAAAATGTGTAAATGTGAATTAAAAGTTCATTTGGACTAGCAAGAAGTAAATAGAATAATAGTAAAAATAGTTTAAGGAAAAACACGCAGGAACTGTAATCTGAATGCAACACTTAGCATTTTTCCTCTCCTTGCTATTTTTAAATGTTTAGCTCTAGGTATAACATTATGACAATTAGATATTTTTGTACTGCAGAGTATCCTTCACTCCGTTCCTATGCATGAAATAATTCACCAACCATAGCAAGTACAGATTGGAATTTTGTATAAGATAGTTTGGAGAAATTCTGACGTCACATTTGAAATTTTCCTGAAATATGTTCAACATTAATGCCCGATTTCACCACCAGATGTTAAAATCGACGTTAACAAATGAAACGTAACAATAGTCACAGCGCTAAAACTAATGTTAAATTTCTTGCATTTCACCAACCTGTTTTCTTAAAATGTTAACAAACCTGTGTTAGCGCCAAGAAACTTGTAAATATCACAGCTATAGAAGGCTATGGATGATTTTCTGAACGTACTCCGATGCGTTTTTGTTTTCATTTTCGTCTGCACAAATGGCGGATGAACAAAATCATAAATAAAGTCGTGAGACAAATTTCTCATCGACGGAGAAAGAACTGTTAATTGAAATGGTGACGAAGTGTAAGGATATCGTGGAAAATAAGAGGACGGATGTGGTGAATGTAAAAGAGAAAGATGTCGCGGGGAAAATATTGGAAAATATTCAAATGCATGTGTCACTACTACAAGCACCAAACAACTTGTCGGTATTACGTAAATATAAAACGAGGTGCGAAGAACAAGTGCCTTAAACGTTTCAAGACGGGAGGTGAACAATGTATTATCCATATAATTCAGTGAATTATAAAATCGCAAAGTTATTAATACTTGAAGCAAAGGCGAGATCGCCATATTCCTTTCGATGCATGTTCTAATCTCTCTTGTACTTCCGCAGTTCCGCAGTAACCTTCACAGCAACATGTTTCGACAGTCTATACCTCCGTAAAACAGTTTTCTTCGGATAGTTCCTCAAAATCATTTCTCCTCATAGGCCGTACTCTATTATGAATGCCATTTAGACGGTCTTAAATATAGCAAATCGACAACAGCTGAGTTCATGCTCGCCATCTTGACTATTTACAATTGTTAAAGACTTAACATTAGAAATTCGGCGTGTTAGTTTAACATGAGATGTAACACTTGTGTTACGCTAACACTTGTTGGTGAAATGCAATTTTGTTTTAACTATTGCTAAACTCGTATTAAGTCTTAACATTTGTTGGTGAAATCGGGCATAAGTGTAGTTTAGATAGAGTGCCTACTAAAAATTATACACTATAAATTTTGGGCGTGTACTAGTTGAGGTGTTTTTACAATGTGTTTATACATTATTTGTTCCAAATATGCAATAATTGTTGTATCATTAATTTCTATCACCTAGGTAATGAAATTAACAATTTGTTTTCAAATTATAAATAATTTCGATGACTGGGTACTTCGCGAGGCATGAAGACGTATAGCCACATCAATTCTTGAATTTCATACGGATCCATAACATTTTATATTAAACTAATTAAGCTGTTGATTAATTGAAGTGTATGAAATACGTGTATAATCTTGATAATTATGGTACAGTTGAATGTTCCACAAACGGCACTGGGTATGCCAATTTCCTCGGGTGTTGTGTCTAGATTGCCCACGAATTGGGTACAATATTTTATACAATTTTAGTATTACAAATTGTAGAAAATAACTTGGTATCCAAGGCTAACATAATGGGAGGTCTTCATTGTTCATAAATAAGATGTTAGCTTCTACCACTGCATTTCATTTGTTACGTGGCATGTTGAACCGTTAAACAAGACAGCCACCTCCATGCATTCCCCCGTGGGAGAGAAGTGAACAGATGTTTACAGACTGTGATAAAGCCCATATTAGCATTTCATAGTAAATAATTATAAATTAGGGTCTTAACAATAATGATTCTATATTTAATAATGTACAGCTAGCATCTTCGTTGCTTAAAAAAAATGTCACTTAATGGTTTCATCCTCCGTCTATAAGCCATGCCAGCTTTGAACATATGCATTACGTCATTATTGGCACGTGTGATAAGCAGGTTATTATTGAATGCACTAATAACCTGTTTAGAATGCTAAAAAACTATTCAACGGAATTTTGTTTTTATGCCTTGGAGATATACAAGTAAATATAGGTAAAACAAGTGAAACACTTGTGTCCAATGAAGTGACTTGTCATAGGATGTCGTGTTTTTTTAATGAAACACTAGGATGGGTTACACTATTAAATGTTTTGAGGCACCTTGTTGTTCAGATTACACAGCTGATGTTTATCTTTAGTTGATGGTATCATTCTGGGCTGAGATCCCATGAATAAATTAATTATTGGACAGCACTTTTATCGCTAATCTGACGTGTGGATCAAGAAGGAGTTCATTTAAGAAAAAACATCACAATACACAGAGTTTTAGTTCCGTTTACTGAAATAAACTCACTCTTTATTACGTACCACGTAGTACCACATATTACTCTCTGTATGAACAACCCTTCTGCAAGTTTTCTCAGCAGAAATTTAACAGTTTTTTGAAAAACCTCGTGCTCATATACTTCTTAGATTCACCAATAATTTCTAGATACAATACCCACATATTTGTCATGTAGCTGATGCAAGTAAACTTTATCTCAGTCGATACTTATTTTACCCTACCTGCAGTTTACATTGTATAGGTAGGTATATAAAGTTCCATTCATCTCGCAACTTAATCTCTCGAGAGCGGACATAGAGCACGTTTTCATAAGACACGCAATTTTATATAATCTGTCTCAAAATAGAACGATCCTGTTGTAAACACCCATCAATTTTCCTCGCCTAAGAGCGTTCCCGTAGCTCTCTCTCTCTCTCTCACTCTCTCTCTCTCACTCTCTCTCTCTCTCTCTCTCTGTCTATCTCTCTCTGTCTCTCTCTCCCCCCTCTCATGTGTTCCTATTTTTTTCTCTTTTAATTGCCAAGAAAATTCAATCTAATTTACATAGCTTGAAAACTACAACATTGACCATTAATTTGTCACTATTCAATATAATCTCCGTCATTTTCTACAGTTTTGGTTCACCTTTTAACTAGGGCATATATTCCAGTGTGGTAAAACACACGGTCTTGCTTCCTAAGCCATTGACGCATAGCCGTTTTCACAGCCCCCTCATCTTCAAAATGAATCCCACGTTGAGCTTCCTTTAGTAGGAAGTCTGATGGGAGTCTGATAGGAACAGATGGAAGTCTGATGGTGCCAGGTAAGGGCTGTATGGGGGGTGAGGTAAAACTTGCCATCCCAATTTCTCAATTTCTACAGTGGTGTAACGGCTGGTGTGGGGTCTTGCATTGTCATGCAAAAGAAAAACATCCGCCATAGTTTTTGTTGGGCGAACTCGGGAAAGACGTGCTTTCAGCTTTTTGAGAGTTCTGACGTATTGGACAGAATTTATTGTGCATCTCTGCTCCAAAAAATCAATCATAAGCACACCCTCTGCATCCCAAAACACTGTCGTCATAACTTTCCCTGCCGACCGCTGAGTTTTGAATATTTGTTTCTTCGGTGACGTGTGATGCCATTCCATTGACTGCCTCTTTGATTCAGGTTCAAAAAACTGAACCCACGTTTCTTCTCCAGTAATAATTTTTTCAAGAAACTCCTCTGCCTCCAAATTGAAGCGCTGCAAGTGTTCGGAGGCTATTGTTTTCCTTGTTTCTTTGTTTTGGGCGGTTAATATCCTTGGTACCCAACGTGAACAAACTTTTGAGTAACCCAGTTGTTGAATAATCGTCATCACACTGCCTTTACCGAGGGAGGTAATGTGACACAATTCACCTGTTGTTACCCGGCGATCACCATGAATGATGTCATCGACTCGCTGAATGTTGCATAGAGTCACTGCAATCACCGGCCTGCCGCTTCGCTTTTCATCTGTCAATGGTGTTTGCCCTTCAGCTTCGTTACAGCGACGAACCCATCGTCTAACAGTGCTGATATCCACCGTTGTATCACCGTACACATTTTTTAGCCTTTCTTGAATGCGAATTGGCGTTTCAGCTTCCGCAGTAAAGAATTCAATCACAGAATGCTGTCTAATACGAATGTCGATGTCAGCCATTTTGCAAGAGGATGCAGTGCTGCCACCTGTTGACTTAGGATGTTACTACTGCAGGGGATTGGAGAAAAAGTTTTGAGGAATTGCGCCAAATTCAAAGTTTTGACTTAACTTACTTATTTAAGGAAAAAAAATAGGAGGCAGTACTTTTTAACCCACCCTCGTAGCATTGCCAAAATGAAGTTACCCAATACATTTTCCAAAAAACCCAAAATTAAGAAACCGACATTATTTATGAGACTTCCTAATAATAAGTCAAGTAAACTAATCAAGCTTGCTCGCGAGTTGAACTTCCCTAAATAAAATTGTTAATTTCAGTACTTAACTAAATCGTTAACGCCAGTTTAAGAAAGCCCAAAATAAGGAAACATTTTGCTTGTGAAGGATAGTTTGGGGTAAGGGAAATTTATTGAATCTCTTCGTGTCTTATTCAGTAGAAATATTATCATGTCTTAGTTATGCGCAGAGGGTCTACCCAAAAGTCAAAAGACCCTGACCTCCTTCTACCCAGGAGCGATGGATAACTCCGGGGCTCTTTCCATAGGGCAATATCTGATTTCTTAAACAGCCCCTCCATCGACAACAACGTCAAGACGGGATGGAAGTGGATACGCCACTTACGCGCGTCAACCCCACAGGGATGACTACCGAAAACCTCGGTGGGGCCGCCTGGTGATCTAGCACACCTTCTAGAGTCCGTTTAGTTAACTAATGTGCACGTCGGCCGCTGCCTTTGACGAACCGTTATAATCGTTTTACAACACCACCCCTCCTTCTCCCAGACCTTTCTGCAAGTTTGCCAACTTTCTCGATACGTCATGGGTATCGTACGAGATTTTGTCTAAATAAATTATCTTATGTCCATTACTGCAAAACCTCCTTAGTTTTGACGATATTTACAATTCTACTGGATTCCATAATAACCCTTAACTCATCCAAAGTGCGGTATTTCAAACCCAGCTCCTTTAGGAGACCGCGCAAAGTGCAGTACCCGTAAGGAAAACCACATATTTCTTGCAAATGTGCAACCAATTCGTCTAAGATGGGTGCTCTACCTTTTGCATAGAATCTATAAATTTTTCGACGAATTAAATCGCATGTGAAATTATCTACTTTAGAGAAACGTTTCCTTTTGTTTTCACACTTGATCGGCGTCTTTGATATTCCTTTCGTCACAATATTTCTTACTGTATTTCTGTAAATACCCAGAATTTATCACCAGGTTCATTGCACGACCCCTTACCAAGATTATTTGTAAACACATATTTATATGTGTTCAAAACAAGGGCTTGAATTTGCTTAGAAACAGTTCCCGTTATAACTTTGTTTTTTGGGGCTTTTCCAGTAATATAACTCGGCCCGGTTATTCACACTATTGTCATCACTTTGATTATTTTCACTTGACTGATAGTAATCTACTACTTCATTTGCATTTACCACTGCATTTCCCTCCCACGGTCTCCAAATCGTGACACACAACGAATTTCTGCACGTAATGAAACAGATCAACTGGAAGTTGAAACTTTGGCAACTGAGACTCCACGTGGAGTAGACATGCGACTGTCACTTCGAGAAAATCAGGGTTGCTATTGGTCCTCAACGACAGTGTTACATTTCTGAAGTGTGGAGATAGATTTATGACGGTCATTAGTGGGCGGGAGGGTAGTTTCCTTTGAGGAGCTAACTGCATTCGCATTCACTAGACAGACTCTACTAGCTCTGCAGTCTAGTAACCGGAACTTATGAGGCAACCCTCATTTCGTTTCTAAGTTGTGCCGTATATGCCCACCTTTATCGAAAACTGTTTTTGTTTATTAATGGAACTTCAAAACATCATTTATGTTGAAAATAACTAACGCGTTATGGAGTTTTTGGGTGGAATGCTGTAGTTCCTCTATGTAGGTGCTGGAGAAAGTAAGACCGTCATTTGAATAACCGTGTCCAAGTATTCGCGTCCCAATTGGCTCGCTACAGTGAATTAATGTCACTTGTTTGGAAGTGTGAAAGTACGCTTCTAAACAGCGTTACGCTCAGCTTGCTGGAATGTCCCCAAGTATCCATACATCCAAGGACATTCTTCATCGAAGTAAGTTTATACCAACAGTAAAAATAAGAAGAATAGAACCTTGAAGAACACACAGTCAGCTCCCACAAGATCTTATACGATAGAAACTCTTACAAAGCTATGCGAGCATAATGTTTGTGCTGATTGAGACAGTACATACTCCATACATTCCTACCAGAAAGAAATGCGCATCACCCGTCGAAGGCAAATGAATGTTTCAGTGCAGATCTTTACATTACGCTCCGCATCTCTGCCATCGATTACGTCGCGACTGTCTTCTGTTTCAAAATGCCCCTGCTTTGTGGCCTGGTTATATTTTTCATCCAGTTGTTTGGGTTCCCTTTTTTCCTTTCTGTCAATACCCCTTTTATATAATTTCTATGTATTATGTGTTTCAAATGGGAAGAGTTCTAGAGTCCAGCTAATCAGATGCCGTATCACACTCAGCGTTGCCAGCTTGTTACCCCACTCCTTTTATATTTCCCTCTCTCTCGCACACTCTACAACATGCAGGTCTGCTTGGCGCAGACGTAAGGGTAAGCAAATTATATTTTGCCAACTTTTACAATGATGCAGTTGCCAAAATCAAAATTGGAAAAAGCATTTTCGCAAATTATGTATATTTAAAATACTTTAACTATGATTATAGTTTATGAATTACCAGTTTTTCTAATCCAATGGAACTGCTCATCCATATCGCTGTCAATGTAACTTCCGTTAAGAGACAATTCGTCATTCTCACTGTCTTCATCGTCTGAGTCTTGCAAATTTATGATTATAGGTTCAAAATCTCGTCACGTACTACTTCTTTCTTAAAATCTGCATGCCTTACGCAGTTTTCCCAGTCCTGTTGTGTTACCTTGTCAATTTCTTCGCTTAACGTCCGTCAGTTTAAAAGTATTATTTTTGTTTGCAACCCCCCTTTTTATTTGGGCCCACACCAACTCAACTGGATTATATCGGCAGTGGTAAGGTGGGAGCCGTATTACCTCGTGTCCCGTTTCAATTGCAAGTTGATCCTGCTAGTACACTTTTTCCTGTTTTTAAACGGAAGTACTCTTTGCAATAACTCATTTTTTGTTTCTGTTTCCAAAAAGGTTTTGAAGAACGTGTACCTACATCTTAAAAATAATACTTCAAGCCTGACTTCACAATACATGCCTTTTTGACTCGCCACTAAATTCACCGCAAGAAGCCATTGCACTATTTAACTCTTACTCTACTGTTGTCTAAAGAACAACTGAATGATAATGATCTGAACTCTCCAGAGTAAATAAACACTTCTTATCCAGCATTCATTCATAAACATAGGCATGCAGCATTCCACAGGCTAACAGGAAATGAAGTGTTTGCTCTTTCTCGAATTTAACACCTTGACTTATTCACAGTAATTCTTTAATCCGCCACGTCAGTAATTTAAATTTCAGTTCTGAGTAATTAAAAGTATATGCACATACATACACACCAATCACTTAGAACTCTCTAGAGTAAATAGAGATTACGAACCATTCATAAACAAAGATATAATGTGACCAGACACGTTCTGCCAGGGCAGCAGGAAATTTGTTTCCTCTCTCTCGAATTGGATTATTCAAAGTAATTCTTTATCACGTCATGTCAAACATTTACGTTTCAATTCTGAGTAATTACAAATGTACGTACACGCATACATGCCAACCAATAATGCTGTTTATTACAGTGCTTACGTCGCTATGTATTGTTATAACACAGGTAATATTACTTTATTTATTTGTATTAGAAAAACTATTTGAGCTAAAAATATGGGGTTTTCATGGTTATGTTAGATACATTACTCTCTACCTTCCACATGGATCAGTTTCGACAAAATCTGAATTTTTGTCATAGCGCGAATAGTATTTCATACAGATTGATTTGATTGGCGCTCCTCACACATCACTTAGCGGGAATGCAATACGACAACACCGCAGGACTCCGATTGGTTACTCACCTAGTAGCGCTCAAGGACAAACACCTCCCCATTTGAAACACGTAATAATTCTATTATGGAGTATTATATATCAAGGAGCTACGACAGTGCCGAGGGCAGCGTCCCTACATTTTACTTAGATGGAAACCTCACCCAGTAGGCCTGGACGACAGACATTCCCCCTACTGTGGTTCGGGAGTGGTCCCAGCAGCCGATTCAGAGAACGGCAACCGACCTCCTGGAGGAGGAAGTGGTTCACTCAGAGTATACCATCCTGCCATGCAGCGCCGTAACTCCGCACGGTGTTTTCCGCAGGATTCTAGTGTTAATTGTTCACCATTAACATTCGAAGTTACCGCACTTTTGATGTTTTAAGTAATTAGGCACTGTTCGATTTAAAATAGTGCATGTTTGCTCAAAAATACACCCTCTAAGTGTTATTAAAATTTATTTATAGGCTAAAACTACGAGCCCCTAACTACCAAACAATGCTGTGAAAACCGCACATCAATAGCGCTTTCCATTTAGGAAATATTGGCGGTGCAAGTTATAGGTGCAAGTAGTTTGTTTTGTCACGCCAAGTTACATAACTTAATAATGAACAGGGTTTTTGTATGCCTTTTTGTGTTTTATTTATTGTTATTTATAGCTTTACATTGGTTTTTTCCCCTAATTGTGCATATTTTGCACATTTTATTTTGATTTTTTAAGTTATAGATAAGTTTATCTCTGGTTATTGCCATGATTTAGCTTTTGAAAGGGCGCTAATGACCAAGCAGTTGAGCGCCCTTATATATAAATCATCATCATCATCAACATCATCATTATCATCATTATCATCATCATCAAGTTTTAGGTGATTCATCCTGTATATTTGACGTGAAAGATCGCTTAATTTTGCTCAGAGGAATCTTTACCAGGCTTAGGGTTTATTTACGTATTACGACACCGGCCTTACTTCCCTTCCGAAGAAAGTCATACTAAGCCGGATTTGAACCCGAGACGTCGGGAATCAGAGGCTAGATGTTATTTATAGATCACGAAGGACGATTAAATTGGATTGGCCCACCCGCGTAGATGGTAGCGTGTCTGCCTCACGTTCAAGAGGTCCCGAGTTCGAATCTCGGTCAGGGTGAGCTACCTGGATAAGGTTTTTTCCGGGGTTTTCCCTTATCCTTACAGACGAATGTTGGCTAGCTCTAAGTTCCATGGGCCCTGGACACATTTGAGCATCATTACACCCATTTCATTCACCGTCCGATATGACTTAACGTTGGAGGACGTAAAATTAAAAAAAAAAAAAAAAAAATGGATTGGTTTGGATTGGATTGGATGTTATCGTTGGGACTCGGCAAGGCAAGGTTTGGTTTATTGTACCTATACCGCAAGTGGGGCTTCCCCGGGAGAAAGGATGAGGCGAGAGGAGACACCGGGCGGCCGATCCAACGAGTTACGAAAGTACAAAGGGCAGGGTCCCTTCAATTGAACAGTTGGAAGCTCCCCGGCAGGTCAATACACCGTAGTCCCAAAGTGGTACCTTAAGCCGGCCTGGAAACCGGAGGAAATTCTTGTTCAGTTAAACTTTATTGTATTGGCAGCCTTTGCTTTCTTTGATCTAAAACATTATTTCTATAATGCATAGAGATTAAGTACTAGTAGCAAAATGAATTTAGAAGAAAATAAAAAGGACTAACTGAAATTAAAAGAAAAACAGATGTAATACTAACCTACAACTACTACCCTAAAAAATCTAATGAAGAAGTGGTAGAAGAGGGTAGCAAAAACAAAACAAAAAAAAGTGAAAGAATGTGAACTTAATGCCCATTTGAGTTCACCTTCTTTATATATACTAATATAAATGAGCATTTAATTACTTTATTGCCTGTTGTAAGGCAAAACTATTCAAAATAATTTCACTGAAAGCGTGCTTTTGGTTTGTTTTTTTTAGTCGAAATCTTCACTATAGTGGGTCAACAGTTAAATGATTAAATTTCATCTTAATGTCAAGAAATCAAAATATTAGTATCATAAGATTAAAAAATTCCGAAAGCGAAGGTTTGGAGGTTACATGCCTAAAAAATCCAGAATTTTACGAAGAAATCTGATGTCTCACTGCCGCGAGAGTTGATCTCGTTCTTAACGCCATTTCTCTTGTCTCAAGCATCTCGCCATACACGTGAGTTGATCTCGTTCCTAACGTGATTTCTCTTAGTTTCAGGAATCAATATAGTATTATTGATATTTTACAAATTCGAGCGCTTGTACCACAATCTACTATTTTGGGGAGCGTCAAGTTTTCTTATATTTAAAACGAGAGTGTTTTATCTTACCGTCAAGTACCATATGCGTACAAGTTTAAACTTTAGACCACTTAAATACTTCCATTTGCAGATTTAAAATGCGAATGAAAAAGAACAATAATTATGATTATATCAGAACATTATACTCGTAGCATTTCATTTTTTAATCATTTTTCGCTAGATCTACGTGGTGCAGACAGTTCTAGATGAGCTAAATAAAGAGAAAAACAATGACATAAGATGTTCAGGTAGTAATTCAGATGCTAATGTATTCAACTCCGAAACCGAAAGTGATTCAGAAGCGTTTATTATAACTCTAAGTAAAAAGTAAAGCTAAACAATACAGAGCACGGCAATTTGGCTCCAATTTCTTCATGCATCTATTGCGAGCTCTGGGAGGGAGGGATGAGAAGAGAAACCCAAAGGACGGTGGACGAGTATGGACGGGGTTCCTAACGTTTCCAGTTCGAACCCATCTTATGCAGCTCAATTCTGCTTAAAAACCGATAAGCCCCGGCGTTCCCCGAAGAAGTCCTCTTTGAAGGCGGGTTCAAACCGATCAGTGTTAAACGACCCCAGGAAGAAACTTCTACAAAGTACATATCCACCGCCCAGCCGCAACACACCGAATGCTATCTGGGCCTACATCTTTGAAATAGATGGCAGTAAAGGAAAATATAGATACAGGAAATGAAGGACAGAAAAATCACGTAGAAGAGGAACCATTCACGTCCCTATGGGTAAACCACGAAAACCCATGGCTCAGAGTAGACTGTCATCGGGAATTGATCCCAAGAGTTCCCGTATACGAGTCGCACCCATTACTGCGTTGCCACCTTATTACACATTTTAATTATTAGCGTAAATGGATAAAGAAAAAGCTGATTTATATTAACCACGCAACTTCCTCAATTTATTATCAACAAATTCGCAGGTATATGAAAAAATGAAGACAATAGTTACAGTTGAATCTCATTTCTATTCATATCAGGGGGAAGAGGAAAGGTTACTTATAACTCAGAATTACTTATAAATGAGGTTTTGATATTGCGACTTTTTTAAATAATAAAATGGGCATGCATGTATAAAACTTTACAAACAACAAAGATATGTTAGCAGCATACATTATCTAGAAATTGGTCCCACTTTAAATTGTTTGAATTTTCATTTTTCCTGTATTAAATGCATAAAACTCATTTCACAAAATATATTAATGAACTTAAAGCTTTTCGATCTGATGTAACGCCTACACAGTCCTGCCCGCCTCGGTACGTGGTGGTAGCATGTCTGCCGGGGGTTTCCCTTATCCTGTAAGACGAATGTCGGGTAACTCTAAGCTCCATGGACCCCGGACTCATTTGAACATCATTTCACCCATTCCATTCATCGTCCGATATGACTTAACGTTGGAGGACGTAAATTACAAAAAAAAAAAAAAAAAAAAAAAAAAAAAAAAAAAAAAAAAAAAGCGCCTACACAGACCGCATTCAAGTCCGCGTAGAGGGTCGCCATCGAGTCCCACCTTGGACCTGCGTGTTTATGTGTAACGTGTATATGTGTGAAACTAAAGAAAACATAGTAAATTAAACGGAGACAGTAAAAATGGTTAAATAAGGAAAAGAAAAATATATATCTATATACGTAGGTATGTATTTTGAATAAAAAAAAGTGATCCCGTGTTCGAGCCTGGGTCAGCATGAGTTATCCGGATAAGTTTCTTTGCGGGATTTTCCATCACTGATGACTATATATAGCGTGTATATACAATTCCTAAGTCGGAAACAAATAAGGTTTTGGTTTTGTGTCTATTAAAGTATACCACCTCTTCTTTGAATTTTACTTTCCGATCTAGCGTGTAACATTCCCTCTTTATTTTCTCCATGGCTGATTAAAAACAGCTGAAAACTGAAAGACAAAACCGCTACTCAACAGTAAACACCGGAAACCGAAAATTATTTTACTTTTTTTTGTGTAATTTACTTCCGCCCAAACGTTAAGTTATATCGGACGGTGAATGAATTGGGTGAAATGGTGCTCAAATGAGTCCAGGGTCCATGGAGCTTAGAGTTACCCGACATTCGTCTTGAAGGATAAGGGAAAACCCGGAAAAACCTTATCCAGGTAACTCACCCTGACCGAGATTCGAACTCGGGACCTCTTGAGCGTGAGGCAGACATGCCACCGTCTACGCTACCGAGGCGGGTACTATCTTTACTTCTCATTTGTGCTATGACACTTCTGCCGAAAGACGTATACGAGTTAAAGTCTGTCTTTTGTTTGTGGCAGAAAGCAACCCGCTCAGCTTGCGACTTTATCAACAATGCGATTCACGTTTCTTTGAAGATAACGTATGCCGTATTAATTGCGTATAATTCAGTTGTATTACAGTGAAATGTAATAAGTATAGCTGCGAATTACGTATAAATGCATTACGTATAAATAAGGCTCCATTAATATGTTTCTAAATTGCATATTTTCCGGGACCTACAAATAATTACTATAACTACAGATTACGTAGTTAGGTCATCAACCGTTTAGGTTGACGACGAAATTCAGAAACTTTCATGCAATAATTGCCGCACCTAAATTGATTTGTTCCATATTTATTGCAGGTTTCTCTACTTTAGACGTCCAGAACGGCTTGTAGCAATATAGAGTAAACTCTTCCATAGTAAACCACTGTTCAAGTTAACATCGGCGATTTCATAGCTTCAGGCAGCGCCTTAAGTTTAAGCAAAGTTATCCCATATTTCACAAATAGAAAATTTTGTTTCCTTTAAGATCCTACAACCTCGAAATAAATGACAAGAAGGAAAATATTGACAAGGAGATGAAGGACAGGAAAACTGCGGCAGAAGATGAACCATTATCGCCTCCTTGCTGGAAAAACCATGAAAATCCCATGAATCAGAGTAGACTGCCATCGGGAATTCATCCCTGGACTTTCCGAATACGAGTCGCCACCTCTTTACGCATTTGAATTCTAGGCAGAAATGAATAAAGGAAACCCTGAGATGTAACAACCACGTGACTTTCTCAACTATTATCAATTAAGTCACAATTAGCTTAGTACACCAATTACATCCAATTTCTATATGAGAGTAAACTACTTCCGAAGTAATTAATTACCTCAGAAGTAAATGTCGGAGAATATTGCATGACAGAGCGTTGTGGCGTATGACTTTCAGTGACACATCGCTGTATTTGTTCATTATGTTGTTTATTAGAGGAGCGAAATATTAGTAACCTGGCATAAAGTAAATGACGAAACGCAGTGTCTGACACGAAAGGTTAGCCAGTTCATTATTATACTTCTTTTGTCTACGCTTGCACTTGTTTGTCTTCACGCCCGAACTGAATAGGATGCTACACATCCTTCTTTCCATCTTTTCTTTGGACGACCTCTCCCTCTCTTTCCTTGGGGTATTAGACCTCTTGCTGCTCTTGTTCGTGTATGTCTTTCCTCTCCTTCTATAACCACCTTATTGTGGTTTATGTGTCGTGATGATGATGTGTATAAGGGCGCTCAACTACGGCGGTCATCAGCGCCCGGTTTATGTGTCCATCCCAAACTTTTAATGCGAATTTAGTGCACAAATATAAAGCATTTGTTGTTTATTAACAGATAAACAGTATTCGTCTAATCATACCACACAAAATATAATAAGCACAATACGAAAAATATAGATAAGAAACAAACAATAAGTACTTCCTTACATCGGATGATATCTAGATTGAAACATAAAACACAATTTGGGTTCTTATATTGCTTAATTAGTGAACATCTCTACTTTATTTAAAATCATGTCCCATTTGGTGTCAAACAAGTATTCTCTAGTAAACAAGATCCTCGCTGACACGCACCCCTTCCCTTTTCTTATGCAGTTGTGATTCATCCCCCGTCGTTGACAGTTCCATCTCCCATTGGAAGACCTACCAGTGCGGTGAAGACTATTATATTCAAACACACACAGTAAAGACCATTTTAGCACAAACTATAAGAAACGTGTTTTATGAAGCTGAGTATGGAGGCCGAACAGCCCGTAGAATACCATACATCAGTAAAATCAACAGAAAGGTTTTGCTGTTTTTGGTGGAAGTATATTACATTGAATAATTTTTTTAACTCCTTATTTTATTTGTTTGCTTTTGAAAAAGAACTTAAATACGATGGGTTTGATTTATGGAAAAAGATAGTATTTACTGACGAGAGTCAATTTGAGCTCTAAGTCAAAAGTTCGAGTAATAGTGTGGACCAAAAAAGAATTGTGAGCCTGAGGAGAAACATAACAGCTTCAGTTAAACTTGGATGCGGTTCAGTACTGTCAGTCTGGGACTGCATGAGTGCAAATGGTGTGCAGGGTTTGTGTTTTATTGATGGAATTATGAACCATAAGGTTTATATAAACAACCTAAAACACATCTGTCCAGAAGTGTGACATCACACAAGGTAATGATCTAAAATACGCAGCTCTAAATGCAAAGCTGTGGTTGCTGTATAATACTCCACGATGGATGCCGACACCACCGCAATACCCAGACATGAATCTAATAGAGAATTTGTGGAGTATACTGAACAAAAATATTAGGAATCATCAGATAGCTAATATAAAGGATCTAAAGAACGCTCTACTAGAGGAATGGCGTAAAATTACAGTGGAAACAGCACAATTTTTGGTGAAATCCATGCCAAGGAGAATGCAAGAGATTATAAAGAGGAGTGGAGGGCCTACTAAGTACTAACCGTAACATTCTACATCATTTTCAGTATGCAGACGAATACTTATTTTGCATCCTATATTGCATCTTTCTTTTGAATGTCTATGTTTATGTGAATAGATACTACGTGTCTTTCTTTATTGTATCTTCTTTTTCACTAATAAATAAATAAGACAGTCCCTGTTGTACTTTAATTGTGATGATTTTCTACTATCAATACAACCTTAAATATAAATTCATGCATTCGACGAATACTTTTTGGAGTACCTGTATATATTAATCTTAATTAGTTTAAGCGAAAAGAAATCGTTTAATTTTTTTAAACTTCAGTTATGGAAAATAATTAACTTCAGTTGAACTATTTCATATTTCCTAACCAGTGCTCAATTTTAAATTCATAGTTCCTGAAACTCTCCTGAAAAGTTGAAATTAAATCTGTTATAAGATTGTACAAAGGAGCATTTTGAAGGGAGATAAATGCTAGTCCTCTGTAGCGTAGGTGGTAGCGCGTTTGCCTCGTGGTCAAGAGGTCCTGAATTCGAATCCCCTAAGTTTTTTTTCACACAATTCATTCATCGTTTCATCGTCTGATATGACAACGTTGGAGGACTTAAATTTAAAAAACAGTGGGGAAAAAGATTAAACAATGAAGTTTAAATATGAATGGTGTACAATGTATTATCCAAATGATATAGCACCAATAAACAGTTACAAGTATAACAAAAGTGCCAAAAGAAATAGCTTTTTACGCACTTCACCAAATCTTGACGATGCACTATTTTGAAAGCTTTATTTTTTGCCGCTATAGACAAAATAATATTCCCGGGTCAATCAGGAGAAAAAAAAGTGTGAGCTTGAGGTATAAGACACCTGGACTGCGTTAAACACTACCAAATTTGCTAATCCTTTCGTGCTGTTCTTCATCATTTGACCAATTCATACTGTATAGAGCGAACGCTGTTTGAATTTTCAGTTCTGCCTCTTTGATTCTGCCTTGTACTAGCCTGAGAAATTTATGACACTGTTTTGAGGTTGTGTTTGCATTTCGCTGTCTTTGATTATAGAGTTGGAGTCATTTGATAATTATAAAAGACAAACTTAAAACTGCATTGTTCACATGTTTTATAAACTGTGGTTTTGAGCAGCTTTGTTCCAACAAGAGCAAGTGATGAAACCTCAAAAGGAGGCCGAAAAATTGCCATTTTGTAAAGAACTAGAAAACTGATTTCATCGTCACTGTGCAAGTGTCACTGTAAACTACCTACAACTATCACAAGCCACCCCTATCCTCATGTGAATCCCTTACTTACCCTAACTACATGTTTAAGGAAATTACCTGACATTAATGTCAATTGGCTGGGAAGGATCTATACTGCCATAGTAGATAAGATGTTGCATGGGGCAGAGATATGGGGAGTGGATGAAGCATGGGAAGAGGTGGATGTTATTAACAGATCCTTCTGTAAATATATTTTAAGCTTACCGGTGGCTTCACCCAATGGGGCAGCACAATTGGAGTTGGGAAGACTTCAACAAGGGTTAAAATTGTCTCAAGGGTATTGAAATATCTGTACAGAGTTACCAATTTGGAGGAAAACAATATTATCAAGGAATGTTTTCTTTTGCAGATGAGAAGCAAATGGGGAGAGTCTTCGGCGCAAAAAGTAAGGGAACTGATGGAACAGATAGGTATGGGACATATTTGGAGAAACGAGGAGTATTATTATAGGGGCTTTTGGAAAGAGGTAGAATTAAGCCTGGAAGATTTAGATAGCCAAGTTATATTTGCCAGTGCAAGGGAGAAAAGATCAATGAGGACATATAGAGAAATTAAGACAGTGTGGGGGAGGGAGAAGTACATAGATGTGTGTAATAAGTCAGGGCGAGAAGGATTTGCCTGGGCAAGGACGGGAGTTAGAAATTTGAAAGGTATTAGATATGATAAGGATACAGGGAAATTCCCAATCTGTGGAGAAGAGGATACAGATTGGCATAGTATACTTTATTGCAAACGAAAAAAGATATGGAGAGAACAAATTTTTCAAATAAAGTGGCACAGTTTTAGGGATGGGAGGGAGGTATTATTAATAAAGAAAATGTATTTGGTAAAAGGAGAAAAGAGTGTAAGAAATATAGGTGAATATATGGGGAAAGTTAGAGAAAAATGGTTCAGATTGATGAAGAATAAATAACAATTAAGGGCTGGAAAACTAGAACGAGGGATACAAGGGAGAGGAGGGTCATCAATACACGGAAAATCAGGGGTTATGTGTATTGAGACCGAGACTTGGGACAAGCAGGTAGAAAGGGTATGTTAAATGTGAATAAGTAATTTTGTTGTGTGAAAGAAGTGTTACAAATGTCAATGTATCAATGAAATTGTATGTAGAAGAAAGATGAGAAATAAATACAAATACAAATATTTACCCTAACTAAAGCATTTGTGTCAAGTCGAGTAATGTCATAAGCATTCTGGATAAGCTTTGTCTAGATTTCACACTTCCCAGCTACATACAATTGAATAAGAACAAGTAGGACTAGCTATTTTGGGATGCCAATAACTCAAAAATATGATTATTAGAACACTCACAGGCATTTTAGATGAATTAAGAAACGTTTCCAATGTAAAAGACTGTTAGCTGATACATTTTCTATAAATCTTTTGAAAGCCCTTGAGTATTGCGCAATCTACAAATGATTCATTGCTAACGTTGCATGAAAAGCAATGAGCATGCTCGGCAGTTCTTATTTGAGGGACAATTTAGAACACAAAGTTTATAAATCAAATTGCTGAACATTACAAGACCTGCAAGATAATAGTGTGTGTGGTGTTTTAGGGCCCGTCGACAACAAGGTCATTTGGGCCTGCAAGATAATATATGGAAAGAAAGAACTTGCACTTCCAATGTTGAGCTGTAACATATGAGTTGTAAACAACGGTTCCTCGAACTGCTGCAGAAACTGACTCATGGTGAACGATGAGTTATGCTGAGACAGACGACTGTCGGAAAGTCATAACACTGCATTAGGTCACGTCAAATGCATGCAAGTCTTAAGTTCATGGATAAATATACACTCAACCATTCTCTTCTTCACTACTAGTCATTGCAATATATTCGCGATATTTCCGCTTGTCCATTCTTGTATATAAATAAACTATTATATATTATTAATTGAGGAGTTATTAACAATGATGTATTATTCAATAGCAAACATATATGGTTTTTATACTTGTATTTGCAAAATATATCACGGTAAAGCCCTTGAAAATATGTATAAAATGGTATAAACCTCGATTCTTATTAGTTACCAGTAAGCATAGGTATAGTTAGTTACTGATCTATTAGTATTAAAAGTGAAGGTATGAGCCGAGCGAAACAAGGCCTTCATCACTAATACAGGAAGGAATGAAGGGAGAGATACAAAGAGCGTTAAGATCCTGCGAGCAAGCATGGGCGACTAGCTGGAATGCACCCGACGTCGCCCAATCTCACTCGATCCCCAGCGATATCCCAAAGAGACTCTCTTCGGAGGCCGGTTCAGTTCGAGCAGTCCTGAACGACGTGCACCTCTACCGCACAGCCGAAACAGGCCGAAAGCTGCCGTCTGGTCCTAAAAAGTGAAGAAAAAAAGATAGGAAGGTCATAACAGAGAAAGAGCCAAACCTGCATTCGCCTACCGACCCTTAAAACCATATAAAACCCAGAGATGAGAGTGGATGGTCGCCGAGTTTCAAACCCAGGACCAAGCCGCAAATTTTATCGTGGCGCCACCTCGCTGTTATACATATTAGCATAATTAGTAAAAACAGCGTGGCAAGCCT
>CM060947.1:62515058-62792558 GCA_030765055.1 Mantis religiosa | reverse complement strand
TAGATAGATAGATAGATAGATAGATAGATAGATAGATAGATAGATAGATAGATAGATAGATAGATAGATAGATAGATAGATAGATAGATAGATAGATAGATAGATAGATAGATAGATAGATAGATAGATAGATAGATAGATAGATAGATAGATAGATAGATAGATAGATAGATAGATAGATAGATAGATAGATAGATAGATAGATAGATAGATAGATAGATAGATAGATAGATAGATAGATAGATAGATAGATAGATAGATAGATAGATAGATAGATAGATAGATAGATAGATAGATAGATAGATAGATAGATAGATAGATAGATAGATAGATAGATAGATAGATAGATAGATAGATAGATAGATAGATAGATAGATAGATAGATAGATAGATAGATAGATAGATAGATAGATAGATAGATAGATAGATAGATAGATAGATAGATAGATAGATAGATAGATAGATAGATAGATAGATAGATAGATAGATAGATAGATAGATAGATAGATAGATAGATAGATAGATAGATAGATAGATAGATAGATAGATAGATAGATAGATAGATAGATAGATAGATAGATAGATAGATAGATAGATAGATAGATAGATAGATAGATAGATAGATAGATAGATAGATAGATAGATAGATAGATAGATAGATAGATAGATAGATAGATAGATAGATAGATAGATAGATAGATAGATAGATAGATAGATAGATAGATAGATAGATAGATAGATAGATAGATAGATAGATAGATAGATAGATAGATAGATAGATAGATAGATAGATAGATAGATAGATAGATAGATAGATAGATAGATAGATAGATAGATAGATAGATAGATAGATAGATAGATAGATAGATAGATAGATAGATAGATAGATAGATAGATAGATAGATAGATAGATAGATAGATAGATAGATAGATAGATAGATAGATAGATAGATAGATAGATAGATAGATAGATAGATAGATAGATAGATAGATAGATAGATAGATAGATAGATAGATAGATAGATAGATAGATAGATAGATAGATAGATAGATAGATAGATAGATAGATAGATAGATAGATAGATAGATAGATAGATAGATAGATAGATAGATAGATAGATAGATAGATAGATAGATAGATAGATAGATAGATAGATAGATAGATAGATAGATAGATAGATAGATAGATAGATAGATAGATAGATAGATAGATAGATAGATAGATAGATAGATAGATAGATAGATAGATAGATAGATAGATAGATAGATAGATAGATAGATAGATAGATAGATAGATAGATAGATAGATAGATAGATAGATAGATAGATAGATAGATAGATAGATAGATAGATAGATAGATAGATAGATAGATAGATAGATAGATAGATAGATAGATAGATAGATAGATAGATAGATAGATAGATAGATAGATAGATAGATAGATAGATAGATAGATAGATAGATAGATAGATAGATAGATAGATAGATAGATAGATAGATAGATAGATAGATAGATAGATAGATAGATAGATAGATAGATAGATAGATAGATAGATAGATAGATAGATAGATAGATAGATAGATAGATAGATAGATAGATAGATAGATAGATAGATAGATAGATAGATAGATAGATAGATAGATAGATAGATAGATAGATAGATAGATAGATAGATAGATAGATAGATAGATAGATAGATAGATAGATAGATAGATAGATAGATAGATAGATAGATAGATAGATAGATAGATAGATAGATAGATAGATAGATAGATAGATAGATAGATAGATAGATAGATAGATAGATAGATAGATAGATAGATAGATAGATAGATAGATAGATAGATAGATAGATAGATAGATAGATAGATAGATAGATAGATAGATAGATAGATAGATAGATAGATAGATAGATAGATAGATAGATAGATAGATAGATAGATAGATAGATAGATAGATAGATAGATAGATAGATAGATAGATAGATAGATAGATAGATAGATAGATAGATAGATAGATAGATAGATAGATAGATAGATAGATAGATAGATAGATAGATAGATAGATAGATAGATAGATAGATAGATAGATAGATAGATAGATAGATAGATAGATAGATAGATAGATAGATAGATAGATAGATAGATAGATAGATAGATAGATAGATAGATAGATAGATAGATAGATAGATAGATAGATAGATAGATAGATAGATAGATAGATAGATAGATAGATAGATAGATAGATAGATAGATAGATAGATAGATAGATAGATAGATAGATAGATAGATAGATAGATAGATAGATAGATAGATAGATAGATAGATAGATAGATAGATAGATAGATAGATAGATAGATAGATAGATAGATAGATAGATAGATAGATAGATAGATAGATAGATAGATAGATAGATAGATAGATAGATAGATAGATAGATAGATAGATAGATAGATAGATAGATAGATAGATAGATAGATAGATAGATAGATAGATAGATAGATAGATAGATAGATAGATAGATAGATAGATAGATAGATAGATAGATAGATAGATAGATAGATAGATAGATAGATAGATAGATAGATAGATAGATAGATAGATAGATAGATAGATAGATAGATAGATAGATAGATAGATAGATAGATAGATAGATAGATAGATAGATAGATAGATAGATAGATAGATAGATAGATAGATAGATAGATAGATAGATAGATAGATAGATAGATAGATAGATAGATAGATAGATAGATAGATAGATAGATAGATAGATAGATAGATAGATAGATAGATAGATAGATAGATAGATAGATAGATAGATAGATAGATAGATAGATAGATAGATAGATAGATAGATAGATAGATAGATAGATAGATAGATAGATAGATAGATAGATAGATAGATAGATAGATAGATAGATAGATAGATAGATAGATAGATAGATAGATAGATAGATAGATAGATAGATAGATAGATAGATAGATAGATAGATAGATAGATAGATAGATAGATAGATAGATAGATAGATAGATAGATAGATAGATAGATAGATAGATAGATAGATAGATAGATAGATAGATAGATAGATAGATAGATAGATAGATAGATAGATAGATAGATAGATAGATAGATAGATAGATAGATAGATAGATAGATAGATAGATAGATAGATAGATAGATAGATAGATAGATAGATAGATAGATAGATAGATAGATAGATAGATAGATAGATAGATAGATAGATAGATAGATAGATAGATAGATAGATAGATAGATAGATAGATAGATAGATAGATAGATAGATAGATAGATAGATAGATAGATAGATAGATAGATAGATAGATAGATAGATAGATAGATAGATAGATAGATAGATAGATAGATAGATAGATAGATAGATAGATAGATAGATAGATAGATAGATAGATAGATAGATAGATAGATAGATAGATAGATAGATAGATAGATAGATAGATAGATAGATAGATAGATAGATAGATAGATAGATAGATAGATAGATAGATAGATAGATAGATAGATAGATAGATAGATAGATAGATAGATAGATAGATAGATAGATAGATAGATAGATAGATAGATAGATAGATAGATAGATAGATAGATAGATAGATAGATAGATAGATAGATAGATAGATAGATAGATAGATAGATAGATAGATAGATAGATAGATAGATAGATAGATAGATAGATAGATAGATAGATAGATAGATAGATAGATAGATAGATAGATAGATAGATAGATAGATAGATAGATAGATAGATAGATAGATAGATAGATAGATAGATAGATAGATAGATAGATAGATAGATAGATAGATAGATAGATAGATAGATAGATAGATAGATAGATAGATAGATAGATAGATAGATAGATAGATAGATAGATAGATAGATAGATAGATAGATAGATAGATAGATAGATAGATAGATAGATAGATAGATAGATAGATAGATAGATAGATAGATAGATAGATAGATAGATAGATAGATAGATAGATAGATAGATAGATAGATAGATAGATAGATAGATAGATAGATAGATAGATAGATAGATAGATAGATAGATAGATAGATAGATAGATAGATAGATAGATAGATAGATAGATAGATAGATAGATAGATAGATAGATAGATAGATAGATAGATAGATAGATAGATAGATAGATAGATAGATAGATAGATAGATAGATAGATAGATAGATAGATAGATAGATAGATAGATAGATAGATAGATAGATAGATAGATAGATAGATAGATAGATAGATAGATAGATAGATAGATAGATAGATAGATAGATAGATAGATAGATAGATAGATAGATAGATAGATAGATAGATAGATAGATAGATAGATAGATAGATAGATAGATAGATAGATAGATAGATAGATAGATAGATAGATAGATAGATAGATAGATAGATAGATAGATAGATAGATAGATAGATAGATAGATAGATAGATAGATAGATAGATAGATAGATAGATAGATAGATAGATAGATAGATAGATAGATAGATAGATAGATAGATAGATAGATAGATAGATAGATAGATAGATAGATAGATAGATAGATAGATAGATAGATAGATAGATAGATAGATAGATAGATAGATAGATAGATAGATAGATAGATAGATAGATAGATAGATAGATAGATAGATAGATAGATAGATAGATAGATAGATAGATAGATAGATAGATAGATAGATAGATAGATAGATAGATAGATAGATAGATAGATAGATAGATAGATAGATAGATAGATAGATAGATAGATAGATAGATAGATAGATAGATAGATAGATAGATAGATAGATAGATAGATAGATAGATAGATAGATAGATAGATAGATAGATAGATAGATAGATAGATAGATAGATAGATAGATAGATAGATAGATAGATAGATAGATAGATAGATAGATAGATAGATAGATAGATAGATAGATAGATAGATAGATAGATAGATAGATAGATAGATAGATAGATAGATAGATAGATAGATAGATAGATAGATAGATAGATAGATAGATAGATAGATAGATAGATAGATAGATAGATAGATAGATAGATAGATAGATAGATAGATAGATAGATAGATAGATAGATAGATAGATAGATAGATAGATAGATAGATAGATAGATAGATAGATAGATAGATAGATAGATAGATAGATAGATAGATAGATAGATAGATAGATAGATAGATAGATAGATAGATAGATAGATAGATAGATAGATAGATAGATAGATAGATAGATAGATAGATAGATAGATAGATAGATAGATAGATAGATAGATAGATAGATAGATAGATAGATAGATAGATAGATAGATAGATAGATAGATAGATAGATAGATAGATAGATAGATAGATAGATAGATAGATAGATAGATAGATAGATAGATAGATAGATAGATAGATAGATAGATAGATAGATAGATAGATAGATAGATAGATAGATAGATAGATAGATAGATAGATAGATAGATAGATAGATAGATAGATAGATAGATAGATAGATAGATAGATAGATAGATAGATAGATAGATAGATAGATAGATAGATAGATAGATAGATAGATAGATAGATAGATAGATAGATAGATAGATAGATAGATAGATAGATAGATAGATAGATAGATAGATAGATAGATAGATAGATAGATAGATAGATAGATAGATAGATAGATAGATAGATAGATAGATAGATAGATAGATAGATAGATAGATAGATAGATAGATAGATAGATAGATAGATAGATAGATAGATAGATAGATAGATAGATAGATAGATAGATAGATAGATAGATAGATAGATAGATAGATAGATAGATAGATAGATAGATAGATAGATAGATAGATAGATAGATAGATAGATAGATAGATAGATAGATAGATAGATAGATAGATAGATAGATAGATAGATAGATAGATAGATAGATAGATAGATAGATAGATAGATAGATAGATAGATAGATAGATAGATAGATAGATAGATAGATAGATAGATAGATAGATAGATAGATAGATAGATAGATAGATAGATAGATAGATAGATAGATAGATAGATAGATAGATAGATAGATAGATAGATAGATAGATAGATAGATAGATAGATAGATAGATAGATAGATAGATAGATAGATAGATAGATAGATAGATAGATAGATAGATAGATAGATAGATAGATAGATAGATAGATAGATAGATAGATAGATAGATAGATAGATAGATAGATAGATAGATAGATAGATAGATAGATAGATAGATAGATAGATAGATAGATAGATAGATAGATAGATAGATAGATAGATAGATAGATAGATAGATAGATAGATAGATAGATAGATAGATAGATAGATAGATAGATAGATAGATAGATAGATAGATAGATAGATAGATAGATAGATAGATAGATAGATAGATAGATAGATAGATAGATAGATAGATAGATAGATAGATAGATAGATAGATAGATAGATAGATAGATAGATAGATAGATAGATAGATAGATAGATAGATAGATAGATAGATAGATAGATAGATAGATAGATAGATAGATAGATAGATAGATAGATAGATAGATAGATAGATAGATAGATAGATAGATAGATAGATAGATAGATAGATAGATAGATAGATAGATAGATAGATAGATAGATAGATAGATAGATAGATAGATAGATAGATAGATAGATAGATAGATAGATAGATAGATAGATAGATAGATAGATAGATAGATAGATAGATAGATAGATAGATAGATAGATAGATAGATAGATAGATAGATAGATAGATAGATAGATAGATAGATAGATAGATAGATAGATAGATAGATAGATAGATAGATAGATAGATAGATAGATAGATAGATAGATAGATAGATAGATAGATAGATAGATAGATAGATAGATAGATAGATAGATAGATAGATAGATAGATAGATAGATAGATAGATAGATAGATAGATAGATAGATAGATAGATAGATAGATAGATAGATAGATAGATAGATAGATAGATAGATAGATAGATAGATAGATAGATAGATAGATAGATAGATAGATAGATAGATAGATAGATAGATAGATAGATAGATAGATAGATAGATAGATAGATAGATAGATAGATAGATAGATAGATAGATAGATAGATAGATAGATAGATAGATAGATAGATAGATAGATAGATAGATAGATAGATAGATAGATAGATAGATAGATAGATAGATAGATAGATAGATAGATAGATAGATAGATAGATAGATAGATAGATAGATAGATAGATAGATAGATAGATAGATAGATAGATAGATAGATAGATAGATAGATAGATAGATAGATAGATAGATAGATAGATAGATAGATAGATAGATAGATAGATAGATAGATAGATAGATAGATAGATAGATAGATAGATAGATAGATAGATAGATAGATAGATAGATAGATAGATAGATAGATAGATAGATAGATAGATAGATAGATAGATAGATAGATAGATAGATAGATAGATAGATAGATAGATAGATAGATAGATAGATAGATAGATAGATAGATAGATAGATAGATAGATAGATAGATAGATAGATAGATAGATAGATAGATAGATAGATAGATAGATAGATAGATAGATAGATAGATAGATAGATAGATAGATAGATAGATAGATAGATAGATAGATAGATAGATAGATAGATAGATAGATAGATAGATAGATAGATAGATAGATAGATAGATAGATAGATAGATAGATAGATAGATAGATAGATAGATAGATAGATAGATAGATAGATAGATAGATAGATAGATAGATAGATAGATAGATAGATAGATAGATAGATAGATAGATAGATAGATAGATAGATAGATAGATAGATAGATAGATAGATAGATAGATAGATAGATAGATAGATAGATAGATAGATAGATAGATAGATAGATAGATAGATAGATAGATAGATAGATAGATAGATAGATAGATAGATAGATAGATAGATAGATAGATAGATAGATAGATAGATAGATAGATAGATAGATAGATAGATAGATAGATAGATAGATAGATAGATAGATAGATAGATAGATAGATAGATAGATAGATAGATAGATAGATAGATAGATAGATAGATAGATAGATAGATAGATAGATAGATAGATAGATAGATAGATAGATAGATAGATAGATAGATAGATAGATAGATAGATAGATAGATAGATAGATAGATAGATAGATAGATAGATAGATAGATAGATAGATAGATAGATAGATAGATAGATAGATAGATAGATAGATAGATAGATAGATAGATAGATAGATAGATAGATAGATAGATAGATAGATAGATAGATAGATAGATAGATAGATAGATAGATAGATAGATAGATAGATAGATAGATAGATAGATAGATAGATAGATAGATAGATAGATAGATAGATAGATAGATAGATAGATAGATAGATAGATAGATAGATAGATAGATAGATAGATAGATAGATAGATAGATAGATAGATAGATAGATAGATAGATAGATAGATAGATAGATAGATAGATAGATAGATAGATAGATAGATAGATAGATAGATAGATAGATAGATAGATAGATAGATAGATAGATAGATAGATAGATAGATAGATAGATAGATAGATAGATAGATAGATAGATAGATAGATAGATAGATAGATAGATAGATAGATAGATAGATAGATAGATAGATAGATAGATAGATAGATAGATAGATAGATAGATAGATAGATAGATAGATAGATAGATAGATAGATAGATAGATAGATAGATAGATAGATAGATAGATAGATAGATAGATAGATAGATAGATAGATAGATAGATAGATAGATAGATAGATAGATAGATAGATAGATAGATAGATAGATAGATAGATAGATAGATAGATAGATAGATAGATAGATAGATAGATAGATAGATAGATAGATAGATAGATAGATAGATAGATAGATAGATAGATAGATAGATAGATAGATAGATAGATAGATAGATAGATAGATAGATAGATAGATAGATAGATAGATAGATAGATAGATAGATAGATAGATAGATAGATAGATAGATAGATAGATAGATAGATAGATAGATAGATAGATAGATAGATAGATAGATAGATAGATAGATAGATAGATAGATAGATAGATAGATAGATAGATAGATAGATAGATAGATAGATAGATAGATAGATAGATAGATAGATAGATAGATAGATAGATAGATAGATAGATAGATAGATAGATAGATAGATAGATAGATAGATAGATAGATAGATAGATAGATAGATAGATAGATAGATAGATAGATAGATAGATAGATAGATAGATAGATAGATAGATAGATAGATAGATAGATAGATAGATAGATAGATAGATAGATAGATAGATAGATAGATAGATAGATAGATAGATAGATAGATAGATAGATAGATAGATAGATAGATAGATAGATAGATAGATAGATAGATAGATAGATAGATAGATAGATAGATAGATAGATAGATAGATAGATAGATAGATAGATAGATAGATAGATAGATAGATAGATAGATAGATAGATAGATAGATAGATAGATAGATAGATAGATAGATAGATAGATAGATAGATAGATAGATAGATAGATAGATAAGTAAGTAAGTAAGTAAGTAAGTAAGAGAGTGAGTGAGTGAGTGAGTGAGTGAGTGAGTGAGTGAGTGAGTGAGTGAGTGAGTGAGTGAGTGAGTGAGTGAGTGAGTGAGTGAGTGAGTGAGTGAGTGAGTGAGTGAGTGAGTGAGTGAGTAAGTAAGTAAGTAAGTAAGTAAGTAAGTAAGTAAGTAAATAAGTAAATAAATAAATAAATAAATAAATAAATAAATAAATAAATAAATATGTTTGTTAATGAAGCTATCAATTGTCAAGAACATATCAGTGTCGTCAGTGTGCTGGATTATGGTTCCACAGTTTTTTTTTAACACGTCAGTGAACTTACTGACACAGGCTGTCGCTTAAAAGCCATCGGTCTAGCCCGGATTTGAACTGGGATCAATAGATCACAGCCAACTAACTTTAGCTAGCCAGACCGACAAATTTGCATGAGATTTACTTCTCTATTTAGAAGCCAGTGAAAACTATGGCGGCCGGGCGTAAAGCCGGCTTGGCTAGCGTCATGTTTAGGGCAATGTCCATCTAAATCACCATCTCTATTTGTATCGGTGGTCGATAGTAACAATTATCCTTTGTGGAGACAGAGAACGCGCACGGAATTCGGTCAATCTGGCGTCCCCACAAATATCTGCTGTCTGCTACCTGCGACGAACAGGCGGGGACGAGCGCTGTTTCCTGTCACAAACGGAAGAAATCCATTAGCGAAGTGAAAGGCTTTTGTGAAGCATTATAATAGAAGATAATGAAAGCACTCCTCAAGTAGGCGTCGTTCTCTTGGATCTACCTGACAGGCTGGAATTGTCCAGGATGATGCAATGTTTCTTCGTTACGAACTTATTTTTAGTAACATATCCCTCAAAAGTTTCAATTAATCTTCGGTTTCTGATACGGTTCATTTATACAAACCTATAGGATCTCCTTACGAATGCGACGATTTTGTTTGTGTAAATTTAGATCTGGCTGCTAGTTTCAACTTTAGTTTGCTAATAACTTAGGGAAAAAATGCTAATGGAGCAGCAAAAGCAGATAAATTTTAATATCTCTCCTCTTCATTCATTCCTATCCTTCCTTCCTTCCTTCCTTCCCTCCCTCATTCCCTCCTTCCCACCTTCCCTCCCTCCTTCTCTCCTTCCTTCCTCTCTCTCTCTTTCTCTCTCTCTTTCTCTCTTTCTCTCTTTCTTTCTTCCTCTCTTTCTTTCTTTGTTTCTTTCTTTCTCTCTTTCTTTCTCTCTTTCTTTCTCTCTCTCTTTCTCTCTTTCTCTCTCTCTTTCTCTCTTTCTCTCTCTCTCTCTTTCTTTCTTTCTTTGTTTCTTTCTTTCTTAAAAAATTCAATATTGATAATTCATTGAAAATATATGTACTAGAATTGATCGATACCAGTTTTTCCCAATATTCGATATCGATACACAGTATTTTCCACGATACCCGATAATTTGATACTCGATATTGCCATTTCTAGTTTCAATATGAAATAGAACGTTGGGAGAACTGTGGAATGCCAATAAAATTAAATGGGTGCACAATTTAATGAGACAAAACTTAAAATCAGTGTTCGATATTTAAAAACAAAATAATCCACTTTGATAAGTTTTTGTTAAAAAATATGATAGTATTTTTAATATTTCATGGTCAAGCCATTTCTTTCTCTATCATATCTGAGTCCTGCTATGCTAAATAGTCCTTCAGAGAAAACTATTGTAGGTGGAATGCACAAATATTTTGCCGCCTTTTTAGTTCTGGAAATTTTGTATTTGTTTTCCAGTAATCTAGTGAACTAAGAAAAGGAGGTGACACTGTCGATGAGATATAGCAATTATTTATTTTTGGAATTTGACTCACATTCTTGCATAATGTTATTGTGCAGATATCTTTCGGGCTTTGCAATATTCTACCTGCAGCTATAACATTTTGAAATTTTAAAACACAATAAAAATTGCAGAATCATTACCGAAGTATCGAAAAACTACCGTTCGAGGTCGAAATCATGCAACTATCGAGTATCGAGGTGTCGCAAGGGTCGACAACCCATCCCTAAGGTATACATTTTGAAGTAACCTTAGTAAAAGACACTTAAAACGATCCATGTATATATTTGTGTACAGCATAACTCAAAAACAAAAATTCAGATAAATATCAAACTTGCCAGTACGTCACAAACAAAATTTTAAGAAAAATCTCCCCATCCCAAACTACTGCATGGAAAAAGTGTGCGGATAAAATTAAAACAATAAATTCTAATCTTAATAATGTTACTAATAAATGCTTACGCTTAGATGAAAAACCTTATAAAATTATTAGATATAGTTAATATTTCTTTATTCCTCAAATAATATCTCTTTAAAGTGATTAACCCTTCTCATTCTTCTCTATTATGTTACCTCTATTTTGGAGGTATTAATAACATTTCCTTACGAAAATGTTTATCATTTTCCTCTATTAATCATTTTGGCTGAATATTAATTGCTATAATTATAGGTTCAAATCTACAATTTATTATATTGTATTTATTAATTTATATTAAATAAGGGTACATTGAATACCTTTCTGGCTGACACGGTGATCAGATGCTGGCCTACTCATCCAAAGGCCCAGAAGGATGGTTTTTAAGTGTACTTGAAAGCGACAATCAGTAAATTTACCGCCATGTATGAAATCCCGGCACAACGGAGGCGCTGATATGACCCTGGTAATTCACAGCGTCATTAAGAAACAACATAATATGTAATAATTTTATTATTATGAAAAAGATTCGATATTTATGATTTTATCTAAAATGGATTTAAATGCTCTGATTAAAATATCGTATAGTTAAGATATTTACATGCATCTCGTTCTGGAAACAGCTTGTTTAAGTACTCCTCATTCGGAAGGAATATAACTGGCGAACAACCAATTATAAACTAACATTAACGGAACAAAGGTTTAGATCTCTTTAAAGATACATCTTCTCTTCTTTTTAATTTTTTCTAAGTTCAACCTCTTAGAAATTACAGGAAATGGAATCTTATTATTATGCACTTACGTACGTGACAGAGAAATTTATAAGCGATGGTATATGGAGAAAGTTGTGTGATTGCAATACTTATATTTTTATAATAATTTACTCGTACATTAATTAATAATTCAATTTTCATGACTTTGTATTGTTTATTTTAGAAAGTATTATAACTTATGTTCTGTATGTTTTGCTAAGGAATTAGTAGACTGCCGCGATCGACCCTGGTAAAATTCACTTTATTAAAATCAGGAAACACGTCAAAGAAAAGTATAGTACTAGAGTGAATTTTGAAAACTTGATACAGATACCTGACGAAGAAATACTTTTAATAAATTGTATGCCACAACAAGAGAGTCCAAAAAGAAACACATGATAGATTTGAGGTTACAAGAGGGTCCAAGAGTATTCAATTATTGACAGAAAGAGAAGCGGATTTCGAAATACAGGAGATATAAAGAAATGTATAACTTAAAACGTCTCTGAAATTTTATGAAAAATAAAAAAGTAGTGGGGTAGAGAAAAGTACATAGAGCAATCTAGCAAGAAATAAAAATGATTAGCTTCGATGACAATGGGAACTATATTATCTAAGAGAAAATGATGAAGGAATATATGAATTTTGTGAATGTGAAGAAAGTGCCGATTGTTGTCTAACAGAGTCGAAAATTTATAAAAATGAAGACAAAAAATCTGGGATAAGTGCAACAATATTGTGACTTTGTGGGTTCGTAGAATTAAAAGGCCGAGTTGCAGAAATTAAAAATCTCCTTTATTTTCGTAGAAATACTCTTATAGATTACAGCAGCATTACGTTACGTACACCATCAGTCTACCAAAGTCGATCACAATAACAGTGACAGCAGATTACATCATTAGCTCTCGTTACAATAACACTTCCAGCTGTCTCTCGTTTTACACACAACTGTTTCACAACTGACTTACTCCGTTTACAACTTGCAACTCGCCTCTTGGCCAATCGTCGCCTCTTTAAATACTTCACAGATAATTTCTAGATAATTCGCAAATAAACCAGAACGCGAACAATCTCTATCAGTCCAGAAATAACTAGAAATTTCCATTTGTCTCAGTTTGTCCGCGGGCTCTTGGTTTTCACACTGCCCTCCTATCAGTTTCTTTTGTGTACACAAGCCACGCGATCGTAGATACGAGTTCGCGACTATATAAAGCGATATTAAGTTGCATCGAATATGATGACGATTAAGCAAGAAGCCCGCCTCTGTAGCGTGTGGGCCTCACGTTCAAGAGGTGCCGAGTTCAAACTTAGGTGAGGGTAAGTTATCTGGATAAGGTTTTACAATTCTAAGCTCAACAGACCCTGAGTTCATTTAAGCATCATTTCAGCAATTTCATTCATCGTCCGACATGCCTTAACCTAAGATGATACAAATTAAAAAAGTAACAAGTGGGAATAACGAGGGAATTTCCTAATCAACTAAAAAAAGAATGAATGTAAAAAGTCAAGGAGCAGAGTAGTGAGGAGGAGTAAAAGTTGAACAGTGCTGAGGGCTAGAAAACAAAGGAAGGTATGCACGAATAGGTCGGGAACTGCCTCTATAAACATCCATGGATTTTTCTCCACCGATCAACAACAGCCTAAGATCGTTCCTTTAAAGTATGTTTATTTCTCTCTTTCTTATTTCCCATATGTTTATAATAGTTTTATACAGATTATACCCATATTGGGACATCTTTCCCTATACAATGTTACGGCTTATAATGTTTGTTTCATTATAAATAAGATATATCTGCAAGTTGAAATGTTACCCATGCTGCCTTACGGAGAACCTCAGGTTTACAAAGAACAGCAAGCAGAAATAAGGAAATGATAGCAGTTGTTATCGTATTTCGCAATGAGTATCGTGATCTATGACCTACAGAACATATGTGATGTGCATTAGGCGACAGGAGCAGTTTAAGTGGGCTTCACAACGCAGATAATCGATGTTCATTATTGCGTTGTCAAATTATTTATGCCACATTTGAGCTTTTTACATTCTCTGCTGCTTATCTGGCGGCATTGCGGTGCGTGTGTAAGTCGCATTCGGGAGTCATGTTTCGACCCCCGTCGATCACGCACTTGACTTGGGGTTTTCCGTAGTTTCACCCTTGTCCTTCAGGCGAATAGTGAAGTGCTCATCGCCATACTATGACTTTCTGTAACCATCATTCCCTTCTCGTCAACTTCAGGGATGCAGCACCATGTTCGACAGGGTGCTGCTGGATAGTGGCATAGTTACTTTCGCTTCCGACGTCGTTCAGGGAGGACCCGGATGTTTTGAGGTTGCGGTGATCAGGTTCCACTTTGCCGTGGAGCGTTTAATGCAAAGCCGTCGGACGTATGGACCTGTAGGAACGGGAACGGCCAGCCTTTGATGTGTTCGCACTGGAAACGATAGGAACCACTTTCATGCTGGCGCCTGTCGTTCATCCCAATCTGATTGCCTTTAGTTCCCCCCCCCCTCAGCCCTGGCTCTCTATGGGTTTACGGTAAAAGCACAAGGACCTTAAGCGCCTACATGCGATGCTGCGTCCCGGTTCACTCTGTGTGTGTGTGTGTGTGTGTGTGTGTGTGTGTGTGTGTGTGTGTGTGTGTGTGTGTGTGTGTGTGTGTGTGTGTGTGTTTGAGTCCAGAGGTTCTACTACCATTAGTCCTGGACCCGTAGGACCAAGACCCGGATCTCTTACAACCAGGGAGTTATCCGAGCTGTCCCAAAGGGCGCTCGGCGTCCTCCCTGGGGCTTTCCATAGGGCAAGACCTGGGTTACTAACAAGCCCCGCCCCCATCTGGTCCTAGGACACAAGACGGGATGGAAGTGGATACGCCACTTACGCGCGCCAACACCAAAGGTGAAGGCTACTGATATGAACTCCGTGGGGCCGCCTGGCGATCTAGCACACCTTCTACTAGCTTTGCAGGCTAGTACCCGGGAGAATTAATAGCTTCCCTCATCCCCGTCCGAAGACGTACCCGATCACCCACGGGTATCGGGAACCACTACCCCCTCGAGACCAACCCAATCCGAACAACTCCCAAAGGGAGGGGCTCAGATGTTTGGCCCGAGGTTCCTCTAGTAACGTCAGAGGTACCACGAGTGCTAAGGGTCCGCAGCGCCCGCACCACGGCGGCTGAAGGGGACGTATCCCCTCCCCTACGGAATGTGTGTGTGTGTGTGTGTGTGTGTGTGTGTGTGTGTGTGTGTGTGTGTGTGTGTGTGTGTGTGTGTGTGTGTGTTAAAGAATGCAGCATAAACATTTTCAAAACAATTGTCCAACCCAAACTACTCTTTACGTGGGAAGGTTTCATTTTTTATTTTACTTTTTTAAATTTTGTGAAACATGACAGACAATTTTATTTAAAATACCATATGGGATATTTACATGTCAAATAAAATACATACCAAATAGTTAGTGAAGACCTCTTCATTCTAATTTAATGTTGCATACGTGTAAAGTTAACAAATGAACAAGAAGTTACTGAACAAGGAATAATCTCGATGTGTTGAAATATCGGGTACTTTATTCTATTTTCAGGTGCTAAATCGCTATTAACCTCTCTCTCTCTCTCTCTCTCTCTCTCTCTCTCTCTCTCTCTCTCTCTCTCTCTCTCTCTCTCTCTCTCTCTCTCTCTCTCTCTCTCTCTCTCTCTCTCTCTCTCTCTCTCTCTCTCTCTCTCTCTCCGTCTCGTCTGTTTCTCTGTTTCTTTCTCACTCCCCCTTTGTGCAACGAGAATGCAATAGTCAAAGCCACAACATTGACGCCAGCTTTTGAAAAGTTTGCCTATCGTTGAAGACAACTGCATTGTAATTGAGTAATTCAGTGGCAGGAGAATTTCTTGCTGCGTGACGTCATATTTGAGGGCGAATTTGCTCTCTGCAAAGCGATATCTGTAATGTGAGAGTTTATACAGAGTAAAACCGTCCCTTTCAGTCAGGAACGTACTGTGGGATCGTTAATCAGTTGTTAATATGATGTAAATGATAACTATTTCTGGCCGTGCCATGGCTGAGTTGTTAGACCGCTTGGCTCTCACCTAGGTGGCCCGGTTCGATCCGAGGCGACCGCAAAGTGGGATTTGTGGTGGACAACATAGCGCTGGAGTGGGTTTTCTCTGGGTCCTCCGGTGTCCCCGACCATAATCCCACCAATTGCTCCATCAATCTTTCATCTCAGGCGTTGGGCCGACCTCTCAACCCTGATTTCATCTCAGGTCAGATTCTTCGGCTCCCTCTCTCTGAGGGAACACAAGCGCCTCCTAACGTCAGCATTGACGAGAAAGGGAGGAAAAAACTATTACTCAGTTAAACGTGCACATAGTTATAGATGGAAAAGGACATTTGAGCCCATTTGTTTTTCCAAAAACCTGTGAGAACCAAGGAAATTGCCTTTGTGTATATATACAGGGAAAAGGGTGTATGAATCTACCCTAAAGCTAGAACTGGTGCCGGCCAGATTGAGCCATATTCGTTTCACAAGACACCAGACGTGATCCACACAACAAACGAACAGATTTGCAAGGTTTCTGGAAGGTTCTTCGACGTATGTGCGGGCGCATAAATTAAGTCTGGCTCAACTTACGACTCAATACGGCCCTGCGCACAGATGAAATTTAGAACTTACCGAAAGTGGGATTAGGAATCAACCAGTTACAATTTAGAAAATAAGCACGCGATATTCCAAAACTCAAATTGAATAGTAGTGGAGGAAATCTTGAACATGGTAGACAAATGAATTTTGCTAACACTCGACTGTGAAACTATTATTTGTTTCAAATGGTAAGGTGTTTGTCCTTGAGCGCTACTGGGTGAGCAACCAATCGGAGTATTGCGGTGTTGTATTGCATTCCCCCTATGTGGTGTGTGACGAGCGCCAAACTAATCAATTTCAAATAAATACTATTCGCGCTAAGACAAAAATTCAGAGTTTGCCAAAACTGATCCATGTGGAAGGAGAGAGTAATGTATTTAACATAACCATGAAAACCCCATATTTTTAGCGCAAATAGTTTTCCTAATAAAGTAAATACCATTATATTATAGCAACGCATTGCGACGTAAGCACTGTAATGAACATCATTATTGGTTGGCATGTATGCGTGAATGTATATTTGAAATTACTCAAGAGCTGTAACGTAAACAATTCACATGACGTTATAAAAGAAATGTGTACTTTGAATAAACCAATGTGTTTGTTAAATTCGATAAGAGGAAACAATAAATTTCCTGCTGCCCTGGCAGAACGTGTCTGGTCACATATCTTTGTTTATGAATGGTTCGTAATCTCTATTTACTCTAGAAAGTTCAAAGCAGTACTATTCAGTTACTCCTCCATGAAAAAGTGTATCAGCTGGATCAATGAGATACGATCCACCTTCCCCCTTACTACTGCTAGAACAATCCAATTAAGTTAATGTGGGCTCAAATTATGTTGCAAATAGAAATAATATTTTTAAACTGACTGACATTGGACGACTTATTCACGAAGAAATTAATAAGGAACACAACAAGACTATGCCCGATTTCACCAACAGATGTTAAGACTTAACTCGAGTTTAGCAATAGTTAAAACAAAAATTGCATTTCACCAATAAGTGTTAGCGTAACACTCGTGTGAAATCTCTTGTTAAACTGACACGCCAAATTTCTGATGTTAAGTCCTTAACAATTTAAATAGTCAAGATGGCGAGCATAAACTCAGCTGTTGATGTCGACTTGCGATATTTAACACCGTCTAAATGGCATTTGTAATAGAGTACGGCCTATGAGGAGAAATGATTTTGAGGAGCTATCCGAAGAAATTTTTTACGGAGGTATAGACTGTCGAAACAAGTTGCTATGAAGGTTACTGCGGAAGTACAAGAGAGGTTAGAACATGTATCGAAAGGAATATGGCGATCTCGCCTTTGCTTCAAGTATTAATAACTTTGCGATTTTATAATTCACTGAATAATGTGGATAACACATTGTCCACCTTCCGTCTTGAAACGTTCAAGTCACTCGTCACTTGTACCTCTTCGCACCTCGTTTTAAATTTACATAATACGTTTCGTGTTTCTAGTAATGACACATGCATTTGAATTAAGTTTGTTTCCAATTTTTTCCCAAGTGAGATCTTTCTCTTTTACATTTCACCGTCCTATTTTCTACGATATCGTCATACTTCGTCACCAATTAAATTAACAATCCTTTCTCCATTTATGAGAAATTTGTTTCACGGCTTTTGTTTGTGATTTTGTTTATCCGCCATTCTTTAGCTGTGTGCAGACTGCGGTGCAGACGAAAATGAAAAAAAAAAAAAAAAAAAGCGCATCGCAGTCATCCACAGCCTTCTATAGCTGTAATATTTACAAGTTTCTTGGCGTTAGCACGTGTTTGTTAACATTTTCAGAAAACAGGTTGGTGAAATGCAAGAAATAGCGCTGTTACAATTGTTACGTTACATTTGTTAACGTCGATTTTAACACCTGTTGTTGAAATCGGGCATAAGAAAACTGCGTGAAACATCAGATAAACTACAAGAAGACGACTTTTGGAAAGAAATAGCACATAATGAAATTTTGGAACCTATCATCATAAATTTGCAGTACTCAGACGTTGAAGACAATTACAATGAATTTTTTCTTAACGTAAGTAACATTCACAGCTATACGGATGCACCGCTTTATTTTCATTGGATTAGAAAAATAAGTAATTCATAAACTATAATTAATTTAAACTAAATATTTAAACCATTTACGTAATATACGAATATCCACGTTGCAATTGTGATTTCAACAACTGCATTATTATATAACTTTGGAAAATTCAGTTTGCGTTAGCGCCAAAAAGACTCGCAAGTGTGCGAGAGAGAGGGAAATATAAAAAGAGTGGGGATAACGAGGTGGCAACGCTGACGGCTCTAACGCGTCTGATTCAATACAGGCGAGAACTCTTCCCATTTGAAACACATAATACACTCGAAGGAGTTAACACACGTTTCCAAGGTCATTCTCCGTCTACACTTCGAAAAGAGTTGCACGTGTTCAACACATCACTGTTAACTTTACAACGAAAGGGTTAGCATGAGCATGCTGCATTAGTTTTTATGCGTCTATCAGTAAAGTATTCAACCCGGAAGAGGTTAGTAGTCGGTACGCTTAAGTACACTTAAATCAGCGCATAAGAGTACACAGTGACCAGCAATCAATGAGCGAGCAGTGACTTACTTAAGGTGACGAGTAGAGCGAATCTACCGGTGTAAATAAATTATCACTTGGGCAGTCGAGGTGCATTTTCCTCTCAGGAACCTGAAGCGAAATTTTGTAAGGATTATGATGAGATGATCTCCCAGTAGACTATCTTGAAGCCACAGGTTGGGAAGCCATCTTTGGTGACGATCTTGAAGAAATCTAGAAGTTTCTCCTGCAACTCTGGATAATTAGGCGCATCTGTAATTCTTGGGCGATACGTTCTGTTTCTTTCCCAGGGTCGCGGTAACGGGGCTGATAAAGATAGTATTACTATTTTTGAAGAATGAATAATACTTTTCTTGTTCAAAGATGGAAATGTGATACAATTCCAAATATTATTAATGTAGTCATTTTAGAACCAGCGGTTGATACTACGACGAACTATTTCTTTTCTTTCGCACACACTACTTATACATCTTTGATGCACACACAACATTGTTTCTGCATACACTCGGAGAAACAAAAACACCTCTTACCCCTAATGCCCGATTTCACCAACAGATGTTAAAATCGACGTTAACAAATGTAACGTAACAAATGTCACAGCGCTAAAACTAATGTTAAATTTCTTGCATTTCACCAACGTGTTTTCTTAAAATGGTAACAAACCTGTGTTAACGCCAAGAAACTTGTAAATATCACAGCTATAGAAGGCTATGGATGATTTTCTGAACGTACTCCGATGCGCTTTTGTTTTCATTTTCGTCTGCACAAATGGCGGATGAACAAAATCATAAATAAAGCCGTGAGACAAATTTCTCATCGACGAAAAAAGAATTGTTAATTGAATTAGTGACGAAGTGTAAGGATATCGTGGAAAATAAGAGGACGGATGCAGTGAATGTAAAAGAGAAAGATGTCGCGGGGAAAATATTGGAAACGAATTTAATTCAAATGCATGTGTCATTACTACAAGCACCAAACAACTTGTCAGTATTACGTAAATTTAAGACAAGGTGCGAAGAACAAGTGCCTTAAACGTTTCAAGACGGGAGGTGAACAATGTATTATCCACATAATTCAGTGAATTATAAAATCGCAAAATTATTAATACTTGAAGCAAAGGCGAGATCGGTATATTCCTTTCGATGCATGTTCTAACTCAGTATTACGTAAATTTAAAACGAGGAGCGAAGAAGGGCAAGTGACTTGAACGTTTCAAGACGGGAGGTGTACAATGTATTATCCACATAATTCAGTGAATTATAAAATCGCAAGGTTACTAATACTTGAAGCTAAGGCAAGATAGTCATATTCCTTTCGATGTATGTTCTAACCTCTCTTGTACTTCCGCAGTAACCTTCATAGCATGTTTCGACAGTCTATACCTCAGTAAAACATTTTTCTTCGGATAGTTTCTTAAAATCATTTCTCTTCATAGGCCGTACTCTATTATTAATGCCATTTAGACGGTCTTAAATATAGCAAATCGATATCAACAGCTGAGTTCATGCTCGCCATCTTGACTATTTACAATTGTTAAGGACTTAACATCAGAAATTCGGCGTGTTAGTTAAACATGAGATTTAACACGAGTGTTACGCTAACACTTGTTGGTGAAATGCAATTTTTGTTTTAACTATTGCTAAACTCGTGTTAAGTCTTAACATTTGTTGGTGAAATCGGGCATAAGACTTTCATAAGCAGAAGAACAAAATCTTATAAAACATTTAACAACTTCTTGTCAGATTACGTTGTCATGGTTACACCATTACCTACCTTACTTTATTTATTTATTTTATTACAAATACTAATCTCTTTGACTATTCTTAACAAAAGAAGTATCTAAAATAACTGTTACAAACCTAAACCACGCCAGGACGTATCCACAGCCTGGAGAAGAAAAGGGGCTTCGTATCGAGTAATCCCGAGAAAAACGCCGACCAGTTCCAAATCTCCCAACCTGTAATCTAGTACTAAAATATGAGATGTTGAGTAATGGGAGAACTCAACAAGGTTTCCAAGGAGCCTGGACCGCCTCAAGAGGAAGGCCTGTAAAGCTTCAACTGAACATTGGCGATATATTGTGCTTTAGCCGTTCTGAGACTAATATTTGAAAATGTCTAAAAAAAGACATTAGGAGGAAGATGAGGTGAGAGCCGAGAGAGCGTGACTAATCCAAGGAGCTACGATAGTGCAGAGGGCATGTTCCCTGCAATTTACCAGCAGGAAACTTTCCGGAGGCCGGCACCACCATAACGAACCCACCAGACCGGGCTCGGAGACCGGAAGAAGTTTTACTCAGAGCATTTCATCGTGACATGCACCGCCGAGACTCCCACCGACACTTCCACACTGAAAGAGGCCACCAGATGAGAGATGATGTGAAATGATAATGGAGATGAAATGGAGGGACAGGAAATTCGGAGGATGTAATTAACCTATCCAGCGTTCACCTGGCGACTAGGGAAAACTCTGAAAAAGCCCATGGGTCAGGTAGGTCAGCCACGGGAATCGAACCACGGCTGCTGAGCCACAGCCGAAACAATTTAAGAGCTCTGACGTTTTCAATTTCTACTACCTCTACCACGATTAGTAAACAGAGGGGAGTATTTTATTCCACCCAAACAATTGATTGAGATTTTATCGGAAACGTATTTTCTGGCCCCCTGAATCTGCCCCTTCCCGCACAAAAATAATTTTTACAAGAAGATCCTTAACTGATGTATGAATGAGAACTGAACAGCGTAACGCAAAACCCCGGTTAAATACACATTTTCTTAAAAAACAAAGGTCCACCCATCTCAAACTGCCGTACACATAGAAATCTTGAATTTCTTAAAAACGACTCTAATCTGTTTAAAACGCAATATATCTCATATATTATCATAACAAATTAAACCTATATGTTGAATTTTCTAGAAATACCTTCTGAAGATCTCTTCATTCTGAATAACTTTTGCATTGTCTGCAAACCGTAGGAGATAGGTCAAATCTAAATACACAAACAACACAGGTCTTCTTAAAACACATAATTTTTTAAATTACATGTTAACTATTTTCGAGATATTTGTTGTTGCTAGTTTGAATTTTCTAATTCTCATACTTAGTGAAATGGGAAGTCGCTATTCCAGGGGCGGTTCTTCCTTGATGCTCCTCTCCCTCCAAATTGAAGCGCTGCAAGTGTTCGGAGGCTATTGTTTTTCTTGTTTTTTTGTTTTGGGCGGTTAATATTCTTGGTACCCAACGTGAACAAACTTTTGAGTAACCCAGTTGCTGAATAATCGTCATCACACTGCCTTTACTGAGGGAGGTAATGCGACACAATTCACCTGTTGTTACCCGGCGATCACCATGAATGATGTCATCGACTCGCTGAATGTTGCATGGAGTCACTGCAGTCACCGGCCTGACGCTTCGCTTTTCATCTGCCAATGGTGTTTGCCCTTCAGCTTCGTTACAGCGACGAACCCATCGTCTAACAGTGCTGACATCCACCGTTGCATCACCAAACACATTTTTTAGCCTTTCGTGAATGCGAATTGGCGTTTCACCTTCCGCAGTCAAAAAATCAATCACAGAACGCTAATACGAATGTTGATGTCAGCCATTTTGCAAGAGGATGCGGTGCTGCCACCTGTTGACTTAGGAAGTTACTCTGCAGGGGAATGGAGAAGAAGGTTTGAGGAATTACGCCAAATTCAAAGTTTTCACATAACTTACTTAAGGAAAAAAAAAATAGGAAGCATTACTTTTTGACCCAATCTCGTAGGTCATGTTTATGCTATTTTAAGTCATAAGTGCATTTATGTTTTCCGATTTTTAGAAATCCGGCCCTAATTGTAACACTCCTTTTCTTTTTATTGCTTTATTATTTTTTCAAATTTGTTTTAAATTGGAGATAATTCACAGTCATATAGATATGACACTCAACTGTCGTTTACAAGTTTGAAACTTGGTGAAACCAATACAAAATGAAGAGCGATTAATATGGAAGATTTTTAAGAGATATGTTTAGTGGATTACTTTTCAAAATGCTATTCGAACTTAGAATGCTATCCATTATTTCCGTCAGAGAATGAACATGCCTGACATTTAACGCCATGAGTAGGTTAAAAATAGCGGTTCCAGCGCAGACCCAAATGAGCAAGATGGCGGCCATGCGCAATCGGTATGTTTAGTGGATTTAGACAGTGTTTAGGTAGGCAGCCAATCCTCTTATTTTGCTGTACCTTATAATGCTGTGTCCTGAGGTATGATCAGAGTTTGTCTTGAGCTATGATCTGAGGCTCTAGGGTTAAGGGCTGCAGGGTTTCTTAGGTAAAGTCTGTTGGTATGGGATGTTAATATCTGAAGGATTTAATGGTTAGGTCCTGAGGTATGATCTGGGACTCTATGGTTAAGAGTTGCAGGGTTTCTTAGGTAAAGACTGTTGGTCTGGGAGGTTAATAGCTATAGGACTTAGAGGTTAGGTCTCGAGGTATGATCTGGGACTCTATGGTTAAGAGTTGCAGGGTTTCTTAGGTAAAGACTGTTGGTCTGGGAGGTTAATAGCTATAGGACTTAGAGGTTAGGTCTCGAGGTATGATCTGGGACTCTATGGTTAAGAGTTGCAGGGTTTCTTAGGTAAAGACTGTTGGTATGGGATGTTAATATCTGAAGAATTTAATGGTTAGGTCCTGAGGTATGATCTGGGACTCTATGGTTAAGAGTTGCAGGGTTTCTTAGGTAAAGTCTGTTGGTCTGGAGCTTGAAAGCTGTGGGATTTAGAGGTCAGGTCTTGAGGTATGATCTGGGGCTCTAGGGTTAAGAGTTGCAGGGTTTCTTAGGTAAAGACTGTTGGTCTGGGAGGTTAATAGCTATAGGACTTAGAGGTTAGGTCTCGAGGTATGATCTGGGACTCTATGGTTAAGAGTTGCAGGGTTTCTTAGGTAAAGACTGTTGGTCAGGGAGGTTAATAGCTGTGGGATTTAGAGGTTAGGTCTTGAGGTATGATCTGGGGCTCTAGGGTTAAGGGTTGCAGGTTTTAACAGGTAGGGTTGCTGGTATGGGAGGTTAATACCTATAGGATTTAATGTGGCATGAGCTCTAGGGTTAAGGGTTGTAGGGTTCATAGCTAAATGTTGTTGGTCTAGAGGATAAAGACCGTAGGGTCTTTTATCTATGTTTTATAGGCTGAGGTATGGTCTTATAATTTTGAAGTTAAGTTTGCTAGCCCAGCGATTAAAGGCGGTTAATCTTGGGGCAAGTACTACATTTATGCTTTACTATGTCATCCTATTATAAACTAACCTAACCTAATATACTCTTTCATTTCTACCTTCTTTCATCATTCTTATTATAACCTAGCTGTGTTTGGCTAGTGGCTTCCTTTGTTGCACCTGTTAACCTATTTGTTCTCTTTCCTTAAGTTCCTCTATTCTACCACTTTAACCTAACCTAATATATCCCATGGTTTTAGCTTCTTGATCATTGTTGAACCTAGTTGATTCTGGTATTAACATTCGTTCTCTTTTCTTAAGCTGCCCCGTTTTTACCTCCTTAACCTATCCTAAGCATGTTTCTTTTCTCATGCTAACTACTTGTATGTATGATGCAAAGTTTTTAGGCATATCGATATTATAGCTATCTTTGTCACTGCAAGAGGTATATATGCTGATTACAGATCTTTATACAGTAAATTTAACCCTTTGTGTATCTGCTTCTCTTTTCCTAAAAATTGAGGTTCTTTTGTTGCTAGGGTTTCTTGTTTTTCGTACCTTCTCTATGCTTTCAGGAACTCTATTCTACCTTGTTATGTTATGAGGTCTTATGCTTATATCTTAGGCTTTTTGATTAAGCCTTTTGATCTGAAAGACTATGTATTTTGGCTATGTTCCTCATCTCTTATGGTCACATGGCTAGGTCTTGAGGCATGATCTTAGGGCCTGGGGTTTAAAGGATATAAGTCTCATAGCTTAAGCTCGTAGGTCTAAAGGTTAAAGACTGTAGGTTTAGTGGTTAGGTCGTATGGATTCAAGGTTAGATCTCTCGGTCTAGAGTTTAAGGCTGTAGGATCTGAAGGTTACGTATGGAGGTATGATCTGAGGGCTCTAGGGTTAAGTGTTTTAAGCTTCATAGCTAAAGGTTGCTGGTCAGGAGGTTAAAAGCTGTAGGATCTGGAGGTTAGGTATTGAGGTATGATCTCGGAGCTCTAGGATTAAAAGCTATAGGCTTCATAGCTAAAAGTTTGCCAGCTAGAGATATCTTCTTTACTGTTAGAGGTATATTTGCAATGGTCTAGGCGTACAGTTTTCTTACATTTTTTCATGCAGATTGATGTCTTCGTACTCTTGTGTCTTTTTCAAGCTTTTACCCCCTATGCATCGTCTTGTAATAAGTCGTTACGCTAAACCAATGTTCTAATGCTATTTCCATGCTTTTTCAGATGTTATGAGGTTTATGCGCGTTTCAGGGATATTTTAGACCAAGTTACGTTACTCAATTCATTTTATAACTAATTAAGAAGTTTTTCAAGGATATTTCAGATTACGAGATAGTAGTTACTTTTTAAATTTACCTATTTTAACATTAACTAAAGTGTGTTCAGTTAGCTTATGTGGTGAGGTAGACGTCCCTCGTCTTTTTTCTCTGGACTTGGGACCAGCGTCAGAATTTGTTTTCTGAACGGTAGACTTAACGCCCTCCTCTGCTCTTATTATTCAGCTGTTTTCATGCTTAGATATTTTAATGCTACGTTCTAGTGTTTATTTCTCGGAATGAAAATTGTTTTTTTTTCTGCTCTAGGGTTCCTTCTTTCATTCGCCGTTCAAAATATGACAATGTCCATGGGCATATGTGGATACTCCATCATCTGCAATTACTCTCTTGTCATCATGTGGAGATAGGGATATTTTGTTCACTTCCACTGACGCAACATTATGTTGATGGGACATAATTAGGTTCATTGGCGTTCTTATGATTTCTCTGCTTTTAAGACAGTCCACATAGCTCTCAAAGGTGATGTACTGTTTAATGGCACTATGTTTTATGCCTTTTATCTTCTTGATTATGCCTCCATCGATGTCGAGTGCATACATCTTCGGTCTCAGTCCAACAAAACGACGAATGATTTTTCCATTGGCTTCATCTTTAAATTTTCCCAACACTTTCTTGTTTTTTGTAGAATGACATATGTGCTCGCTAGGATAATCAGCAGTATCCAGATGTTCCAGAAAACGTAACTTATCCTGGTATATGTCTCCGGTAGTCACACGATGGATGAAAGAGTCAGTATCCATGTACATGAGCTTCAGATTTTCAAGCCCGTAATACGGCATTAGCACATCATAATGATACCAATACATCAAGGTCTTCGAGATATCCAGCACACACATCCCAATGTATATAGGCTTGTTGAAGACTATCTCCCGTGACGCCATGTGTATTGCAGCCAGATTGGGTCCATATATAGTTCTATCAATAAATGTAGGCTTAGCAACCAGTTTTTCCAATGTCTTCCAATCGGTGACAAGTCGTATATTCAGTCGGTTTCTGATGTTTTCCATAGTTTTACCAAACATGGCATTGTTAAAAAGTTTGTAAAGATCCTTCTCGAAATCATTTCTCGATCCTTGTCGTAGCCGGTTATTGAATTCCACATAAGGCTTTAACCAACATGACTGTTGAAATTGTAGCACCCGATGGATTTTAGTCAGTTGTAACCCATGACTAAGGGCCTGCTTCAAGGTCATGTAATGCACCACATACCTAGTTCGTGATCCAAGGTGAGGAATTAGTTTCCTTGTAGAAGAACCCGGGGGCTTGATACACTCAGGTAGGAACGGTAAATCATTGTGTAGGTCATGGAGTTCTGTAGGATATTGAAGGTCCACTTCTAAGATGTATCCGAGAGGGTCATCTTCTCGTAGTATATCTAGGTTGATATCTTCAGGAGAAACCCACTTAAAACCCCCGTAAGCAAGGGGTTTCTGCATCGCCCACGCGTACTGGTTATTTGAATCCTCGTACGTAATATATTGAGAGGGTTTACTTGAGTCATACTCCTTCATGTAGTGATTGTTCGCTTCTGCATACCGATGAGAAACTTGGCATAATCCTCCTCTTATACCTGCTTCAACCATGAGTAGCTGGTCATAATCCTGTAGTAATTCCAGTTCAATTCGTGTGTACAACAGCATTGCATCCCACGTAAGTCCGGGTGATGTATAATAATGTGCGGGATCAACTTTATGGGTTTTCAGGGTCTGCTCTCTGAATGTTTCAAACACATCTGCTAGTAGAAGGACATCCGAAGTTAAGTAGAGGTCACTGTACTCGCCTAGTGTTCTGATGTTGAAGTGACTCCATACGGTTTTTGCATGCTGATACTCTGCATCACTAATTTCTTCTCTGTTTAACTTACTGTAGAATGCTTCTCTCGGAGGAAGTTCTGTCTCACTCAAAACATCCCATGATGTAACGTAATCATAGGGAAACACACCTTTACGCATCATCAAATCGATCTTCTCTGCTCCAAAGTACTTCTGAGTTTCAGGATATGATGTTAGATTTTTTGCTAGTTTATCCAAGCTGGTACTAAGGAAGCGATAGGTATCCACAAAACGAAGTTTAATGTCACCAACATACTTGGAAAATGATATATAACTTTCCTCAGAGCTAGGAATAACTTCTACTCTATCGCTAGTACAGCCTAACTCCTTAACAATGAAATGGGAGTCATATCCACTCAGGTTATGTATGAAGACAGGAATATAATTAGGCGTTTTACAGGTTAGATTACACTGATTATGTAGACTTCCTCGATATTCACCACTTATATGATCATGATCTCGTACTTTCCAGTTATCGTCGGTAAATTCTTTACCACATAAGTAGCATTCTGTAGAAGATTCGAATGATTTTTGTTGCTTATCTGTCAGAGTTAATGGAGCACCAGTTTTGTATACAGCATTAATTTTCTTTGCGAGAGAACTTACATACTCCATAAACTTCGGTGCAGCGTCACAACCTCGATATACATAGGGTTTAGTAGGAAGACCAGTCTGTAAACCTTCAATTGTAGCTGAGGATTTGACATAAACACAGAAACTCATAGGAATATGCTTCTGATATGGAACTGTATAAGACGTTTCGGGATTAGAAGAACACCCGTGGTAAGGGGTAAGAATGCTTTCAAAGTCAGCGTATATGACATAAGGTAATTTCAACATCCTTTCATGATTCTTGAATCTAACAATAGATTTCTCCTTAGTTGGCATAACAATCTTAGCAACTCCGTGTTGGCTACATATTTTTCTATGCTCATTTAACCTCTCAACTCCTCCATTTCGATACTCAAAGTGCGTAAAACAGCGTTTGCAGATACAGAGTTTTCCCTCACATTTGGTTTTTTGTTGATGAATAAGTCTCTCGAAATTCTTTATATAAACGTAATGATGACGTCCAGCTGAATTGCTTAACAGAAGCAGGTCGCGATGCTCAGTCAGTTCTTCATTGACAACTTTCATAGGAAACACTTGATTTTTCTCATCCAGCCCGAAAACATTTATAGAGATGTTATTTTTTCGTTCAAATTTCGGGATATCAGTCAGGCTCGTAGGAAACGAGAGGCAGGAAAAGTCATATCTCTCTTGAAGATCCTTATACTTGCTAACACGTTGAGGATCCTTGTGAATGAACTTGGCGAGAACAGCATACATAAAACACTTTTCATCTTCATAATTCTGTGGATTTATGCAGGCTCCTTTAGCTCCAATAGAGGTCGGTAGAGGGATGTAACTGGTTCCCCTCAGTCCATTATTCTTGTTGATTCTAACACGCACACCATCAACAGCTAATAAAGCCCAACTGCTTCCTTTAAGTTGACTTTCCTCCATTTCAGTACAAAGTTTCTTGAATTTACTTTCCAATATGGCGTCCAAGTCACTTTCTAAAAATATTGCTTGATTTGGCGTTTTAAAGGCTTTATCAGTAGTGTCACCAACGGCATTCACAAACCGACATTCAGCCATGAGGTTAATTTTCACACTTTTATGCATCCTCAGTTGCTTCTGAACGGCTTGAATTATCCGCTGTTTTGATTCCTGGAGATATGTATTCAGGTCTTGGCATGTAGAGCACTGGATGAAATATGATTTCAGTCGATCCTGGAAAGCTGTTTCATATTCTACGACATCGTCTTCATCAGGAACCATTAACAGCAATTTATGTTTGGTAGGCTCGATCTTGAGTTTCTTAGCAGTAGTTATTCTCTCGCATCGTTCTTGGTGAGTATCTCTGCGATTCTCAGTATCATAAACGTTACCACAATGTTTACATTCGTAAAACCGGCCACATACCAGCTCATGTCTCTTTTTATTGTAGCTTTTCAGGAAACTCTTTGCACATATGCTACACCTATTTTCAGGTATAGTGTCTAACAGAGCTTCCATCGCTATAGTTTTTTGTTGTGTGCAGGCTAATTCTCGGGAATATGCTGCCAAGTAAGTGTCATGATACACTTCTCACTTCTCTTCTTCACCATGATAAGTTATCAGCGCTACTGATGATGAATTTCACTGTAGAAGCTGATCCGCTATGCTATAAACACACTAGCGTAATTACAATCTAAGATCGATAAAGCTCTCTTTATACACTTAGCACAGACCTAATAGAAAACTTCATCATCCCCTTCACCAACGGGATTCGAAGGTGGCACTCCTATCGGAGAAAACCTAAAGGAAAACTTCATCACACCACCACCACCACCACCACCACCACCACCACCACCACCACCACCACCACCACCACCTTTGTAGTTCGAAGGTGGCGCTCCTATCGGAGAAAACCTAAAAGAAAACTATTATCTTGCTACCACAGGGGTTCGAAGATGCTTCTACTATTGGAGAAAACCTAAAAGAAAACTCTATTAATTTCCCAGTTTTCGATTATTCTTTAACTACTTTACAATTCACATGAGAGAAAAAATTAGACAAATTAAAATTGAAAAAGGAAATAAATAGCTAGATTTGAAGATAAAATTTAGACAATTCAAACGAGTATAAACACGACTAAGCTCCGCCTTTTAGTTTTAAAGTTACATTAGGAGCTCCCATTGCCACCCGTAGACACCTCTCCGTCATCTTCAACCACGTGTTCTTGATTCTTTTCACACATATCTTAACATAACAGTTCTATTTTTCTCAAGTTCATCTATTACACCGTTTAACTGATCCACGGGGCACCCTTAGAATCCTTCACTTCATCCTCAAACACACCTTCTTGAACCCTTTTGATATATTTTAACCTATTTATGTTTGTTGCTACGGGCATCCGTTCTCTTTTCTTAAGTTAAATTATTACGGCCATCTTGTTATGTTTGAGTCTCATGCTTATATATTAAACTTTGTGATTAAGTATTTTGATTTGAAAGTCTATGTAAATCGGTTAAGGTAAACATCTCTTCTCAACATGAGACAAGTCATGATGTATGATCTTATGGGGTGAGCTTGTGAACACGCCTAAGCATTTATATTCAAAGGTATTTAAATTATCCCACCGAGATTTGAACCTAGATCCTAAGGCGTAAATTACCATTTCAACAACAATTCACACCTAAAGTATATATGTATACGCTATTTCATTGCGCTAACGTTATTAGTTCAAGAGTTATTTAAGATTCAAGTTATTGCGACAGTAGCGGTTATCGAACCACGGGTCTGTAGGATACGGAATCATAAATCATTCACAGCATATGTTGAATGAAAAAAACCTGCGCTTTCCCCTGCTGTTCTATGTGCAATAGATCAGAAATAGAACACAATTACATAATTCAATGGACGATGGGAACTGAACCAGGGACCCTTGAGCTACACGTTGTCAGCATATGATTAACTATGAGAAGCATAACCATATAAAGGTTATTTCACTTCTCTAGACCCAGCGGTTACAGAGATATTTAAATTAAACGATTCAGGACTCGAACTAAGGACTACAGGTATACAGTATATACCCTGCGGACCTAGCTAACCATATGTAAGTAATAAAGTTTATCCGAACTCTCTATCATAATTAGTTTCGGAGTTATTCCAATATAAGCAGTACTCTTCTGCACGAGATTCGATTAGGGGACCATTGATAAAACTACCAGTCAGACAGTCAGTAAGGGCACGGACACCCCTGCGCGGTAGAAAGGTACCATGCATCGTCTTTCCACCCCTGGTCGGCATCCCATTAGTTTGAGAACCCTCTTTATTTATCACATGTTTTCATAGTTTTCTTTTAGGTTTTCTCCGATAGGAGCGCCACCTTCGAACTACAAAGGTGGTGGTGGTGGTGGTGGTGGTGGTGGTGGTGGTGGTGGTGGTGGTGGTGGTGGTGGTGGTGGTGGTGGTGGTGGTGGTGGTGGTGGTGTGATGAAGTTTTCCTTTAGGTTTTCTCCGATAGGAGTGCCACCTTCGAATCCCGTTGGTGAAGGGGATGATGAAGTTTTCTATTAGGTCTGTGCTAAGTGTATAAAGAGAGCTTTATCGATCTTAGATTGTAATTACGCTAGTGTGTTTATAGCATAGCGGATCAGCTTCTACAGTGAAATTCATCATCAGTAGCGCTGATAACTTATCATGGTGAAGAAGAGAAGTGAGAAGTGTATCATGACACTTACTTGGCAGCATATTCCCGAGAATTAGCCTGCACACAACAAAAAACTATAGCGATGGAAGCTCTGTTAGACACTATACCTGAAAATAGGTGTAGCATATGTGCAAAGAGTTTCCTGAAAAGCTACAATAAAAAGAGACATGAGCTGGTATGTGGCCGGTTTTACGAATGTAAACATTGTGGTAACGTTTATGATACTGAGAATCGCAGAGATACTCACCAAGAACGATGCGAGAGAATAACTACTGCTAAGAAACTCAAGATCGAGCCTACCAAACATAAATTGCTGTTAATGGTTCCTGATGAAGACGATGTCGTAGAATATGAAACAGCTTTCCAGGATCGACTGAAATCATATTTCATCCAGTGCTCTACATGCCAAGACCTGAATACATATCTCCAGGAATCAAAACAGCGGATAATTCAAGCCGTTCAGAAGCAACTGAGGATGCATAAAAGTGTGAAAATTAACCTCATGGCTGAATGTCGGTTTGTGAATGCCGTTGGTGACACTACTGATAAAGCCTTTAAAACGCCAAATCAAGCAATATTTTTAGAAAGTGACTTGGACGCCATATTGGAAAGTAAATTCAAGAAACTTTGTACTGAAATGGAGGAAAGTCAACTTAAAGGAAGCAGTTGGGCTTTATTAGCTGTTGATGGTGTGCGTGTTAGAATCAACAAGAATAATGGACTGAGGGGAACCAGTTACATCCCTCTACCGACCTCTATTGGAGCTAAAGGAGCCTGCATAAATCCACAGAATTATGAAGATGAAAAGTGTTTTATGTATGCTGTTCTCGCCAAGTTCATTCACAAGGATCCTCAACGTGTTAGCAAGTATAAGGATCTTCAAGAGAGATATGACTTTTCCTGCCTCTCGTTTCCTACGAGCCTGACTGATATCCCGAAATTTGAACGAAAAAATAACATCTCTATAAATGTTTTCGGGCTGGATGAGAAAAATCAAGTGTTTCCTATGAAAGTTGTCAATGAAGAACTGACTGAGCATCGCGACCTGCTTCTGTTAAGCAATTCAGCTGGACGTCATCATTACGTTTATATAAAGAATTTCGAGAGACTTATTCATCAACAAAAAACCAAATGTGAGGGAAAACTCTGTATCTGCAAACGCTGTTTTACGCACTTTGAGTATCGAAATGGAGGAGTTGAGAGGTTAAATGAGCATAGAAAAATATGTAGCCAACACGGAGTTGCTAAGATTGTTATGCCAACTAAGGAGAAATCTATTGTTAGATTCAAGAATCATGAAAGGATGTTGAAATTACCTTATGTCATATACGCTGACTTTGAAAGCATTCTTACCCCTTACCACGGGTGTTCTTCTAATCCCGAAACGTCTTATACAGTTCCATATCAGAAGCATATTCCTATGAGTTTCTGTGTTTATGTCAAATCCTCAGCTACAATTGAAGGTTTACAGACTGGTCTTCCTACTAAACCCTATGTATATCGAGGTTGTGACGCTGCACCGAAGTTTATGGAGTATGTAAGTTCTCTCGCAAAGAAAATTAATGCTGTATACAAAACTGGTGCTCCATTAACTCTGACAGATAAGCAACAAAAATCATTCGAATCTTCTACAGAATGCTACTTATGTGGTAAAGAATTTACCGACGATAACTGGAAAGTACGAGATCATGATCATATAAGTGGTGAATATCGAGGAAGTCTACATAATCAGTGTAATCTAACCTGTAAAACGCCTAATTATATTCCTGTCTTCATACATAACCTGAGTGGATATGACTCCCATTTCATTGTTAAGGAGTTAGGCTGTACTAGCGATAGAGTAGAAGTTATTCCTAGCTCTGAGGAAAGTTATATATCATTTTCCAAGTATGTTGGTGACATTAAACTTCGTTTTGTGGATACCTATCGCTTCCTTAGTACCAGCTTGGATAAACTAGCAAAAAATCTAACATCATATCCTGAAACTCAGAAGTACTTTGGAGCAGAGAAGATCGATTTGATGATGCGTAAAGGTGTGTTTCCCTATGATTACGTTACATCATGGGATGTTTTGAGTGAGACAGAACTTCCTCCGAGAGAAGCATTCTACAGTAAGTTAAACAGAGAAGAAATTAGTGATGCAGAGTATCAGCATGCAAAAACCGTATGGAGTCACTTCAACATCAGAACACTAGGCGAGTACAGTGACCTCTACTTAACTTCGGATGTCCTTCTACTAGCAGATGTGTTTGAAACATTCAGAGAGCAGACCCTGAAAACCCATAAAGTTGATCCCGCACATTATTATACATCACCCGGACTTACGTGGGATGCAATGCTGTTGTACACACGAATTGAACTGGAATTACTACAGGATTATGACCAGCTACTCATGGTTGAAGCAGGTATAAGAGGAGGATTATGCCAAGTTTCTCATCGGTATGCAGAAGCGAACAATCACTACATGAAGGAGTATGACTCAAGTAAACCCTCTCAATATATTACGTACGAGGATTCAAATAACCAGTACGCGTGGGCGATGCAGAAACCCCTTGCTTACGGGGGTTTTAAGTGGGTTTCTCCTGAAGATATCAACCTAGATATACTACGAGAAGATGACCCTCTCGGATACATCTTAGAAGTGGACCTTCAATATCCTACAGAACTCCATGACCTACACAATGATTTACCGTTCCTACCTGAGTGTATCAAGCCCCCGGGTTCTTCTACAAGGAAACTAATTCCTCACCTTGGATCACGAACTAGGTATGTGGTGCATTACATGACCTTGAAGCAGGCCCTTAGTCATGGGTTACAACTGACTAAAATCCATCGGGTGCTACAATTTCAACAGTCATGTTGGTTAAAGCCTTATGTGGAATTCAATAACCGGCTACGACAAGGATCGAGAAATGATTTCGAGAAGGATCTTTACAAACTTTTTAACAATGCCATGTTTGGTAAAACTATGGAAAACATCAGAAACCGACTGAATATACGACTTGTCACCGATTGGAAGACATTGGAAAAACTGGTTGCTAAGCCTACATTTATTGATAGAACTATATATGGACCCAATCTGGCTGCAATACACATGGCGTCACGGGAGATAGTCTTCAACAAGCCTATATACATTGGGATGTGTGTGCTGGATATCTCGAAGACCTTGATGTATTGGTATCATTATGATGTGCTAATGCCGTATTACGGGCTTGAAAATCTGAAGCTCATGTACATGGATACTGACTCTTTCATCCATCGTGTGACTACCGGAGACATATACCAGGATAAGTTACGTTTTCTGGAACATCTGGATACTGCTGATTATCCTAGCGAGCACATATGTCATTCTACAAAAAACAAGAAAGTGTTGGGAAAATTTAAAGATGAAGCCAATGGAAAAATCATTCGTCGTTTTGTTGGACTGAGACCGAAGATGTATGCACTCGACATCGATGGAGGCATAATCAAGAAGATAAAAGGCATAAAACATAGTGCCATTAAACAGTACATCACCTTTGAGAGCTATGTGGACTGTCTTAAAAGCAGAGAAATCATAAGAACGCCAATGAACCTAATTATGTCCCATCAACATAATGTTGCGTCAGTGGAAGTGAACAAAATATCCCTATCTCCACATGATGACAAGAGAGTAATTGCAGATGATGGAGTATCCACATATGCCCATGGACATTGTCATATTTTGAACGGCGAATGAAAGAAGGAACCCTAGAGCAGAAAAAAAACAATTTTCATTCCGAGAAATAAACACTAGAACGTAGCATTAAAATATCTAAGCATGAAAACAGCTGAATAATAAGAGCAGAGGAGGGCGTTAAGTCTACCGTTCAGAAAACAAATTCTGACGCTGGTCCCAAGTCCAGAGAAAAAAGACGAGGGACGTCTACCTCACCACATAAGCTAACTGAACACACTTTAGTTAATGTTAAAATAGGTAAATTTAAAAAGTAACTACTATCTCGTAATCTGAAATATCCTTGAAAAACTTCTTAATTAGTTATAAAATGAATTGAGTAACGTAACTTGGTCTAAAATATCCCTGAAACGCGCATAAACCTCATAACATCTGAAAAAGCATGGAAATAGCATTAGAACATTGGTTTAGCGTAACGACTTATTACAAGACGATGCATAGGGGGTAAAAGCTTGAAAAAGACACAAGAGTACGAAGACATCAATCTGCATGAAAAAATGTAAGAAAACTGTACGCCTAGACCATTGCAAATATACCTCTAACAGTAAAGAAGATATCTCTAGCTGGCAAACTTTTAGCTATGAAGCCTATAGCTTTTAATCCTAGAGCTCCGAGATCATACCTCAATACCTAACCTCCAGATCCTACAGCTTTTAACCTCCTGACCAGCAACCTTTAGCTATGAAGCTTAAAACACTTAACCCTAGAGCCCTCAGATCATACCTCCATACGTAACCTTCAGATCCTACAGCCTTAAACTCTAGACCGAGAGATCTAACCTTGAATCCATACGACCTAACCACTAAACCTACAGTCTTTAACCTTTAGACCTACGAGCTTAAGCTATGAGACTTATATCCTTTAAACCCCAGGCCCTAAGATCATGCCTCAAGACCTAGCCATGTGACCATAAGAGATGAGGAACATAGCCAAAATACATAGTCTTTCAGATCAAAAGGCTTAATCAAAAAGCCTAAGATATAAGCATAAGACCTCATAACATAACAAGGTAGAATAGAGTTCCTGAAAGCATAGAGAAGGTACGAAAAACAAGAAACCCTAGCAACAAAAGAACCTCAATTTTTAGGAAAAGAGAAGCAGATACACAAAGGGTTAAATTTACTGTATAAAGATCTGTAATCAGCATATATACCTCTTGCAGTGACAAAGATAGCTATAATATCGATATGCCTAAAAACTTTGCATCATACATACAAGTAGTTAGCATGAGAAAAGAAACATGCTTAGGATAGGTTAAGGAGGTAAAAACGGGGCAGCTTAAGAAAAGAGAACGAATGTTAATACCAGAATCAACTAGGTTCAACAATGATCAAGAAGCTAAAACCATGGGATATATTAGGTTAGGTTAAAGTGGTAGAATAGAGGAACTTAAGGAAAGAGAACAAATAGGTTAACAGGTGCAACAAAGGAAGCCACTAGCCAAACACAGCTAGGTTATAATAAGAATGATGAAAGAAGGTAGAAATGAAAGAGTATATTAGGTTAGGTTAGTTTATAATAGGATGACATAGTAAAGCATAAATGTAGTACTTGCCCCAAGATTAACCGCCTTTAATCGCTGGGCTAGCAAACTTAACTTCAAAATTATAAGACCATACCTCAGCCTATAAAACATAGATAAAAGACCCTACGGTCTTTATCCTCTAGACCAACAACATTTAGCTATGAACCCTACAACCCTTAACCCTAGAGCTCATGCCACATTAAATCCTATAGGTATTAACCTCCCATACCAGCAACCCTACCTGTTAAAACCTGCAACCCTTAACCCTAGAGCCCCAGATCATACCTCAAGACCTAACCTCTAAATCCCACAGCTATTAACCTCCCTGACCAACAGTCTTTACCTAAGAAACCCTGCAACTCTTAACCATAGAGTCCCAGATCATACCTCGAGACCTAACCTCTAAGTCCTATAGCTATTAACCTCCCAGACCAACAGTCTTTACCTAAGAAACCCTGCAACTCTTAACCCTAGAGCCCCAGATCATACCTCAAGACCTGACCTCTAAATCCCACAGCTTTCAAGCTCCAGACCAACAGACTTTACCTAAGAAACCCTGCAACTCTTAACCATAGAGTCCCAGATCATACCTCAGGACCTAACCATTAAATCCTTCAGATATTAACATCCCATACCAACAGTCTTTACCTAAGAAACCCTGCAACTCTTAACCATAGAGTCCCAGATCATACCTCGAGACCTAACCTCTAAGTCCTATAGCTATTAACCTCCCAGACCAACAGTCTTTACCTAAGAAACCCTGCAACTCTTAACCATAGAGTCCCAGATCATACCTCGAGACCTAACCTCTAAGTCCTATAGCTATTAACCTCCCAGACCAACAGTCTTTACCTAAGAAACCCTGCAACTCTTAACCATAGAGTCCCAGATCATACCTCAGGACCTAACCATTAAATCCTTCAGATATTAACATCCCATACCAACAGACTTTACCTAAGAAACCCTGCAGCCCTTAACCCTAGAGCCTCAGATCATAGCTCAAGACAAACTCTGATCATACCTCAGGACACAGCATTATAAGGTACAGCAAAATAAGAGGATTGACTGCCTACCTAAACACTGTCTAAATCCACTAAACATACCGATTGCGCATGGCCGCCATCTTGCTCATTTGGGTCTGCGCTGGAACCGCTATTTTTAACCTACTGCCATGCACACCTGTATGATCGTGTTTAAAGCTTGCTGTAGCTCTTTTAGGTATGTAGCCACTGATTTATAATAACGGGGCCATGGTCAGAAGGCCTTGTTGCGCTGGAACCGCTATTTTTAACCTACTGCCATGCACACCTGTATGATCGTGTTTAAAGCTTGCTGTAGCTCTTTTAGGTATGTAGCCACTGATTTATAATAACGGGGCCATGGTCAGAAGGCCTTGTTTTCACTTTGTTAGTAACACGGAAAGTGTGCTTCTGCTGTAACTTCTGAGGCTCAGTCTGGAGCTCCCGCAATCGATCCCCGTCGTGACACCTGCTCTGGCCATGATATTTTCGTGTTTTGTTTTCTTTCAAGTTGAGAGGCGAATTCTAACACGTATTTCCCGTAACCACAATTCACTTTCATCTGATTCATTTTTATATAGTTCAGAGGTATAGGACCAGGTGACGATGATTGGTGCATTGCGGTAGGACGGTGGGATTTGTGCTGTATAAAGATTTTTTATCTTGTGCCGTATAGAACGAGTGCCCAATCAGCATCGTGAGAAAATTGAAGGGTTACGATAGGTAGCGAACCCTGGTCTAGAAAGCCAGCATTTCCGGCTAGGGGTGCGTGATGCTGATCACTCAGTATTGGTTGGATGCTATGGTTGGATGATCGCCCACCTCTACCTTGCGTATGAGGAACTGAGATCAGCAGTGGGGTTGGCCCACACTGGCCCGAGTCAACGGCTGTTACACCATAGGTTACTTTACTTTAAAGATTCCTTGCTGTCTTTTGGCTGATCAGCTGGGACCCCTTCCTGGGACCGCCTAATTTCACTCCGGGACCTCCACATTGAAAACGGCCAAGGTGTGATATTATCGGCATTAACATGGGTGTAATTCTGCAATCGTTAAAGACCCCGACTTTGCTAGTTTGTGTCGTCTTTCAGGTTTACCCTTCATCACTGCCTCCCGAGATCTCATTGGAAGCAGGAAGAGTCTATGTGGGATGCTGTGCCACAGCGACTATTCCTAATTCTAACAGAAAAACAGCATTTGTAGTAATGGACTAAAGGTTCAATGTTCCGTGAGTGCGTTTCACCACTGCATACAACAGTAAATATTGAAACATTGCGGGAGAAGATTACTTCGGTGATCAGGGAGCTTTCGCTGTGAACTTTTGTGTGATGTCCAGATGACCTTTCTCTGAAACCTATAGGTAAACATTAGGTGTATGTATTGTGGTGTGTGTGTGTGTGTGTGTGTGTGTGTGTGTGTGTGCGCGCGCGCGTGTGTTTGTTTGTGTGTACTAAGGATGCTCAGTGAATCAAAAAGTATATTGCTAAGGGGAGTTTATGTTATGATTATGTACTGTCTTTTGTTACATGCTGTGAAAACAAATTTGGTACAGATTCAGAGACCAGTTTGGATTTTACAGACATTTCGATAAGTTGTTTAATTTTTTTTTTTTTTTTTCTGCTAAAACGGAAAAACTGCAGCGTCATTCCGCAATTCGCTTTTTTACTTTTAGATGTAAAAACTTGTAAGAAGATAAAAGAGAAATTGAATGCTGTTTATGGAGACCTTTTGCCTTTTGTGACAGCAGTTGAATATTCAATTTAAACGTGGTCAAACATCCGTTTTTGACAAAGAACATCCAGAACGCCTTGCAGATGTCGTTACTGAGGAAGTCATTGAAAAAGTCCACGATATTATCCTCGCTGACCGTCGAAGGAAAGTTCGCGAAGTGGCAGAGGCTATGGGTGTATCGACGGGAACGGCAATTCATATTGTGCACGATAAGTTGGAGATGAGAAAGTTGTCGGCGCGATGGTTGCCGCGTTTGCTCACAGTAGACAAGAAGCTTTCAACTTCGAAGCTCTGTTTGGAGCCGTCTAAGCAAAATCCGAAGGACTTTTTGCGACGAGTTGACACTGTCAATGAGACCTGGATTCATCATTATACTCTGGACACCAAGCAACAATCAAAACAGTGAGTTGCCTCCGCTGAATCTGCTCCAAAGAAGGCAAAGACGGTTCCATCAGCCACAAAAGAGATGGTGATAATTTTTTAGGATGCGAAGGGTGTCATACCTACTCACTGACTTCTTGGAAAAAGGAAAAACTATTACTGGAGTATATTACAGTAAGTTTCTGGCCCAATTCGACAAGAAATTGAAGGAGACAGCGTCTCATATGGCGAAGAATAAAGTTCTATTTCACCACGATAATGCCCCAGCTCATTCGTCCGGAATTGCTGCTACCAAACTGCATGAATTGCTTTATGAATTGCTGCCACCTCCTCCATATTCTCCTGTTCCCAAACTAAAGAAATGACTCGCAGGAACAAAATTTAGATCAAATGAAGAGATCATCATGTAGACGGAGGCGTATTTTGCATAACTTTATTATTATTATTATTATTATTATTATTATTATTATTATTATTATTATTATTATTATTATTATTATTATTATTATTATTATTATTATTATTATTATTATTATTATTATTATTATTATTATTATTATTATTATTATTATTATTATTATTATTATTATTATTATTATTATTATTATTATTATTATTATTATTATTATTATTATTATTATTATTATTATTATTATTATTATTATTATTATTATTATTATTATTATTATTATTATTATTATTATTATTATTATTATTATTATTATTATTATTATTATTATTATTATTATTATTATTATTATTATTATTATTATTATTATTATTATTATTATTATTATTATTATTATTATTATTATTATTATTATTATTATTATTATTATTATTATTATTATTATTATTATTATTATTATTATTATTATTATTATTATTATTATTATTATTATTATTATTATTATTATTATTATTATTATTATTATTATTATTATTATTATTATTATTATTATTATTATTATTATTATTATTATTATTATTATTATTATTATTATTATTATTATTATTATTATTATTATTATTATTATTATTATTATTATTATTATTATTATTATTATTATTATTATTATTATTATTATTATTATTATTATTATTATTATTATTATTATTATTATTATTATTATTATTATTATTATTATTATTATTATTATTATTATTATTATTATTATTATTATTATTATTATTATTATTATTATTATTATTATTATTATTATTATTATTATTATTATTATTATTATTATTATTATTATTATTATTATTATTATTATTATTATTATTATTATTATTATTATTATTATTATTATTATTATTAATTATTATTATTATTATTATTATTATTATTATTATTATTATTATTATTATTATTATTATTATTATTATTATTATTATTATTATTATTATTATTATTATTATTATTATTATTATTATTATTATTATTATTATTATTATTATTATTATTATTATTATTATTATTATTATTATTATTATTATTATTATTATTATTATTATTATTATTATTATTATTATTATTATTATTATTATTATTATTATTATTATTATTATTATTATTATTATTATTATTATTATTATTATTATTATTATTATTATTATTATTATTATTATTATTATTATTATTATTATTATTATTATTATTATTATTATTATTATTATTATTATTATTATTATTATTATTATTATTATTATTATTATTATTATTATTATTATTATTATTATTATTATTATTATTATTATTATTATTATTATTATTATTATTATTGTTGTTATTATTATTATTATTATTATTATTATTATTGTTATCATTATCGTTATCATTATCATTATCATTATTATTATTATTATTATTATTATTATTATTATTATTATTATTATTATTATTATTATTGCTCACCAGGCATTGTTTTATGGCGGCCCGCGCGTATGTGAACGCCGAGAGAGAGAGAGAAGCGGGGAGTGAAAGAGACAGATAGCTTCCAAGCCACGCCCACGGAGCGTATGAGCGCTTGTTACTTGCCGAGAGAGAAAGAGCCAGAGAGATGTCTGGACAGTTCCCTCTCCTTTGCCTGCCGTCCTGAAAGGCCGTGAAGCTTCAACATCTTTCGAGAAACGATGGTTTGGTTATAAATAAGCGGCGCGGCTGTCAGTCAGTCGTCAATGGACAGTTCTAGTGTGCAGCTGTGTGGACGTGTGGCAGACGACCTTGAAGTCTGCGTTTGTGTTGCCGAGCCCCTCCCGTCGGGGAGTTGTTTGGATTGGGTTGGACTCGAGGGGGCAGTGTGTTGCCGACACCCACGGGGAATTGGGTAACTCCGGCCAGACTACGGCCACCCGGAGGGGGCAGAGGGTTGCCTAAAAAGTCCCGGGTACTAGCCTGCAAAGCTAGTAGAAGGTGTGCTAGATCACCAGGCGGCCCCACCGAGGTTTTCGGTAGTCTTCCCTGCGGGGTTGACGCGCGTAAGTGGCGTATCCACTTCCATCCCGTCTTGACGTTGTGCTCAACCGGGGGGGGGGGGGCTTTTAAAGATATCAGGTACTGCCCTATAGAAAGAACCGCGGAGTATCCATCGCTCCCGGATAGAAGGAGGTCCGGGTCCTTGGTACTACGGGTTCAGGACTAATGGGAGTAGAACCTCTACACATAACTAACTATATGTTACGTAATTCTGCTGCAAAGGGTTGTACAAAGCGTCTTGCTACGGAAATAAAGAACATTTTGAATTTCTGCAAACTAGACTTTTAATTCTATGAATCCATAGTCACATTATTATTATTATTATTATTATTATTATTATTATTATTATTATTATTATTATTATTATTATTATTATTATTATTATTATTATTATTATTATTATTATTATTATTATTATTATTATTATTATTATTATTATTATTATTATTATTATTATTATTATTATTATTATTATTATTATTATTATTATTATTATTATTATTATTATTATTATTATTATTATTATTATTATTATTATTATTATTATTATTATTATTATTATTATTATTATTATTATTATTATTATTATTATTATTATTATTATTATTATTATTATTATTATTATTATTATTATTATTATTATTATTATTATTGTTATTATTATTATTATTGTTATTGTTATTGTTATTGTTATTGTTATTGTTATTGTTATTGTTATTGTTATTGTTATTGTTATTGTTATTGTTATTGTTATTGTTATTGTTATTGTTATTGTTATTGTTATTGTTATTGTTATTGTTATTGTTATTGTTATTGTTATTGTTATTGTTATTGTTATTATTATTATTATTATTATTATTATTATTATTATTATTATTATTATTATTATTATTATTATTATTATTATTATTATTATTATTATTATTATTATTATTATTATTATTATTATTATTATTATTATTATTATTATTATTATTATTATTATTATTATTATTATTATTATTATTATTATTATTATTATTATTATTATTATTATTATTATTATTATTATTATTATTATTATTATTATTATTATTATTAATTTTTAGGAGTTAAAGCTGACAGGAGCGCTGCGAGAAGGGGACTACGAGTAATTGTTCTTTAAGGACTAGACTAGCCCTTTAAGGACTACATAGACTTTGACATAATCCTTAATGGGGACTATGTTGCCAAATAAATAATTTGTTTTGAAAGCTGGCTTCTTCATTCCTACGATATCTAAAATTTTTGTGTAGTAAGATGTCTCTTAAAGTGTCCCAGTTATTCAAAAATCAGTCAAAAGGACTTCTGAAGAAATTCCCAGAAAATTCAGAAAATACTAATAAAATTAAATAGGTTCACGTATTTAATGAAAGAAAACTTATAACCTTCAGCGTTTTTCTTTTTAAACTCTACGTTAAACATTTAAAAACAGAACAGTCCACTTTTATAAGTTTTTGTTCAAAGATATTAGCATTATCACACTTTCGGGGTCAAGTCTATTTCTTTTCTGTCATATCTGAGTCCTGCTGTGCTAAATAGTCTTTCAGAGATATCTGTTGCAGGTGGACTACACAAATATTTAACGACTTTTATTTTTTAATTTTGGGAATTTTGAAATTGTTTTCCAGTAATCCAGTGCACTAAGAAATAGGAGGTGACAAATCGTCGTTGAGATATGCAGTGATTTCTTTTTGGGAACTGGTAACTGACACATTATTATTTTTTTGCATGTTATGTTTTTGCAATGTTCTACTTTTAGCAATAATATTTTGTGATTCTAAAATAAAATAAAAATTACAGAATCACCAACGAAATATCGAAAAGTCCCAGCAAATTTTAAGTATCGTTTGGGACCCATCCCTATCCAAAACGCTTATCTCGATTAATAATGTTAGAGTACAGAGCATTTTTCAAGTATTTTGTGTGATGAAAATGCAGGGCTTGGTCATCATTGTTGCCAGTGCATAAAGAATTGAGCGAAAGTACTCTGTGATACATTCACCGCATTTGCAGCACTTCTGGCACAGCCGTTATACGTCATTATGCAACAGCTGGAATGTCGTCTGTTGTGAAAGTGGGCACACCGAGCTCTATCAGCTATCAAGGCTAACCAGATCTATCTCCTCCCACTAAGTCGCAGTAACAGAACCTTCAATGTATTCCTTTAGTCGTTTTTGTGATTATTTTAGAAATGGCAAAGGTTTTTAGTATAAGTAATATCTATAACGAAAATAATGTTTTTGAATTACAGAGTAATTAAGCAATAAAGCGAAACCAGCCTCTGTAATGCGATTGACTCCACTTAGGGAAGAAATTCTGCCTCCGATTGGCTAAAGTAAGATATACGTCGATTCCTTCTGGATGGAGGTGGGGTTTCTCAATTTGCTTTGGATTTCATACATTAGATCATACATATATTCATATTTTAATTCAAATTTCCAGATTGTGGAGAGAATCAAAATAATTGTATTCTCTAAACTGTAAAACTTGTTTTATTTTTATTTACGCAAATTTAATAACTTATTTCCCCCCAAAAAATAGCGAATGAAATTCATTTAAATTACAGTCATTACTTTATAAACTTATAGTATATTATGACCTGTTTAAACTATAACGTATACTGTATTAGTTTCCATCTCTAAGTTGTAAAACAAAAATGTCACCGTATGTGAACACACACTCTCCCCCCCCCCTCTCTCTCACCTTTAAATGTATGGTGGTGGACAACACGGCGCTGGGGCGGGTTTTTTCTTCGGGGTCTCCGGTTTCCCCCGCCATCTCATTCCACTGGTGCTCCATCTTCATCTCATGTATCATCAGCCTCGATAGCGTGGTGGTAGCAAGTCTGCCTCACGTTCAAGTGGTCCCGAGCTCGAATCTCGGTCAGGGTGAGTTACCTGGGTAAGGTTTTTCCGGGGTTTTCGCTTATCCTGAAAGACGATGGTCGGGTAACTCTAAGCTCTATGGACCCTGGGCTTATTTGAGCGTCATTTCACCCATTCCATTCATCGTCCGATATGACAACGTTGGAGGACGTAAAATTTCAAAAAAAGTGTCATCGACTGCGGTGCCGTATGTAGTAAAAGCGGGCGTTAAACACTACACACACACACACACACACACACACACTCACACACACACACACACACACACACACACACACACACACACACACACACACACACACACACACACACACACACAGATATACGCATTTAAATATATGGACCGCCTTAAACACTTTGGTCATGTGATTTTTATAACTATTGCATATTGCCTATCATCACAAATTAATTGTTTATATCTGACTTTAATCATTACGTAGGACTGCTAGAATTTTAAATATTTTACGTATTCACGTCCTATATATATTCGTACTGCCACACTCTTGGGAGGATGGGTAATAATTCTAACCAAAGAAATATCTGAAATCTGCACCGTCTGATCTTGGTTGGAGACAGAAGGCTAGCGTATCAATCACCGCACTAAAGTAACAATTGTGAAATTCTTAGAAGTAAAGCTATAGTATTCTCAAACCTTAAAGTAATAACTGTTTTATATGGTAAATTTAAAATAAATATTCGTTTCCTATTTTTTCAATAATTTTTACCACATCTGGGAGAACCTTAATCCTTCCCAGGAGATACATTTTCTTCTTTGAGGCTACATACACTGTTAGAACGAAAAATAATGAATCCTTTTAAATTGGGCACGTCCATATCTTGTCTAGCTCCTCTGCCCACACCTGTGTAATTACTGCAACTCCTCCAAACCTCCAAAGAACTTGCAATAGAGCTTTAATTGTAAACTTCTGAATTCACGCAAGTGGCTTTTAAACATGCATTACGCCAAAGATAAATTTAGGTATATTTATTATTTTCTGCTCGTAACTATACAGCCTCCGAACATAACCGCAAGGTGTTTAGATACGAGACGTAGCACATGAATATCATGCACCACACCCGTGGTATAACGGGCTGGACAAAATGGGACAGGGTGTTCGAGAGTTTAGTGTCCACCTTTACTTAATGCATGATTACATAGGCAACTTCAAGCACATTTTTATACCACAGATCAATATTGCTTGATATCCAGCAGATTTCTAGTTTTAGGAGCCGACCTAGGTCGTCAAGGACATTTACCCATCGGGATGCTGTATTTCTATTAAATTCACACACATTTACTCCATCATACTTCCAGACTCTAAAGAGCAGGGTTAGTAATCCTCAGTAATCCTCGTTAAAGAAAAATTTCCATACTCCAGTCAGGAATCGAACCCAGAATTTCCGTTTAGAGAGGGTCAGTCTCCATAGCGTAGGTGGTAGCGTGTCTGCCTCACATTCAAGGGGCCCCGAGTTCTAATCTCGGTCGGGATGAGTTACTGGATAACGTTTTCCCGAGGTTTTCCCTTATCCTGAAAAATATATGTCTGATAACTCTAAGCTCTATGGATCCTGGGCGCATTTGAGCTTCATTTCACTTGTTTCATTCATCGTCTAGTGTTTTACTATTCTGTTTAAGGGCGTTGTCAATTGTCAGGAGCATGTTAGCGCCGCCATATGCTGGGATTTTATCTCACAGAAGTTCTTTCATATGCTAATAAAATATACTGTCGCTCTTAATTTCACTTAAAAGCCATCGGTCAGAGTCAAGTTTGAACCTCCGACCTTTGGTATCATTAAGGCAGCACCAAACTGAGTCACTCTTGCTGATTGAGTCAGTGAAACGTGTTCAACTTTGGCCGCGGTTAAATTGTAATTGCGGTGTCCCATTGTTAATTTCCCTTTGACGAACCACCATCAGCTGATCGTGCGCTAGGCTCCTGAACGCTCCCACCCATATGAGAATTACTCAAGTGAATGCATCCAACCACATATATAACGAGATTGCAGGCTCCTTGTCTATATCTTTTCATTTTTGTTTAATTTTGAAATGTATAATCGCGCATTCTTTTGGCAATAGAGTGACATTGTGTCAGAAGTGAAAACACATAAATTTTTGGGTATTGTGTTAGATAATCGACTAACTTGGGCTGATCATATTGAAAACATATGCGGAAAACTTAGTAAATCATTATATCTCTTAAGATATTTTAGCAAGTACAACAATACAAATATCCTAAAATTAATATACTCTGGATGTATCTATCCATATCTAATCTACAGAATAGAAATATGGGGTTCAGCAGCCAAAACACACATGGATAAACTGCTTATTTACCAAAAAAGTGTGTTAGGGTCATGTATAATCTAAAAGCAAGAGAATCTTGCTGGGATACCTTTATAAATAAAAAAATAATAACCATCTACTCTCTGTATGCTTATACAGCTATAATGTTTATTGTGGACAAGTGTAATCCAGTTAAAAACAGTCAGGTACATGAACATAAGACCAGAACCAATATGAATTACTATAGAGATAGTGTAACTAAAACTGTCTCTCAAAAGGATGTACATATACTAGGAATTAAGCTTTACAATAAACTGCCATCTGATATTAAATCAATAGCTAGCATCTCAAAACAGCAGTTTAAATGGAAGTTAAAGGCTTTCCTCATAAATAAATGTTTATATAACTTAAATGAATTATGACTTTGCAGCTTTAATTATACTTGAAAGTGATAAATTCATTAAGCTGATTAAGGGATCATGTGTAGAATTAGTTTCTAATGCTGTAATTGACTATGTAAATTAGTTTCTGTAAATTAGATTCTAATGTTGTAGAATTGACTATGTACAATTAGTATTAATGATGAAAAATTGACTATGTCAGAAAATGTAACCAACAATCTATTGACAATATTTATTTGCTTTTTCTACTTTAGACTTTTGTTGGATCCTGTATCTGTTACAGTTTTTAGTCTTGTGTAATTTTTTTATTTATCTTTGTATCTTGAACTGACGTGTCCTATAACATATGTATTATGTTCCAAAGGATGAAATAAATACAAGATAATACAAGATACAAGATCAAAATAGAAAACCAAAATCTTCTTCAAGTTTTTCTCACCACTGGACAAACGTTCCTTTAGAAGTAATTTCTCATATTCCATGGAAAATGAAAGGAAAGATGCATGTTCTCTAAGGGACAAGTAGGAGACCTGGATGTATTTGTCCAAGCATTTAAACATGCCAGACATAATGCGAGTTATAATAACCAAATTAAAAACGGAAATAAAAGAAGGTTATTTGTAAACTGCATTATACCTGGTATTTCGATAATATTGCAAACTTCCTTAAGACATGATAACACGAGTGACGTAAACTGTAGCTTAACAAAATTAATAATTGAGCATTTTATTATAGTTTCAACTGCCAAAACAAGGCTGCACTGAACATTCCAACTTCTATAATAATAAACCTATCATTAAAAAAATTTAGCCACATAATTAGAATATCATTTTAAACTTTCATGCAAATTTTCATGTTGATACACGAAATATTTCATTAATTATTAATTATTTTTGTGAAAATATTGTAAAAATTACTCCCTATATAAAATGTTCTATGCGTCAAAAAATTTGAGCTTTTAAGTGGAATTTTTGTTTTCGGCTAGTACACAGTAATTTTAAAAGACCCACATTCTTACTTTTTGGAATATTCTTGTATCATTTGTTCTAAAATATTTTCTATATGTTAGCTCTGAAAATGTTCAAAATATTAACTTTGTTTTATTCATTAACAGCATATAAGTTTCAAAGCATGAACATTAACAAAAGGGGGAATGTGAAGTTTCTTATTTACATGTTATGAACCTATCCTGTAAGTTTCACTAAGTTAAAAGAAAAACTTCGACGCATGAGGCATTTTGTATACTGAAAAGTGTTGGAAATAAGTTTCTCAGAAAATTAATTTTAAAGTAAAGATTGTTAAAGGTGTCCTTAAATTGTCAAGTGATGGCCTAAAATAGTGCAAATGATAAAAATAACACGCCATCTACTATTACACACCCTAAGCTACCCCAAAAAAGGAAAATTCCACGATTTTCAACATTTTCGGAGAATTTTCAGTGTAGCCTTGCCTTAGCTAATGTACGAGGGTGGGTGAAAAAGTAATGCCTCCTACTTTTTTCCCTTAAATTAATAAGTTATGTGAAAACTTTGAATTTGGCGCAATTCCTCAAACCTTCTTCTCCAATCCCCTGCAGTAGTAACTTCCTAAGTCAACAGGTGGCAGCACTGCATCCTCTTGCACAATGGCTGACATCGACATTCGTATTAGACAGCGTTCTGAGATTGAATTTTTGACTGCGGAAGGTGAAACGCCAATTCGCATTCACTAAAGGCTAAAAAACGTGTATGGTGATGCAACGGTGGATGTCAGCACTGTTAGACGATGGGTTCGTCGCTGTAACGAAGCTGAAGGGCAAACACCATTGGCAGATGAAAAGCGAGCGGCAGGCCGGTGACTGCAGTGATTCCATGCAACATTCAGCGAGTCGATGAAATAATTCGTGGTGATCGCCGGGTAACAACAGGTGAATTATGTCGCATTACCTCCCTCAGTAAAGGCAGTGTGATGACGATTATTCAGCAACTGGGTTACTCAAAAGTTTGTTCACGTAGGGTACCAAGAATGTTAAGCGCCCAAAACAAAGAAACAAGGAAAAAAATAGCTTCCGAACACTTGCAGCGCTTCAATTTGGGGGGAGAGGAGTTTCTGGAAAAAATTATTACTGGAGAAGAAACGTGGGTTCATTTTTTTGAACCTGAATCAAAGAGGCAGTCAATGGAATGGCATCACACAACGTCACCGAAGAAAAAGAGTTCAAAACCCAGCGGTTGGCAGGGAAAGTTATGGCGACAGTATTTTGGGATGCAGAGGGTGTGCTGATGATTGATTTTTTGGAGCAGGGATGCACAATAAATTCTGCCCAATACGTCACAACTCTCAAAAAGCTGAAAGCACGTCTTCGCCGAGTTCACCCAACAAAAACTATGGCGGATGTTCTTCTTTTGCATGACAATGCAAGACCACACACCAGCCGTTCCACCACTGCAGAAATTGAGAAATTGGGATGGCAAGTCTTACCTCACCCTCCCATACAGCCCTGACCTGGCACCATCAGCCTTCCATCTGTTCGGGCCACTAAAGGATGCTCATCATTTTGAAGATGAGGAGGCTGTGAAAACGTCCGTGCGTCAATAGCTTAGGAAGCAAGACCGTGTGTTTTACCACACTGGAATACATGCCCTAATTAAAAGGTGAACCAAAACTGTAGAAAAGGACGGAAATTATATTGAATAGTGACAAATTAATCGTCAATGTTGTAGTTTTCAAGCTATGTAAATTGGATTCAATTTTCTTGGCAATTAAAAGAGAAAAAATAGGAAACATTACTTTTTGACCCACCCTCATAGTTAAAATAATACCTTAAGTTGAACAATTACTGATAAAGGTCTGTAGCTCCCACGACATCCGCAATCCACCAAATTGATGAATTCATTACAGATAAGAAATTCTGGGCAACAGAATAGTTATTATGGGACTTGCGACGTAAGTTGATGTTTATCTGCGAGTGAAAAAAATTTAGCGCCCGAGGTGTTAACACGGAGGGCTTAAATTTCAAGAGCATTATAAACATCAAACCCCGTTTTATCCGTTGCCTAGAAAAAAAACCTACTGTAATAATGAATAATAAGTGTATTAACAATTGTTTTACGAAAGATTTAGAATCGATGTTTTTACTAGGTGTAAGATGATATTGAAAATTTTGAATATCCAAGAATCGTAACTACGGTGAAGCAAAAATAACAAATGGGGCACTGTATGTCAAAATGACTGATTCAGGCGACGAAAGTTTTTTATTTGTAGAAATTCGAGAAGAAGCTCGAATTGCTGATCCTAGTTCTCTGCCACAAAGGTCGCCTGCAATAAAATTTATGACAAAGAATATTTATGTTTTACATAGATATTTATTTGTACTTCCATATCTTACAATCTCAATTACAAGGTTTACAATTCTAATCTAGGTACAGATTTGTCAGCTGCTTATATTACGGGCTGATAGTGGTGTTGGCTCCCTGGCCGTTAACCTCTATCCTAGCTCATACGACCGTGACCTAATGTTCTGATTGTGTCTTTCATTTCTCTACCTCTTATTTCCTCGCCCTTCTCAACCATTTCTTTTTGACTTTGTCAGCAAATTTCCCCACCTCCCTTAATCTTTTCTCTCTTTTCAACGTAAGCTTTTTAACTGTTACTATGTAAGTCCCTTTATTATCCCAGTTCTTAACCCATATTAATTTCCTCCAGTTTTCAATTTCTTTACACTCCACTACATAATGTTCTAAACTTATTTTCTTTCCACATAGAATGCACTCCTTTGGTGAACCCCCTCTCAATATGGCTCCTGTCCTTAACCAAGCTAAACCCTCCCTCTCATATCTATCACATATGTCTATATATGTTTCCCTTCCCTATTCTGTCTTTATTTTCAGGTATACATTTAGTGATTTCTTACTTATCAGATTTCCCCACGTCAGTTGTCTGTCAATGTCCTCTATCCTATTCTTAATAATTGTCCAAAAACTGTTTGCATTTCTTTCACTCTCTTGCCAGATATCCCCCATCCCTATTTTAGCCAGCGTTCTCTCTAGCTCTGCCCACCAGCTGTTCTTTCATGTTGAATTCTTCTGATGTTCTAGACAGATCTTTAATTTTTTTATCATCAACCTTTTTTATACAGCTACACCAATATTTTAAACATCTTTCTATAATTACCCCACTCCTGCAAGGTCTTCCACTCTAGCTACTCCATTTGGCGTTGACTTATTCAAACCCAGTATCTCTTTACAGAACTGTTCATATGTATGTTCAACATGATTTCTTATCTCATTGCCCCCCCACAACTCCACACCATATTAAACAAATAAAAATATTTGTTAATTACAATCCACTTGTCTTAAGAAGTTGATGTTAATATTCTTTCTTCTTTTTAAACTCGATTTCGAAGGCATATTGCATTCATCTTCAGTTAAATGAACTCCGTTGTTAAGGAAATCTCGGTTACCATGTTTTCTCTTTTGCTATGTCACGTTCCCTATGTCACGACGAAACAAACCTAAAAACACAATCAATTGCCAGTATGTCAAAATTCATTAAGCAGTGCTTAAAAATAAATATTTTTCCCACACTGTCAAATCTATGGGAACATTTAATTGTTTTAATAATTTAACTTCGGGATTTATTTCATGGTTAAATGACAAAAAATGATCTGCTACGGCCGATTTATCTGTTTGTTTATATTTAATGTTACGAAAATGTTCTTTCTTTCTGGTTTCCATAGGGAAACCAGACATATATGGGAACGTGACATAGCAAAAGAGAAAACATGGTAGCCGAGATTTCCTTAACAACGGAGTTTATTTAACTGAAGAATGCGATATGCCTTCGAAATCCATTTTAAAAGGAAGAAAGAAGTATTAACATCAACTTCTTAAGATAAGTGGATTGTAATTAACAAATATTTTTATTTGTGTAATATTTATTACTCCACTATAACTAGCTTCATTTTTCTGTGTAATCCACACTATATGTCATTGTTTATTCTGCTATTGCTTCATAAATTCTTTCATGCCACTTTACTGACATATCTGGTAATTTATATTTACAGCTCCTTACCGCAGACATCGCTATCTTCCCTTTCACTCTTATCTTTCTTCCATGTGCTCCCCAGCCTCAATTGTAGCACAGTCTCATCCCTAAATATTCAAACTCAAACACCTCCACTTTTTGTCATTTAGATACCACTTTTCATCTTTTCTTAACTTATCACCCTTCTTAAACACTACTATTTTTGACTTGCTTATATTGATTCTTATCCTCCATTCTTTACAGTAGCTGCTAATTTCATTTATTGCTCTCTGTAATCCTATCACTGTTATAGATGCTATTACCAAATCATCTGCAAATAGTAGCCCTGGTATTACCTTATTTCTAATAATTGGACAATGGTTGTTACTTTTTTCAACCCTCTCAATTATATCATCAATGAAAAAGTTGAACAATATAGGGCTAAGTTTACATACAGCCTTGTCTTAATCCAATTTTCTGCTCCACTAATTCTGTTGTCCCATTCTTATCTACTCTTGTTCCAAACTTTATTCCCTCATATATTTTTTCTAGCCTTATAATAAATTTCTTGCTGACCCCTTTCTTTTGTAATTTCCACCATAGTGCTTCTCTCAACATTGTGTGAAAAGCTTTTTCAAAATCTACAAAAAACATATATACTCTCCCTCTTTTCCTACTTGTGTACTTATCTACTATTGTTCTAATAATTATTACGTTATCTATTGTCCTTCTGCCTTTCCTGAATCATGGTTGATATTTGTTTTAAGAAATGGTGCTGTTAGAAAGGAGTTACGAATATTTGTGAGAAAGTGATTTTGTTTCTTGTTTTCAGATAAGCAAAGAAAAATTGAGCATCGAACTAAGCCATCTACGAAGTAATCGACAGTCATAGAGATTATAATATGATGTCTTGCCCGCCTCGGTAGCATAGATGGTAGCGTATCTGTCTCACGTTCAAGAGGTCCCGAGTTCGAATCTCGGTCAGGGTGAGTTACCTGGATAAGGTTTTTCTGGGGTTTTTCCTGATCCTTGAAGACGAATGTTGAGTACCTCTAAACTCCTTGGACCCCGGGCACATTTGAGCATCATTTCACCCATTTCATTCACCGTCCGATATGGTTTCATGTTGGAGGACGCAAATTACAAACAAAAAAAAAAAAAATGTCTTTGACATTATATCAGGAGTATCACATCATCAGGAGTAGGCGTTCCTGAAGAATAATGTGGTTTTGTCTCGCAAATATTAATTTTATTCTTCTGGTTGATTTGTTATATTGACTCTTTGCAGAGATTAATCATGTCTAACAGTAACAAAAGTATCGCGTATCCTTATGGTGGTGGGTAAAGATTTATATCTGACTCACTTCTATAATACCCGACGCCGTTGTTCGGTCGATGTTCAACACCTGAATAAACAAGATGCTGGAGGTTGCGATGTATCAGTGCACAGAGGAACTATAAATGATCTGCAGCCTGTCTGCTTGAACATCTTTTTGAACTGATGTTGCTGTACAAAAATTGCACTTTAGTACACTTCACTTCATTTCACAGAGCACAATCTGTTCAATTGTTTCCGCTAATCGTGACTATCCAAAGTTGTAGTATTGCTTCATATGGCTCCATTGTTGATTAAATTGTTGTATAATTATACTTAGAGTCATTGTTTCACTTACTGGTATTTTCTGATTCTACGTAAAAAGTTCAATAAGAATAGTGCATTTATGAGCTTAATTACAAGGCACACTATTGATGCCCAATAGGGATAACTAACCTCTCTCTTAGCTCAACTTTTAATAGCACATAAAAACAACCTAGGTTCCTTTTCAGTCGTCTCCGTAAAAACAAAAAACAAAAAAAAAAAACACCTATTTTATACTAATTGAGCACTTATTTTGTTACTCTCTTTCGCTTAACAAATGAATGGCTATACTGGTCATTCACAGGGATCATATTAATATTGGCTAACAACCCAGCATGGCTTGCGTTTTAACGTTTGCTAAAGGTTAAGTTAAAATAACGAATTATTGCTTATTGCAGCCACATTTTGTGAAATAACTTTTAAAACTTACCGCTTCTGCTCTAAATCCGTAATTTATTATTCCACTTAATCTGCAGTTTAAGTAAAGGTCTCTATATGTTTTGATGTCTCAAGAAAACTAACTTGCATTTCGAATCAGATATAATACTGTTTAATACTGCAACAAGGTTTTGCAACACTAGCCCTCCCTCGTGGGAATTTTAAGGATTACTTTCTTTTCGACACACAGAAATAATACAATGTTAGAACTAATATCGCTGAAGTTAAAAGTTGACTTAAATTATCGAAGGCGATTGATATGACTATATTCAATTTTATTTTCAAACCACACATTATTCTAACCTATTAACTCACAACATGTAATAATTATTTGTGTTATATGCTACCAACTACTTGCATATAAAATGTCATTTAAAATATGAAGAAAATAAAGTAGGGGAACAAAGAAGAAAAAAAAAATAAGAAGGAAGGATCGAAATTTGAGGAAAGCGGTAATTTTCAAACTGTTATTCGAGGGCTGTTCAATAAAGAATGATCATAATTTTTTTACGGTCATAATTTTTCGCACTAAAATTCAATCTTATTGTATTCTGTTAGCTTAATGTGAAACAAACACGCCGCAGTAGTTTCATTGTTGGTACGCCTGGTTCCCGCCTGTGAGAACCAGGTAGGTTCAGACATGTTCAGTATACCGCTGCAATGGAGGTAACACGCGAGGAACAACATGCGGCTTTGAAATTCTGCTTTCGTCTCAACAAATCTTCAGTTGAGGCCTATACAATGTTACAAGAGGCCTATGGAGAGTCTATTCTTCCCTACAGTACAGCTCGAAAGTGGTTTAGAATGTTTAAAGAGGGGAGAGAATCAATTTCAAAGGAAGGTGGACCCGGTGCTCCAGTTTCTGCTCTTACGGAAGAGAACATCAACACTGCTGCTGTCATTGTGAAAGAGGATCCACGATTTACCTTAAGATCACTTTCTGAAATAATGAACATTTCATTGGGTGCCTCTCACACGTTGGTAAAAGAAACATTACACATGAGACGTGTTTGTGCGCGATGGGTTCCAAGACTGTTGATTCCGGAACAAAAGGACATTCGCATGCAGGTCTGCATGCAGTTAAGTTGATGTTAGAGGAAGATCCGGAGTTTCTTTCAAACATAATCACTCTGATGAAACTTGGCTACATCATTTTGATCCTGAGAGAAAACAGCAAAGCTCAGTGTGGAAATATCCTTCATCACCAACCCCCAAAGAGCAAAAGTGGTTTCTTCTGCTGGGATAGTTATAGTCGTCTCTTTTTTTGATATTCATGCAGTGGTTTATCAGCATGTTTTACCTGCACACACATCAGTAACTGGACAATACTACAGGGATGTCCTGAAAACATTGCAAGTCCATATCAGGCGCAAAAGACCATATTTCCGTGAAGCAGGCTGGATGCTGCACTACGAAAATGCGCGGCCGCATATTGCCAATGTTGTTGCTGAATATCTTGCAAAAATCAACGTGAAGTGCATCCCTCACCCTCCCTATAGTCCGGATTTAGCCTCATGTGACTTTTTTCTATTCCCTAACTTGAAGAAACGAATTCGTGGGAGACATTATCCATCATCAGAAGCAGTGGTGAAGACTGCGGAGGCGATTTTGAAGGATCTCTCAAAAATGGTTTCCAGCATGTCTTTGAAGACCAGCAGAAATGCTGGGACAAGTGTATCGCTTTCAGGGGAGACTATTTTGAGAAGGACCATCAAAATTATGAGGATGGGTAAATGTACGTTGTCAAAAAAGATTGTGATCATTCTTTATTGAACAGCCCTCGAATAACTGCTTCTGAATTTATGGCTATATGGACATATGATGTTCAAAAATAGATTAAACTGAAAAGTAACTAATTATGTATTAGATTTAAAACACTGTAATTTTGTAGCTGTACGATTTTAAAAGGAACAAAATGTGATGATAAGGTTTATGTAAGGTATCTGAAGTTTTGGGATGTGGTTGATAAGGAAGTAACACTACTTTTATAGGTTCCTCAGCGGTTTTCTTTTCAGGGGAAGCTCTGCGCTGCTTCGCTGTTATATTTTCTTATCAAAAACAATTGTTACGTTTTAATTTTGATTTAGAGCAACTTCCTAATCGTTTAATGCCGTCGTTACTAAGGTGCCACGTGCTATGCGGGGAACCCAATTGGGCCCAAGCGGCGCTAAGCCCTCAGAAATTTTAGAAGGACGTAGAAACTTCGCGTAGAAATGTTGAATCCACAGCTAATTACATCTCCATTCATGCAACTACAGAGCTTCCATGTAACAAGCGGAACGGTTAGAGTATATCAACCAGAACCCGTATTTTGAACCAGCTCTACTTACTGAAGACAAGAGTCTGCTACCATGTCTTGTACTCTTCAGACATAGTATCACGGGGATGCTTACTATGTGTTTCAAATGGGAAGAGTTCTAGAGTCCAGCTAATCAGATGCCGTATCACACTCAGCGTTGCCAGCTTGTTACCCCACTCCTCTTATATTTCCCTCTCTCTCGCACACTCATACAACATGCAGTCTGCTTGGCGCAGACGTAAGGGTAAGCAAATTATATTTCACAAAGTTGTACAATGATGCAGTTGCCAAAATCAAAATCGGAAAAAGAATTTTCGCAAATTATGTATATTTTTAAACACTATAACTATAATTATAGTTTATGAATTACCTGTTTTTCTAATCCAATGGAACTACCAGTGGCTCATCCAGATCGCTGTCAATGTCAATTCCGTTAAGAGACAATTCGTCATTGTCACTGTCTTCATCGTCTGAGTCTTGCAAATTTATGATTATAGGTTCCAAAATCTGCTCACGTGCTATTTCTTTCTTACATCGTCTTCTTGAAGGTTTTCTGCATGCCTTACGCAGTTTTCCCAGTCCTGTTGTTACGTTGTCATTTCTTCGTGAAAAAGGCGTTTAACGTCCGTCAGTTTAAAAGTATTATTTCTGTTTGCAATCCCCCTTTTTATTTGGGCCCACACCAACTCAATTGGATTATATTGACAGTGGTAAGGTGGGAGGCGTATTACCTCGTATCCCATTTCAATTGCAAGTTGATCCAGCTGATACACTTTTTCCATGTTTTTAAACGGAAGTACTCTTTGCAATAACTCATTTTAGTTTCTGTTTCCGAAACGTTTCTGAATAACGTGTACACCTTAAAAATAATACTTGTAGCCTGACTTCGCAATACCTGCCTTTTTGACTCGCCACTAAATTCACTGCAAGAAGCCATTGCACTATTTAACTCTTACTCTACTGTTGTGTAAATAACAACTGAATGATATTGATCTGAACTCTCCAGAGTAAGTAAACACTTCTTATCCAGCATTCATTCATAAACATAAGCATACAGCATTCCACAGGATAACAGGAAATTAGGTGTTTGCTCTTTCTCGAATTTAACACCTTGACTTATTCACAGTAATTCTTTTATCCGTCATATCAGTGGTTTAAATATCAGTTCTGAGTAATGAAAAGTATATGTACATACATACACACCAATCACTTTGAAGTCTCTAGAGTAAATAGAAATTACGAACCATTCATAAACAAAGATATGTGACCACACACGTTCTGCCAGGGCAGCAGGAACTTTATTGTTTCCTCTCGCTCGAATTGGCTTATTCAAAGTAATTCTTTCATCACGTCATGTCAAACATTTACGTTTCAGTTCTGAGTAATTACAAATATACGTACACGCATACATGGCAACCAATAATGATATTCATACAGTGCTTACGTCGCGATTTATTGTTATAATACAGGTAATAGTGGTTTATTTATTTGTATTAGAAAAACTATTTGAGCAAAAAATATGGGGTTTTCATGGTTATGTTAGCTACATTACTCTCTACCTTCCACATGGATCAGTTTTGGCAAAATCTGAATTTTTGTCTTAGCGCGAATAGTATTCATACAGATTGATTAGGTTGGCGCACCTCACACACCACTTAGCGGGAATGCAATATGATAACACCGCAGGACTCCGATTGGTTGTTCACCTAGTAGCTCTCAAGGACAAACACCTTCCCATTTGAAACACATAGATCCTTCATAAGAAGGGTTAGTTTTAGGTGGATCACCACAGAGGAATTTAAGACTGGATGTAAGGTGGTCACCACCCCTAGGTTTATTTATAGGAAACGAATAGAATTTCTCCAGTTCGTCCTTCGGCCCACATAGATGAAAGTGAATGTATCTGCGGGAATTCACCGCCTCGGGTACATAGACTTCCATCACTGCCTGCATGTTTGCCTCATACTCAAGAGTTCCCGAGTTCAAATCCCGGTCACGGTGAGTTATCTGGATAGAGATCCTTTACGGATGTTTTCCTATAATGGAACACGAATTTCGGATAACTCTGAGCTCAATGGACCCTGTGCTTATTTGAGCGTCGTTTAACCCATTTCAATCATTCCGATATGACCTACGTTGGAAGGCATTAATAAAAAAAAAATAAAAAATGCCTGCACAATTGATAGACAAAGTGGAGGTGTTTCTGGATTGAACTTGAGTGGATATGTGTTTCGAGTAGGAGGACATCATCAACAATACTGTCCTGTTGAAAAGTCTGCCATAAACAGGGTAAACAGCCGGGAAAATAAAACAGAGCGTTGGGAGACCCCGCATCGTATCCGTTTATATGCCGATGAAGTCACCACTGTAAAAAGTGTTGTTAAAGGAAACTGTGTGTGATGTTGATAAGTTTTTACTTATTTATATTTTATTCGAGCCAGGCTGGAAGACTCTACAGGAACCCATTATGAGATGGTAGAAAAGGCCTGTTCGATGTCCAGAGATACAACACAAGCTCTCTCTACTTATGCTCGCCTCGGTAGCGTCTCTGCCTCACGTTCAAGAGGTCCCGAGTTAGAATCTTGGTTAGGGTGAGTTACCTGGATAAAGTTTTTCCGGGGTTTTCCCTTATCCTTCAAGACGAATGTCGGGTAACTCTAAGCTCTTTTTTTTTAGGAAATTCAATATTTAGTTTTTGTCAAGACATCTCATACACGCAGATTAATTAAAATATATCGTCGCCGAGGCATTGTTATGCGGCGAGCCGCGGCCGGCGCGTAGGCGTGGAGCTAGACGCTTGCCGAGAGAGGGAGGGAAACAGAGAGAGCAAGAGACAGAGATAGTATGGAATTTCCTGCTGCCATCGTGATTGTTACCGAATGATCCATTGAATTCTAGAACAATGAGTGGAGATATAAAAGCGCCGCGGCTGTCAGAGTGGGGAGAGTTGCGAATTGAACTGTTAATTGTGTGTGTGCAGCTAATTGAAGTGTACCGCAAGTGATTCATTTTGTTTGTTCACGTGTGGCAGACGACCTTGAGGACTGCGTTTGCGTATGTTACGTCATTCTGCCGATGTCAGGGTTGTACAAAGCGTGTTTTTTTACTTCTAATAAAGAGCATTTTAAATTTCTACAAACAAGACTTTTAATTCTACGGACCCACAAAGTCACAATATGAATCATTAGTTGTTTACATATTTTGAACTTTAAGGCCCTGGCTTTATAGTTCGGACCACTATTAGGTACAATTAATGGAAATTAACTGTTCTTTCGCACTAAAGTACTTACAGCATAGTAAGTCGCCATTAAGGTAGTTGTCTCATATGTTTATGAGAACTCCTAGTGGTTTACCGGGAGAAACACGAGTCAGTTGGAGACTTTAATGTCATGTTGGCCATAGTAGCTCAAATGGTTAGAGCGGCTGGACGGAAACCAGAAGATCCGTGGTTCAAATCGCGGCTATGGCATTGAATTTTTCAGTCTGGCTCTACTTTTCATAGTGCGTCATACACACGGCTAGTGTGAAAGAACAATTAATTTCCATTATTATTATTATTATTATTATTATTATTATTATTATTATTATTATTATTATTATTATTATTATTATTATTATTATTATTATTATTATTATTATTATTATTATTATTATTATTATTATTATTATTATTATTATTATTATTATTATTATTATTATTATTATTATTGGATGCAATTGTTCTGGATGCATTTCATTAAACAAGAGACAAACCTCTTCTTGGGTCCTCCTTCTATCACCATTTCCCATCATCATTAGTGTTTCAGTCCGTTGTCTTCGTGTAAGTTGTGCCATGACCGATTACTTTCAGGAAGATGCAATGAAGTAAGCATTTCTTTTTTCTTGTTTCTTTTTCCATTTTACCACGCCTGCTATGGTCATATCGGCGGCCGTTCTCCTTTTGGAACATACCGAAGGTGTTAACTCGTTATATTTGGTTTTTAATCATTAAATCACGCACACAGACACACTCTCATTCATACTTCCAGACTCTGGGGAAGAATCTTGGTCGGAGAAAAGTCCCCACCCCAACCACCGGGAATCGAACCCGGAACCTCTAACACGGCAGGCAGGTGCTCTACCGATTGAGCTACGGGGCCAGCCTTTTTCTTCTTATTAGCTTAGTTTTTATTTGTATTTGTTCAATCCAAAGCCACATATTGAAGTAGTCTACTGTATTATTTAATTCAAAACCTACTCAATTTGAAGTAATGATGCGTTTCCCATAGCTCAGTACATGAAGTAAGGTCCTAATAAATTTAAATTGCTGTTTGATCGGGTGTTTGTACGTTCTGAGAAGTGAGGAATGGAGGAGTGCAGAAAAAAGAAATGTTGCTTTTAAAAAAGCTCAAACCTTTATTTGTAATCATAGTAATGTGACAGCTAGTTGATATTACAGCTTTCAAAAAAAAAAAAGTCACTTCATAGAGTTGCAACAGCGGCGTTACAGGGGCATGTTCCATACTTTTTACTCACCCGGTATATTCAATTGGACAGACAGATACAGAGCGCAATTTTTCAATATGGCCCCCTTCTTTGTTCAAAGGTCTCACCACTTAACAGATATATCTTCTGATAAACTTCGGTATGACATTTTTCAGTTGAATCCAACATCAACTGTTATTACTTCAGGAATACAGAAAGTTAAAAAAAAAAAAAAAAAAAAAAAAAAAAAAAAAAAAACATTAGACCAATATGCTAAAATCTGAAGTTAGCTTCACTTCTTCTAGTCACGACAGGAAACCAGTAACATTCAAGAACACTCAATAGTAGCATTGTTCCTTCAGCAATGTTCTTCACCAAATTGTACTTCCATTAAGAGAAACATTAGATATCTTCCGAATTCCTTTTCTCACTCCTCTGAGGTAGAGGAGACAATTCTCCAGCAGAAATTTCAGGTTCATATTATACAAATATAATTTGAAACAAAAACTTCACTTATCGTAAGAAAATGATGTTAATTATTCTTTCTAACTGAAATCGATTTCACGAAATCTTGTCCGCATCTTCAGTCAAAGAAAACAAATTCGTCTTTAAGGAAGTTACTATGTTGTTATGTTTCTTCAGTATTACCAAAATCTGAAGACGAAACAAACTTAAGAACGGAATCAACTGCTGGTATTTCAAAATTCATTACGCGATGTTTATTTATATTTTAAAATAAATATCTTTTCCCAAACCATTAAATCTATCGGGACATTTAATTGTTTTAATAATTTAACTTCAGGATTAAATTATGGTTAAATGACCAAAAATGATCTGCTACGGTCGATTTGTCAGTTTGTTTATACTTAATGTTACGAAAATGTGCTTTCGTTCTGGTTTCCAAATTACGTTTCGTCCTACCAATGTAAACCCGACCATAATCTAAACAATCAAATTGATAAATACCAGATTTTTTATTATTAGGAATTGTATCGTTTTTAGAGAAATGTAGTAAATTTAATACTATATTGTTTTGAGGAACCAAAGTTATACCAAGCTCTTTAAAACCTTTTTGAAATTGTTTATTAAACCTAGGATGGTAGGTAATTTTTTAAAAATTATAATCGTCTTTTATTTTTAAGGGTAAAAATATAATTAACAGTTTTTTTATATTTAAATTTTTTAATCTTCTTTTGTATAAAGTCTTTATTAAAACCATTAACTAAAGCCGTATTAATAATATGTTTATATTCTTTATTAAATTTTTCTTTATTCAGGGGTATATTTATTAATCTATAAATCAAACTATTAAAACAGAAAATTTATGTGGAAAAGGGTTAAAACTTTTATGTTTTATGTAATTATCGATATGAGTAGATTTCCTATAAATACCAAAATTCAATTTCTTATTATTATTTCTTATTATCGTCAAATCCAAAATAGGAAGAAAACCATCAATTTCAGTTTCTAATGTGAACTTTATAGCTTCATCTTGCAAATTTAGTAATGTCGCGAGGTGCCTTGACAAGAGAGGGAGAGAGAAGCGGTGAGTGGGGGAGACGGATTGCCTTAGAACCACGTCTACGCCAACGCGCAGCACTAATGACGTGCCGAGGAGAGACGGGGTGGGAAGAGAAGTAACCACAAGTCACTGGGCCGTCTCTTTCCTCTCCCCCTGTCGTCTGGAAAGACCAAGATGCTTCGTTGAGTCGGGAAACTTCCAGATACTGCAATTTTTGTATATAAGCGATGCATTGGACGAGTTGGAGTTGTTTTAGTGTTTTAAGGCAAGGTGCCGAGTAGTGAGTGTGGAGTGGACCTGTAACAGACGAACTGGTGGATTGTAATTGTGTGCGCTACGTAATTCTGTGTAATCGGCAAGTGTACCAAGTGTATTTCTACGAAAATAAAGTGCATTTTGAATTTCGGCAATTTGAACTTTTGATTCTACGAACCCACAAAGTCACAGTAATTTTAAAGCATCATTTGTTTGTTTATCAGGAACAATAGCATAAATTTCATCAACATATTGTCACCCGAGCGTCGGAACACCCTATAGAGTGGGCAAGCAGGAGACGGGTCGGCGTTCGCCCCGCCCCCTCGTTTGTCTTATAGCGTTAAGAAGGGATGGCTGGGACAAAAAACATCACTGCGCCGTCTCTTTCTGTTCCACCTGTGTTCTCGAACTTACGGGATATTTCATCTAATGGAGAACCTTCCAGATCGGCAAGCGGACCCTATATAAGCGACACGTCTTGCAAGAGGAGTGAGTCAGTAAGTCAGTCAGAGTTCGTGGCAATCAGCGTAAGAGTGCAGTGTAAGGACGAGAAGACTGTGTATGTGCAACGGAAGAATTTACGTAATTGTGACCGTACAGTGGAATTGTAACGGACGAACTGGTGAATCGTAATTGTGTACATTACGTAATTCTGTGTAATTGGCAAGTGTTAAACTGTAAGTCGGTGGAAATAAAGAACATTTTTGAGTGGTGTAATTGGACTTTTCATTTCACGAACCCACACAATATCGATATCAGGTTTTCAAAATCAAAGGGAATGCTTTAGTGACTTGCATTTAGAAAAATACTCATAAAAAGATCAGCAAGAAAAGGTGAAAGAGGATTACCTATTGCTAAGCCAGAAGTTTGTTGAAAAAATTCACCATTAAAAGTGGAAAAAATTTGATCCAAACAAAAAGTAGTAAGTTTAACAAAATCAACTATTAAGTCCTCATGTAAAGTTATTGAATTTAACCACTTATTTTTAATAGATCAAAAAGTATTTCTCTAGGAATACTAGGAAATAATGCTGTTACATCAAAAGAAACAAGTTTATCACTCTTAGATAATACAACACTGTCAATCTTTTTCACTAGTTCAAAATAATTTTTAATACTTAAAATATTTCACCAAGGGCATGTTTCGATGTCTATGCATTCATTTTGAAAATTATACAAATGTTATATTAATAACATATTTAGTATTTAAGCCAGAAGTCATAAATATCTGAAAGGTCTACAAATACGCATTAACTATTTAAGTCAGAAGTAATGAACTTCTAAATGTTCAGCCGCACAGTGGCTCCTATGTGGTTAGACTAGACTCTGGCCAAGGCGGCCCGGGTTCTATCCCAGGCGACCGCAAAGTAAGATTTGCGGAAAACAAGCGGTGGGGCGGGTTTTCTCCGGGGTATCCGGTTTCCCCCGCCATCTCATTCCACCGGTGCTCCTTCTTCATCTTATGTATCATGTGTTACCGCCTGTGGTGCCCTATGCAGTAAAAACGGGTGTTAAACACTACACATCACACCTTCTAAACGTTTTACGAAATGTTGTGTAAATAACTCCTGCAGAATTTAAGCCTGACGTAATAAAGTTTTATATGTTCTGCGAGATATATAGTTTGTCCAGATTCTTAACATCGCTTAGTTCTATTGTTTGGTATTGGAAATAAGTTTGTGAAGAAATTGGACAAACTATACCTAAATACATTAATACGAAATGTTCACTTTCAGTATTTTGGTCAGAAACAATATTTGAACATCATACAAATTATGGAATAAATAATATATTTAGTATTAATAGTCATTTAAGTGACATGTTTCTTTAAGGCATTATTATTGTTATCATCATCGTCATCATCATCGTCATCATCATAATCATCATCATTGCCCGCCTCGGTAGCGTAGATGGTAGCATGTCTGCCTCACGTTCAAGAGGTCCCGAGTTCGAATCTCGGTCAGAGCGAGTTACCTGGATAAGGTTTTTTCCGGGTTTTTCCCTTACCCTGTCGGGTAACTCTAAGCTCCATGGACCCTGGACTCATTTGAGCATCATTCACCTCTTTCATTCATTGTCCGATATGACTTAACGTTGGAGGACGTAAATTAAAAAAAAAAAAAAACACCTCATCATTACAGTAAAAGCCCAAATTATCGCGCTTCAGATTTAACGGGGGTAAAAGTATGTTCTTGTTAAAAAATTATGTAGTTAATTATTTTAGTTTATTTGGAAAATTGCAATAAAAATATTCCGCAAACACAGGTTCTGCAGTATAATTTTCATCACCAGCCGTGTTTGCTGACACTGACAGCTGCATTCCAAGAAAGTAAACGATATGTATAATACTGCTGAATGAAATCACGTCCTGCAGGTGGGAAGGGAATGAGGAAGGCTATCTGAGTAGCATATGAAGGTGACGCAATAATTCGCTTAATGCTGTCCACAACAAGAATGGCTAATAACGGTCAAGAAATAGTAGTGAGAATAACGTGGAGGCGGAAGAAAACATTTTACATGTTAACAAAGTGATAACTCATTTAAACAATGTAATTCTTTGGATTACGAGGCAAAATGAATCAAACAGCATTCATCTCCTCCGTCTTGCCGCAATATGCGGAGAAGAAACGGAAGGCATCAGCGCGTCAAACCTTTCTGAAGTTAACAAATATTCGGACTCCTCCCTTTAACGAAGATCTATGATGTCAAAAGTGGGTTTAATTTAAGCAGTAGATTAAAATAAGTTACACATAAGAGAACTGTTGGTTTAAGCTTGTGTTGATATTTCTATCAACTGTGAGAAAATGCTGTAATGTTGGCTGGCGCGACCACCAATAGGTTTTAGCAGCAGAGGCAATGCCCGCCTCGGTAGAGCGTGCCTCACGTTCAAGAGCTCCTAATTAGAATTTTGGTTAGGGTGATTTCTCTGGAAAAGGTTTTTCCGGGGTTTTCCGTTATCCTGAAAGATGAATGTCTGGTAACTACGTTCTATGGACCCTGGACTCATTTGAGCATTATTTCACCCATTTTATTTATCGTGCAATATGACGGAGGGCGTAAGTTTAATAATAATAATAATAATAATAATAATAATAATAATAATAATAATAATAATAATAATAATAATAATAATGATGATGATGATGATGATGATGATGATGATGATGATGATGATGATGATGATGATGATGATGATGATGATGATGATGATGATGATGATGATGATAAGAGGTGTTGTCAGCTAGTGTTAGCCAAAAGACGTCAAATCCTTAATTAAAAATAACTAAGTAGTCGCTAAACAAAAATGAATGTTTAAAAGCAAAATTGAGTTCCATAATCAGAAGGAAAAAGCTCATTTTCCAGCTGTTTTTCAGCAAAACACTTTGAAGGTTACATAGGGCCGTGCGTACGCTAATACTATACCAATTTTACGCACGGACTTTTCGTGAGACTTCGAATGAATAACACGCATTTCGTAACAGCCTAACAGCAATACATCTGCCGCGGTTGGAGCATTCAAGGCGATTCTTTAGCCTTGAGAATGTTCAGTTGCCTAAAAATCCATTCTACCTCCAAAGTGGAATATGGACGGCGCGCGCTTTTTTGTAGCGATATACTTGTATCCAGAAGTTCATTGCGCTATATAACAAATTTGTTACACCAGTGATTCTCTATTTTATTTAAGAGGGAACTCAACTGCAATCCTTTTCCAAGGAAATATTTATTTTATTTAATATTTAAAAACCAATCATTCCTCACTTGGAAATGGAAACATTTCATTGTTTCAGAATTGACTCTAAATGTTACCCAAAATTCCCAGAACATTTGCTAGTCACTAGCCTTTGCAATTTTCACTACACGACTACAAATGACTAGATCTAGTGACAAATCGCAAGTGTTGGCAATGAGTGAAAGTATAGCAAAAGGAACTTTATAAATTCGGTGTAACCCTGGGCTAATTGTTGCACTATGTTAAGAATGTAAATCCTTAAGTACATTCAGGGCCGTAGTGGAGGAGGAATGTGGATGGGCGCAGTCCCCATCCTAATAGTATTACGTTTACTTTATTTTTAATTCATTACCTTTCTTAATTTAACATTCAAAATATTGCAAAAATACAAAATATACCTGTACATTCAATTAATCTTTATGACTATTAACAGACCTCTAGTACATATGTGGAACCCAGAGGATTACATAAAAGAATAGATAAAAAGTTGTACGCATGCTGAGGACAACCAGAGCAGGAAGGCAAATCAACGAGTGCATAATTCTGATATGTTCTCCAGCATCTGGAAAATTTTTTAGTTGTGCGACCCCCACTTATTTTGTTAGGAATACGGCTCTGAGTACATTAACATTAAATCACTTAGTAAAGTATTATTGCAATAAATTGGGTTTGAAAGTGAATGAAAACAAAACAAAGATTATGGTCTTCAAAAAAGGATACAGGTTGCGTAAGGATGAGAAATGGGAGGTTAATAGAAAAGAAATAGAGGTAGTAAGGAGATTTGATTATTTGGGTACAAGGTTGAGTTCAGATGGCAGCTGGAAAGAACAAAAAAAGATGTCTGTGGCAAAAGGTAAAATGGCCATGAGAGTGATAAGATCATGCTACAGTAAACTACCGGATATAAATGTCAAATGGTTGGAGAGGATCTATACGGCAGTAGTAGAAAATAGAATGTTACATGGATCAGAGGTTTGGGGAATAGATGAGGCTTGGAGAGAGACTGATAGAGTGCATAGATCCTTTTGTAAATACATATTGGGATTACCAATAGCATCACCTAATGGGGCAGCACTATTAGAACTAGGCAGGCATTCTACTAAAATTAAAATCTTGTCAAGGGCAATGAAATATCTGTACAGAATCACTAACTTGGAAGATGGCAATATAATTAAAGAATGTTTTCATATTCAAAAGAGAAGTAACTGGGATGGGTCTTGGGCACATAAAATGTATGACTTGTTGAAGCAGATAGGTATGGGTCATTCTTGGATAAATGCAGAGTATGGGTATAGAGGCTTCTGGAAAGAGGTTAAGCTAAGATTAGAAGATATTGACAGACAAGATATTTTTGCCAATATAAGTGACAAAAGCTCACTAAGATTATATAGAGAAATAAAAATAACCTGGGGGAGGGAAGGATATATAGATATATGTAGTAAGTTAGGGCGAGAAGGTTTTGCTTGGGCGAGAACAGGAGTGAGAAACTTGAAAGGTATAGGTCAAGAGAGGGAGCTAGATAAATGTCCATTGTGTGGAGAATAGAAAGCAGATTTCCATTGTATATTAAATTGTAGTCAAACAAAGATATGGAGAGAGCAGGCTTGGCTACGTAAATGGGATAGTTTGGGGGGGGGGGGGGTGAAGTAGTAATTAGAAAAATGTTGTCAGTAAAAGGAGAAAAGAACAGGAGAAATATAGGGAATTATTTAGGGAAAGTTAAAGAGAGATGGCTAAGAACAATTAAGAGAAAAATGTAGAGTGAGATAGGTGAAATGGCAGAAGGTGTATAAAGGAGCAGAGGGCCTCCATTACACAAAAACCTAGGGTTAGGTGTATGGGGGCTGAATTACTATTCAATGGTGGGCAACATGATAACATGATAGGATTTTCAGGATTTAGGAATATATGGCATATTTCGGTATGGATTTTATAATTGTAATCTTGATTTTGTATTTCCATTTGTTGATGTAAAAGGAAATAAATTACTATTACTATTACTAGTAAAGTATTCCACTGGGAACTATATTTTAAATGGAAAAAACATGCTCTAAAGAGTACCTACTCTTTGTCAAGCATTCAACGACAGAGTTTTCCAAACATTGTCTTGTTGACACCAGGATTAAAGTAAGGCTGGATCAATTATGGAAGCACATATTTTATAAACTGGTTATGTGTGTGTGGTGTGTAATAAAGTGGGCCATGGTTTAAGGTGTGAAAAATGTAATTGTCAATTAATAAAACAGATATTTCTTTGTTCTTACCAAGTTAATAAGAAAATAAAATGTTAAATATGTTCTCTATGGTCATCAAGGATAGCTCATTACATCAGGCGATGAATGGACCAATTCATTATTAGCTGGAAGTAGCCAGCAAGCAGAGTAATGAATAGAAGCAAAGGAACTTAAATTTTACTATTGACTTACATAGAGGATGTAATTTTCATAAACAATAGTTTTGTCATTAAAAATATTGTAAGGAAAATATTTAACATTTTTATTTGCCAATGAGGTTTGCTTGGACTCCACTCCACACAAACTCACAGTAAAAGCAAGTAATCCTATTTTACCTGGACTCTACAGTCTATAAAAAATTCACAAACATAACATAACCATTAGATCCCTAATCAGCGGTATAATGAATCACCAAGTTATAATTTGACAAAATGGCTAATCAAGAAATTCAATTCATTTTATAGAATCAATGGACTCAGCATCAGAAACTCCCTTGAACTCTTAGAAAATATCAAAGATTTACAATTATAAGAATGGCGACATGCTAGTGTCATTTGACATAAAATTATTATTAGTTCCAAGCTTACTAATAAAGAAACTACCACCATTAATTGAAAACTGTCTGTACATGGATATCTCCAGGGGATATTTCAGAATATATAAGAATAACCAAATTAATGGAGAACAACTTTTTTCCAATTCCAATGAAAATACTACTGTTAAAATCTCAATACTATCAATGGCCAACCCACTTTCTCTAGTGCTTGCAGTCTCTTCTTGAATTCATTGGAAACAAGAATCACCAAGGGTTTCCCTTGAATATTCAAAACTGATAATTATATATATATGACAAACATAGCAAAAAAAAGAAAAAAAAAAAAAATAAAATAAACTATTAAAAGAAACAACCATGTTCAATACAACAGGAAAAGATGTCTTTCAAAACATTGACATATCACATATAGACATTTGAATAATTGAAAAAGATTTTGAAAGTGACATTCCCTCAACAAAACACCATAAAAGCATACTTTGGTCTACACTAAAGACAAGATACCTCCAAATAAAAGCTCAGAAATCTATCAAATAGAATACAGTAAGTGCAACCAAATTATATAGGGAAAACTGAGGAGCTTGGAAACAAGGACCATTGAACATTTTAGATGTATAAAACACGAACACCTAGAAAAGTCAGCAATTGACAAACAGTTTTGGAAAAAATATCATGACACTAATCTGGAACCAAAACGATAAACACATAACAGGAAATCAAGAACTGCCAATATAGGAACAGATTTTCAATTGAGAGTATATGGACAGCATATTCATTTTGATACTCTACAGAGCAAACCACTACACAAGTTTGTAGAACCCCCACAAGGGCAGTATGTGTAAACATTAACTTCACCACCCGAGATTAATTAATGTCCATTTGATAATGGAAGAAAGTAGTCCTCAAAACATGTTTTGGGAAGACTAAAATTGAGTCATACCTTTTAAAACTTGTAACTTCACTCACGTCCTACAGAAAACCTACTCACACAGATAATTATATAAAATGCAACAGTTTCAATCCTCTGTCACATAAATTAGCTGTCCTTAGAAGTTTGATCCATAAACTGAACGGCATACCTTTAGATCAAAAACAATATAATGAGGTTTATTTATAGGATGTGAGTGAAGTTACAAGTTTTAAAAGGTATGACTCAATTTTAGTCTTTATACATGAAATTAGCTTCACTGTTAACAACTCTTTTATTTATAACTATTCAAATGTTTTGGGAAATTTAAAAAGTGAATATTGTTTGTTATTAAATGATTCAATTTTTATTTATAATTTGATTTCAACACTGCCATCAAGTTTTGACATTCTTGTATATGACTTACATTTGATTTCTCTCTTTCAAACACTCCACAGAATTCCTCCACCCATTCTAAATTGTCTATGAAAGGAATGCTCCCTTTAATCTATAATCTAGCTTACCCAACACTGTATAGTATGACTTCTGTACATAGGTCAAATGAAATTGAGTTTTTTATTTGTGGATGCTCTTTAACTGCTGTAGTTCTCAACATTTCATTCTATATTGGACATGAAATATTGCTTAATTTTGCTCAGAGGCCTCTTTATCAGCCTTAAGGTTCTTTTACATGCTGTAAATCTATGACACAGGAGAATCAGCTTTACAGAAGGGTCCAAAGGAAGCCATGTTAAGGACTTTAATATAAAAAAAATAAATTGCTTTCAACAGGTTCGTGACCTTGGGAACTAGAGGCCAGCATGATACCCTTAGACCATGGAGGATGACAGCTAGTCAGGCACATCATTGTGGCACCAGAGTCTACTGCAGCAGGAGAAGCCATTGTGATGAAAAATCGTCATGTGACCACGGATGAAATAGCTGCAAATCACATTAATCAGCTCAATAATCAGCACATCACATCCTAACTTAAGCTTAAGTTTTGCAGTCTTTTGAAGTTTTGCTTAAGTTTTAAGTTTTGACACTTTGACACTGCCTCGTTCGCCACACTCACCAGATCTCACACCAAGTGATTACCACAAGTTTGGACTACTGAAAGAGTCTATGGAAGGAAAAAATTTTATTCCAATGAAGACGTGCCCTGGTGATGCACAAGAGCTGTGGATATGACCAAAGGAGAAATATGTTCATTTCCTATATGCTGGTGGAAGTGTGTTAAACGACAGGAAGACTATGTTGGAAAAATACTTAAAAATGTTCAAGTTTTTCATTTGACTCTTCCTCAAAAATAAAACAAATGCATTGCTATTTTATTCCAAGCAATGAACATGGGCCACACCGTGGTTGAGTGATTAGATCGTTTGACTCTCACCAAGGCAACCCAGGTTTGATGCCAGGCAACCACATGTGAGATTTGTGGTGGACAACACAGCGAAGGGGTGGGTTTTCTCTGCTAACTCCAGTTTTCCACACCATCATTCCACCAAATGCTATATTATCATCTTTCCGTTCATTCATTTTGCCCTTGTTCTGTCATCTACATCTCATTCTCATACTAGGCATCTGGCTGATCACCCATCCTGGGTTCTCTACCTGATCCAGAGTTTCTGTTCCTCAACACCTAAAGGTATAAGGGATAGAGGAAGAAGAATGTACATAGATGATAATAATTTAGAACCTAAGAAACACAAAACAAAGGAGAATTGAACCTGCTTACCATGCTACAATTCATATGTGATACTAGTGCCAAAATATTTTAAAAATCTTACGTAAGAAAGTTTTGCTTCATTTGTTTTGAACATTGTAATTAAGATTATTAGCAGGTTATATTAAATCAATGTATAAAGAAAGAAAATTGTGCCCATCTTATAAAAAAATCAGTTCATTAACAAGTGAAAACTATTTAAGTTTGATTTATGAGTCACTATGTTTACACTCATAATTAGATATTTGGGAAAAAATATTCATAAACAAAAACCATGATAAAGTTATAAATTTTGAAATCCCGGCATTAAATGAAGTATTAAAACTAGTGCCCCTAACACCAGATGGCAGAGTGATCGGAGCTCCGTAGTAGTGGAAGAAGAGGAAGGTTCATCTAGTCACCAAACAGCTGAGGATGAGATCGAATGATCTTGAAAACGTTTCAACTATACAACAAGTAAGCGAAGTGAGTGTAAACATAGTGACTCATAAATCAAACTTAAATATGAAGAATACTTCACTATTAATAATGCTTCTGCTTTTAATATTTAAGTGAAAACTATTTTTCTCGATGGTTGTACTTGTGTCCTAGGAGTGAGCAATCTTTACATTTGCCAACTTCACTTCTTTTTGATTGTATATATTAAGAGCTATGTGTCATGTGATAACCACAGAGTTTTTATGTTATTAAATAACTACAGGACCAATAAGAATGTTTAAAGCCTTACAAAAGTAATCATCTGTGACTATTATATCAACCACTCCAGTATATGAGTCTTCAACGGTTAAAGAATACTTATAAATAATGCAACATTATAATTGTGAAAACAGGGCACTCTGGTTTGAATTATATGGCGGTGTTGAAAGTTCTTTCCAGTTCCTGTATAAAAATGTCAATCTTATTAGAAAGTGGAAACGTAGAGTCAGACTGAAAAATTCAATGCCATAGCCGGGATTTGAACCACGGATCTTCTGGTTTCTGTCCAGCCACTCTACCATTGAGCTACTATGGCCAACGTGCCAATATGACATTAAAATGTCAGAAGATCCGTGGTTCAAATCCCAGCTATGACATTGAATTTTTCAGTCTGACTCTACGTTTCCACTATTTAGCCTACACATGGCCAGTGTGAAAGAACAATTAATTTCCATTATTAGAAAGTGTTTGGATGAATTTAGCATGTGATGTTTAATGATGTTTATGATGAGAATGCTTTTAGCTTCATGCATCTGCAAAGAATTGGGATAGTAATTAATGAAATGATTGCTGCCTTATGGGAGAGGAAGTACTTCGAAAAGAACTTCTTAATAAATTTAAGGCAGGAAAGTGAAGCATAATGAATTAAATGACTGTTTTCTTCTTTGATCAAGTCAGTAAAATGGCTAATTTTGAGAATATTGCTATAGTTTGGTTCAACTTGTAGCTGATGACATAAATTTTAATTACAACAATGCCTTGTTTTATGCTGACATATCCTATGTCAAGTAAAAATGAACATGAATAATTCTAAAGGATGAATAAACTGTATCTGTGCAGTGCTTTAATATGCATAAAATGTTTCACTCTTTAATGTAAATTAGGATTAGGGATGCCAACTATCCCATATTTTCTGGGAAATCCCATATTTCAATATTTATTTGTATCCAAATCCTGGTTCCTGCATTTTGTAGCATTTATCTCACTGTGCATGTGGGCGAGCTTGTATGCATGTGTGTGTGTAGGTGGGTGAGACCGTGGGTATATGTGTAGCGCAACATGTCTGTATATTTTAAACACACCTACCTGTTCCATGAACTAATTGAAGAAACCTTTAAGAAATTTGACATGAGCTTGACTACATATTCAAATCGGCACTTGATTTCAGAACAACTTTGCCATTTGGGTCTTGGATGTTCCTCACTTTAAGATCAGAACTTCAGTTTAAATCGCTTCAAAATCCTTTACAATTTGTGCCAGATTTATATCTCAGGAAGAAAATGCATCAGAAATCTAGGTCAAGATTTTCAGTATTAAATAAAAAAAAAAGTGTAAATAATTCTTTTGAGATTCCTGGATTTGTTAATTTGCATGAACGAAAGAAACAAATAATACAAGCAGTGTAGATTTCACAAAAACAAAATTTTAGGTTAAGTTAATCTTTTTCATGTAAAAAGCTTTTATATTTTTAGTTTTGATACAACTACAGGCTGTTCTATTGACAAGTATAGTGATATATTAATGCTAAAATAACAGAATTTTATTTATTTTAATTTACATCCTCCAATGTTAAGTCATCACACAATGATTTGATACTCAAATGAGCCCAGGGTCCATATAGCCTAAAGTTATGTGGCATTTGTCTTTCAGGAATTAGAGAAAACACTGAAAAAAACCTTATCCAGGCAACTCATGCTGACCGAGAACTGAACTCGAGACCTCTTGAAGTAAAGCAGACATGCTGCCATCTAAGCCAGGCAAAATGACAGAATACAGTGCAGTTTAGTTAATGATGAAATAAATCCTCTACCCCTTGCCATTAGGCGTCAGGTGAGTGAGCAACAACTATGGATCAGAGAGAGAAATCCAGGGAAGGTGATCAGCTCGGTCCCCAGAATGAGAGTGAGGGATGTAGATGAACTGAATGAAGGCAAAGTGGATGAGAGACGATAATGGAGCAATTGGTGGAATGATGGTGGGAGAAACTAGAGGTCCTGGAGAAAACCCAACCCAGCGCCATGTTGTCCCCCACAAATCTTACTTTGCAGTTGTCTGGGATCTAAACTGGGCTGCCTTGATGAGAGTCAAGCGATCTAACTGCTCGGTCATGAGGCAGCCTGTTTCTATTTGTGAAGTTATATTTTAATCAGAATTAAAATAAGCTTGCAGAAAAAATAAAGTTAAAAAAAAGATGCAAATATCTGTTTTTACAACTACATATTTTGATGATTTCTTTAAATTCAGTGATAATACCTTGCCTTGAGCTCAATAAAAAATATTAAATAAAAATTTATTGGATTTTTTTTAACAGTACAAACCACATGTTTCATCATAGTACTACTATAGTCAATTCAAGTTTTACACATGCCAATTGCTGTTTAATTTTATATGAATCCAGTCCATTGTTGGATAGAGTCAACATGAAAAATTCAATGCCATGGCCGGGATTTGAACCACAGTGTATCTCGGATGCGAGAGCCCCTAGTGGTCTACCGGAGAAATATATGAGTCAAATGGAGAATTTAATGTCAGGACGGCACGTTGGCCATGGTAGCTCAAAGGTTAAGAGCGACTGGATGGAAACCAGGAGATCCGTGGTTCAAATCCTGGCCATGGCATTGAATTTTTCATGTTGACTCTATCCTCACCATTTGGTCCCACCGAGGTTATCAGTAGTCTTCCCTGCCGGGTTGACGCGTGTAAGTGGCGTATCCACTTCCATCCCGTCTTGATGTTGTGCTCAACGGGGGAGCTTTTTAGACTCCAGGTATTGCCTTATGGAAAGAGCCCCGAAGTTATCCATCGCTCCCGGGTAGAAGGAGGCCCGGGTCCTTGGTCCTACGGGTCCAGGACTAATGGGAGTAGAAACTCTGCATTGCATGTTGACTCGATCCATAAAAAATCTTAGCCTATGTACGGCTAGTGTGGAGAAATGATTAATTTCCACCAGTCCATTGTTTCCTACACATCATAGTGGTGATTCAAACCTAGATAACTTCCAAAAACCCTAGCAAGTGACGTTCAGTGCTTTTGACAACTAAGCAACAAATCAAAACTCAGATAGCAATGGCATTTAAAACCATGTGTATCTATAACATACAGTTCATTTTCAAAAACTGATTCCATTTGAAAATAATCTGGCAGAGATGGGTTGATAGGACACTGTTACTAGCTGATAAACTCTTAAAAGTCTTCTGGTGTATTTAATACAACTTACCAAAACTGAGGTAAGAAATTGTTTTTAATCCAGTTTTTATTATCGATCACCATATATGCATTACAGACAATTCTTATTAGAGGGAAAGGAAGAAAGAATGTGTAAATGCTTTCTTTGCCTTTTACTTTAATTTTTTCTCTATTATGTAATTAAAATTTTAAGAAATGACAGGATGCAAGGTAAAGGAAGAGAATAGATGCATTCATCAAGAGTAATTTATAACCACACGCTGAAAATTAATCTATTACTACAAATGACTAGAGAATATTTTACAGCTTTGTTTTCATTAAAAAAATAGTTCAGATAATTTTAGTTATATTTTGGGTATATTTTTAACATTTATAATCTTATATACATTTTAATATACTTATATACATAATATATGTTCTACTTTATAAATACACAGAATTAGTAATTTTAATTTCTGACCTCCCTTCACATTATTAGACTTTCTCTATTAAAAGCACAAAGCGATGCTTCTTTAAATCAGCTTTGACATATTTGGAGTTAGATTGAACCATGTTAAAAGTTGAAAGAATAATATGAATATGCCTTTAAAATTTACAGTGATTCAAGTTTTATTTTGAAAAGGAAAGCATAATAGTAGCTTGGATTTCAAGTATTTGTTCTTATTTTGCAACTTCTATCAATGTCTAAATTTAAAGTACCAAATAATTATTTAAATCTTTTGAACCAATAACTGAACAAAGTTAATACGTTGTTAGAAGACATACAAAGAGGTACTAAGAGGCTTTACATAGAACAACTGTCCTTTTGTTGGTGTGCAGTGTTGTCTAGCTTGAACGTTTGGCATGAGCAACAACATTCTATATTCTGTTGTTTAAGGACTATGATACAATGAAGCACAAAATTAATACAATTTTGAGTCGAACTAATACTCAATGCTCCATTTATTGCAGTTGTCGACAACAGCTGATGATGTTAGGAAGATTCTAACGAAACGCGTTCTAGGTAAATACTAGCAATAAATGGAGCATTGAGTATTAGTTCGACTCAAAATTGTATTAACATTCTATATATTTTCCTAGCATAAAAAATACTATTGAAAATGTTCTGTTTTAATCTATCTTTATAAACAAACATTTCTGAAGCTGACCATCCATCACCAAACATGTCTTGGGCTATAGAACTATAAATAAACTGTATTATTTATACAATGCTTATATTTCTTTCACTCTTGTTTACATTATTATTGTGTTACTTTTGCAAGCTGCAAATAATGAAAATAAAACATTTAATACATGTGACATTATTATCATTTCTTTTGTGTTCTTGCTAAAAGCCGGAGGTGTGTGCATTTTTCCATAGGTATACTGCACATGGACTGTACTGTTTTCACTTGGGCATGTAAACAACTACAGGTGTATATAGTCTGACCATGACAACTGCCTCACTGCAAGAAGAAACACTGCAGTATAATGTGTTATACTACAGCTTGACCTTGCCTCTGCATAAACTTGCAAGACAATGCTTCAATAGTTCACATTACGTTGTTTTTTATGTTTGCACGTTTGATGGCTGTGCTGAAAATCTGACATCATTCACACTCTGTCCAGCTAACTTGTATCACATGCAAGCACACATCGCTCTGGCCTTTAGACTTGCCTTTTCATTAATTTATTTACTTCAGTTCAGCAAAGTCCAGAAGCAGCTATATTTCACATTGATATTACAAGACTACTTGTATAAGGCAAACACTTGGGATATATAGCTAAATGGATTTTTATACTTCTTAGTTATAAATTTTGTGCGCATTCTGTAACTTGCTAGTACTCTCCATTTTTAAATCTAGTATCAAATATGCACCTCTAAGATAAGGTACTCACAGACCAGATGTATTATTTATCAAAATATATTATTAATGAATTATCATTTGAGAGAGTACTTTACAAAACAATATTTTCAAAAGCTCAACGGTACAGCAATGCTGTAGATATACATTAATTTGTGAAAATAAGTCATATGCATATTTAAGAATTCACAGCTTTAACAAAAGACAAACTAATGTTGGTACCTAATCCAAGTTTTTAAGAGAACTTTTAAATAATATTTATTCAAAATATTAACTACTCAAAATTGATTAAATCTCAGTATTATAAATTTTATTTGCTCCTTAGGTTAAGAAAAGAATTTTAAAATGCAGAATTCTTTTTTACCTCCCAAATTAAGATGACAATCTCATAAATCATGATTCTTAAATAAAAAGTTTGATTCCTCTCTTGGAAGTGTTGAAAACAGTGTTGTTATGATAAATTAAATTTAAATTTAAGTGTTGTTTAGTGTCATTAATCGACTCCTTTTAAATTTAATTAAAAAGTTTGATGTCATAAAAAATTTGATGTCTTCTTTTTAAAAAAATATATGTCTTACACCTACATACAGGATAAACTGAATTCTGTATGTATGTTCTTATTTTGACAAGATATCTGCTCAAAACTAAAAAATTGGAAGAGAAAAATTGTTTACCTTTTTTGTGAATGTGCAAGTGCACCTCTTAACTCTTTCTGAACATAACTGGGAATATGAAAGAGAGTAAAACATCTAGCATATATCTCTAAGAAGCCATGCCAATGGTAGATACTTTTGGTGCAGAATTGCACTGATAAAGATACCTGCACTGTTGAAGCTTATTGGGACTAACAGGGTAGTCAGTAATTCACAAATGTGAGCCGAAATACATTAATTCAAGAAGAATTGCTTTATTTAATAATAATTAAACTAATGGATAGTAAGGGTATCCAAGTGAATATTAATATGTATATATTGGATGATAAAATTACAGTCATAAAAAAGCTAGCAGGGGAAGAGAAAGAGAATCAGAAGGGGTAGTATTTTAAGGAAAGCAAAAGAAACATATGCCAGAATAAGTTACGGATACAAGAAAAAAATGACAAAGAGAAAGGGATGAAAATAATTTAAAAGGCTTAAAGCTAGACAAAGTGTCATCAACAGAGTAAAATGGTCTAGGTGCCATGTAAACTTAGTAGCACACAAAGAATAACCAATTTGAACATTGTTTAAGCTAGCATATAGGAAACAAATTCTGTATAAAAAGATGTCAAGAATACTAATACATTTACTTTATTTTACTGTAAAAAATATTGTCATGGCAGCCACAAATCTGAGACCAGTAACGAGAAGGGGGGAAGCACATGTGGTCCAGCCACTGATGTCATGAACCGAAAAACATGTAACCTCTCTCTTCTGCTGCCATGCTTTGAGACCCTTTGTTTTGCTACATCTAGAAGTAATGACTTCCAGATGCTTCTGGAACATCTATATCTTGACCATGGAAAGGGAGCACTAAAGGCAGCTAGCAGTCAGTGTCAGCGAGTCAGTTAATGACAAAGTTATGTGTGTGTGTCAGCCAGTAGTTAGTGAGAAGTTGATCAGATGAGCAAATGGTTCTGTGAACTATAAAGCAGCAGAAGTTTATATGTGCAACAGAGGCATAAGTACACTACAGAAATCTTTATGGCCTAGTGTGAGCAGTAATAAAAGTGGAATTAAGTGTAACTTAGAGCTGTGCTAACAGTTTTATTAAAACAAATAAAGTGAATTTTTCGGTTTGACTCTATCAAAACCTTGGCCTATACACGGCTAGTGTGAAGGAACGATTAATTTCCATCAATTAACTTAGAAATAAAGTGAGTTTAACACAACTTGGTGGTGTTCTCGTTTCACCACAGTATAATAATTATAGAACCTAATTTTTTAATATGCTCTGCTCCAATCTCTAACTTGGCATAGTGTAACTGTATCAGCAAGCACTGGGTCAATTCATATGTAGTGGTGGATGTATGGCTTTTGCAATACAGGAGTTGTCTGCAGTCTTGTTTATATTTTCAGATTCTGCCACATACTTTTACTAAGTTCTTAAAATTTGAACCTTTGCTGGAATAATCCTGACATTTTTAAGTATCAGAAGACAGGATATTGTTTTCAATTGTACTATGTTTTAATATGAACTTGAGCAGTAGACAAAAATCTTGACTGCTCAAGTGGTCAGCTTTTTGGCTTCTCAAAACTGAGGTTTCAAGTTAATTCCTGGCTGTGATGGGAGATGTTTCTTTATCCAGGATCTTTCTTTATCCTCCATAGAATGTCTAGTATGATGTGGAAGTGAATCTATGTGCTTATCATAATGGAATTAAATTATTAAACAGACTACCCCCTAATATAAAAAAAATGTAGAAAATGTGAATGTACTTAAGAAAAGCTCAAAGCATATTTAATAGAACATTCATTTTACTCAATTATGGAATATGTAAATGGATAGTTCTGTAAAGATTGGCTAGTTAAGTCTGTGATTGAGCATTATTCTTAATTGTATTGTTTTTTTAAATTGCATTGTATTTCTATTGTTATGATGTTGACGATTCCATATTATGTAAACATGATCTAAAGGATGAAATAAATGATTATGATTATTGTATAAGTTAATAAATAAACCATTTTTAAAGAAAACCCACAGTTTAAAGCGTAAAAATACCATTAGTAAGTTGCTTCTCAAGTCAAAGTCCTTGATATGACCATAGAAGTTAAAGTGGGCTTGGAAAAAAAATTCTGCAACAAATTTAGTAATTCACTTAAATATCTGTATCGCTGTGTGTGATAACCTGCCTAAGTTATGAGTAATGGGGATAAACATTTACTGAACAGTCAGAACATGATATAGTACGTGAAAAATAGAAGCTAGCAACAGCAAAGCAACAAATAATATACAAAATATAATTATTTGTAAACAAAACTTCACTTATCTTTAAGGTAATTAATTGATGAAAATTTCAAGAAGTGTTTAAAACAAGTTTTGCAAACTCTTGTTTACATCCTCAGTTACTTCAACGTTTGTTGTTGTTGTCAAGGTTACAGTTGCTGTTGTAACCTCTAATGACTGTAACTTGATAAGAATGAAAGTTGAAGTAACTGAGTATGCAAACAAGAGTTTATGAAACTAGTTTTACATATTTCTTGAAATCTTCTTCAATTTCCTTAAATATAAGTGAAATTTTGTTAAAAATAATTATATATTGTGTATAACAGTTATATTTCTAGGCTGGAAATAATTTGCAATAAATTACAATCATTATTCAATGTTGACTCCAATGAATAAATGAATAAACCATGACTTAGCACAAAAGTGAATCGAGAAGATATTGACACACTGCTTCACTCACATTGTTTTTTCACAGTTTTTTGAGTCGAGTACCAGCTGAGGATAAAAGCAAAAGCTCTTGAAACATGTCCTATGAAAAAACAGTGTGAGTGAAGCAGTGTGTCAATATCTTCTCGATTCACTTTTGTGCTAAGTTGTGCTTCACTGTCTCTACGCTTCTTTCAAGTTTATACTTTGAAACCATGACTTGTTAGCTCTTGAATCACCTAATTGGTTGTATTTTCTAAGATGTTCATTCTCTTTTGTTAAACTATCTTAAAATTAAATGATAGTGACAACTTATTGCAATCTATTTATGTTTGTATAAATTTTATAGTCTTGTATGATCAGGAAGTCAGAAATTAAATGTACATCTTCTAAATTAAATTGATCTATAATAAGTAACAAATTTTTCTTAAAAAATAAAAGTTCTAAAATTTAAATTAATATTTAGCATTTTGTATAAGCAAACTGTACATTGTATGAAACTATGATTGGTTACTAGTTCTTAATGAATGTTTACAGCTACATACTGGAAGTTTTAGGTTCCAGTACAGCTAAAGAAATGAGGAAGCACAATTGAATTTCAATACCTTAGTGGAGTTCAGATCCAAAATATTAATCAGGCAATGACATAAGCTCCACTTATCTTTAGGCAAGAAAGGGAAAGAAAAAATTATATTTCAAAAGGTACTGCAGAAAAAAGAAGCATCTGTCTATATTTTAATTAATATTTCAGATGCATACTATACTCCACAGCAGTTAGCTTTGTTTATTTAATTGTATTACTTTAAGAGAGTTTAAAAAACATGAATTTTTTTTGAGTCACAGTGGGAATGAGTTCTGAGAAGCTATAATTGATATTAGATTCCTGACCTTTTTTTTTTTTTCCTGTTTGCTTGTTTCTTCTTCCTTTTGTTGTTGGTGTTATATTTTATAAATTTTTCAATTAGTTTTATTCCTAGCGTGGTGCATTCATTTCAAACTGCAACTCTCTTAAGAACTAGTAAGCCAACAATAATAATGCACTTTCTTTTAAAAGTTAGGCTTATGATGATAAATTCAGATGCATGCAGTCTGGCACATGTGAAACCCCAGTCATGAATCTGAGTAATGAGCATATTTAGTATCAAAAATTTGCTGACATATTCTTGAAATCTTTTGTCACTAAACGATAAAAATCTTTTGTGTATCCTTAAAAGGGATGAGATAAACTTTTGCTGACAGACTGTTGTGTTTTATATTGTTTGAAACAATAGAGACAAAAATGTTATTAGTCATTAAAGTATAATTAAGTAATTAAAATAACACACAGGTTTCATTATAAATGGCAATGAAAGTCTTTGCCATTTTAAATGTCTGAGTAACAAATTACTTTTGAGATAGAATAAGGTTTGTTTTGGGATCTTGGTTTACCTGGAAAAAGAATTACAGTTAATTTCCTATTAATTACCTGACCACATAGAATTCTTGCAAAACATGATCTAAAAAAGAACAAAAATACACAGATAACTCTTTCATATATAAAAAATAATAAGCTGTAATAAAATTTATAAAATAAGTACACAAATTCTTAATAAATAACCACTTCCATTCAAATAGTATATGGAATATTACTAGAAAAGAGATAGGAATATCTGCAAATCACAAGTCTTATAAAAACATACTTTAATTTTCTATTTCATTTTCTTGTAAAATTATACACAACTTCGCTGAGGTATAAGTGTATGCAAGAGGGATGACACTGTCAATGGACAAATGAAGCAGAATGTAATATCATTATACTCATATGCTGGTTATCTTGTCATAGCTGTTGTTTATAGTTATTGTTTTGAAAACTGTTCTTTTTACTTTTTCTACTACCAAAGAAGTATATTTTTCCCCAAAAATTTGATGTTGAAATGTCAACAGAAATTATATTTTGACGCTCCCTTAAACAAAAATAAAAAATATTTTTTCATAAAAGTTCCATATATGTGTCTGAATAGGTATAGCTCAAAAATGAAAAGTCATTTAAAACCTTAACTTGGCATTTAAGTTCAACACCTTGCAAGGATGCAACACAAAATTGTTTAAGAAGGTCTCCCCACCCCAAACTATCCTCTATGTGTAAAGTTTTAAAACAATCTGGTTTGCTCAAAAATGGCACAAACAATTCTGATTAAAATATAATGTTTATGACAATTTCATGACAAATGAAATGTATGTATTAAATTTTCTTGCAATAATCTCTGAATGGATGCACAGGCTTCTATGGTCTGTGTTTTGATGAGTATCCTTAGCTTCCAGTGAAGGCCATGGCATCTTGGTCAGTCTTGCCAACATTTTGTTCATCTTGTAGTCAGCTTCTTCTGGGCTCTTGTCCGATCTTTACTTTGCTTCTCCTGCTTATACTTGGTGTTCATTTTTATATGTGATTTACAGCGCAAAATTTGACGTCATAAGTATCGCTGATGGAGCGAGTTTATATACGATTCCCCTAGTGATTTGAGGTCCGATTTGATGTGCTGACAGCAGTTTTGAGGCCTCCCTCTACTGGCAGATAAATATACTATTTGAGAGGTGGGTCATACCCGCATAATATAAAGGTGCATAGTTTTGCCTGGTGCGCAGATATGAAAACTATTGTAATTCATTTTAATGAATGTGAACAGATAAATACAAACAACATCTTGCAATTTGGTGTATCTCTGTGAAGATACATAACTTAATATAATTTAATAAAGGAATGCCAAATTAATAACAGTATTGTTTCAAAACATTTTAGTAAAGAAACAAATTTTATTTGTCCTTTCAACAGTGCACGTCATGTTGAATGATGAATGAATGAATGAATGAATGAATGAAAGAAACAGGTAATATGATACTCAAATGAGTCCAGGATCCCTAAAGCTCAGAGCTACCCGACATTCGTCTTTGTAGGATAAGGGAAACCCTGGGAAAAAATTTTACGCAGGTAACTTTTCCTTAGTGAGATTTGAACTCGCGAGCTCTTAAGTGTGAGGCACACACGCTACCTCACACCACGGAGGCGGACAAGAAACAGATTATTTATATTATATATTTATAATATTTATTATATTTATTACTTCTAAATTGGGACCATTCACTTCATAGCGTCCAGTGTCTCTCATTTTACGAGTAACTGATCCTGTATCTTGGAAATGTTTGATGTACCTATTGGTTTTAAAGGACATAAGGATACTAACATTAATAAAGACATTTTAATTAAATATGAGAATGACAAAACATTTATATCATCTACTGATAAAACGTAAGACGTTTATGTTGCAAACCAAAGTATGTAAATTTGATGGTACCTGGGCACTTTTGACAACATTACGCTCCAAGGGACTTGTCTGAATGCCGGATAGCATTGCATAAACTCCTCTATGCAGCGGTTTATATTATATTTGTAGCTCACCCCAATTTTAATGCCAGTATGAAAGTAGCATTCAACCATGAACATACGCTGCTCTGTCTTCATATTGTGACTTTGTGGGTTTAACTAGTTTGCATAAATTCAAAATGCTCTTTATTTCAAGTAAAAAGACGTTTTGTACAGCCCTATGAAAGAGCAGAATTACGTAACACACACAAACACAACCTTCAAGGTTGTCTACCACAAGCCCACAGAGCTGCATAGTAAGTTCACAACTCCATTAACACTGCTGGCAAAAGCTGACACCACCGCATTTCTCTCGAGCCGCTGTTTCCCGAAAGCTGCCGTGGTTTCTCGAAAGATGCCGAAGTTACCTGACCTTTCATGGTGTGAGAGTACAATGGAGCTATCTGCCTCTTTCACTCTTGGCTAGCGCACGCGTGGGTGCAGCTTGGGGCACTTTCTGTCTCCTCCTTTCCCCGCTTCTCTCTCTCTCTCTCTCTCTCTCTCTCTCTCTCTCTCTCTCTCTCTCTCTCTCTCTCTCTCTCTCTCTCTCTCTCTCTCTCTCTCTCTCTCTCTCTCTCTCTCTCTCTCTCTCTCAGTATTCGCCTATGTGCGGGCAGCCATTATCAAAACAATGCCTGGCAACAATATCCATGGTGCTAATCTTTAGAGTAGAAACATACTATTTATACATATGTGCTAGAATGTTAATCATGATTACTGTAAGAGGGCTGAAAGGGGAGGCTGGTTGTATTAGTTACTAGCGCAACCACACTCAGCGCTGTAATTTCCTTACTGTTCTGCAAACATTACCGCTTGTTCTCCGTAGAGGGCACTATGATTTCAAGATACACTCACCAGTCAACTATGATGTCATTCTTGCTCTATCGTCGGGTGGGAAATCACGAATAAAAATGAACACCGTGTATATCAGTAGTTCCCTGATGGCTCCACCCCTTTGTTCTTGATTGGCTTCCTGTTCTCCACCAATCAAAGTCGGTGCTGGTGCCACTGTTTCCAGATTTCCTAAACTCATTAGGAACAACAATGCAAAGATCAGACAAGAGCCCAGAAGCAGCTCACTACAAGATGAGCGAAATATCCGCAAGCCTGACCAACACGTCATGGCCTTTACCAGAAGCTAAGGATATTCATTATTAAAATAATATTTGTTAATGATGCTGGCATTTGGCAGGATTATATCAACCCTGCCAACATGCCAAAATTTCATCTTGCAGGAGCTTTTTGACATGCCAGTAAAACTACTGACATGGCTATCACTTATAGGCACACTTAAAAATCATCGGTCTGGGTCAGGTTTGAACCCATGTCATGATACTATTAAAACCCACTTGGTATGCAGTCTAACTGGATAGAGAGGAGAAAAGATTTATCATAAAGTGTAAAGAATATCTAATTCCTTTAATTTCTTACAACCAAAATTCAGAAGTTCTTATCACTATAACAAGATGATTTACTATAGCTTCACAGGCTATCAAATAAGTATATGGCTGTTGTACCTCCGAGCTTTCAACCATCTTGCTTCTATAGCCATCAACAGGCCAAAATCTTGGAACAACAATATTATATGCTATATGGCTGATACCCCATGAAGCCATAATAGATAATCAACATTGAGAAAGTTTAAGTGTTTATATTAAACATACCGCCAACTTGAACATTAACACACAATAGCCCCCATTTTGAACCAGCTGACATTACATAAGAATAAAGGTCCCTAAAACATGCTTAAACAAGCAAAATAAAAATGATGGAAAGGTGTTTCATACGTTGATTCAATATCTGTTGCTGTGAAAATTACAATATTTGTTTTCCTTCTTCTCCAAATGCTTTTGGAATGTTAGACTTTTTATACATAACTGTGATTAAACCAATATAATAGTATTTCAAGAGATTAATATCAAAGGAATATGTTTACAAATATACATTTTTTGGGGCGATAGACTTATCTATAAAATCACACATGGTATATCTTTCACAGTACGGGATAACTATATAAACAGTTTTCGTAATTAGCAAATATACTCAGTATCAAATGACCACATATCACCATATTATGAAAAATTCAACTATATCCCAAAAATTGCTTTCTGTAGTTGACATGCTCCATTGAGACTAAGCCATCAATATGTGAATCCCATTGTTTGTGGACACATGTACAGTTAGAAAATTCTATAAAGCTTTAAAATAAAATTGTTAGCTTCCTCTGGACGGAAATAACTTGCATGTCTGTATATATTCAGTCTGTCAACAAAGTTCAATCTCAGTAAATGGTAATCTTATGTGTTAAAAATAGCTTTATATTGATCAATAAGGACCCCTGCTTCAGAAAATTCATGAAATCTTGATCCCTTTGAACAACATTGTGAGATGAACTTAAAGCTGCTATGATGCTATATCGCTTTGCTATCACAGGATTCTTCTGTATGAAAGGTGTCTAGGTAGCAGACCTAACCTCTATGAGAGGATTCCAAGATGACCAAGCTGTAACAACAAAAAGCAAAAGTCTATTTATTATTTAATGATAATTAATGATCTCCCTCCCTCTCAGAAATTGACATTGTTTAATGAAATTAATTTCATTATAGTAATATTCATAAAGCATGTTCTAGACGTTCTCGGGCTTCGAGCCAGGTAAGTAGATGTTGAGACATCAACGTTTCGGGAGCGTACATCTCTCCCATCATCAGGATGTTGAATGACTTAGGGGTGGGGCGACCCATATATATACTTGTCGCCAAGGAAAATGACGCGGACCAATCAGCGAGCGGGCTCGCGATGGTGAATATGACGAACCTCTCAGAAAACACTGCTGCTCTGGTCGCTGCTCAGTAAGCCAGATCTGTGTTTCCTGAGTCTCTCTTTTTCGAGTTTTAATGCAGGATTCCATGCTGCACTAAATTGTAGCCCAGCATCTCGGTTAAGAGTGACTCTCTCTGCCGAGATAACCAATGCCTCCTTAACTCTGCGCTCCCAGTAGCCACTGCATTTTGCCAAAATAGTGGTGAGACCGAAGCTAGCCCTATGGTCTTGCTGGAAGCAATGTTCCGCCAGCCCAGACTTTTCAGGTTGCAACAGTCTGATGCTTCTATCGTGTTCTTTGATCCTGGTAGCTATGGTCCTGCCGGTTTGTCCGATGTACGGCACTCCACATTCACATGGAATGCGGTACACCCCCGGAACGTTTAGTTGTAATTGGTCTTTGACCGGTCTCATAAAGTGTCTGATTTTTGCAGGCGGTTTGTGAATAGCTTTTATGTTGTGTCTTGCCAGTATTCTGCCGATTTTTCCAGACAGATTGCCGGTATATGGGATGCAGACTATAGCAGTTGGCTTTTCAGTGGAGCTACAGGAAAAATCGGCAGAATACTGGCAAGACACAACATAAAAACTATTCACAAACCGCCTGCAAAAATCAGACACTTTATGAGACCGGTCAAAGACCAATTACAACTATACGTTCCGGGGGTGTACTGCATTCCATGTGAATGTGGAGTGCTGTACATCGGACAAACCGGCAGGACCATAGCTACCAGGATCAAAGAACACGATAGAAGCATCAGACTGTTGCAACCTGAAAAGTCTGGGCTGGCAGAACATTGCTTCCAGCAAGACCATAGGGCTAGCTTCAGTCTCACCACTATTTTGGCAAAATGCAGTGGCTACTGGGAGCGCAGAGTTAAGGAGGCGTTGGCTATCTCAGCAGAGAGTCACTCTTAACCGAGATGCTGGGCTACAATTTAGTGCAGCATGGAATCCTGCATTAAAACTCGAAAAAGAGAGACACAGGAAACACAGATCTGGCTTACTGAGCAGCGACCAGAGCAGCAGTGTTTTCTGAGAGGTCCGTCATATTCACCATCGCGAGCCCGCTCGCTGATTGGTTCGCGTCACTTTCCTTGGCGACCAGTATATATATGGGTTGCCCCACCACTAAGTCATTCAACATCCTGATGATGGGAGAGATGTATGCTCCCGAAACGTCAATGTCTCAACATCTGCTTACCTGGCTCGAAGCCCAAAAACGTCTAGAACATATACGCTGCCAGGAAAGATTCAGCTCATATTTCATTCATAAAACAGTATTTATATTTTTCAATAGCTTCTAGTTCAGTTTTTCATTTACTTATTTCAGCAAATTAAGTGAGGATTAGGATTACTATGGAAGGATTCAGAACTGAAACCTGTGGTTTATTGTACCTAAGCCCCAAGTGCAGCATCCCCGGGAGGAAGGATGAGAAAAGAGGAGACAAAGGATGGGGTTGACCGAAGGAGTCATGACAGCGCCAAGACACCCGATAACACTTCTACCCTGAAAGAGAATGCCAGATGAGAGATGATGTGAAATGATAATGGAGATGAAATGGAAGGACAGGAAATTCAGGGGATGTAATTAACCTACCCAGCATTTGCCTAGCGACCTGGGAAAACCCTTGAAAAAACCATAGATCAGGTAGGATGGCAATGGGAATTGAACCTAGGCCTCTCGGATGTGGGCCACAGACAAAACCGCCTGAGCCATCACACTTGTTTCGAGTGAGGAAGGAGGAATTATCAAATGTAAACTTACTCTGGAGCAGAAAAAAGGACAAAACTTACAAAAGCCCTATTAGCTTTTATATCATGAATAAGAATAAAAAAGTTGATTACATCTTCATGTGCAGCTGATTTTAATTTCTCTACTTACTATCATTTTATTAGTGTCCCACAAGTATCCATGTAAAGAAACTAATATTTCATCTTAACCAGTCTGGATGGAACCATTCTGCCAACTTATATTGTATTATACACATTATGGGGTAGAACTTACTTGGACTTATTCTGATTTGATTGTCTTATAAGTCGTTTATACACTACTGAATGGTACTGCAATAATGACATTTGTTATCTAACAGAAAGAGGGCCTTAAACACTTTCTTTCTGAAAGCTTAAAGGAACTAACCTGGCAATGTGTCATTCCTATCCTTTCTGTGGCGCAGCTGCTAGTAATCATGTTTCTGCATAATGAACCAAAGGGATGAATTAATAAATTTGGTATTCTTACTTTTTCCTTAACAGATTCTCTCCTTTTACTTTTCTATTCAATCTTCTTTGGTTGACCTTTTTTTTTTTTTTTTGTCTCCAGTGGTATTTGAGTACGTAAGAATTAGGGGATTTCCTCCATTGCTTTCGTATCACTTTCATATCTTTAACATTGTTTGGGTCCATGGAGTTCTCCAAACTACACATGCCCATCAGTTGGTGTTCAGTAAACAACAATTTTACTCAATTTTTTTGAAGTTTTGTAACAATGAATGCAAGTTCAGGTACATAAATTTTATAATTTTGGGACATGTTTGCTTAACTTATACTGTAATTTGACAAAACATGTTTAAGAAGCTTTTACTTTCATCATAAGCTATATGTTCACTAGTAGTGTTATGTCTTTTTCCCTCTATAATTAATAATAACAACTTTGCTGTCTAATAAAATGGATGGAACCACATCTGCTTTTTTGATGCCCTTTTATCTGCTAACACTCATTGTTTGGACTGCTCTCTCACCTCTGCATGTAATAACAAATCCAAGTTTCATTACCATTATGAAATGTCTGAAAATGTTACTGGAATTGTATTTAAACACATCTAAACACTTTTGCAAAATTTTTGTTTCAAAACAATTTTGAACACATCATTCATCAAACGCAGAGACTCCTCATACCCAAAACTTTGTGTAAAATATAGTGGAAATGGCCTGTTGAGCTCTTTATGTTGTCAACCAACGTGTGTACCTCCAATCAGCAATCAAGAGTATGTCACTGTAAAGTTTTGTTACAATATTGCTGGGCACAGTGGTTTTGGGAAAGTTCATCACCAGTAATGATAAATGGCCATGCTTAAACTCAGCATCTCAATCAGAAAGAGAGGGGAAAATCCTTTAATGCTGAACTTTAGTGCTTTTGTATTTCTGTTTGGGTTAAACCGTCCAAAACAAAGTACCTTATCACAGCGTGAAGAAAGTGTTAATCTAATTTGTTTACATGATCATAAAAAATAAATTACTGACCAGCCTAAACATGTAAAACTTTACAGCATGCTGTCCAAAGGATGATATTAAGTATCGCTGTAATTTGACTATCTTCACAGCGCTCCTAAGCCAGGCTGAGAGCTTTCAAAAAACCCCTTGCATATATCCTTCTACATAAGTACAAGCGTCATGAACTACTTCATTATGTGCACTCACCAGAGTTTGCTTTTGTTCTTCTTTCTGAAGAACTCGAGCTGTTTGATCAGCATCAAATTTTACAACTGCTGCTATTACCCGTGCAAGAACCTAAAATGATAACACAAGAAAAGAAAGTTAATTTAGATAAAACTATTCAATTCACAACAAAAATATATTTGAAGTAGCCATATACACTAATCATATCAATCATCATATACACTAATATTTTAATTGAGCTGGTATTGCACAATTAAGCTTGTACATAAATCAGTTAAATTTTGGGGGTATATCTGAAGCTTATATGAATATTTTGAAATTGCAATTACAATATTTATTCAGACTGCCTCTATATACTGGTGGTTAGTATCATGACAATAACACAAACACAAGATGAGATGAAGTTCACCTCAAACTTCTTCATTTGTCACTAAAATTGTTAGCACAATGCTAACATACCTTCTCTTTTACACATATACACAGCAACGTTTCTTTAATGTTTATGTCTTTTTAGCATACACAAACTTGTGCTGCTGGTGATCTCTCTGAAGTACACGTTTTACCTCTCTAACGGAGCTACACGCACATCAATCAGATTTTACTTTCTTCTTGACAAAACTTCATCTTAAACATGGAAACTGTGTACCAAGCTATGCAAAAACACACAAGATTTCAGGAGACTAAAAATGACCTTGAGGAAGCTTTTGCTCTGAAAGATCCTCACTTTTGAAGACTGATATCAATGTCAACACAATTGCTGTCATGTTGTGTTAAGAATCTCATTTATCATTAGAAGAGATTTCAGGGGCTATGAATATACCAAAAATATATAATAAGTTAAAGCAAAAATGCTATATGGAACTGAAATATGAAGACTATATTGTGGATGAGAATACTGGATATTGTACGGAAGGTTTAGTCCTGCCAAATCCAATAGCAAAGGAATTAGCTCATATTGAAATAAGATGGAAAAGAAAGGTGTAATCATGGAGAGAGTTCTTAAATATTGGTATAAAATATTACATCTATATAAAAGGAATTTGTTAAGGCAATGTTCAGAGTTTCAAGAATTCAGTTAAATGGAAAATGGATGTAGTTACAATATGGAAACTAACTGAAAGTAATGGATTCTGAGAAATTTGAAGAAGGAAAATAATGTAAATGGATTTTTGAAAGGAGCTTGAAGGAGATTTGAAGATACAGAAATATAAAAATTATTTAGCAACATAGGAGAAGGAGACCACTAGAATCTTATATATATCAACACAAGATCTGATGTGTTGCACTCACATAACTTCCTCTACTCTTCTACAAACTATTCTTGCAATCATTTATAATTGATCTACTTTATGTTAATTGAGATAAACATTTACAGAAATCATCTTATTTTCTTGTAGGTAAAAGAAAATCATCACAGACAGCTTTGCACCACCACCATCTTCTCTCAGGACAGTCTCTGAATGTGTACATTAAATCGCTGATCCTCTTCTCTAATAGTACAGTTTCTGTCCTGGTTGTTGGAGTTTGGAGCAGTACTACATGATCCGAGTTCGGTGATGCATGCTATTCTGCTTGAAACTTCTGCTGCCATAGATCTGCCAGTTGTAATAGATCTTCAGTGCTTTACCAGGAAAATACAAATCAGTTGGAGAATTTAATGTCATGCTGGCATGTTGGCCATAGTAGCTCAGTAGTTAAGAGCGGACAGAGCCGGGAGATCTGTGGTTCAAATCCAGGCTATGGCATTGAATTTTTCATTCTGAATCTACCTATCCAGGTCTTCATCTAGTCTTACATCATCTGTGTGTGCTGTCAGGCCATCCTTTGCACATCATAAAGATAGCCCACAAGATTCTATGGAAAATGGCTTTTCTAGTGCACTTTTGAATCACCTTGCTTCTGGAAACCCATTCACAATCTGTCAGGGTTACTTTGCAGATTCCAAGAAGTCTGTTGGGGCTTTGGAGCATGATTTTATCTTCTCCAACTCTCAGATTACTCCCATCAACGTCAACTCACCAGATGACTCCTGAGGGTATCTAGTTATAGTTACTTCTTCAGTCACTTTCACAATGAACACCCACAGACTTACAACACTTAGAACACTCCACAGTTAAGGTATTGCCCAATATCATTGATAATAGTAGGACCAATCCGATATCTCTGATGGCAAGCACTCTGTTATGTCAGGTCTCATTACGGTCACAGATACACATTTTAGGAAATCTAGTCCAGTACAGCATTCCCTGTATTTCTACCACTCTTCTGTCCAAGGCATACAGAATCCCTTGAGGGGATAGCGATTGTTCACTACATATTCTGGTTGACCACATTCCTAGCAGACATTGTTTGACACTAGTTTGCTTGGTCATGGATAGCCTCTCATAGATGTCGTATCCTCAATATATAGCACTAGATCTTTGCAGATGATCCAGAGTTGACTTTTCATCTTCTTCATGTCGAATGCTTCCACTCTCCAAGACAGGGATAGTGGTTACCTTGTTCGCTAGCACTCCCTCTTCAAGCCTGGGTCAACCCAACCACCCGCTGGCATCACCTACTGTTTGACATGGCGTGGATAGCACCTTGCTAGATTCCTGGCTGGCTACACCTCCAACACACACAGTTCTAGGAGATCATTGACGTCCTAAAGCTGATCCTCTGTTTCCGACATACTGGGTACTCATGATCCACAAAGTAGGAATAGTTACCTCGGCCACCTTCATTATCAGTGTCACTGTCACCACCTTGTGGATGATCTTGTACTCACCAAGCATTACCCATTGTAGTATTGCAGTGTCGCACACACCTCAATGGAGTAGTCAGTTTCCTGGGATGCATGACTGGTCGGGAGGTTTACTAGAGTTGACTATGATGCACTGTGCCCAGATGGTGGTTTCTGAACCTGTATTCCAGAGGTTCCCAGGTGTCTTTTAATACTGTTGAAAGTGCATTTAGAACCTCTGACATCAATTCTGGAGCTGGTTATCAGCTGTGTGGCTTCCTCTTCTGTCCACCATTGATTGTGGGTGGCAAATTAGTGGCGGAATACTTCAAAGGTTGAGGTCCTGTGGTATATAGGTGGCTTCGCATGCACAGATGTTTTACATCCGGGTTTCTCCTCCTTAAGTCTGTGCTAAGCATTTTTTCCACCATGGCATTTGACTTTTGGGCACTAAGGGCATTAGCCGTTTCCCAATATCCTTCAGGGTGTTGAGCCTTCATCCAAGACAGCAACATGTTGGCCAAGGTCTTTCATCTTTCTGTGAAGTTCTTCCATGCTGGCTAATAGCCACACTGTGATTGAGTGGTTAGACTGCTTGGCTCTCATCAAGGCAGCTTGGGTTCAATTCCAGGCAACTGCAAAATGAAATTTATGGTGGACAACATGGCACTGAGACGAGTTTTTCCCAGGATCTCTGGTTTCTCCTGCCATCTCATTCAACCAGTGGCTCCATCATCAGTGTCACTGTCTATGGTGCTGCATGTAGTAAAAGTGGACATTAAACACTACACACACATGGCGGCTAGTCATTTGTTCAATTTTGCTTATCAGCCTTCTCTTTAAATTGCATCTCTTTGTCTTCAACTCTTCCTTTACACACTCCACTTCTGTCTTCACTTCCTCTCCCATAGGGGAAGGGATCCGTCCCTTTCAGCTGCCAAAGTGCGGGCGCTGCGGACCCTTAGCACTCGTGGTACCTCTGACGTTACTAGAGGAACCTCGGGCCGAACAGCCGAGCCCCTCCTTCGGGAGTTGTTCGGATTGGGATGGTCTCGAGGGGGCAGTGTGTTCCCGATACCCGTGGGAGATTGGGTACATCTTCGGACGGGGTTGAGGGAAGCCATTAAGTTTCCGGGTACTAGCCTGCTCAGCTAGTAGAAGGTGTGCTAGATCACCAGGCGGCCCCACCGAGGTCATATTGGTAGTCTTCACCTTGAGTGTTGACGCGCGTAAGTGGCGTATCCACTTCCGTCCCGTCTTGTGTCCTAGGACCAGATGGGGGGGCTTGTTAGGAAACTAGGTCTTGCCCTAATGGAAAGCCCCACGGAGGATGCCGAGCGCCCTTTGGGACAGCTCGGATACTCCCTGGTTTAAAGAGGCCCGGGTCTTGTTCCTACGGGGACAAGGCTAATGGGAGTAGACCCTCTGCACTCAGATGTCTTCACTTCCTCTATCACAGAGTTCACTTCTTATTTCACTCTCTATCTTTGTCTATTTCAGAATTTATATTTCACCCTTCAACTCCTCTATTCCAAATTCTATTTTCATCTCTATCTTCTCTACTCCAGATGTCCTCCCATTTCCATTTCTTACCACTGTGGCTTTTGTATCTACTTCTGACACCAATGTAAGAAATGCAACTCCACATATTGCCAATTACACTTTGTCTTCTAAGTGGAAAGTTTATACAGGATCTACTATGCAAATGTACACATTACATCAAATTAAAAACTTAAAAACTAAGTTTTAAGTCTTACAAATAAAAACTTCATTGATCAAGTGAAATAAAATTCATGACTTCAAAATTCTGTCACTATAAGCCGACTAATAATTTAAATGGAATTGTTATAACGTGGCTTTAATGTAATTAACCCTTTCACTGCTGAAGTGTTAACAAGCTCACAGACCCTCCTTGCTGAATTATTTTAGATAAACATTAATTAGTATATTCTTTAAAATACCATGCAGAATTAACATATAATATTGTGAAACACTCACCAAAGTTGTTGTAGATGAATACCGAGTAACACAATTAAAAAATAAAAAGTTTCAAAATAGGGAAAAGATACCACACTTTACAAAGGGTTGTCCAAGGGCCACAAAAGAAACATTAATAAAAAGTTGCTATATGATAATCTGAATTTTGATGTCTTAACTTTTAAAGTGACATTTTACCAAAATATTGATGAACAGAAATTTATTAACAATTCAGGGGTATCCAAATTTTAATGTAATAGTATTCTTTCTGTGAGTATGAATCAGATTTGGCTATAAATTAGATATGTAAATCTAATTATTATTATATATTATATATAGGTAGAAATTACCACCTCTACTTTCAAAATCGGATTTGTGTATGGTAAATTTCAAAACAGGGGTGCAAACATAAACTCACATTGCATTTGGCACACAAATACTTTGACTCTTTTCTCTTTTTCTGGCCAATAGTGGTGTTGGAGCATACATGACATCTTCTGGCAGGCTTTTTTTTTTATTTGGTGTTGACGGTATTAGTGAAATAAAATGTCTTTCTGTCAGTCTTGTGGGTTGGTCACCAGATAAAGGCCTCCCAGGTTTACCTGTTAGTCTTGGTGTATGAAATTCCTGTAAAAGTTCAGTAATTAGAGTAAGTTGAAAGTCAGCGAGAGTAATATTCTTACCAGTTTTGAAATTATACAGTGAATGTGCATTTAGAAGTGTCATGTCTAACATATGAAAGAAAAATTTTCTATACCACTTCAAAGTCTTCCTTACACACTCAAGGGAGCCTATCATCATGTCTGATCTGTCAACAGCACCCATATTTTTACTGTAGTCCATAACACAGGTTTCATTATTTGCATGTTAGTCTTTTTGTCTACTTTGCCTATCGGTCTCATTGAGTCTGTGTGGAAAGAAGTTAGCATACAAACTTCTTGTCTGTCCATCCACTTTAGTGCTAACATATTGTCTGTATGCGCAGATTCTAATTGCCCCTTCTCTAATTTTGCTATGAGTCTTGGCATTCCTTTCCTGTTCCTTCTTACAGTGCCGCAAGCATTTGTTTCATTTATATGTAGCCAATGATAAAGAAGAGGACTTGAGTACCAATTGTCTAGCCACAAATTATGCCCTTTATGCAGGTACTTTGTAGCGAGGGTTTATACCACAGCCCCTGACACCCCAAGGTCACGGTTATCAACAATTTCTGTGGTATTGCCGTGTATACAATGAAGTCTAGAATATAGCCAGTCTGACAATCACAAAGCACAAACACTTTTACACCAAACCTGTGACTTTTGGAGGGAATGTATTGTTTGAACGAAAGGCGACCTTTGAATAGCATAAGGCTTTTGTCAATGCAGAGATTTCGAAATGGTGAGAATAATTCGCTGAAAGTAGTCTAAAATGTTCAATAACAGGTCTCAATTTGTGCAATCTGTCTCCTTTATCTTGCATCTTATTGTCATTGAAGTGCACAAATCTTAGAAGTAAAAGATACTGATCCCTGGATATGTAGTCTGCAAATTGCGGAGTAGCAATAAGGGGATTATTTGTCCAATATTCTGCTATTGTATGCTTCTTTACTCTGGTCATAAGCATTGTCAAGGCAAAGAAAATGTATAGTTCTTCAGGAGAAGTATCTGTCCAAGTCTGGTGGTAATTTTTCACAGAAGAACGTGAAATACTTATTGCTCTCATTTGCAATACGATACATAATATGCAATGGTAAGAATAACTTGAAAATATTAGAAACTATAAAATTTTCATTCAAGTCTGCTTGCATACCTGAATTTTGCTCATCAAAAGGGTAAATTACTGGCCTGAATGGACCCTGTTGCCACTGAAAGGAACAATCAGTACGTCGTCTTTTAGCATGTTGCGTGGGTTCAGATTCTACATCACTGTCATCACTCTCACTATTTACATTATCATCGTTAAAACTTTCACTTTCACTGTTATCAAACTCAAAATCTGTCAAATCGGATGATACTGCTTCAAATTCTGCTAATAAATCTGCATCCTGCACATGTGACTGCTTGCTGGAGGAAGCCATGATTTTGTACAGCCTGAGTCATGTGACCGGCTTGAAACATGTGCAAATGCCTGGGAAAAATTTACTATGCAGGGCTTCAGATTTTATATGATAGACAGCAACTCACAGCAGAGAAAGAGTTAAAACTTGAACCAATACAACCCCCATAGATGGCAGACCAACACTGCTTACAGAATGCCACATTTAGTGACCTTCATTTCTATTTACTGGCATCAACTGCTGTGTGTCGGCAATGCCCCATCATCTGCAAGGAGAACAGTGAATCACGCTGTCGGAACAGTTCCGACACCTGCAGTGAAAGGGTTAAAAATGTGGAACAATTTGATATATCAAAAAACTAAACCATGCTCATCAATGTAGAAAGAACTGCTAATTGAATTGGTGACAAAGTATAAGGATGTCTTAGAAAATAGGAGGATGGATGCAGTGAATGTAAAAGAGAAGGATGTCACATAGGAAAAAATTGGAAATGAATTCAATTCAAATGCATGTGTCATTACTAGAACCACAAAACATCTTCAGTGTAAGATAAATATAAAACAAGAAACGAAGGATAAGTGACGAGTGACTTGAACGTTTCAAGATGGAAGGTGGACAGTGTATTAGCCATATAATTCAGTGAATTATAAAATTGCAAAGTTAATAATACTTGAAGCAAAGGTGAGATCGGCATATTCCTTTCGATGCATGTTCTAACCTCTCTTGTACTTCTGCAGTAACCTTCATAGTAACTTGTTTTGACAGTCTATACCTCCGTAGAAAATGTTCTTCTGATAGCTCCTCAAAATAATTTCTCCTCATGGGCCGTACTCTATTATGAATGCCATTTACACAGTCTTAAATACAGCAAATCGACAACAGCACCTGTGTTCATGCCCGCCATCTTGACTTTTTACAATTGTTAAGGACTTCACATCAGAAGTTTGACTTGTTAGTACAACATGAAATTTAACACGAGTGTAGTGTTTAAGCCCGCTTTTACTACATACGGCACTGCAGGTGGTGACTCTGATGATATATGAGATGAAGATGGAGCACCGGTGGAATGAGATGGCGGGGGAAACCGGAGGTCCCGGATAAAACCTGCGCCAGCGCCGTGTTGTCCACCACAAATCTCACTTTGCAGTCGCCTGGAATCGAACCCGGGCCGCCTTGGTGAGAGCCAAGCGGTCTAACCACTGAGCCATGGTGCAGCCTTTTAACACGAGTGTTAAGCTAACACTTGTTGGTGAAATGCAATTTTTGTTATAACTATTGTTAAACCCGTGTGAAGTCTTAACATCTGTTGGTGAAATCGGGCATTAGAATTTAAACCGTGTTTAACTGTTTCGTTGAATTACCTAAAAATCTTAACCGTTTCTACCAAGCATGAGTTTTATGAATACCATCTGAACCTATACTCCCCTAGTCCATTCTGGCCACTTGTTAGAAAACCTAAATTCAATTCCATCCATGGCCAGATTGTGACTATATTTAATTTGAATTTTATAAACTGTGATGGTGAAAATTTGGGATTCTTCTCAGCTTACAATAAACATTAAATGGAACATGCCTGCCCTTGAGAAATTAAGTGTGAATCAAACAATTGCCCTACTTTTGTTGTTTGCCAGTGCAAACAAACAGGTGTTCATTGTAAAAGCTTATTTGTGTATATGGCAATCAGATTTTTCTAATCTCATGGACATTAAATCATCAAATCACAAAAAAGAAACTGTCAAGTGCAGCTGTTACCTTACGTCACAAAGCTGCAAGCGAGCTGCAATGTTACTGTACAGATTTTTTCTATAATGGAATTTGAGAACATTAAACTTCCAGAACCTTCCCCACATACCTGGTAGGATATAAAAGGTGTTGCAAAACCTAATGAGTTGAGTCCAGCTGAGTCAGTGCTGTTCACAGCCACCCAGAGCGATATTTATGACCAAAAGTAAAGAATGGAACAAAACAATAAAATAATAATTTAATTGAAATAACAGTACTTCAAAGAGCACCAACAGCCAAGAAGTTTAATAATACAGAGTGCTACAAAAACTACAGACCAATGAATTGTTAATTTAAATAAAACAGTCATATGTCAATGGATATCAGCACACTGCAGAGTAGAACAAAGTAAAACAGCTGATTTTCTGTCAAAAGATTCTACAGTTAAGTCAAGCAAAAGGCTTTTCTTGTAAATCTTTCATGATATATTCTCTGCTCATTTCTGAAGAAGTTGAACACTTATACATACCATTGGCTCCTTTCCCATCATATATTCATACAGTATGTTGCGCAGGTATTCCAGCTCTGTACACGCATCTTCCAAAGTCATTGTTCCACCTGAATTTTTCCTGAATGACAGTAGTCGACGTAATTCAGCTACCTCTAACCTAATAGGCAATGACTTTTAAGTATTATTTTTCCAAGTAACAGTATACACATTATTTTCCCCATACAGGAAAACATGACTTGACACAGTAATATTTGAATTTTATACTTTTACCATATTTACTAATGCTGTTAAATGAAGCACCTTAAATGAAGCCATAGGCTCTTTATACTTTGCACAATATCTAGGGATCTTCCAGAGTATATCAAAAATGGATTTAATCACCAACATATATTTGAAATATCATGAGTGCCTTCAAAGATCACCTTTTGCTTCAAACACTGTTTAGCAATACTGAAATATTTATTTGGTGTAGGACAAAAAGCTGTGAAAAAGATTTTTCATAACGGATTCTCCTTTCCAATGTTTGTCATATTGAAAAGAGTAAAAACTAAATAAGAATTGGAATCATACTTGCACAAAATTAGAATAAAACATTCTATGAGGATTAGTGTGAAAGAAAATAAGTATAAAAAAAAATCTGACATCTGTATGACATTCATAAGACTTTCTTTACCTAGTATAATTTATTTGGACTAACTTTCACAAGCTATTCTTATGGAACCTTATATGTTTTAATTTTAGCTAATCGAGGTAAACCTTTGCAAACAGTTATGTTACACATTTCTTATAGTGTACAAAGGAATAAAATAAACTATATTGATAGTTGTTTAAAAGCATGTAGCTATATGCCAGCCTCCTTTTATGACATTGTGAGAAACAAATGAACAACAAAACTTCAAAGAACAAAGTCTTCAAGGAACATAACATTACTTTGGCTCCACCAAACAAATTCAGTGTATTTCACCTTTTGAAATTACATAATACAAAAGATACACTTAGACAAAAACTCAAATGTGTGCCTGATAAATTGCAAAGGCTGTGAGAACTTTTACACTGGCAAAACAAAAAGGAATTTAAACATTAGGCTTAAAAAGCATCTTAGGGACCTCAAGAACAAAGAAATACACAAATCAGCAGTAGCTAACTTTGTATATACTTTTTTCCACTTACAAGTTTTTTATGAAGATTTGTTTCTGGGGACTTCTCCCCTATCGTCAGTTTTGTGGTTGACTGATGATGCATCTGGTGTCTGCATCTGGCTTGGTGTCGTGCTGCCATCTAATGCCCTGGTAAGTTTGATGACGTCATCTCTCGCGGGAATTTCAAAATTCATCAAGAGGTCCTGTTTTTTCGTAATACATATGTTTTCCCAAATCTGTAGTTCCAGAGGTTTCTTTGCCTGTTTGATCAGTTCTATTTCTTGTTTTATGTTGTGATTCTCAGACCAAAAGTGATGTGCTACGGCCGACTTGCCCATTTGTTTGAATTTAATAGAATCACAACATAAAACAAGAAATAGAACTGATCAAACAGGCAAAAAAACCTCTGGAACTACAGATTTGGGAAAACATATTTATTACGAAAAAACAGGACCTCTTGATGAATTTTGAAATTCCCACGGTAGATGTCATCAAACTTACCAGGACATTAGATGGCAGCACGACACCAAGCCAGATGCAGACACCAGATGCATCATCAGTCAACCACAGAACTGACGATAGGGGAGAAGTCCCCAGAAACTAGTCTTCATAAAAAACTTGTAAGTGGAAAAAAGTATATACAAGGTTGACTCACTTGCCTAATTTTAGTAACAATGGCACTCCACTTTCTGAAATACTTCTTTTTATTCTATATAGTAGCTAACTGTTTTGGGAATGAAATCACAATACAGAAAAGGAAACCCATTTATTAAAAAGTGTTCAGGGTCCAAATGGATTAAACACCTGAGAGAAGATGTTCATAAAGAAATATGAAGGAAAACTTAATTTTGACACCATCTTTGAAGAGAATTTGAACTTCGAGTTCATCAGGACAACAGCAGAGATGCCCCAATTGCCTCCAGGGAGTTTACCAAACTGAAATTCAACAGTCAACATTAGCTGAGGATGTTAGGAAGGTCCTAACGAAACATTTTAGGTAAACACTAGCAATATATGGACCATGAAGTACTAGTTCAACTCAAAATTATATAGAACTATAGCTTGTTTTAAAAATATTTATTGTTACAAGTTCCAATCTTGCAAAGTGTGTGTCGTTTAACAGACATAATTATAAGTTTATGATTTCATTTTTTTCCATTTCTTTGCTAATCATTGCAATGGCTTGTTACTTCCAATAAACATTTTAATGCTATATCTCGATGTTTAAACTAAGCATTTCTTATATCGAGATTTAACTGTATTGGAACACCACAGTGAAGCGAAATAATTATTCATTTTTAGATTAGTTGTATTTATTACACATCTGCTTCACTTTCGTACATGTCCTCAAAATAGGTACGAAAGTGAAGCAGATGTGTAATAAATATGACTCATCTAAAAATTAATAAGCATTTCTTGCTTAATTTGAAATAAGTTCTAGGCAAAAATATACATTTTGTGAATAATATAGGTAACATGAAAAAAGTAAACTTTTTTATAAAAGTACTATAAAATATAATAGAAATATATGAACTTTTATAGGTGGAGAAAGTCTTATGAGTTCATCACATCAGCTTTCTCCTATCTCTCTTCTCCATACATAATGATTGTACTCAGGTGCTTAAATAATACTGTGTCCATCTAGTCATGTAAAAATTTTATTAAGTATATCTACTAATATATTTAAGAATTATACATTTATTTGTCTTAGTTCAATTGTTTTAAATTATAACTCTGCTGAATTAACAATTGCAGAAAATAATTTAATTTCTACTAATAGCCTTACCTGTGTAACCGTTTTGCCTCCTTCAGTTCATTAGCTTGAGCCACCACTTGACGATGCAACAATTCTATGCTTCCTGTGCCACTTTCCACTGCTGCTACCGCTAGCTGACTGGTGTTTTCAAGTTCCTATAAAAATATTGCAATGGTATACTAAAAACTTGTTATTACAGGTGGTAGAATAAGATTAATATTTCTGATGTATGTTATTGGAAATATAAAAATGGAAAAAGTCTGTATTTGCTGCAAAACCCCATGTGAAACTCATATAATATTGTAGTACGTGTCAAACAATAAAAATGATGTGCTATGAAATTATTGATCATCCTCAAACTGGTTGATATGAGCCCACCATACTGCAGTAGAATGTAGGCTAGAAAATTGACTGTGTGATTGTGCCCTAGTTGCAGGCAGATGATAACTGTTGCTCTAGAACTTTTGAAATACCTTTTAAGCAGATAGTTTTGCTATCTAATGTACAGATATAAAACATTATTTTACACAGCAAGCTCTGCAATATATCCAAAAGATTGATCTAAACAGCGATAGGATTTCATGATGATTTACTATATCTGCTACTGTGACTCCAGACTATCACAAACTAGATTTGTTTCTCAGCTTACTGTTATTGCATCAAGTATGGATTTATGAGAGGCATTACTGAGATTACATTTGAGCCTTGCAGAGCTTTACTCTACTTCATATAAATGTAATCTACATATTTTGTAATTAAATTTTACAAAAGTATTTGACATATCAGGAAAGCATTTATTTCCCAGATTTCATAGATTCAATTGAGAGTGATACTCAAGTAAGTACTGTATTTACTGTTTGAGTAAAATTTTATTTTGTGCCTTGGTTTCATGTGAATCAAGCTGAATCTAAAAGAACACAATGACCTTGGAACTATCTGAATTAAAATGACTAAACTCAACCTAGGAAAATTATTGTGAAAGACTGACAATGTGAAAGTTGCACCATACTCATTTTATTTTCACTGACATGGTTAGCCCAATGCTAGCATACATCACTTTCACCTTATACAAATACACAGAGTAAGCATGTCAGTCTAATGTTCCTTTATGTTTCTGTTGTATGCATAAACTAGTGCTGCTTGTAGCTTTTTGATGCATACAAAATGCTTTGCTAATTCTCACTTTTATATTGCTCTGCTTGACAACTCTGACACATCTCCAATACTCACTGATCAATTCATAACTAGCAACTAAACTCTGCCTCTAGGCTCACTTTTGTCTCCTTTTTAGCCTACCAGTCGCAGAAATATTTTCAGAAAACAAACCTCTCAAATCAAAGGAATGCAACACTGTCAAAATTAAATCTTCCAGATCAGGTAAAATTGATAGGTCTGGAACACTTATGCAGGGCAACAAAAGGCACTACCTCCAGCTCATGATGTCAGCTGCTGTCCTTGAATGTTCTGTCTGTTTGCTTCTCTTGACACCAAACAAAAATGGTGGAATGGCATGACTCACACTTAATTCATTTGCAGTAGGCATTGCTGCCACCATGACACAGCTCCCTCCTCGGGGTTGGTAATCCTGAATGGTACTGCTGTAGCAGGCCTGGTGATTCGAGTGCACTACCAACATCCGTCCTTCGGGCAACCTCTGGATACAGTAGACTTTGTCGTTAATCCTCTTCATCATGCAGTGCGACCTTGCTATAGTTGCTGCAATTTGGGGCAATATCCCTTTCTCCGGTTAGGACACAGTAATGCCAGATTGCCCTGCTTGAAAGCTTGATTGTTGGCCTGCGGGTCATAGTGGGTCTTCAACTAGTTGTTTGCTACTTGGATATGTTGATAGGCCATCTCGGGCTATCATGCAGATGATTCACAATGTTTTCCACATAATCGACTGCTGACTTATTTTATCCGAGGAGGGCTCTTAAACACAGATCACATGAGAGCAGTTCCCTGACTAAGACTAAATTACCTGGCGTCATTCTGGTGGCATCAAGAGCAGTAGGCTAGTAGGAAAAATGGCACCCTGATGTTCTAGTTTCTCTGGTGATTGAGTGATTCTAAGACACTGGAACACCTGAGGATGGTTGTGGCTCCACTCTCACTCCTAGTACCTCTCTCATCACTTTTGACTGGAAGTTGGTACTCTAATCACTATGAAATTCCAACAGCACTCCAAAGTGCAGAACAGTTCTTCCACAAGGTAGTCCATGATTGTCTTGGCCTTCTGATTTGATATGGCGCACACCTTTACTACTTGGTAAATTCATTACCACCAACAGATATTTGTTGTCTCTATCAAACGGTGGGAATGGTCCAGCAATGTTGATAGTGATGCGCTTGAAAAGTGCTCCCAGTTACACTGCTGCATACAGCCCCGGTTCTCAAGGCTCAGTACAGCAACTTGCCAAATGCACAAGATATCGGTGGCACCATCTCTCAGCATCCGCCCGTAACCTCAATCAGTAGTACCTCTGTTGAACTTGTCAATCATTTGATTGGATTCAAGATGCCCTTCAGAGGAACCTGCATATATTTTCTCCAAGACCTCCCCAATCTTATTCCAAGGAAGTATCAGCTGCTCTCTGTGGGTCTTCCCAACAGTTGACTCCCAAATCCTGTATAATCTGTCACTGATCCTCAGCAAGTCACACCGGGTCCAGCAGAACTTATACTCGCTTCTTCTCGCTGTGAAGTATTCCCAGCATGGTCTTGTTCCTGCTTCCATTTCTCTGAGGAGCAACCATAAATCAACATCAGTCAGCGGCTCTTTCCTCAAGACTGCACTATCCCATTCATCTGCAGGCACTGCTGATACACAGCTGCAATGCGCTCCATTGCCTCCACCTTTGGCACTCTTCAGGGTCCTCTCAATAAAGCATCTACATTGTAGTGGCTTCTTCCCTTGCCATGTTACCATGTAAAGTTGTATTCTTGGAGCCTCTAAACCCAACAAACGTCTGGCACTCAGGTCCTTGAAATTTAATAGCCAAGAAGGGGCAGAGTGATCAGCCCTCAGGTGGAATGGCTGACCATACAGGTACTTGTGAAAATATTCCAGTGCCTTCAAGACTGCCAGGAGCTCATGACAAGTGGTGCAATAGTTCTATTTTTCTGCTTTGGAAAGAGTTACTGTAGTAGATTATTACAGCTCCAAATGTCCTGGATATGTGTATATAAGGGTGCTCAACTGCAGCGGTTATTGGCGATTATGTCCTGGATTTGGAATATTACAAGGGCAATACACTGTCACCAGCATCAGTCTCTACTATGAAATTGTTGCCTGGTTGTGGAGAACCTAACACTGTCGCATAGCAGAGTGCTGACTTACACACCTGCAATGCCTCCTTGGCCTCTTCTTTCTGCATGTAAGGCCAATGTTCTCCCATCAGATAAGAAAAGGGCTTTTGTAATATTGGAGAAGCCTCTGACAAACCATCTGTAAAAGCTACAGAGACCCAGAAAACGGTGCAATTTTCTCTTATCCATAGAGAAGGCCAATCCCTTAGAGCTTGAGACTTTTCCGGATTTGTTCCATCCAAATTAGCGAGACTATGCATTCAAAATAGTGAACTTTCTTGTAGAAAAGGGTTTCCCAGATGAACTTTGAATGAGATGCCAACCACATGATGTCATACAGGTATAACAGATAAGCATTTAAGTTAGGTCCTTCATTACCAACTCCATTAAGTGCTGGAAGGAGGCCAGTGAATTGCAAAGACTAAAGGGCATAACAGTAAACTGCCAAAGCCATATGCATGTCAAAAATGCAGTCTATCCTTGTTTCTGTAATCTAAGGCCACCAGATTTCAAGTCCAGGTTTGAAAACCATTAGGCACCAGCAAGATATCCAGGGCGTCGTCAATATGGGTAAACGAAAGCAGTTCTTCCAAGTGACAGCGTTCAGGTTCCTGTAGTCCGCACAGATGCATAGTTTGCTGTTTTTCTTATTCACCAGGATCACATGGGAGCACCAAGGACTACTGGACTCTTCAATGATTCCCCTACAATTTCATGTCATGGAGCATGTTCCATACTTTAGCTTATTTTGCTAGAGGGGCCTATTCAGGTGGTTGCGGATGGTTCAGGCATCTCAGGTGTGTATTTGATGGCATATTTGGTCATTGCAGCCTTAATCACCATCTCTTTGACTGAAAACTGATAGGTAGCATCCAAATAATTGCTACACACTCTCCAGTTGGGGTGCAGTTAGATGGTCCACTGCCCTCCTCAGTAAGCATTTCAGCCAGAAGCCCAGGTCTTGAGATGGTTGCTGCCTCATAATCTTATCATCTTCCTTTCTTCATGAACTGACAAGAAAGCAAAGCTAACCCCTTTAATTGATTTTAAAATAAAAGGGATTTTACTTTATAAGTGTCCTTGAAGACTAGTATTAATGCTTCTTTCATTACCATTTTGACTTTCTTCCTGGTACCATAGATAAGCATGTATTACATGGTAACTAAGAACACCACGTCCTAGGCTATAACCATTTATATACCATGTTTAATACACTTCATATCAAGAAATGTAAATAAAAGTTGTAACAAAAAATGAAAAACTTATATGCCAACACACAATATGTAAATAAGATAAGTAAGTTATATGAGGAAGCTGATTGCATAATTCTGTCATCCATTTGTAAATCTTTGTACACATTTACTCCTCATGATAATAATTTAGAAGTCACTAGTGATGCAATCAAATTTTAAATTGCACAAATTGAAGACTGCATGCTATACATTTTGCTTCACTGCAATGCAAAGAAGGAGAATCATGAAGATGATTAATACATCAATGCAAGAACAAGATCTTGTATTTATTAGCACTGTATATGTATTAGTGCAGTACATTTGGACTGTAATATTAAGTTATTGAGAAGTCTTTTATCATTATCAAATTAAAATATAATAATTCAGAAATTAATGTTTTGTAATGTATATATAAAAATTTGTAACAATTTCAAATCTGTACACTCGGCTATAAAAAGGCCCTGCTACTATACATTTTACAGGAAAGTCATAATATCCATCTCTCATATTTTCATTGCTACTGTCTATTACAAGCTAGTACAAAAGCATGCTATCATTTAGTTAAGAAGACAGGTTATCACAAAGGAGGCAAGTCAACAATATGCAAAAAGAACTACCACTATTACCATATACACTAAACTCAAGTAATATAAAAACATGCACATATATCATGCACCATTCATTATTAACACTTATTTTACAGTATAAATTAGGAACATCACACAACACTGAAAACAGAATGAAATAGAAAATTTATTTCATTTAACTGAAGTAGACAATCATAGCTCATTCATAAACTCTAGTACAAAAAAATGGCCTTACTGCAAAAGTATTTTGTAAGACCAGACTTACATTTTCCTGTATTGTTACATGATAGTAATTGAATAAAAAAAATGTGTAGTGTTTAACATTCATTTTTACTACATGCGGCATTGCAGGCGGTGACAATGATATGTGAAATGAAGATGGAGCACTTGTGGAATGAGATGGCAGGAGATACCAGAGATCCAGGAGAAAACCTGCCCCAGCACCATGTTGTCAAACCTCACTTTGCGGTCGCCTGGGATCGAACCCAGGCCACCTTGGTTGGAGTCAAATGGTCTAACTACTCATCCACAGTGCAACCACATACACTGAATATTCTAACACATTTGTAATATACTGAAGTTTAGTAAAAAGTTAGCACAGATGTGGGAAGATACATTTTTTGTCTAGCTTAATTATCTTAATCTCATTTCTTACAAAGAATTCTTAATTTTTAACTTAAAAGTACCTAAGCAACAGGACATGTTTATAAAGAAATATTAACATTTTCAGCTTTTCAAATATACCTTTAGTTCAAATATGCTCTTCAAAGTATTAAAACAAAGTGTAACCTAACCAATGAAGCTGCTGTAGAAGTACCACATATATTGATTATTTCACTAAATTTTAGGGCATTGTTCTCTAAGTAATGTGAGCAGATATCCTTAGAAAGTTCAATCTTGAAAATCTCATTTTTCAAAGTCAGGATATAACTAACTGCAGAAAATAATAAAACAAACTTAAAGAAGACATGCATAAACTGAATGTTTATTACCCAATTTTACTTGAAAAATCTAAACAAATTGCAACTAAATTACACAATGACACAGGATTTCAAGAACCTAAAAGAAGAGGAAAATAGGTTTTGATGAAGATGAAAACATAATAGTGTTGGCAGTGCAGTAATGAACACCTAAACAACAATATTTTCAATGGCCTTACCAAAAATATTATAGTACAATTATATGTTCATTTTAACAAAGTTCAAGATTCTGGCAAAACATTGATCTGAATCTTGAAAAGACAACAGAAATGTTAGAAGAGGATTTGGATAACTTTACTTCAAAATACCCTAGAGATCTGAGCAACAAACTAAAAGATAACTAAAATACTTCCAGTATATTTTTAAGGTGATATTTCTAAACCTTGTCAATAAGTCTGGAAGAAGAGGATTCTCACTTGCCCTCTTCAATTCCAGCTATAAAGTTCAACTTCAATTAGTATTTCTACAACTGTGTTGTTCTATGATTATTTTATACATTGCAGTTGGTACTGCTTCTGGCAAGAGCAGTTTCAGTTAACCGTCTCTCATAAAGTCATTTACTGTTAATCTTGAAATTGAACCAACAACATCAATTAGCATTGCACTTAAACTTCTAAGATGTTACCTAATAATTTTATGACTATCAAAGTTAGAAAATTCAAGATGTCTTAAGATGAAGATAATATTACCACATCCAAATCACTCTCTAAAATGTGACATACAACAAATCTTCAGGCTACTCATTTAATATACATTTGACATTAATATTAATAAAGCATTATTCAACAACTAATTTGTTATTATTAGGTATTATATATATGCATTAAAAAACCAGGTAAATTATTACACTACAATAGTGCCCATTGTGTACTTGGCTATATGTACAATGATTAAGGACGAGTTGTAGGTTAGGAGGACCCAACTAACATTCTGTTATTAGGACACCAGACGGAGAATGACTTGTAAAATCCAGGGGCCCCACAGGGGAGGGGATCCGTCCCCTTCAGCTGTCGTGGTGCGGGCGCTGCGGACCCTTAGCACTCGTGGTACCTCTGACGCTACTAGAGGAACCTCGGGCCGAACATTCGAGCCCCTCCCTGATTGGGAGTTCGGACTGGGTTGGACTAGAGGGGGCAGTGGTTCCCGATACCCATGGGTGATCGGGTACGTCTCCGGACAGGGTTGAGGGAAGCCATTAATATTCCACCGTACTGGCCAGCATAGCTAGTAGAAGGTGTGTCGGATCACCAGGCGGCCCCACCGAGGTCATATCGGTAGCCTTCCCATTTTGGAGTTGGCGCGCATAAGTGGCGTATCCACTTCCATCCCGTCTTGAGTCCATAGGACCAGATGGGGGGCTTGTTAGTCTCTAGGTCTTGCCCTATGGAAAGCCCCACGGAGGCGCCGGGCGTCCTTTTGGAACAGCTCGGTAACTCCCTAGTCGAAGGAGGCCTGGTTCCTTGGTACTAGGGGTCCGGGACTAATGGGAGTAGAACCTCTGACATTAACGTAACGTGTAAAATCCGGGGCATTAACAAACAAAACAGGTTAGGGGATCCCTGCCCTCTATAAGCATGATTTGTCAGTGAGACCATAATTCATACACGCAGCCCTGCATACATTGCAAATGGATCACTCATTAGTCATTGTGTAAAGCAGGATTTAAGAATTTTGTGAAACATCATGTACTGCAATAATGTTTATTTTAGTACTCAGATAATTTTTATTACCTATGTCTACGAGGGGGTGTCGTAAAGTTTTAATTATCAACCTTTAAAAAATGTGATAAGGAGTTTGTGTTGATATATGCTTATTAGTTCTCTACGTAGTCACCATCCAGATTTGCACATTTTCCCCAGTGTTTCTTGACTTTCTGAATACCTTGATTGTAGAAGTCTGAAGAATTAGCTTTAAACCACTCTTCCACTTCATTAATGACATCATGACATCATTTGCGACCACTCAACAGATTCTTCATTTCTGGGAACAAGAAAAAGTCACTTGGTGCAAGATCGGGCAAATAAGGCAGATGCTATAAGGTCTCAAAGCCACATTCCCTTGTTTTGTCAACTGCAACTTGAGATGAATAAGGTGGAGCATTGTCAGCCAGAAGACGAACACCTTTGGAGAGCATACCACATTGTTTCTTAATCAGAACTGCTCGTAACTTGTCCAGAAGATTGCAGTAGTATCTGCCAGTGATGGTTTGATCCTTGGCAAGATAATCTGTAAGGTTGACTCCACGACAGTCCCAGAAAACTGAAAGCATGACCTTCCCAGCTAACTTTTGCACCTTTGCACGTTACTATTACATGCCCATGGTTTTCGTCTCTGGATCATACTGATAGATCTAGGATTCAACCATGGTTACCAGACGATCAAAAAAATCATCTTCATCCTGTTCCAACAGCATCAACATCTATCTTGAAAGGTCACGTCGTGTTTGCTTTTGGAAAGGGGTTAGCAAATGTTGAACCCACTGTGCAGACACCTTAGACATGTGCAGTTTGTCATGAATAATTTTCCACACACTACCATAACTAAGATGAGTCTCATTCGTGATCATTTAAATGGTTGCTCATCTGTCTTCCAGTATTAAACACTCCACTTCCTTCACTGTGACAGCATCGTCTGTCATTGACGGTCTACCAGCTCTTGGCTCATCTGTCAGGGACATGTGACCAGTTTGAAAATTCCTTTGCCACCTCACAATAGTGTCTTACAATGGACAATCATTTCCATAAACAGCTGTCATCTCATCCCGGGCAGTTTTGCCCTTCAAATGCAGGAACTTGATCACACTACGAGACTCAATTTTCTCCATCTTATACCTCAGTCACTTCTGGCACTCACTGTAAAGAAATAAAAGGACTGAAATCACTCTACCAACATTGTGTCCCGAGGAATCGATGATGACACTGAAAAATTTTCGTCACTCTAGCATAAAAACTACTGGGTGATAATTAAAACTTTACGACACCCCCTCGCATATAGAAAATTCTAGTTTAAAATGGGAAATTTATATGGAAAGTAAGATTACAGAAAACCTAATGTTTCTTCTTTACTCACTTTTTTATGTTAAATGCAGCTGTAGCATTTAAATATGTATTATTAAGCACGTGTTGTTTATTATTTTGGATTCCTCAACTTCTTTATTATGCACTTTCACTATTTACTTACCTTTTGGATGTCCTCCTGCACAGAATAATATGCTTTTCTTTTCTTATGATGCTTGTATAATCATTCAATCTCAAAACAAATCTTATTGCTATTAGAGACTTCAAACTTTGTTGGTGTTTTTATTATTGAATATTAAAGTAAAATTAGAACAACAATATTATTCTGAGCTGATGATCCATGAAGTCACAACAAACATCTTACTTTGCTAAGATTGAGATAAAAATAATAAACTGATTAATTCTACATTAAGTTTTGTTATAAATTAATACAAAACAAAGAAAAGATTAACATAATTTTAAAAAAAAATTATTACCTCTGGTTTTTCTGCTTCAGAGTTTGAAATATGATTCTGGAAAGAAAAAGCAACATAAGAAAAATAAAAATTGGGAAAATTAAACAAGAAACTTAAACATTATAAAAGTAACAGTTTACCACTATAAATTGTCTCAGATTCATTTTTGTATAGGTGGTATGCATTACTAGGAAACTAGATGATGAATATAATTAAAATATGTATGAACAACAAAAACAATTTTACATAATGATAGTTGGTGGAAGAGCTTTAATGAAACACAGAAAGAGATTTCCTTGAGAAGTATTATGACAACTAGGATAAAATAAGCCCTAGAATACAGAAATTAAAACTTTTGCAAATAAAAAGTTCCATTAGACCATATATGGTAATAAATAAATAATAAAATAATGATAAATAAATAATAATAAATAAAAATAAATAAATAAACACTGGCATAGAGAAGTATACTGCTGACTGTGAACTGCAGATATGGTCATGATGCTGTAAAGAAATCAGGAACAGTGTTCTAGAAAAGTGTGTGGGAATATAGAATAATGTTTAATTACTTGATAGGATGGATAGAACAGTTAATTAATTGAAGATGCATTGTATGTGACTTAAAGTGAGCAAACTACAAAAATAAAAATTGTGAAAGTTGTGGAATGAGTCAGAAGTGGATAAGGGGCAAATATTTAGAAGAGTAACAGAAAATGAATGAGGTAGGTGAAGAGAAAAAGATTACAGCAGACAAAATGGAAAGAACGTTTTTAAAGGTTATAAATCAGTTTTAAGTCCAAGAAGTCATGACATTTCGGAGTTCATGAGAGAACCTTGGGTTGATGCTGTAGTAAGTGTGTGTAATTTGCAGTACTTATTACAGTAGCACAATCAATAAATGATCAACATATAAACCGTAAGAACAATTACCTATTAAAACTTTTGTTGGGTAATACAGCAACAACTAAAACTGCTTTAAGTACCAGATATTTACTACATCTCCAACAAAATAATTAAAATTCTGATACCATCTAATTAGTGTATAAATGATTGAACAAATAAACAAATGAATAAATAAGCATCAATATCAAAATTATTATGTGCTTACAGGAGAGACCGATAGCTGTGTGCACATTTGAACAGCACAAAACATTTATGGCTTACTTTGATCACAATTATATTTCTTTTTGAAAAAACTGTAATTTTTTTGGAGTACATTAAATTCAAATTATGTCATACTTGCTGTATAATGCTTTTTAACACACATTTATAACCATTACATGTATTTTAATACTTATAACACTGTCCTGCAAAACATAACATTTGTTCGCTGGTTTGCGATCTGAAAGGTGATGTCAACTAATTTTAGTGTGCTAAATTGAATGATGCTGTCTAGTTTTCTCTAACACATTAAGGTTTTCTCACAAATCACAAAATTAATTTGAAAATAGTGTTCTTGATGTAAAAATCATGCATTACAAAATTAATACAAAAACAAAATTTCTGAGTAATTAATATACACAAATACTGTACACCTGCAAAAGAAGTGTGATATTATTTTACCTTGGCTGCAAGATTGGTTGCAATTATTTATGTCATGGTTGAAAAACCTCCCTTTTAGAACACCAACAGTAGTCCACTAGCAATGTTTCTCTCTATCTCCCTGATGAAATCATTCATCTTGTTCATCACTGAGGAATCCAAAATCATTGGGAAAGTAGTTTAAATGAGTAGAAGATAAAGTGAAGCTCACTTATATTTTGCCCAGAAGCTCATAGCTTTTTAGTATATTTATCATAATTTTTTCATATCGCAGATCTTTTATATTTCTAAGAAACTTATTGACTACCTCTTTGAAAGCACACCATTCTTGTAATTCTCTATCATTCATGGTGTCCAAAATGCACTATCTTCATTAGCTATCCTATTGAGGTCCATTAAAGATACCCTCTTTTATCTTAACTTCAGACATCACAGAAAATGTACTGGTCATGTATTTTATACATGAACCACTCTTGTCCAGTGCTTTCATGAACTTCCTAATTTTATATGAAAAAGAAGCAGTAAAATGTTTTTTTTTTTTTTTTTTTTTTTTTTTTTTTTTTTTTTTTTTGTAGCAACTAGACTGGCACAAATGACGTTTTTCTCTCCTGGTGTTTCAAACAGTTGTTAATATACATGAAGTGGCAGAGCAATGTTAAATTTATTCATTTAAGTTTCATGTTAATATGCACAAAAAATGAAAGTGTTAAATTCAGTGGGTCATGAGATGATGCAATATGTAATGTTTTATTATTGGTAGTTGCAAAAATGATATTTGTAATGTGTTGACGTGGGCTTGTGAAACAAAAATGTATTTGGCAGTTATAAAAACGAGAGGTAAAAATCAATAGTTGGATAAGAAATAATAGTCTTTTGCATCATGATCTCAAAGTGAGTAGACACATGTGGAAGTGCTGGATGTTTGCAAACATCTGGTTGCAAACCAGTTAAGTTGAACTGTGTCTTAATGATTGGTAGAAAAGTATTGTTTTAAATTGTGTAATTATATTGATTTAAAATACAAATCATACGGAAATTGAGTTTTGGATTTAAATCAAAAATTTTTTTCAAACTTTTTGATTTCCTTCACATTAAATTTCCATATTTAAACTATCCGATACCATGACCAAGATAAGATCTCATGCGAACCGGAGCTACAATAAGAAAAAACATTTGCTGTAACAGCACATCGCTTGCAGAGAACTACGATAAACAACCACTATAAATAGCTTCCCAATGAGGTGCAAATATAATCCATCACCCCAGAGCCATGCATAAAAGGTACTGCTACAATAATACCTCAACGTGGTGCAGAATCACATCATCGCTTCATCACCATTGCACTACTGCTACATGTTAAACCTTTTTCTCTTAGAAATTCTTTCACTATCCAGAGTTTAACACTGTTTCTACCATTCCGTTCTTATAAAAAGCATGGGTATTTTGTATATCCACCTTGCTGTCTGTAAGATACTGGATATCTTTAAGTCTCTGCACAATAGCCATTGATGTTTCTTGAAATTAATTCTTTCTATAATGGCTTGAAGATTTTCATATGATTATTTTACAAACATAGAATATGAAACTGGTATCGAGGGTAATTCATGGCCGTCCTGGATTTGCGATAGGAGGCCTCCAATGCAATGGTCGCTGGTGTTGGTGTCCACAAGGAAAGTGCCACCTGGTTGTGGAAATCCCAAAATAGGAGCACTGCACTTCAAACTTTGCGGTAAGGGCCTCATTTGCCGCTTTCATCTCCGTGGTCAATTTGCTCATCTTCTCGGCCAGGCTATCGTTCGTCGTTCTCATTTCCTTCAGTTCCGCGGCCAGGTTGTTGTTTGCCGTTTCCGTCTTCGCTGTTAATTCGGCCTTCATTTTCTTCCATCTTCTCGGTGATGCTGTCGTTAGCCATCTTCATTTATTTCAGCTCTGCGGCCAGGTTGTTGTTTGCCGCTTCTGTTTTCGCAGCGAGGTTGTCATTCGCCGTCTTCATTTCTGTCAGTTCCACGACCAGGCTATTATTTGCCGCTTTCATTTCCGAGGTCAGTTCGGCCTTCATTTCCATCATCTTCTCCAAAATATTTTCCAATGTTGCGTTCATAGTTGTAATATCCCACTCCTGACATCAATTGTGACTTTGTGGGTTCGTAGAATTAAAAAGTCCAATTTGCCGAAATTCTAAATGTTCTTTATTTCCATAGAAATACACTGTTGAATTCTCACGTAACAACAATACATCACATATACAAGACAATCTTCCAAGGTCGATGACAACACAAACAGTGTTCTGATTACACTTGTTTACATCAGCTCTTGTTACAACACTTCACAGCTATTTTCTACTACAACCCATCTTGGCGAGTCGTTGCCTCTTTAAATACCTCACTGATAATTTCTAGACTATTCTAAAATAAACCAGAAATTGAACTATTCTCTGTCAATTAAGATCACTAGAACCTTCCAAACATGAAACCCTATCTGAGCCGGCATGTCTTCTATCTCGCGCTATCTTTATCTGCTTATGCAAGCTCTTTATTACCACACTGTCTGCCTATCAGTTCCTTTGTGTAAACAAGCAGCGCTATCGTAGATACTGGGTTTGCGACAATATTGAGAAACGGTGCGTATTATGTGTAAACTTATCATTTTTTAAATCTGCAACTTTGCTTCCATATAAATAGCCTATTTTCATCAAAACCGGGAAAGTGTCATAGGACAGTGTGGACAGGGATATTCATCTCTTAATACCACATAAGTTAAAAGTAGAGCCCAGAAACTGAAGCATTTATTCTGGTTACAATACGTATGCAAAAGGTCATTTAAAATAAAAGGCAGCAATATAATTAAAACAGGCATTTAATTAAACTCCAAACAGAGACTAATCTCACTAATTATTATTGATGAAAACAGATATTTAAGATAATTCTTTCTTTATCACGTAATTGGAGTATCCATATTTACTTTTCAATACATTTATATGCTTGGCCCCTTTCAGTAGTTATTGATTCCTTTTACTTGATTATCATGCATTAGTTTTTGCCATTTCTAAATTTTTTCCTATCTCAGTTCATTATCATCTGATGCTTCAACTTCTTATTACTGTCATTTCACTGGACCTGGATATTCTTAACCTCACTTTTCGATATTTCTTATTTGCACATCTCCCCTTCTTATGTCCCCTTTCTCTATTACAAATTATTGAACTTCATTAGCCGCTTTTATCAATCTTCCAATTACCTATTATTTTGACATACTTGCTCAAATCTTTTCTACTTCTCTCAACCACACTCTACTTTCTTTTCTGTTTCTGCAATTTGCCCTGCCATTTTTTTTTCACTATTTGCCAAATTTTTACTTTACCTAACAATTATAACAATCATTTACCTTTTCAATTCAATTTATTCATCCTTTAAATTTCCATACAAGATTGTGGACATGTCAAAACAAAAATATTTACAAAATATAAGTACAAAATTTAAATACAGAAATTACATTAAAAAAAGAAGAAAAAAACATGTATAAGAGTAAATGCCAAAATATAATAATATAACTTACTTTCCAAATACTCTTGAATAGAATAAAAACATGCTTCACTTAAACATTTATGTAGTTTCAATTTAAAAATATTTTGGTTGTCAATCTGTTTTCAATAAAGAGGTAACTTATTGTATAGTTGGGTACCACTATAAGTGAAGGAAGGTTTGTATAAAGTGGTATTATGACTAATTGCTAGTAGGTTTGAACTGTTTCTTGTATCATGCTGGTGTGTCACTGCATATGTTTTAAAGCAACTTAAACTAGTTTTTACATGTAAAAGAACTTCGTATATGTATAAACATGGCAGGGTTATAATTTTCAGTTCCTTAAAATACACTCTACAGCTCACATGTGCAGGTTGGTTCACTATTATTCTTATGGCTCTTTTTTGCATTTGAAAAACCTTTTCTGGCATATTTGAATTACCCCAAAAGATGATACCATAATTCATAAGGGAATGAAAATATGCTAAATATACCATTTGGACTGTCTTTACATCTGCTATCATTTTTAATGTTTTTAAAGCGTAGCACTGCTTACTTAACATTTTAATCAAATCTTCTATATGTACCGTCCAATCCAAGTTTTGATTTAACCACAAACCTAAAATTTGTTGTATTTTTTACAAATGAAATGTGCGTGTGTATTTAATGCTCAGAATTTGATAATAAAATCATTTTTCTTCTTGCTTCCCAATATTTGGAGACTAGATCTTCTTGATTTTGGAGAGTTTCACATACCGTTAGATGATCAATGTTCATTAAATCGTCTTTACCACATAAACAGCACTGTGGATAAGTTGTTAATCCAACCTTGAATAAATGTCCATTCAAACAATCGTGGCCTGTGATTAATCTGAACATTGCTACTGAAGATTTTCGAGGTAGATCTGGAATTGTCTTTAGTTTGTTTTGGGGATCTTTCCAATTAAGTTTTTCAGAGGAAACTAGATAGTTGTTATATAGTTTTGTGAAGATGTTTTTGATTAATCTTTTAACTGTTTCATAGGGGATATTTTGTTTCGTTGTTTGAGATATTTTGGAACCCTTCTTGGCCAACATATCTGCTTGCTCATTGCCAGAAATTCCACAGTGAGATGGGGTGTAAGGGATAGTGATGCGCCTCTTATAGCCTCTCCTATCCAAATCCCATCCTCTTCCTGCCTGTGGTGCACCCTGCTTTAACAGATGAGGCTCTGGGGACCGAGCTACAGCGGTATAACTGTTCCATCAAAATGGAGGAAATGCCATTTATAAATTTACTGCTGACCTGTCATGGCAGTAGGAACGTCCTTCGTCTGGCAAATGAAGGAAAGGCTGGTGATATCATAATGATTTGCCAAGCCTGATCCAACGGATCCGTAGACCAACGACAGGTGTGTTCCCTCCACAATATGAGGGTTAAGAAGGAACGATTCAACTGCCTACTTATAAAAAAGAGGTGTCCATAAGAAACAGTTGAAACCTGCTCAATAAACTATGTTTATGTCTCCTTCTACAAAACAATCCGGAGTAACAGTCCCCCGTTCGGATCTCCGGTTGGGGACTGTATTTGGAGATTTGAACATACTACAATGGAATGCAACATATGAAATGTTGATGCTATTTAAATTAAGGTCAGGGAAGGTAATACATTTACATTTTGAAGTAAATGACCTTTATCATTACCAGTGATCAGTATGTTTGTGTCATCTGCAAAAATAGTAAGTTTAATATTTTCCTTATCTACATTATGGGTTATATCATTAATATAAACTAGAAATAGAAGGGGACCCAAGATAGAACCCTGAGGGACCCCACATTTTATAATTTTCATTTCAGAATGTTCATCATAAAAATTGTAATTCCACTATCTGTTTCCTGTCTTTTAAATATGAGGCAAACCAGTTGTTTACAGTCCCTCTGATGCCATATGAATTTAATTTGGATAATAATATATCATGATTGATCAGGTCAAAAGCTTTAGACAAATCTAAACATAGCCCAATACAAAGTTTACTTTTATTATCCATATTGTAGTATACTTCTTCTAGAAATTGCATAATAGCAGTATCAGTCGATCTACCTTTCCGAAAACCATGTTGCTGGTCTATCCATAAATTGTGTTTATTAAAGAAAGACATTAACCTTCTAAACATTATTTTTTTGACAATTTTAGAAAAAGTTGATAGTAGAGAAATTGGTCTGTAATTTTCTATTTCTTTTTGTAATCCTTTTTTTAAATTGTAGTTTTATTTTTGAAAATTGTAAGCATTCTGGAAATTTTCCTATATTAAATGAAAGATTTATTAAATAAGTTAAAGGTTTGCTAATTGCACACCACATTTCTTTATTATAAGACTGGAAAGCTGATCAACCACACAAGAATTTTTATTTTTAAGGCTCTTTATTACTGAGTTAATTTCATTAATATCTGTTGACAAAAGAAATAAGGAAAAGGGAAAATATGGTAAATTTTTAAATTCCTCTATTTTATTCTTTTGGCTAAGCTTAGAATAATTATTTATTTCATTAAAATAGGTGTTAACAGAATTCACAACTTTATTAGTTTCAGAAATTAGTTCACCATTGTATTTAATTGAATTGATATTGTGCAATTCATTATGTTTGCCTGTCTCTCTTTTAATAATGTGTCAAATAGACTTGGATTTATTAGTTGTTTCACATATTCGGTTGTTTAATGATAACCTTTTTTGGTTGCTTAATGGCTTTGTTATACAGTTTCTTATAATTTCGCATGTACACCCTGAAATCATGAATTGTGATATTCTCTTTAGCATACTTATTTGAGAATCTAAGTCTCTTACTTGAATTTAGTATTCCTTGAGTAATCCAGTCATTACTTGCTCTTTTACTATTTACGTTTACTTTTTTAAGGGGAATAGCTACATTAAAGTAGTGGGTAATAATTTTTAAAAATTCCTCATATGCACAGTTTACATCATTTAATTTGTACACATCATCCCACCGTTCCTCTGACAACAAAAAGTTAAAATAATCGACATCTGTATCATTGATTTCCCTAACTGCTTTGAATACTATTTTATTAGTTATAATTCCATTGCAGGTACAATTTTATTTCAACTTCTTACTACTCTAAGTTCTTTCAAACTGGATTTACTTAACCTCACTCTTTCAATGTTTCTTACACTTTTTCCCTTTTCTTTCCTTGTCTTTTCCTACTGCAGTTTATAAGCTTCACTTTCAGCTTCCTCCCCCTTTACGGTTCCGTCATACTTGCTCACATCTCCTCTACCTCTCATGAATCCATTCTATTTTGTTCTTTTCTGCAATTTACCCACAATAGCCATTTTTTTGCCCTGTTGATATGTCGCTAATTCTTTATCTCTCCTGCCTAATTCACACTTTGTTTTCAATCACTTGTGTCCCCACATTTTACTCCTTCTGATTATGTGGGTTCCCACACTTATTTTACTCTGTACTGGCCATAACACAAGTTTTCTTTCCTTGTTTTCTTCTTCATTCCAGCGACCATCATTTGTGAGTTCTCCCCCTGTTCTCTTCCATTAGCACATTCATCACTTGCCCTCCACCAATGCATAATGCAATTTTTCACTGTGAATTCTGGACATTTGCACTGGATAACAAAGTCAGCTTATTTTCTCAGCTCTGTCAAAATTCATATGCTCTGCTTCTTTGATGTTGCTTATGATGCTTCTCTATAACAATTTGTAACTTAAAACTTCACTTATCTTATAAGAAATGATGACACTTTTCTTATAAAAACGTAAGGTAGTTCTTATCTCTATTAGAAAAACTATTAAATCAAAACGCTGCAGAGAAAAAAGTAATTCAAATCGAAAGAAGTTTACTTTTTAAAGACTTAAATAATATTGAACTTAAATTATATGATTTGCATCTAAAATTAACAAAGATTTTAGGTAATTCAATTTGGCTTAATTTAGAATCCAAAATATTTCATATTCTTAATTTAAATTTATTCTTAATTTAACCCATGCTCTTCCTAAAATTCATAAACCTGGAAATAACTTATTAAATAACTTATAATTTAGCTAAATGGTTACATAAAAAATTTAGTAATTTTGATAAATTTGAGAGTTTTATGTATCAAAGTTCTTTTGAATTAGTTAAAAAGATTGACAATGTTATATTAATCCTTTCATGGAAGTGTTGAAAACAGTGTTGTTGTATAAATTAAATTAATTGTGAGTCGATTAATAACACAAAACAACACTCACTTTTAAATTTTCCCGGAACCGGTTTCTGAGGCCTTCCCTCTATCTTCAGTCGGACATCGACTTGTTCTCATTGGTGTAGCTGGCAATATTTTGTCATCGGTCTCCTCTGGTGGCGGTTCCAGGAACTTACTTTGATAAATTCAAAAAAGTCTTCAAAAAACAAAACATTCAACTAGCTCCAGTGAACCATTACTCCTTAAAAAACCTAATTTGCTCAAACATCAAAGATGCCATTCCATCTAACAAAAAATCTGGTATATATCAAATTGAATGCTGTGACTGTAGTCAAATTTATATTGGAAAAACCAAAAGAAATTTAGAAACAAGAGCAAAGGAACACTTTAGGAACATAAAATACAAACAATTAGAAAAATCAGCAGTTGCCACGCATTTTTGGGAAAAAAACCACAACATAAATCCAGAACCAAAATTACTAAAACATACAACAGGAAAAGAAGAACTGTCCGCATGGGAACAAATCTTTATTTCAAAAAATAGGAACAAAGTATTCAATTTCGACATCCCCCAGAAAGATTTGTTCAGTAAGTTCCTCGAACCGCCACCAGAGGAGACCGATGACAAAATATTGCCAGCTACACCAATGAGAACTAGTCGATGTCCGGCTGAAGATAGAGGGAAGGCCTCAGAAACCGGTTCCGGGAAAATTTAAAAGTGAGTGTTGTTTTGTGTTATTAATCGACTCACAATTAATTTAATGTTATATTATCTTAAACTGATAAACTTGTTTCTTTGATGTAACTGCCTTATTTCCTAGTATTCCTAGAGAAACATTTTTAATTTATTCAAAAAAGTTGTTGAATTCAATAAATTTACGTGAGGACTTAATAGTTGATTTTGTTAAACTTACTGAATTTTGTTAAGATCAAAACTTTTTCCCTTTTAATGGTGAATTTTTTCAACAAATTTCTGGCTTAGCAATGGGTAATCCTCTTTCACCTTTCCTTGCTAAACTTTTTTTTTTTCCACCGAAATGTAAGTCACTAAAGCATTCCCTTTAAGTTTTAAAGTCTGGTATAGATACGTTGATGATATTTTTGCTATTGTTCCTGATACACTCATAAACGATGCTTTAAAATTACTAAATTTGCATGATAAAGCTTTATAGCTTTCAGTCTCATTAGAGACTGAAATTAATGGATTTCTTCCTTTTCTGGATCTAAAGATACCTAATAAGAAATAATAAGAAATTAAACTTTGGTATTTATAGGAAGTCTACTCACATTGATAATTGCATAAAAATTAAAAAGTTTTAACCGTTTTTCACATAAATTTGCTGTTTTCAATAGTTTAATTTGTAGATTAATAAATATACTCCCAAATAAAGATGAATTTAATAAAGAATAGAAACATATCATTAATACTGCTTTAATTAATGCTTTTAATAAAGACTTTATAAATTAAAAAATTGAAAAATTTAAATATCAAAAAACTGTTAATGATATTTCTATCCTTAAAAAAATAAAAGATGATTATAATTTTAAAAAATTTACTTACCACCCTCGGGTTAATAAACATACCATAACATTTTGAAAAAAATTTTAGAGTTTGGTATAACTTTAGTTCCTCAAAATAAATATAATATTAAACATTTATTGCATTTCTCTAAAAAAGATAAAATTCCTAGTAATAAAAAATCTGGTATTTATCAATTTAATTGTTTCGATTGTGATAAAGTTTATATTGGAAAGACAAAACGTAATTTAGAAACCAGAACAAAAGAACATTTTCGTAACATTAAGTATAAACAGACTGATAAATCAGCTGTAGCAGATCATTTTTGGTCATTTAACCATGAAATACATCCAGAAGTTAAATTATTAAAACAAGTAAATGTTCCTATAGATTTAATGGTTGGGAAAAAAGAACGAACATCGTGTAATGAATTTTAAAATACCGGCAGTCGATTCTGTTTTTAAATTTGTTTAATTTTTAGATTTGGGTTGTACATATTAACATCTAGCGTTTGTAACGATGATGACAGCTTTGTTGTTTCCAGCTGAGGATATGGAAGAACTTTCCATGAAAATGCGATCCTGGACAATTTATAAGATAAATGAAATTTCAAGTTACAAACTGTTATATTTGTATATATTTTTTTGCTTTACTATTAATAGCTTCACATTTTATGTATAAATTATATGCTTGTTTCTTCAACTTACTCCTTTCTTTAATTAGCCTCCTCCTTTGTTCTCTTTGCTAGCATGATAAATCCTTGTTGATATAAACAGATACTCCTCTTAACTTGTTTGCTGGTTTTAATACATTGTTGCCAGTTCTATACTGATGAATTTCACTTTTGGCCTTCATGGATGCAGCCATGAAGCAGACAGGAGAAGTTATTATAAGAAATAATGGTCTTCATATCATCCTTTGAATGCTTCAGCAAAGTAACATAGTACTTTCAGTTGACGGCTTTGGTCTATTTCAGGAGGTCTACCAACATTACACCCTGGATATCCCCAAAAATAGGGGTCATCACTTTTCTAGTGAAAGAGCACACTTGGCCTTCCTTCTCTGGTGCTCTTACACCCATTGTTTGATCCACTGCTTTGTCTGGAATAGTGAGTCTAAGTTTCATCAGTTCAAAAGTTCAGTTAAGTTATATCTCCATATGTCCAAGCATTTCTGTGAGATGTTTATTTGGATGTACTTGATTGGTGTTTAAAGAAAAGACACTCATCTTGCTGTTAGCTTTCTCATTGGCAAACGCTTGTGCAAAATGTTCCAGCCATAATGTAATGAGCTCTGATGAAATCAGCCAAGTGCCTTGATTTATCTGTCATACATCCTATTGTGGATTTTTGTGGCAATTTCTAAAATTGTAGCAGTAATGACTATCTTAGATATTTCTAATTAATTTATTAAATAAATAAATACAATACATTTTAAAGAATTAATTAAAAAAATACAAAAGCAATCACAAAACTATGGAGCACATTTCATCATAGAAAACAGTTAAGAACTTTCTACAATGTAATAAAACTTCCTTTTTATTTTAGTTGGTGCTAACCTTTTAATACAAAGGATTCACTGCACATTATTAAATTTTATCCATTTTCCAAAGAAACTCAAAAGTTATAACAAATAATTGAAAGCACATATATGAAATTATTTATTGCTTCATCTAAAGAAAATGTTTGAAAATTATCCCTACTATTTGATACTGCCAGCAGTATATATAGATTTAGATTGAGGGGACCTTAATAACTTATTCTTATGGAGAAATTGTGATATCAAATTTTTGTGTTCAACATAATACTTCCTCTACCTCAGATAAATGGTAGAGAAAGTAAAAATTGGACATGCAGTGCAGGGTACTAAATATGGAAACTGCAGATCTGTAAAGAGTGCATTGATGACTAACTCTACAGCTGTAAAATATTAAACCACAGTATGTTTCAATCAATATATTTGATTGCACAGTTCAGTTACCTTAAAAGTGCTTACCTTCCTTTCCCAATGCCACTCCTTACTAAGTTCCATCAGTTCTTCTTTATGTCTTGTTTCTGCTTCTCCTAGCTGCCGCTCTAAGCACTGCCGCCATCTTCTATCTGATTCTGCCATTTCCCGCTGATGTACCACAAGCTGATTTTTCAGCTTCATTTCTGCATTATTTACTTCCAGCTCTTTCATCTGTAGATTACAAAGAAATTAATTTATGTAATTTATAGTTTAATTTAGAGTAAATCTTACTCATCTTCCAACAATTAACCATCTATTAATTTTAGAATAAAATTGTTCCAAACAAAATAGTTATATAAATATGAGAATAATTAAGGAAGTAACAACCATTTGGCTTTAATATATTTAGGAAAACATATTTTATTTAAAAAATGTCACTTAAAAATTGCAGCTTACTTTATTTCTCCACATAGTCACCATTTCTTTTTTAAATCAATTTGACTTGTTTGTCTGCAGCTAGTCCATTAAATCTAAAAGTTTAGACACAATTTTACCAAGCAAAGAAAGAGAAATGTTCTGCAAAGAAATCTGCAATTCATCTACAATTAATTACACATATTTTGCATTATTTTTTTGTTCACTTGATTCTTCAAATCATTTATAAGAGTGATAAACTGCTGATCAAGTTTCATGATGCACATTATTACTTCCATTATTGAATATTTTACACTATTTTCCCACACTTCCTTTATTCATTAGTCTATCACCATACAATTCTTTAGTTGATGTTGTATTTCTGCAGGTTTTAATTTCTAAGCATTAAGCAATCCAATATTATTCACCTTACAACTGACAAAACTTCATGCTACTTCATTCATTTTGAGCAATCACAGAAGGCATAATAACTTATTTTGACTGCAACTCACACAATATTGAGAAAAAATGTTGAAATCAGAAAGAAATGTCTTTTCAGTACCTATAAGCATTTTTATTTAAATGTTTATATACCAAAATAGGTACCAAAAGGAAGTTAACCTCTTGAAGTGAAATACAATGACATTTTGCAAAGTGAAAAGCTAAATTTATCATTAAGTTTACACTTAGCTGTGATTTATCTGTTAACTTCCAAATAAGATGAAATTTTTGTAAAGTAAAATTCACTTCACTGTTACTGAATCCTGCCCTTGACTGCAGATTCTGTAGGCAATGAGACAAATGATTCTGTAGGCAAAATAAATGACATTCCATTGGCCTTTTATTTAATGAGTGCATACAAAACAAACACTTATTGCACCTGAAAGAAAGAAAGAACGATGAAACAAGAAAAAAAGGTTATAATAGCTAAAGCATATGATGATTTAGAAGACATGAACCAGAGATTCATTGAAGAATATGAACTGTGAGGTTTAATTTTGGAAAATTTAGTTATCTGCTTATAGGAAGAGATAGACAAGATCTGATAAGTCAAAACGAAGGAAATTAATTGTTCTTCCACAGTTATGTTAGGACAAGATTTGGAAAGGTAGAATTCAATGCCACAGCCAGGATTTGAACCTGGATTTTTGGTCTTAATCTGGTTGCATTAACCACTGAACTAGCATGGCAACATGTCAGCCATGATATTGAATTTTTCAAATGACTCACATTTTTTCCAGTAAACCACAAGGAGATCTCAAATTCACTTGAGATAACATACTCTAATGATGCCTGCCTCGGTAGCGTAGATGGTAGCATGTCTGCCTCACGTTCAAGAGGTCCCGAGTTCGAATCTCGGTCAGGGTGAGATACCTAGATAAGGTTTTTCCAGGGTTTTCCCTTATCCTTCAAGACGAATATCGGGTAACTCTAAGCTCCATGGACCCTGGACTCATTTGAGCATCATTTCACTCAATTCATTCACCGTCCGATATAACTTAATGTTGGGGCGGTCGTAAATTACAATAATAAAAAAAAAAAGCTCTAATGGTAACTCACAATGCTATAAGTCACAGGCCTACCAACTATTAAATTAATCAGTGGAAGTTAATTGTTCTTCTATACTTAGTCATGTGTAGAACAAGGTTTGAAAAGATTAAAAAATTCAATGATATAGTTGGATATGAATCATAGATATTCGGGTCCCCCATTTGGTTGCTTTAACATTGAGCTACCATGGTAACATGGCAACACAATATTAAATTCTCATTCAGACTCACATTTTTTTTTAAAAATAGAAGTATTATTTACTAATTATAGTACATATTGTGGCTTTGTGGGTTCGTGAAATAAAAAGTCCAGTTACACCACTCAACAATGTTCTTTATTTCCACCGACTTACAGTTTAACACTTGCCAATTACACAGAATTACTTGCTGCACACAGTTACAATTCACCAGTCCGTCCGTTACAATTTCCTTGTACTCGCGGTTACGTAAGCTCCGGTACACATTCACAGTTACGTACAGTCTTCTGTTGCACAATCCTTTCGTTCATTAACACGTCACTGACTAACTCTTACACCAAGAACTGCGACTGTCTCCTCACTCACTGACAAAACCAACTCACTGACTGACTAAACCAAAACCAACTCAACTCTGTCCGTCTGTAGCCCTCTTTATATAGGAATATCGCCGGTTTCTAGTGACCAGGAGAATGTTCCAGATTACGTAATTTCGAGAAACAGGTGTAGAGAAAACAGGCGACACAGTCATGTTTTTTCCCTGACCACAGCCTGTCACCACTACAAGACAAACGAGGAGGAGGTGTGGCTAACCGAACCTCCCCTGCCTTCCGCTGCCAGCTGCTTTCACAGGGTGCTCCAGCGCCCGCGTTACAATATTTAAATACTTAGGCACTGCAATCCCCGAAGTTGGCAGAAAAATACAGAAATTAAGGAAAGTCTCAGAAAGGTAAGTATATAAAATGAGGGTCATCCTGTGTATTTGGGGATCGCAATCCACCATTTATTATGGTTTGCACAGTATAAAAGAGGACAGAATTCCCTCAAAGATGAAGAGTATGCAGGATGGTCAGCTTCAACAACGGATAAAATTGTGATGGAAGCAGAGGATATGTTTTGGGATGACAATCTTTGCACATCTTATTCAGATTAAGAAGCCCCAAATTTTGGATTGGCAGCAGTGAACGCAATCCCTAAAGACAAACTTCACATTAGGAAGCTCTACTGTCACTGGATTCATCACCTCCTTACAAATGAGTAGAAACAGGTATATGAGCAATGACACCGGGAAATGATATAAAAATTCGATAGGGTAAACTCAAAAGCATATTTAACATTTAACATATGAAAAAAGCTAGACGCACTAATATAATCCAGAAACCAAGCAACAGTCATCAGTATGGGTCTTCTAAGGAGAGAATCCCCCCCCAAAAAGTGATGCGAACTCCTGCAGGAGTCAGAATTCAAACACTTCTCCCATCCTCCATACAGTGCAATTTCTCTGGAGATTTGGGTCTATGTAACATTTTTCTACTCTCCAAAACAGAAAAAAAAAAAAAAACACTTGAGTTCAATGATTTGAATCACCTGAAACTGCAGTAGTTGCTAATGAATGTATTTGCACACTCTCCAAAGAGGAAGGCATACAGCATTTGCAAACTTAGTGAAGTATGTTGCTAAAAGTGTTGCAGTTTATGAATAATATTTGAAAAATAGTTTGAAAAGATGAGATATTGTATAGAATGCAATGAAGGACACTTTGAATAAAATGCAATGATAAAAGTTTCAAAATTCTTAAGTTAATTGATGGAAATTAATTGTTCCTCCATACTAACCGTGTATAGACTAACGATTTGGATAGTTTGATTTTTCTATCCTAAACTTTCAAAACTTTATTGCATTCACTCTCAAAATTTTCAGCATGACCCTTGTATAACTCGTATAACTCTAAATTCTTAAATATGGGATAAAAATATTACAAACATAAAATGTATAAATCAAAAGTTAAAAGCACAGATTTATATTCCAAAGAATCTTGCAATTAAAAAATATTTTCAAATTAAGTCTTGGCAATGGAAGCAGATAAGCTTTACAAATATGGTATACCTTAAGTTCTTCCTTGTGTTGTTCTATCAGCTGTTCATATGCTTCACCCTGACTATGAACTTGTTCCTGCAGGTCTCGAATGTATTCTCGATACTCCCGAACTTGTTGACTTTCATCCATTTCCTTTCTTTCTGCAAGAGTTGTCATTAATTCATTAATGCTACAAAGCAGTTACGCTCAGTTTAATATGTTGTCATCAATGCTAACTACTAAAAACTGAAGATAGAAATAATATCTAGAAACATTTTATATGAATACTAGTTTATTAAATGCACTTATCACTCCTCTCTCTCTCTCTCTCTCTCTCTCTCTCTCTCTCTCTCTCTCTCTCTCTCTCTCTCTCTCTCTCTCTCTCTCTCTCTCTCTCTCTCTTTCTGCCTTTGTTTTAGCACGCTCCACTGAAGTACATCAAGTCACATCGTCAGGTATTAGTCTGATGAGCTCGAAAGTACAGAATAGGATCTTCAGCTAAGACATTGATAATTGATAATTGATGATGATGATGATGATGATGATGATGATGATGATGATGATGATGATGATGATGATGATGATGATGATGATGACGACTATATGATTATACACCGAGTGGCCTGCAAATACTCTTGGAAGCCTTTGTGCCTTTTCTACTAGGAAGTTACTAAAGTGCAACAGTCCTAATAAAACTGATCACATGCTTGATTGTTTGCGCTTTTAATATCCTCAGGTTCCAAAACGTTTACTCATAGACAATTACATAGACAAATAGTGTCAGTTCAAATTGCATGGACAAGTACAATCTACAGATAAAGGAAAAAAGCAAAATAAACTCCAGGATATGATTGTTGAATATGGAACAGGAAGAGATAAACCAAGGACAATATGGCAGAACTGGATAGAAACAATAGGGATGAAGAAGAAGAAGAGAGAGAAAGAAAGAAAGGAAGAGAGAGAGAGAAAGAAAGAAAGGAAGAGAGAGAGAGAAAGAAAGAAAGGAAGAGAGAGAAAGAGAAAGAAAGAAAGGAAGAGAGAGAAAGAGAAAGAAAGAAAGAAAGAAAGAGAGAGAAAGAAAGAGAGAGAGAGAAAGAAAGAGAGAAAGAAAGAGAGAAGAAAGAAAGAGAGAAAGAAAGAGAGAAAGAGAGAAAGAGAGAAAGAAAGAGAGAAAGAAAGAAAGAAAGAAATAAAGAAAGAAAGAAAGAAAGAAAGAAAGAAAGAAAGAAAGAAAGAAAGAAAGAAAGAAAGAAAGAAAGAAAGAAAGAAAGAAAGAAAGAAAGAAAGAAAGAAAGAAAGAGAGAAAGAAAGAGAGAAAGAAAGAGAGAAAGAAAGAGAGAAAGAAAGAGAGAAAGAAAGAGAGAAAGAAAGAGAGAAAGAAAGAGAGAAAGAAAGAGAGAAAGAAAGAGAGAAAGAAAGAAAGAAAGAAAGAAAGAAAGAAAGAAAGAAAGAAAGAAAGAAAGAAAGAAAGAAAGAAAGAAAGAAAGAAAGAAAGAAAGAAAGAAAGAAAGAAAGAAAGAAAGAAAGAAAGAAAGAAAGAAAGAAAGAAAGAAAGAAAGAAAGAAAGAAAGAAAGAAAGAAAGAAAGAAAGAAAGAAAGAAAGAAAGAAAGAAAGAAAGAAAGAAAGAAAGAAAGAAAGAAAGAAAGAAAGAAAGAAAGAAAGAAAGAAAGAAAGAAAGAAAGAAAGAAAGAAATAAACATTCATTGCACTGAAACTTTGCAAATCACTGAACTTCACAAAAAAAATTATGCTTATAAATTTTTATTACATTTTTCTAATAAATCTAATTCCAATAATATGCAAACTATTCTTGTAAAAACATTTAAGAAGACATAGAAACTATTTTCTAAGAAGATTCAAAGGTAGTCAAGTTATGTTTTAAAACAATTGTTTAGACCTTGTTGCAAAAAAAAAGGAACACAAGAAAAACAATCTTTAGATTTAACTTTTGGCTTCAAGATAATTCATTAAACATATTAGCATAAATCATTCACCAAATAGTAAAAATTATCAAAAGAATGTTTGTTAGTTTCATATTACAGAAAGTCCACTAAAAATTGCTTCCTTAAATATCTGCTCTACTATTACAGATAATACTGTCATATTATTTATGGTAATAAATACAAAACTAATATGACACATAGTGGAAGTAATGATGACAACAGGAAAAAACAAAATGACTTAAGATGAAAACATTTTCATGAAACTAGTCCCTTGAATTCCGCGGAAAGTTCATCAATTTTCTTAAAAAGGTAAGTGAAGTTTATGACAAATAATTATACTTTATTGTAAAATTTGTTACTTCACTGTTGTTAGCTTTTGTTTTTCAATATCAGCTTTTTTTGTTGTTGTTGTAATTTTACGTCCTCCAACGTTAAGTCATAACGGGCAGTGAATGAAATGGGTGAAATGTTGCTCAAATGTGTCCAGGGTCCATGGAGCGTAGAGCTACCCGACATTCATATTTAAGGATAAGGGAAAACTCCGGAAAAACTTTATCCAGGTAACTCACCCTGGCCGAGATTCAAACTCGGAACTTCTTGAACATGAGGCAGACTCCTTACCATCTACGCTACTGAGGCGGGTCAATATTAGCATAAATAACTGCATTACTTTTTACAGCATTACTTGTACCTTACTTTCACTATTATTTGCAATTACAGATAATTCAACTACATATAGACAAAATACATGAACAAGAAAGATTTATAGATTATCTTACCAAATTTTGAGTCTTGTAAATTAGATATTTCATCTTCCTTTTGAGCCAATTTAGATTCAAATTCCTGTACTAGCCGTTTTATTCTCTGGGAATTGTCATCTTCAAATTCATTCACCTTCTTTTCAGCAAGAAGTTTTTCAGCTTGCACATTTTCCAGTTGTTTTTCTAAGGCTTCTTTTTCTATTTTCAGTTCCGTTAATTTTTCCACCTGGGCATTTAACTTATGTTCTAATTCTGTTTTTTCACAAACAACATCTTCCAAATGTTTTTCAATTTGAGCTTTAGCCAGTTCCACCATCTTTAATTCCATTACAACACCTTTTTCTATTCCTGCTGCCCGTTCTATTTCAGAATTCAATCTATGTTCAAGCTCTGTCTTTTCCATTAATGTTGTTTCTAATTGTTTTTCTAAATGATCCTTCTCTAGTAACACATTCTTAATGTGAACTCTGCTGTCCTCCAGTTCCTGCACAATTTTCTGATACAATAATCTCTCCTCAGCAATTTTCTGTTGTTCTTGTTCATTTTTTTTAATATGATCCTTCTCGTTTTGCATCATCTCTTTTGAACAATATTTTTCTTTTAGTTCTTGAATTTCCTTTGTTAGTAATTCAGCTTTTTCTATCAATTCTGTTTTCTCCAGGTTTAAATTCTTGAATTGTTGCCTAAGCTCTTCTAATTCATATTTCAGTTTTTCTTCATTTTCTATTGCTATGCTCAGCTCATTTTCAAGTGCAGTTTTCTTGAGCTCATATTGGTTAATTGTATCTTTATCACATTTACAAACTTCTTTTAGGTTTTCCAGCTCTTCTTTAAGCTTTTCATTTTGAGCTTTCTGATCTTCAAAGTGTTGCTGAAGTTTGGAATTAAATAATTCTTCTTCTATCAACTCTGAATGCTTCTTTTGTGCATGCAACATTTCTTCAAGTTTATTTTTTGTTTCTGCCTGCTCACTTTCCTTTTCTTTCAAAATTGCACATTCATTCAGTAACTTTTCTTTTTCTGCACTGCATTCATTCAATTTAGCCATCATCTCCTGTGCTTTGTTACATTCTGTATCACAAAGTTTCTGTATACTGCTTTTCTCATGTAACAAGTTTGCAATTTCTGCTTCTTTCTCCTTTAAAATTTCTTCCTTATTTTCTAGAGCTTTCCGTAATTCCTTCTGTAGGTTTTGTACTTCTTTTTCATACATATTACGCTGCTCTTCTAGGTTTCTTTCTTGTTCTCTTAAAGCACTCTCCCTTTCTGTTTGTAGGCACTTCTCATTTTCCTGAAGTTCTTGCAGTTTTAACACGCTATCCGAGAGTTGCTTTTCTAGACCTTCCTTTTCTTTCATTACTTTTTGCAAAGAATGGAAGGCATCTTCAAGGCTCTGTATTTTGTTTTTATCCTTGATGTTTTTTTCCTGCTGTAGTTTTAAGTTTTCTTCAACATTTAATTTCATTTTTTCAAGTTTAGTTAGCTTGGCTTTCATTGCATCATTTACTTTTTTAGCCTCTGCTAGAGAAGCTGATAACTCTTCACTTTCATGTTTATGATTCTGAAGAGCATCAGTTAGTTCCTCCACAGCTTTGTTTAAATTTGTTTTCTCCCCACACACTGTTGCATAATTATTGTTTAACATTTGATGTTGCTGTTCTAAAGCTGTCACAGAACTGCTTAACCTTTCTTTATCTTCTTTTAATCTGTTACAAGTATCATTACAGTCCTGGTACTTCTGTTCCAGAGATTTTAAGCTATTTTCCAAGTTTTCAACAATTTTGCATTTATCTTCATGTTTCTTTCTTGCATCAAGAATTTCTAAATCTTTTTCTCTACAAAAAGCTTCAAATTTTTCTGTACTTTGTTCTGCATTTTGCCTTACTGTATTTAACTCACTCTGAAGATGATCTATGCTACTCTGCAGGTCTGAAAGTTGATTATCTTTTATATCAAGAGCCTTCAGCATATTTTCTAAATCATGTTCAAGTTTCTTTATAATGCCTTTACTTTCTCCTAACTGTTTCTCCAGTAACTGTTTGGAATTTATTAAATCTTCCAACATCTGTTCCTGAGTTTCGTTTTTTAAACTTAATTCCTTTTTCAAAAGGGTCATATCTTCTTTTAAGTTGTTCTCTTTACTCTCTTTTTCATTTATTTTTTGCTGAAGGTTGTCTACTTCTTTCACTACTGCTTTTATTCTTCCTGTAACTGATTCTGTTATATTGAACATATCATTCTTGGTTCCCATCAAATTACTGGTCACTTCTATTTTTAAATTTCTTGCATAGTTATTCAAATCTGCTATGTGGCTCTTGCTTGTATTCAGTGCAGAAATTAGTAATTTTCTTTCATTACATATAATTTTGTATTTCTTTTCAGAGTCTTCTAATTCTGTGCTTAACTTTACTAACATCTCTTTATGTTCTTGAACTTCAGATTTTAGTTTTTCTTCTACAAATTTTGTGTTTTTTAATTTTTTCTGCAAGCTATTTACATTCTCTAATGTTTCTTGGTATTTCTTTTCAATTTCTGCTTTGCTCATTACTTCATTTTCAAATTTCCTTTCAAACTCATTTACCATTTTTTGTTTTTCTTTTAGCTCGGCATCCTTAGATTTAATTAAATGGTTCATTTCTTCCTGCACTTTTTTAAGATTTTGTTCTATATTTTTTCTGTTAATAATCTCCTCATCAATCTTTGTCTTTAGCACCAATATATTGTTTTTGTGTTCTTCTTTGAGCGCAGAGCATTTTGCTTCTACTTCAGTTATAACATTTTCTTTCTCAGCAAGCTTTTCCTCTAAACTAATGATTTTTCTGTTACTAGCATGTAAGGCATCAGTAGTAGTAGTAGTAGAGTTTGTATTGCTTTCTAATTTGAGCTGCAGTTCATGAATCTGTTCATCACGTTCCTTGATCTGCTGTCTTAATACTCCATCAGCCTCAGCTTTTTGAATCTGTTCTGCCAGCTTACTTTCCAGGTCTAATACCTTCTTCTGCATTTCTTGTTGAAGCAGTTTCACAGCCTCTGCCTTTCCCCTTGAAAGTTCCTATAAAACCAAAATGAAAGAAAATCTTAATGTGACATCTTATTTGTAACATATGTATACAGAAAAAAGCATTTAAATAAGGATAAAAAGCCATAATCATAATGTCTTCAACTTGGCAATGAGAACTGGAGGGATAACTCACAAGATGAAAGGGGCACCAATCGGTTATCTGCCTTAATATCTTATAACAGGAGTGGCTTTTTAATATCGTAACATATTTGTGTTACAACCAAATTCCTTGCTCTACCTTTAATTTATATTATACATTTCAGGATCATTTTGATAATGCAAAGTACACTTTGGCAGGTGCTATATAGCTTTTTATTTAATTAATTTAGTTATAAATCTTTTAATGTGAAGCCAGGGTTCTTAATTGCACATTAGGAGTTAAATTTAGAACACGTTTGCTTAGCTCACTCTGTTATTACAAAAGACATGTTTCAGAAGCCCTTGCTTCCATCATCAGATGTAGGTCAGGCAAATGCTTGGTAGGTTAATTACATCCCCCAAATTTTGTGTCCCTCCATTTCATCTCCATTATCATTTCACACCATCTCTCATTTGATGATCTCTTTAAGGTGGAGGTATGGAGGGAAATTTATGACAAGTTTGCTGATAATGAGGCTTACTGATGCCTGACTAATATCTTGCAGGTCACAGTGTTGTCTTGATATTCTCCTCTTGTATAATACCAAAGTGCTTTTCCTCCATTGTTTTATTTCACGAATTCTACGCGCTACAGCTACATTCATCACCTCGTTGCTGTCCAGGTTGCAAAGATAGTCTGCCTTTAATCTACCCTTGGAGGCAGACCAAAATTTGAGATGAACCAACTATTTGGTCCCTGGACTATCGCTAATCTCGGTTTATGAATAAGAAAATTGATGGTCCACTGTAAGTCCACTGGAAGTAGCAAGTTGGTCCGGACCAAGTCTGACTATGAATACTGCCTTTAAACACTACTATCATATTGCATTCCCCTGTTAGAGCAAAAGCAAGAGAAATTCTCCAAATGAGTGATTAAAGGAACATAAACTTCAAAAAGTAAATCAAGGTTTCAACTATCGAATTAGAAATGCAAATGCTAACAGAGGTATTTCAATTAATTATAATATAAAACAATATGTAAACAAATAGTTCAAGCTGCTAAAAAGTTGTTTAATAACAGAAAGTTCATGAACCCTGACAGTAAACAGGACAATGTGTGAATTAATCAAAAGTGAATCTATAAAAATACTAGCCACTCCTTGGGTAACATTCATCTTACACATGAAGCTCATACACTAACTGCCTACAAAAGATAGTAAAACATTTTAAACAAGTACTTCACATATAAAATACTGTAGGTCATTTAATCTAAAATCATCTGATGGCGCTTAGGCATCATCTTTTATTGAATATAATAAAGACCTAAAATAAATCTTGTGGTTTAGATGACAGCTCTAATCATATTAATAAAAGATGCATCAGTTTTCTAAGAAAACCATTTGTCACTTCATTATAAATCTCTGAAAAATGGAGAACTTCTGGAAATACTGAAGATAGCAAAAATTAAACCAATTAAAAACACAGAAATATAATAGAGTCAACATGAAAAATTCAATGCCAAGGCCAGGATTTGAACCACGGATCTCCTAGTTTCCGTCCAGTCCCTCTAACCCATTGAGCTACCATGCCCATTGATATGCGGCTAGTGTGAAGAAATGATTAATTTCCATCAATTAACTAAAATAAAACAGAAATATAATCCTACAACCTCATTATCAGCATTTTCCAAAATCCTGGAGAAAGTAATGAGTAAAACTAATTACATTTCTAAATAAATTCATTATAATCAATAAGTTGTCTGCTATGGCTTTCACATTAAGTAAACAATTCCAATAATAATGAACTTTGCTGACAGCATTTACAGTGTGCAAGAAGATGAATTTGGGATGGAGAGTTTTCTAGATCTTTTCAAAGCATTTGATATGGTGGACTGCACTATCTTGTTAAATAAATTATCAAATTACATTACAATGAATTGGTTTAAAATTTATTTAGCAGGAAGGGAACAATTGAACTTGATTTGAGATGAGAGCAAAAATAAAATTATAAAGCCTATCTCATACAGAGGAGATATCATTGGGAGTATCACAAGGATCTATCTTAAGCCCTCTTTTGTTTCTGTTATATATTATTATTTACCATTATGTTTGAAATATATTGAAGGAAAAATTATCCTCTTTGCAGATGACAAGCATAATGTAAGTGGGAAAAACAATACTGATCCTTACGAAAAAATGGTTTTGGTAATGGACCTTAGAAAAATCTAAAAGACGGGGGGGAGAGAAAGAACACTATCACAGCAAACATAAGGAGCAATTGAAATTCACAATTTGTTTCAAAGAAAGTTTCTCAGAATGTTAGATGTTTTTTAAATATTTTATTTTGCAATTTTACAGCGCTCCTAAGCAAAATCTAATGAATATAAATCCTTTCATGGAAGTGTTGAAAACAGTGTTGTATAAATTAAATCAATTGGGAGTCAATTAATAACACAAAACAACACTCACTTTTACATTTTCCCGGAACCGGTTTCTGAGGTCTTCCCTCTATCTTCAGCCGGATATCGACTTGTTCTCATTGGTGTAGCTGGCAATATTTTGTCATTGGTCTCCTCTGGTGGCGGTTCGAGGAACTTGCTGAACAAATCTTTCTGGGGGATGTCGAAATTGAATACTTTGTTCCTATTTTTTGAAATAAAGATTTGTTCCCATGTGGACAGTTCTTCTTTTCCTGTTGTATGTTTTAGTAATTTTGGTTGTGGATTTATGTTGTGGTTTTTTTCCCAAAAATGCGTGGCAACTGCTGATTTTTCTAACTGTTTGTATTTTATGTTTTTTATGTTCCTAAACACTTTAGGAACATAAAATACAAACAATTAGAAAAATCAGCAATTGCCACACATTTTTGGGAAAAAAACCACAACATAAATCCAGAACCAAAATTACTAAAACATACAACAGGAAAAGAAGAACTGTCCACATGGGAACAAATCTTTATTTCAAAAAATAGGAACAAAGTATTCAATTTCGACATCCCCCAGAAAGATTTGTTCAGCAAGTTCCTCAAACCGCCACCAGAGGAGACCGATGACAAAATATTGCCAGCTACACCAATGAGAACAAGTCGATATCCGGCTGAAGATAGAGGGAAGACCTCAGAAACCGGTTCCGGGAAAATGTAAAAGTGAGTGTTGTTTTGTGTTATTAATCGACTCCCAATTAATCTAATGAATATGCTTGAAGGTTAGTGATTCTCGCTTCCTACCCCCTTTCTTTCCTTTTCATCTCAAGACCTTATCATCAGTAAACATATGAATGATGATTCTGCATTTTGCAACTAAGAACTTTTTGCTTAATTTGAAATCATTCATGGGTAAAAATATATGAATGCCATAACACTGGGTGGAAGTATAGCTTTTGATAAGCTCCGACAGAGAAAGTCATATAAATGTAACACTTTTTTTTTTTAAATTCTTGCATCAATTATCTCAAAGCCATTGCACTTAAATTAATATTCTTCTTTAACTTCCCTAGTTGTACCACTATCGTTGTGTTAGAGGATTCTTGTTCCTCTATCCCTTTTAAGGTCAGGCCTGAGGAACCGAAGCTTCAGATCCGATAGAGAACCAGGATAGATGATCAGGCCAATGCCTGGTGTGAAGGTGAAGGAAGTGGATGATATATATGAGGGCGAGATGAATGATAGGAAAAGTGATGATGGAGCAATTAGTTGAATGCTGACGGGGGAAACCAGAGGACCTGGAGAAAATCCATCCCAGTGCCATGTTGTCCACCACAAATCTCAATTTGCAGTTATGTGGGATCGAACCTGGGCAGCCTTGGTGAGAGGCAAGTAGTCTAACAACTCAGCCATGGCGCAGCCCGCACTAAAATTAATGCTTGAGGAAAAACAGACAAAACTGACGAACAGAGTTAATAAACTAAAGAGCATGTCCAGAAGCTGAATGCATAAACTTATTTACATTTGACATAGCAAACCTATTTACATGTTTTTCATTTTGTCTTTAATTCTTAGTTGCTTAACTCGAAAACAATTTACAGAAACTGTAAGAACATATTATCAGTATATTTTTATATGAAGCAACAATATTATTTACATTTGATGTTTTCAAGATTATTTATAGATAAATTATAATTTTTAAAATAGGAACTTATTTTTGCAGGTGCACATTCTGGTGATGAAAAGAAACAAAACGTTTGTTGCAAATGTTTCCTAAACAGAATGAATTGTTTTATCTTTTAAATTAAAGTGTATATTGTGGCATAAATGACGTAAACTTATAACAGATATAAAATATGTTATAAAACTTGTCTTTGTAGCTCAACTTGTAAATATGCTCACAATATGTTCACAACTACTTCATAACTGACTCACATTTACTTTCTGCTAACTTTTTATAATCGTTTGTTGCTAGGGAGACACATTAATAGTGTGCTTCACAATTTATTTCAATGAATATAGCAAACTTGAAGAAGAACCTTTCCCAATGCTTGGCCAACTATACCATATGGAATTCATAAAACTATTCGTACCCCATGTGGTGACTGGGGTTAAAGAATAGTCACAACATAGTCCATTCATGTCGTGACTAATATGGATACCCAGTGTTTGGGGTTATAGCTGAGCCACCCTGACTCCGGGAATATAAACAGAAGTCCTGATCCTCCAGTTTGGAGATTGTGTGCTAGGCTAACAACCTAGCCCCAAAAAAAGATTATTTTTAATGAAATCTCAGATAAGCCTCAGATTGGATTGGGAGAATGAATGTAGTAACAGAAGGCAGAAGATGGAAATGAATAGAGGCAAAACTATTGTCATTGTAAAACTATTTGTAGTCAGTTTTGTCATACTATGTCACTTACATTTTAATTTTTAAGAGGCTAGTTTTGGAGCTGTTGATTCCATTGGGTTTGCTGCTGTTCAAAGCCTTCATCAGTGCCTAGACCAATTATACCAAGTGGATATGGTCATAATATTAATAAATTTATGTTGAAATAAATAAAAGTTAATTATTTCTTACATGCTTTGCATAAACATTAATGTGGTAAGAGTTTTCAAATTCAATTTTAAGTACTTACCTGGATAAGGCCCTGACGTTCTTCTTCTGAGTTTTTATTTTCCTCTGCAGAAGCTGAAGAACGCAGAAGAGCTACTTCATTCTGCAAAGTTGTAGCTGTGTAGGAAAACAAGGAAAAATTATGAGTAAATAACGTTGTAGATGAACTAACTACACATTTTATTGAATTTATACAACTTGCTGAATGTCAGATGTGCCTTCTGTGCATCTTTATCAACTACTAACAGTTGATAACTTATAAGATAAGTGAAGTTTTAAGTTACAAATTATTATATTTGTATATATTTGTTTGCTTCACTTTTAATAGCTTCATATTTTATGTAATTACTAACAGTTATCCTATGAGTAAGGACTGTGATACAATGAAGCACAAAATTAATATGATTTTGTGTCAACTAGTACTCAATGCATTGGAGAATTTACTGTCTCACTGGCATATTGACCATGATAGCTCAATGGTTAGAGCACAACTGGACTGAGACTGGGAGATCCGTGGTTCAAATCCCAGCTATGGCTATGAATTTTTCAGTCTGACTCTACCTATACAAACCTTTGCCTAAAGATGGCTAGTGTGGAGAACAATTAATTTCCATCAATTAACCTGACAAAATATTGTTATTAGGAAAATGCTGCACAGACATGCTGGTATAAAAAAAGCTATCAAAATATATCCCAATTCTCTTCTCCTTTTTAAAGATATTTTGCTCTATTCTTTACCGAGTTGCTGTTTTGGAACTCTTGTTTCAATGCACAACTATTGCTTCCCTATAATAAATAATGCAGGATTACCGAAAACTGAATGGCCATGAATTAAATAGAAGCTAATTATTATCTAATGTAACAATTTAAAGTTTTCTTATTACTCTAACTTTACTTTCTGTATCAGAACTTGGAAGAACATGTTTTGGAAACTGTGGAAACTGTCAACTCCATCATCAGCCTGGACTCACTGCCATGCTTCCTTCTATGACTTGTAGATGGCATATTGGCTGGATGTACTGCATAATAAGATTCTCTGGACTTAGAAAAAATAGTTACAAAATCTGAAACTTCCAAACCTGTACTAAAAGCACTAGCATTAGGAACTGTGAACAATAGATACCCACCTGAAGAATGGTTACATATCTACATAGATGGATCTAACTTGGACAACAACTCAGGAGCAGGAATTAAGTGTGCACTGTTCTCATTCTATCAACCAGCAGGATACCACACAGCAAATTAATTGCAGAAGTAACGGCTATTCATATTTCATTCCAACACCTTCTATACAGAATAGATAAATTCAAAAATGCTGTCAAATTTCTGATTCTAAAGCAGCATTATGTGCAATAAGTTCATATAAAATGAGGTCAATCCAAATTAAAGAATGTCACAAAATGATCCAACAACTTCAAAAACTACAGAAAAGAATTATATTACAGTGGATACCTGCACATTGTGGAATTGCTGTAAATGAATCAGCTGATTTTCTTGCCAAAAAAGGTGCAAATTTAATTCAGGACAAAAGTAAAAACTTACCCTTTACATCCATAAAAAGATTAATCAGAAGCAAATATAAAAACAAACAAAACCAGTCAATATCTAACAAAGCCAAAGATCTTTTAACCTGTGAAGCCCAACCTGCCAGACCCACTACACAGAAATATTGGAGAGCAAGAGAGCTAATGGCTTCATTGCCAAAGCCTAGCATTTGAAAACAACAACAGATTCCCTTCTATAGTATATCAAATTTTAATAAACTGTATTTATTTTTGTATGTGAGTGATTTGTCCCAGATGCGAGTATTAAAAAAATTACTATGATTATTTACCAACTTTATTATTTGAGGCACAAAAAGGGTGATATGAGACAAAGGCAACAAAATACTTTCAATCACTTCAAAGATATGCTGTGGCAAAGGCACATGCATTTGTTTACATCAGGACTGTTTATTGGGCTGAGCTGAGTGTAGACTGGCTGTTTATATCTTGAAGTTAGAAGAGGGAGCCTTGTGCAACCTCAAGACCTGTTGTTTTTGTTCCGCTAATGGTAGTTTGGGCTCAAATTTTGCAGCCATCTCTGCACATGTTCAAATCATCATGCAACATCTTTAGTGATCCCAACATTTTCGGAAATCTCTCGTTTGATCAAACATCAATGTCCCAGTATCAGATCTCTCACTTTCTCAACAACAGCAGCATTTCAAGTGGTTTGTGGCCTCCCAGGATGCTCATCACCCTCTTCCAAAGTGCAGCCATTTTTGAATCCGTTAAACCACTCTTTAATCTGTGTTACCCCCATAGCATCATCTCTGAACACCTGCTGAACTTTACAAATTGTTTCTGTTTGAGAATCACCTAGTTTTTGGGCAAAGTTTTATGCAGTATCTTTGCTCAATTCACTCAGTCATCTTGCAAGAAAATTAAATCTGACAAACACTTATAACAACACCTCATTTGGTGACCTGCAGCCAGTGACTGACACATGTGAACGCAATGAAAAAATTCAAGCATGCATATTAAGGTTTCTCTTACCACCGTGCATAGGGGCACTGCCATAGCATAACTACCTTGCGTGGCAAAACTTAAGGTTGGATACTTTTTAGACAAGCCTTGTATGTATAACAGATTCACTAACGGTTGGGAGTCCTGTCCTGGGGCACATCAAGTTACTGGTGAATTGAACTACAATAATGTCATTGTATATATAGGGAACTGAAAATGTTTTGGAGAAGAGAAAAACAAGTTGAAATATATGACAAAGCAATATGAGAAGGCTTTGCATGGAGTTGAAGAGAGGTAATGAAACTGAAAGATTTAAGAACAAGGGATAATGTAGAAAAATTACCATTGTATAACCAGGAACACAGTAATTGGCATATAATTATACAATATTGTGACTTTGTGGGTTCGTGAAATGAAAAGTCCAATTTCACCACTCAAAAATATTCTTTATTTCCACCGACTTACAGTTAAACACTTGCCAATTACACAAAGTTACGTAATGCACACAATTACGATTCACCAGTTCGTCCGTCACAATTTCACTTGCACTCGTAATTACGTACAATCTTCCGATGCTCTTACGCAGTCTTCTCGTCGTACACTAGCACTGCATTCGTACACCAAGAACTCTGACTCACTGACTGACTCGACGTGCTGCTTATATAGGGCCAGCGGGTCGATCAGAAGGTTCCAGATTAGAGGAAAAATCCTGTAAGTTCGAGAACACAGGTGGAACAGAAAGAGACAGGCCCGTGATGTTTTTTTTTTGTCCCAGCCATCCCTTCTTAACGCTATAAGACAAACGAGGGGGCGGGGCGAACACCGACCCGTCTGCTGCTCGCCCAGTCTATAGGGTGTTCCGACGCTCGGGTGACAATATGATGAAACCAAGATCCTTAAGGAGAAATTGGGAAAGAAGAAGTGGTTTGATTTACCAAGAGAAATGATAAGGAAAAAGATGCTGAACATAAATTCAAGAGGAAACACCACTGAGATTTAATAAGATCTGAAGAAAGTAAGCAAGAAAAGGGAGAAAGTTAAATATTTTAGATGTCAAATGTAAATAGTAAAAAGAGCCAAATAGCTCACCAACCAGTGTTTAAATCTAAGGAGCCTAAAAAATCTAGCTACTTGGTTTCCTTTCTTTTTGTTTTTTTGGTGGTGGGGGTTTTAGTGTGATTTAATCATTTTTGTCACCATTTATGGCAGTGAATACTGATGATACATGCAATAGAATTTTTGGAAATAAATGTCCCAGATCTTTTACTGATACACATCTTTTACTGTCTCCAGTAACAGCCAGCTTTTTTTTTTTATTTTGCAGCAAAAGGAGTACTTGAGCTTGGTAAAATGTCAAGCTGTGTTTTATCTACCACTGCCTGTTGATAATAAACATTTAATAAACTATTATCAGTTCTAAGTTACTTATGAGTATATGGGGAAAAAAAGCTTGAAAAAATATTCCTAAAACTTATTACTTAAGAGCTTATGCAGGTTGAAATACATATTTCTGATAATAGAGACATATTTAAAAACAATTAGGGTCTGTTACCATTTTGTTTAAATTTGACCCACAGGTCTGTAATACCATAACACCATAAAGTTTATAATACATAAACATAATATATATTATTTTGGTTTCAAATGGCTACCAACTTACCTTTGTCTGCAAGTACCTCTTTGTCTTTAGTCAACTGTGTTATAGATTCCCTTAAGGATTTTATTTGCTCTTCCTTTGCTTCTAGTTCTCTATGGATTGTCAATTTATTCTCTGCCAAGGAAAGAGCTGCTTCTTCCTCTCTTTTCTGTAAAGTATCTAAAGTTTCAGTCAACTTTACAATCTCTCCTCTTGCTAGATCTAGATCCGCTGTTACTGCTGTGAGCTGTTCACTGCTTATCCTCTGTCAACAACACACATCAGTACCTATCATCAGAATGTTGTATATTTTGAATGATTGTAATTCAAAATGTAAATAAGTTAAGCTGAAACAACAGTGCATGCTTAAAAAGCGAACATACCTTTGCATCGTCTAAGGATTGCTGCAGTTGCTGATTTTTGGTACTGAGTTCGGCTATGTATTCTTTATTCTGTTTATTAGTATCAGAAAGTAGCTGTTCCAGCTTCTGAATTTTCTCTGAAATGATAATGAACCACACTTCAAGTAAAGAAATATGTTTACAAAATAAGTTTCTGAAGGAAGCCATAAATACTGGTGAGTTTTAATTACAATGGGCTAAACATTATAAATACTGAACATCTTTGTAGTATAAGTAAAATAGAACAAACACTGCAAACAATTTAAGAGTGCTCCCTCTTTCAGAATTGAAAGAAGCATTTAAAATGCTGTTACCTCACTTCCCACTGCAGTAATTCCCACAGCTGATTAATATTACACTAAGAATATTTTATTGATACTATGCATAGCTACACCATCCAATATGAAGTATTCATATGCAATATTAGAAATGTATATTGAAATTATCAGGATTGAAAAGCACATATTGAAGTCATTTTAAAAGTTGACTGAAATATGGAACAGAATTTAAGGGACAAAAATATAAGAGAACATTCAAAATTCAGAAGAGAACAATAAAAATAATAAAAGGGATAGACAATAAGAAATTCTGCAGACAAAATGTTATGCAACATAATATACTATTGGAAATTAATTGTTCTTTCACACTAGCTGTGTGTAGGACACACTATGAAAGGATAGAGCTAGACTGAAAAAATCAATGCCATAGACGGGATTTGAACCACAAATCCGTCGTTCAAATCCCTGCTATGGCATTGAATTCTTCAGTCTGGCGCTATCCTTTCATAATATATTTTTGTTTGTTTGCTTCTTTATGGTAGAAGTATTAAATATATAAAAAAAATATCAAGAAGAACTACATAAAAGCTTAAATATTCATTTCTATAACACATAAAGAAAAAAATGACCTTCACATTGAGTTATGCCAGAAAAATATTCTTAAAAAACAATATTTATAAATATACGAGGGCTGTTTAGAAAGTAACCTCCGATCGGTCACAGTGCGGGTAGTGGGGGGAGTAGCGACGCCATCTGTGCATTCACGCACTCAGCAGGTCAGTCGGCATCAAGCCGTGGTCGAGTGAATGTCGTATCTGCGCTAGTTTAGTGTTTGTGGCCGTTTGAAATGTGTGCTGTAATAGAAAACCCTGCCAAATGTGAAGTGCGTGCTGTTATAAGGTTTTTTACAGCCAAAGGATATTCTACAGCAGCTATTCATCGTGAGCTTTGTGCCGTGTACGGACCAAGAGTTATGAGTGAAGGAGTGGTCCGTGAATGGGTACGTTTATTTAAAAGTGGACGAGAAAACGTTCATGATGAAGAGAGGAGTGGTAGACCATCATTGGTGACGGACGAACTCGTTCAGACAGTTGATGTTAAAGTTCGTGAAAACCGACGTTTCACAATGTCGGAGTTGTCTACTGATTTTCCACAAATTTCTAAGACTCTCTTGTACGAGATAGTGACAGCAAGATTGTGTTACCGTAAGTTCTATGCACGATGGGTGGCCAAAATTCTTACCGACCACCACAAAACTCAAAGAATGGCCTCTGCATTAGACTTTCTGTCACATTATGCGGACGAAGGTGAACCATTGTTAAACAGAATCGTGACCGGGGACGAAACCTGGATTAAGTATAAGAACCCTGAGACAAAAGAACAATCAAAGATGTGGGTACATTCAAATTTGCCTACCAAACCAATAAAAGCCCGGCAAGATTTTTCTGCCCGAAAATTGATGGCAACGGTGTTTTGGGATGCAAAAGGGGTGTTGTTGGTTGAATTCATGGGACGTGGGACGACCATTAATCACGACGTGTACTGTGAAACACTAAACAAATTACGAATCGCTCGGGTCCCAGCGGTTTGATGATGACGAAGAGCTCAAAGATGCGGTCACAGGCTGGCTCCAGGCACAAGCGGGTGATTTTTATGCAGAAGGAATTTCAAAGCTTGTGAACAGATACGATAAGTGCCTCAATCGTTATGGAGACTATGTAGAAAAATAGTGCAAAGATGTAGTTGTAAGATGTATATATTAAAATATTTTTATTTAACTTGGTGAATTTTTTGCAATCAACCGGAGGTTACTTTCTGAACGGCCTTCGTAGGTATTATAATTTAATACCTATATATTTATTTATTCTGAAAATAAACTAATAGAGTAAGAGCAAATAAAAAAGATATAATATAAAACATTTAATGGGAAGTTTACTTCAATGTAGCTTTCATTCAGTAAAGTGAATATCTAAATCACTGTAAATATTATATATTTTATGCAATGGATTGAAAAATCTTGCTTTATGGTATTTCTACATAGAATATTTTCATAGCCTCTGGAGGGTCTGCTAGGAGGGATCAGCACTACTGACCTGAACCTACAGTTTACTTAAGTTAATGACCAGTTCTTTTGTTAAATAATCAGAAAATACAATAGTGCTGCAAGGCATTGTTTTGCTGCTGTGTAGACGAGCACCGAGTAACATAGAAGCGGGGAGTGAAAGAGACAGATAGCGCCCGAGCCATGCCCGCGGATGGATGAGCCTGGGCACTTGCCGAGAGAGAGGGCAACAGAGGGAGAAAGAGATGGAGATAGTCTGGATGTTCTCGCTGCACCACGAAAGGCCATGAATCTTCGGCAGCTTTCGAGAAACTTTGGCAGCCTTCGAGAAACAGCGGCTCAGGTATATATGCAGCAGTGGGAGTTGTTGTGAGTCAGTCGGCAGGAAGCTGCTAGGAGTTGCAGTTGCGAGCCAGTGAGCTGTTTATTGTGTGTGTGGACATTTGAACTGTATCGAGTCGAGAGCTGATAATTGTGTAATGATTTGAAGGTAAATTCTTCTATATATGTGTTTGGAGGTATTTAGTAACAGTGACGTCAAAATTAATCTCAGAAACTATTTGTAGTTGGTTTATTAATACTCGTCACTTACTTGTTTATATTTATGAGAGACTAGTTTCAAAGACATTCGCCTCCATTTTCAATCTCTTTCCAACAGTATTAATAAACCAACTACAAATAGCTTCTGAGGTGAATTCTTCTGTTTGTTTACATGTGGTGAAGCCACAAGAGACTGTGTTGGTGTATGTTATGTCATCCTGCTGCAAAGAGGTGTATAAAAGTGTCTTTCTACAGAAATAAAGAGCTTATTGAATTTTTGCAAACTAGACTTCTAATTTTACAAACCCACAAAATCACAATAGCCATTGCGTGTTTGAAATTCTAAAGAATTTCTTTTGACTGTGTCCAGAAGATTCATTTTAAGGAAAGTTCTTTCCAGGTTCAGGCCCATTTTCTAAACGGAGCAGTCTGTTTTTCTGTCAGCTGGTTCACGAGTTAACCTTTTAATGAACAGTAACAGTAAACATTCAGTGAGACAGCACTGAGTGCAGTTGAGTTATGAATCATTTTGATGGATCAGTTGTGTTCATTCTGAGGGTGCGCAACAGTAATTTAAGTGCAACATTAGCACTACATTAACCATCATGGATCAGTTGTGTTTTTTTCTGAGTGTATGCAACATTGACTTAAGTATAACATTAGCACTAAACTAACATCAAAAAACAAAGTGTGATTAGCAATAACTAGTCTTCTCATTTCTTTCAATATTGTATATAATCATATTTTCTGATAAAATCAATATCATGTAATATGCTACAAATGATGATTAAAGAATCTGCATTTGTTGGCATTAATCAATCAGATATGATCCATTGACAAATTACCACTTTTATGAGAATACTAACCTCTATTTAACTTCCAGTTTTTCAGTTACTTTTAGATGGTCAATGATCACTACACCAGAAGTTTGGGACTAAATTCTTTCTAACTTTTGCATTCTATGAACACAGAATCGGAACTGAAAAAGTTAGTGCCATAGCCAGGATTTGAAGTAGATCTTCCACTCTAAGCGCGACATGGCAACTCTAACTTCTAGATACCATGGCAACATGCTGATACAACATTAAATTCTCCAAATGATTCGTGGAGGGTAGACTACATGGAAATCTCAATTTGAGACTAATAATCCAATGGCGACTTACAAATCCTAAGTACTAAGTCACAGGGTTTCAAGCTGAAATTTGATTATTCAACAAAATAGGGGTAAAACTGATGGATATGGTGATTCCATAACCATCAATTACATTAATATGTCATGCAAGCATGTTGGCATGATAGTTCAGTTGATAAGAGGAACTGAATGGCAGTCAGAAGATCTGTGATTCAAATCCTGCCTAAGGCACTGAATTTTTCAGTTTGATTCTACCATTACAACTTTGTTCTACATACTGCTTGTGTGAAACAACAATTAATTTCATAGACTGAAGTAACAGTAATTAACTACGAAGCCAGGGACTGATCTGCATTATAAGTGGAAGGGATTCCATGATAAACCTACTAACAGGTTATTGTATGTCAGATCTCTGGGAGGAAGAGATGAGATGAGAGCATTCTGCGGGTGTGCTGGAACCTGGGCCAGACACATGAGCCAGCTTAATTATCTCTAACAAGAACTGGAAATTCTTTTACTACATGTTAGTGTTAGCTGTGCGCACTGGGATTGACCCGACCCACCACAGTAGACCAGATGACTGAGACACCATCCATATGCTGAGAACAGTAGTTAGAGTGTACACACAGCAACACCACACACTTCCCACCCGTAAAATACAGAACTGAAATGTAATGAAGTGAAATGGAGGAACCGGAAATGGAGGAAGAGAGGAAGTTAGTCAAACCAGCATTCATCTAGCAACCTAGAAAACCCACACAAAAAAAGAAAGAAAACAAAAACAAAACACCACTATGGTCGATAGGTTGGCCACCGGGAATACAACATGGGATCTCCCAAATGCAAGTTGCACACTTCAGCATGGCGCCAACGTTGCCTGTCATTTAATGACTTAAACAATACTGTAAGTTGCCATTTAAGCAGATCATGTATTTGAGATGTCCTTGTGGTTTACTGGAAAAATGTAAATCAGTTTGGAAATTTAATATTGTGCTGGCATGCTGTCATGGAAACTTAATTCGTTAGAGCAATCAAATGAAGATCAGAAGTTCTGTGGTTCAAATTCTAGATAGAGTAGTGTGTATATCAGTGTGATTCTATCTTTACATTCAATATTGTATGTTTACACTTTCTCAAGAGTAACTGTGTCACTGATAGAATATATTTTAAAGTTTATGATTCTTCGTTTTTAATTTCTTTACTGCTTACCTATAGAGGAAATATTTTGCATGTCTACATGATTGCATGTATGCATATTTGGAGCCTCCAAGTCAACTCAATTTTAACTTTTACGAAGGTTAAGACCATGTAATCATTTGCACATTCGTTATAGTTATAAGAAGGATACCATTAGTAACGCATGTCAGATTTTGAAAAGATTCATCTCTTACTGATGGCTTTTTAATTCAATATTCTTGGAATGATCAAAACATAAAACAAAGAACTATAAGTTGTTGAATTTAAAGAACTATAACTTCAAAAAATTTCTGATGTGTATATTTACGTACATACTATAACTGTACATACGTAAACTATAAGAACAAAACAACATGAAACATCAAAGAAATAAGAAGTTTAATTAAAGCTATCGAATCAAGAAACCATGTCACCCTGCAATGGATTCCAGCCCACGCTGACCAACTAGCAATAAAAGGTGCAATTCAAAATATAAAACCCGTAAGACAAACTGAAATTAATAAACAATTAAACAACATTAAGGTACATTTTAAAAGACAGCAGAGACTTGATGAAGAAGATAAACTAAAAGACAAGGATTATAAGAACATTGGAGACAAAACTGACATACAAAAACTACCAAGAAAAACTGCAGTGGCCCTATTTAGAATGGAAAATGGCCATGATTGTCTTGCAGAGCACCTTTATAAAATACACTGCATACCAACACCCAAATGTACTATCTGTAAAGAGGATGTCATCATGAACAAACACCATTTGGACAAATGTAATGGTCTCAAAAGTGGGAACCTACAGGCTTTATATTGGGAAGCTAGGGAGAAAATGATGCAAATCAACTAATCCCCAGTGCCATTAATCAACAACAACATATTTACGTACATGAATTTTTCGATTCACTTTTACACAATCCAAAAGCTTGTTTTTCCACTTCTTGGCAGTAGAGATACAGTTTTACTACGCACACACGCACGCATGCAAGCACACACGCACGCATACAAGCACACTCTGTCTCTCATACTTACAGAAACACACATACATTTTCCTAAAACTGCTTTCTGGTGAAATCTCAATATCAAGTCTATGGATGGAATACAATGCCTTTTCTTACCTACTAGACATAGGTGCCAGAAAAAATTAATTTGAGAGGATGGAGATATTGCCCTGTCATGCTCTCCCCTTTTTCTGATGAACTTGCCTGCAGTTATTTCATTTCATGTTTCCAAGATATGGGAGCCTTTAAAAGAAACCTGTCTCAGACTACTTGTTTGGATCAAAAGTGCACCTGAGCCTTGAATATATATGTATTTGAGGAAATACATTGATTTGTAACATAAAAGTTGAACGTTGGAGAAATGAATATGCTTCTCTCTTTAACAGTTACCCATTTATCTTAAAAATGATTTATGTGTTAAATAACTTGTTAAAATTTGTTCTTACTTGGAAAACTTAACTTGCTCAGAAAACAGAAAATATCATACATTCAGTAACAGTGCATAGCTTTACCTTTAAGAGCAGCTTCATTTTCACTAGGGCTAGCATCTTGAATACTTTTTGTCTGTGTATTGTCTTTTAAATCAATTAGCATATATCCTAATTCATCTTTGGTCTCATTTAGCTTCAACAAATCAATCTTTGTCTGAAGTGCACTGATGAGATGATCTTTCTCTTCTAAATCGTTTCTTAGAGCATCTTCTAAGTGTGCTTTTGCTTTTTGCTCTAATTGGCACTGTTCTTTTAATTCAGCTATTCTTCGCAATGCTTTATCCTGACTTTCAGCTAATATAGTCTGCAAAATTCAAAAAATGATATTACTTTCAATTTTCAATTTAAATGGACTACAGCTTTATAAGTACTATGCATTAGAACAGTCAGTATGGATTAAATAAAGTACAATACCTGGGTAATTCCAAGGAAATCAACTAATTTAAGACATATGTAAAAGAAACTGTACACAATATGATATAGCAAAAATATGTGCTTCAGAACTTTCATTTCTTGCTTCCTTGTTTCAAATTCATGGTATAATGGAGCCTATAGGAAAATTGGTATACTCAATATTATAAGATATGTGAAATAATTATAAATAATTATTTATCTATGACAGCAGACGAATTTACATGTAATCTCTGTGAAACTCAACTGGACATGTCTTAAGATATGTAATTGATGGTGCAATTCTGAAGAACTTCTTTAAATTCATGATAGGAGCATTCTTGGCTTACACAAGTATTTTAGCAGAACTAAAACATGTTGCAGCTGATAAATTTCAGAGAATCTCATCCCTAATGCGTATTTATGGGACTCTGATTATAAAGGGGCAAAAAGGGGGTGGTGTGCAGTGTTTGCACACACAAAATTATCTCAATGCCAATTCTAATCATTGTTATGAACATCAAGCTATTTTAATCCTACAAATGCCACCTCTTCCTTCTCCCAAGATTTCAAAGATATTCAAGGCATTGTTCAGCTCTTTTCAAAATCATCCAAGAGAATGGACTATTTAATCAGTTTGTACACAAAATGCTCCTCTCTCCCAATAGTTGGTATTTTTAACAAAGATTTTTTTTTTTAAATCCTCCAATGCCGTCTTATCGGACAATGAATGAAATGGGTGAAATGATGCACAAATGAAGATAGGATCCATCCAACATTCATCTTTCAAGATATGGGAAAACCTGAAAAAAAAGAACCTTATCCAGGTAACTTACTCTGAGATTCAAACTCAGGACCTCTTGAACAGAATGGTTAATACTATATATGAATGTAAAGAAAGTTTGATAGTGTATCTTAAGTATGTATGAGACAAAAAATTGAATGATAAAAATGCTATTGCTCAGTTTATTGGATTTGTGCAAAGTTTAAAGGAGCCATATTTTTTTCTAAAACTATCACAAAATCATGCCACATGTAGCATTTTGTTTCATTCTGTCCATAAAAGAAACACTGCTGAGATCCAAAATATAGATTTTTTAGATAGGTTCTGTGATAGCATATCTCATGTACAGAAGGACTATGAACAAAAGCTGTAGCAGGACAACCTAGTCACAAGAGATGTGGTGACTGAGTATGACAATCAATTGCTCCTCTGGAAATCTGTGATATAAAGATCACCAGCATTAAAGAATGATTTGCGTTTTCTGACCATTTGAATGCTCCAAAATTGTTTGATACTAACAGTTTTAAAGTGTATGGTTCAATAGATAGTCAATATGAAGAATTCAATGCCATGGCTGGGATTTGAACCAAGGATCTCCTGGTTTCCATCCAAGCTAGTATGAAAAAATTATTAATTTCCATCAATTAACTAAAATGTATGGTTCAATATTCCCAAAACATTATTAAACATACTCCATTGTAAATGTACAAAAATTGAAAACTGAGATACAGATTTTGTGTTCTTGAGATCTGAATATTGAGGCTGGTGCCTAACCTCTGTTAAAATTCTTCTTGGAAAAGAACTTGTTGCATATCTTTTCAGAATATATCAGTGTTCTGAAAATAATTATTACCTTTCCATGTCAACAGTGGAAAGTGAATGGTCTTTTTTCAACATTATAAAGAATAAAGACTCTCCTCAAAGGCACGATGGGAACAGAGAGATTGACCACTGGTGATGCTCTCCCTAGAAAATAGGATGGTTTGCAGTATTCCAGACTTTAATTAAAAGGTTATGGAGATATTCTCCAAGCTAGGGACAGGAGAGTGGAATTGATGTAGAAAAATTAAATGGTATGTATTATGTATACATGTAAGTTTGCTTTAAACATCTATTACTGACCAATTAAGTCTCAATGTGTAATCTTTTAACTTATAACTAGGGAACAAATTTTTAGGTAAATAAATATTTTCCACAATTTAGTTATTAGTATGTATTTTATGCATTTTACCATATTTTATGCATTGTGTGTGGCAAACAACATTTTAACTTTAAAGAGAGTCGATTAAAGACACTAAACAACACTTACTTTTAAATTTTTCCGGAACTAGTTTCAGAGGCTTTGCCTCTATCATCGGCCGGCTCTCGACTGATTCTCGTTGGTGTAGCTGACGATACCTTGTCACAGGTCTCCTCTGGTGGCGGCTCAAGGAACTTGCTGAATAAATCCTTCTGGGGGATGTCGAAATTGAATACTTTGTTCCTATTTTTTGAAATGAAGATTTGTTCCCATGTGGATAGTTCTTGTTTTCCTGATGTATGTTTCAGTAGTTTTGGTTCTGGATTTATGTTGTGGTTTTTTTCCCAAAAATGTGTGGCAACTGCTGATTTTTCTAATTGTTTATATTTTATGTTTCTAAAGTGTTCCTTTGCTCTTGTTTCTAAATTTCTTTTTGTTTTTCCAATATAAATTTGACTACAGTCATTGCATTCAATTTGATATATACCAGATTTTTTGTTTGATGGAATGGCATCTTTGATGTTTGAGCAAATTAGGTTTTTTAAGGAGAAATGGTTGACTGGTGCTAGTTGAATATTTTGTTTTTTGAAGACTTTTTTGAATTTATCATAGGCCCATGGATGGTAAGTGAATTTTTTGAAAATCATATTAGTTTCTGTAGATGAGAGAGTTGTGGTTTCCTTTAGTAGCTTCTTCTTTTTTGCCAAGCTCACTTTTTTGTCCACTAATGATTTGGGAAAGTTATTTTTTTGTGCTATTTCAATTATTTTGTTGTATTCTGTTTTGTATTCTTCTGCTGTGAGAGGGATGTTTACCAGTCTGTGTGCTAAACTATTGAAGATTGCCTGTTTGTGGGATCTTGGGTTGTAGCCATTAGCTTTTATGTAGTTGTCTGTCTGTGTTGGTTTTCTGTAAATGCCAAAGTTTAGTCTGTTTTTATTCCTCATTATTTTTAGATCCAAAAATGGTAAATGCTCGTCTTTTTCTATTTCTACAGTGAATTTGATGCTTTTTTCTTGGATATTTAAAAGTTTTAGTGCATCACTGATGTGTTTTTTTGGTACTATTGCAAAGATGTCATCTACATATCGTTGCCAGAGTTTGAACATCCAAGGGAAACCTTTGTTGATCCTTATTTCTAATGCACTCATGTACAGATCGGCCAGGAAGGGTGATAGTGGGTTGCCCATTGCTAACCCTGAAGTTTGGTGATAATATTTTGTTTGAAACTGGAAGAAATTTTGTTCTATGCATAATTTGGTTAGTTCAATGTAGTCTGAAATTTCAGATGATGCCATTCCAAGTGATTTAAGCCATTTTTCTATCAACGGTGGGAGTTGATTAACTGGTATGCTGGGAAACAGTGATTTAACATCAAATGAGACTAGTGTGTCCTCTTCTTTTAGTTCAGTATCCTTAATGTGTTCTATAAGTTCATAGGTGTTTTTGATGCTTAGGCTGTCGAATTTTGGAAATGAATGAACGTTGTCAGTTAGCAACGAATATGAAACCATTAACAAAAATCCTCTAAAAACTTGCATACAGTCATATGAAAAAACAATAGCAAAATCAAGCATAATACCAAACAAATATGCAGTTAAACCGGATAACCCAACCTTACCTAGACTTTATGGCTTACCCAAAATACACAAACCATCCAAAACAATGAGACCTATAGTTAGCAGTATAAATTCACCAACATACAAACTTGCAAAGTGGCTAACAAACAAATTCAATTCATTTCCAAAATTCGACAGCCTAAGCATCAAAAACACCTATGAACTTATAGAACACATTAAGGATACTGAACTAAAAGAAGAGGACACACTAGTCTCATTTGATGTTAAATCACTGTTTCCCAGCATACCAGTTAATCAACTCCCACCGTTGATTAGAAAAATGGCTTAAATCACTTGGAATGGCATCATCTGAAATTTCAGACTACATTGAACTAACCAAATTATGCATAGAACAAAATTTCTTCCAGTTTCAAACAAAATATTATCACCAAACTTCAGGGTTAGCAATGGGCAACCCACTATCACCCTTCCTGGCCGATCTGTACATGAGTGCATTAGAAATAAGGATCAACAAAGGTTTCCCTTGGATGTTCAAACTCTGGCAACGATATGTAGATGACATCTTTGCAATAGTACCAAAAAAACACATCAGTGATGCACTAAAACTTTTAAATATCCAAGAAAAAAGCATCAAATTCACTGTAGAAATAGAAAAAGACGAGCATTTACCATTTTTGGATCTAAAAATAATGAGGAATAAAAACAGACTAAACTTTGGCATTTACAGAAAACCAACACAGACAGACAACTACATAAAAGCTAATGGCTACAACCCAAGATCCCACAAACAGGCAATCTTCAATAGTTTAGCACACAGACTGGTAAACATCCCTCTCACAGCAGAAGAATACAAAACAGAATACAACAAAATAATTGAAATAGCACAAAAAAATAACTTTCCCAAATCATTAGTGGACAAAAAAAAGTGAGCTTGGCAAAAAAGAAGAAGCTACTAAAGGAAACCACAACTCTCTCATCTACAGAAACTAATATGATTTTCAAAAAATTCACTTACCATCCATGGGCCTATGATAAATTCAAAAAAGTCTTCAAAAAACAAAATATTCAACTAGCACCAGTCAACCATTTCTCCTTAAAAAACCTAATTTGCTCAAACATCAAAGATGCCATTCCATCAAACAAAAAATCTGGTATATATCAAATTGAATGCAATGACTGTAGTCAAATTTATATTGGAAAAACAAAAAGAAATTTAGAAACAAGAGCAAAGGAACACTTTAGAAACATAAAATATAAACAATTAGAAAAATCAGCAGTTGCCACACATTTTTGGGAAAAAAACCACAACATAAATCCAGAACCAAAACTACTGAAACATACATCAGGAAAACAAGAACTATCCACATGGGAACAAATCTTCATTTCAAAAAATAGGAACAAAGTATTCAATTTCGACATCCCCCAGAAGGATTTATTCAGCAAGTTCCTTGAGCCGCCACCAGAGGAGACCTGTGACAAGGTATCGTCAGCTACACCAACGAGAATCAGTCGAGAGCCGGCCGATGATAGAGGCAAAGCCTCTGAAACTAGTTCCGGAAAAATTTAAAAGTAAGTGTTGTTTAGTGTCTTTAATCGACTCTCTTTAAAGTTAATTTATCATAACAACACTGTTTTCAACACTTCCAAGAAAGTAATTAAACAACATTTTGTTTATGAGAGGAGAAGTCTTATGCTTATCCAGTAACCTTAGATTAGAGTTTGTGTTACAACATCTTAATACAATATAAATATATACATAAAACTTGCAGGAAAGAGATTTCAATGTCAGAGTATTGCACAATGTACTTGAACTCAACACGAATAGTGTAGATTGCATGTTAGTTCATAACGAATGATCTTCAGCAGAAATCCAGTGAGCTGGCCTACCCTTAATAAACAGGTCAGCAAATAGTTTATGTTAACAAACGATAACAAATGACAAGAAACGATAACAAACAGCTCTTCTTTGCTCTGTACGTGTTCGAGTTATTCCTGTTCCTTCAGTTCAGGAGTGCCGGCTAATGATTAACATGTGTTGAGTGATTTGTGTTTATACCAAAATGCCGAAGGTAAAAGGTAGTGTTCAGTTGCAGCAGTAAATTAAAGAATTTTCAAATACATTAAAACAATATGGAAAAATTCTATATTGTCAGCCTTGTGGAAAGTATGGATATTAACAACCGTTCAACGCTTCCACATAATGCAGCATTTGTGGCAACAAACATATCTTGGCAACTTCACGTTCTTCTATGAAGCATGTGCTTTTAAGTGATGAGATTTCTAATGGACAATGTAAAGAAGGCTTGTGTTGTGCACTGTAACTCCAAACAGTTTCTAACAATTGACACGTGACATCACTGGTGAGTTATCAAAACAGTTCTTTTTTATTATAAGTTTTTATGTTATGTAAAATGAAAGAAAATACTTTTTAGTAAATATTCTGAACTTTTTAACAAACATTTTCTTGATTTTTAATGCATAAAAAATAAATAAATTTAACTTTTTTAGCACCTAAAAATCTGTTCCTTGCTTACAACATAACTTTGAGGCTACCACTGTTCCAATTGATTGCTACTTGCATGAATACCAAATCTTCTAACTGTCTTATATACACTTTGATCCAAAATTAAATTACACTAAATGCACTAGTATCACTTAAAATTTACCAAGTTCAAAGAAATGTCAGCGGAAGCATACAGAAATGACGAAACCATAAATAAGAGTGTTCAATAATTTTCAATTTTAAATAAATAACTGGCCTAAGCATGTAGAAAGGGCTGTCCTAAAACCAAAAATCATACTTCTAGATGTTTTATTTATATGTGTTTATATTAATTACCTTTTCACACCTACTTTTGGTAAACATAAGGACACAAATTACAAAATATTTTCTACAGTTTAAAAATGTTTCCACATTAAGCATTAATTTACATTGTATTCAATGTATAAAGATGTAAAACCGATGACATTTAACAGTGCTTTTGGAACTATAATGGTGATATCACCCAATAAGTGCTGATATGAAGCCCTTGTATAATAACTTGGTTAACAATTTCCCAATGTAAAATAGATAATCCACAGCTCTCTTACATTTAGCTGATAGTTGTCTGCATGTCATTTCCTGGTAACTCATGTTATGTGACACAAGTATCACATAATAAAACAGAAATAAACCAAGACCTTTACTATAAGTTTTATTTTGATTATTTCACTCCAGAACAGAAGATATTTAAATAATTAAAGTCACATGTTATATATATATTGGATGTACCAGAATTCAACCAAACAATTTTATGGAGTTATAGAAGGATGTTAGGGGACAATTCAAGATAGGATACTTGTGGTCTCAGAGCGCATAGTTTTGTGCAATAAGCCAAGTAAATGTGGGCCAGTATACTATTGATACCACCTCAGTGGTATATGCATTTGCTACACTATTAGTAAGTGTATATATGTGGCTCAGTGGCAACGTAGTAAGTTTTTAAGCCACATGCTATTGCCTGTTTCATTCTTTCCTTGGACCATGAAGTGCTTGGCTTTTTCTTTTTGTATGTACAGACCATCTGAAAAGAACTAATAAAACACAATATCCAGAACTTCCCCTTAGAACACCAACTGTACAAATAATTTGACTGAGCAGAAATAGCCATATGTGCAGACATTTTGTAAGATGTGTTCAATAATAACACCTTTGAAGGAAAAGGCAGCAGTATTTGTTGATAAACATATTGCATAAACTGTGTTCCTATACAAGTAACAATAAGAGTTTAAAATTTCATGTTATTGTGCATGGTACAAATGAATTTGTTAGATTATATTCTTTAACTGCAGAAGTGATCCATCACAATTTACTTACCTCTAGATTTATTTTGTCCTTTCAATAATATAACACAAAACACCCTTACCACATCACATGTGGCGACAAAGAGACAATGACACACATTAAAAGAAAAACAAACCTTGACTCTTAGGAACTAATGTGCTGTTGCAAAGTTTCTTATTTCAGGTGGATTAGCCCCTTGAGCAGAATAGTCCCACTGTACCCTACACAACTTGTTAAATATTATCACAAAATGGACAGACAATGATGCAAGTAACAGCTAAACATTTTAATCATAAATAACTTTTCAATATTAATGTCAACAATCACTATATTACTCATTTGTACCAGTACACTCCATATCATTCAGGAGATTTATGTCAGTGTTTAGAAAATAATTTGCTGTAAACAACACACTGATTAACTTTTAACCATAGTCATTCCTCTCCTCTTTCCCTCCCAATAACTAAATAACAAGAAATAGCACAGCTGAAGTTGGTAACAAAGAAATTAAAAAATGAAACAGTTAACTAATGTAACAGTTGTCAAACCTAAGAACATTATCAGTATCTCCACAATCTACACAATTTCAGGTCCCAAATTTCAAACTGGAATTTTTGTCCCTATACACTCTATTTGAATTTGAAACACACAACTTTTGCATATACTTCATTAGGTTTAAAATTAAGAAAACAGTCCATAGATACCTTTGCTTTGACATTTTCCCTATCCAGTTCTCTATAATGACGAGCCAGATCTGCATAACGGCCTTTGTACTTCATATAGCGTGAATGAATCTTACGATAAGCGGCGCACAGTTGCTCTTTACTAATATGTTCAAACTGTTGTCCAAAAGTATCTTCTACCTCACTTGCAGATTCAAGGTCAGACTGTAATACAATTTAAGAATATTTCAGTCTTCACAGTGTTAAAAACTAATGTAATACATTAAGATTTATAACTTATTTTCTGATTTTTTACTACTTGTTAGTAAATTCTAACACATGTCTACTGGCTAAAGCTTTCCTTAAAGAAAGGAATTAACAATGTTTCAGAATAACCATAATGGAAACCAGAACAAAAAGAAAAACAGTACACAACACTTTGCTTCTCAATAGTTGGGAAACAAAAAAAAGGAATGTGTAATGATGATCATAGTAGAGCTCTGATTTGTATATAAAATGCATGTCCTTTTTAATACTTAAAAGTATGATTTCCATACAATTTGAGTAGTACTTGTTATTGCATATAAATACATATTCTGAAGAAAAATACAAATTTTAAATTTTAAATGAAAAGGTGTATATTTTACTCTTGATGTGGAATTAAATTATAATTTTCCCCTTTAGATAATACTATTAATATTACTAGCACTTAATAAAGTCTCTAAAAACAAAATCAAAAGATATATAAAAAGAACATATGTATTTATTTATAAATGAATGTATGCTCTTGCAAAACTCGGAATTGATGGAGCAAATCACACTAAGTAAACATATGATGATGTGACTTACAATCAACTCAGGGTCAGAGTGTTAATTTACATCTGTGTAATAGAGGTACACCAGGCATGTTATGAAGTAATACTACGCTATTAAGATTAAGGACGAAACAAACTAATCCCCATAACAGCCATAAAGTCAAAGGAAATCCAACAATCAGTATCAGGAATGTCTTCATGTGGTTTCCCTGTTTTGCATCACATATTAACTTCTCGGCTCAAAGTTAATTCAAAGCTTAGTTGCATGTCATACACCTAAATTAAATACCTTAATGATTATCTTAAATAAATATTAACCCCATTGTAAATGTGCTGTGGCTTAGAATCCAAAATCACGCTGATGATGATGAGACTTTCCTAAATGTTCACAGCTATCAATGTCCGACAATACATTAGTTAAGAGCTCCATTAGATCTTGTACTATAAGAGTGAACATCAGATTGTATCGTCTCCCTTTAATATATACAAGGCAAATATAAATATAAATATTGGGAAAGTTAAAAATACTTAATATTTGTTAGCTGAGGATGGAAGCAAATGTTTCCAAAATATGGACATTTTTCACAATTAGGGAGGTATAGTGTAAACATAACTGATCTTCAAGTACTTAATACTTTTAGAAACTATGCAAATGTACCAGCAAAGTGCTTACCTGCAAGTGAAATGCATTTCCCAAGGATGCTTCAACTTTTGGAAAGAGATCACTTGCTACCGAGCTGGTAGAGGAACGCCTTGATTTCCCTCCACTAGAAATATAGGATGGAGATAAGGTGGCTTCAGAATGTAATTCAACTGATTTAAAACCAGCATTCCTTGATGGGGAGTTCTGTGGTGTTTCTGCATATATGAGAAAGAACTTATATATTAAACCATTCCTTTATAGAGAGACAAGAGATTTGGACTAATTTTAGTGATGCTATCTCAATTATCTATGTAGAATAATTAAAAATGATTGGGGAAGAGAGAAATACTTGATTATTGAGGGAAATTTGAGAGGGAAGGGCCTGCTCAGGAGCTTCATTTCTGAATGGTTTTATGAAAGGTGTGTAACGTGCAAGAGGTTAGAGGGAATATTTCATTGTTTATTAGAATGTCATAGGGTAAAAGATTGAAGGAATGGCATATGGTAAGCACAGTGAGACAAATTACACAAGGAAATTATTTAAATAAAAATGCTGGCAGATACAGTGATAGAAAAGAGTAAAAGGAATGGAGAGTTAAATTAATTAGGAGTCGATTAATCGACTCCTAATTAATTTAATTTATGCAACAACACTGTTTTCAACACTTCCATGAAAGAAAGGAATGGAGAGTATTTACAAAGAGCAAGAAAGAAACAAATTAGGGTAGTTATGAAAGATAAACAAAAGCTATAATAATAAAAACTAAAACATGAGGCATCCACTACACAAATAACCAGGGAATTGAGTGTTATGGACCCATAAATGAGTAGGTGTTGGACTTTTTAAGATTAAGATGTAATTCTTTATATATACTATGAATGTCATCCTGCATATGTATGAAATTGTATATGTCACATATTTTTATGTTGTAAATAATGTCGCGAACCCATTATTGCGATAGCGCGGCCAGCGCACACAAAAAAAATGTGAAATGTGTAGTGTTTAACGCCCGCTTTTACTACATACAGCACCGCAGGTGGTGACACTGATGATATGAGATGAAGATGGAGCACCGGTGGAATGAGATGGCGGGGGAAACCGGAGGTCCCGGAGAAAACCCGCCCCAGCGCCGTGTTGTCCACCACAAATCTCATTTTGCGGTCGCCTGGGATCGAACCCGGGCCGCCTTGGTGAGAGCCAAGCGGTCTAACCACTGAGCCACGGCGCGGCCTGCGCACACAAAAGGACAGAGATAAAAAGGCTTGCCGAAACAGATAAAGTTAGATGACTGGAAGGTGTGCAGAAGTGACAAGAGATTGTGTTGGTTTATGTTACGTCATCTTGCTGCCAAAGGTATACAAAGTGTATTTCTACGGAAATAAAGAACATTTTGAATTTCTGCAAACTGGACTTTTAATTCTACGAACCCACAAAGTCACAACTGGTGTCAGGAGTGGCAGATACGACGATGAACGCTGCATTAGCAAAACTTCTAGAAGAGCTGAAAGAAATGAGAACAACGAACAACCTCACCGCCAAGATGGAAGAAATGAGTTCAAGTTCAAGAGGTCCCGAGTTCGAATCTCGGTCAGGGTGAGTTACCTGGAGGTTTTTTCCGGGGTTTTCCCCTACCCTGAAAGACGAATGTCGGGTAACTCTAAGCTCTATGGACCCTGGGCTCATTTGAGCATAATTTCACTCATTCCATTCATCGTCCTGTATGACTTAATGTTGGAGGACCTAAAATTAAAAAAAAAGAAAAAAAAACAGCGGCGGCGGCGCCCAAGTACATCTGGGAAGCCCTGGAAAACCGCTTCGGAAATCACCGCTTAGCCGCAGCCTACCGCAGCCAAGTGAAGTCGAGGACGCAGCAGCCAGGGCAGACGCTGCAGGAGTTCGCCCTGGCAATTGAACAGCTGGCCAGCAAACCCTTAGTCGACCTCCCACCCGAGTTCGTATCCCGGGAAGCCGCCTACACGTTCGTTGATGGGGTGCGTGATGTGGAGATACGTCAGCGCCTAATGCTCGGCAACTACAAGACCTTCCAGAAGAGCTAACGGCAGCATTGAGGATGGAGGCGGAAAAGGAGACGGCTACCCCGACGTCGACAAGGATATCCGCTACATTGAAGACCGAAGGCCAGCTGAGGGTCGCCGGCGAAGACCAAATGGCGTGTGTTGGAGTGTGGACAGCCGGGACACCTGAAGAGAGACTGCCCACACCAGGTAGAGCAGCCCGAGGAACGAGTAAGGGCCGGCGGGGCGAGGAGCACGTCGGCGCCGTCACCTCCATCCCCTCGAGTGACACTGCGCGCCATCAGCCGACGGATGGATGACAGCCTCATTGCGAATGGTTGGGTGAGAGGGAAGCCGTGCCGCGTGCTCGTAGACACCGGAGCAGCCATAACCGTCATCATACCTGACGTAGCAAGGGGTTCGCCGTCGAGAAAACCGAGCCGACCATACCAGCTTGTGACAGCATCGGGCGACACCTTGCCTATGGAGGAGGCCCTGCTGAAGTTGACCTTGGGTCGGAGTGCCGTGCGTCAATGGGTGTTCGTCGCGAAGGTGGCTGAGGAGGTGATACTGGGACTGGATGCCCTCAGGAGCCACGAGGTGACGGTCGATGTCAGCAGGAAGGTCCTGCGGCTCAATGGAGAAGAGGTGATAATCCGGCAACCCGAAGAGCGCCTTGGAATCTGCAGGATCATCCTGAAGGAGGGCGTGGTTGTCCCCGCAAGAAGCGAGGTGGGGTGACGGTGCGATTGGAAGGCCAGCGGACCAAGAACATGATGCTGCACCAGAAGACGCCTGTGCACGAACTCTGTGTTGCCAGGACATTGTTGCCGTGCCGAGAGGAGGTGCCGGTGAGGCTGCTCAACCTGACGGACACCGATGCTCACAACCAAGAGGCGCCTTTATTGTGGACACTGACGCCAGCGACCATTGCATTGGAGGCGTCCTATCCACGAGCAGGTGATAGCCTAGTACAGCAAGACGCTATTCAAGGCAGAGAACTACTGCATAGCCCGGCGAGAGCTATTGGCGGGGGTAGAGGCCTTGGAGCACTTCCACATGTACCTGTAAGGTCAGTCATTCCACCTGAGAACTGACCACTCCGCCCTAACCTGGCTACTCAGTTTTAGGAAACTGGAACGCCAGACAGCACGTTGGGTCCAGAGGCTGCAGGGATATGACTTCACCTCTGAACATCGTAGAGGGAAGAGCCACAGCAAAGCATACGCCATGTCACGAAGACCCTGCCCAGAAGAATGCGGCCAATGCACAAGATTGGAAGAGAAGGAGCGTGCCGCAGCTGTCAGAGTGGTCACAGCAGTGCCTGCGGATGGTTAGGATAGCGCAGGCCTGAGGAGGGAGCAGCTGGCGGACGCATACTTGGGGCCACTCTTGAGAGAAGTGGAGGGAGGGACAAGACCGACCTGGGAGGACATCGCACCAAGAAGCGCCACATACAAGTCGTACTGGGCCCAATGGAACTCATTAAAGATCAGAGGGGGCGTGCTATTACGGGTATGGGAATCACCTGATGGGAAGCCGCAGAGAGAACAGTTGATATTTCCCAGAGTAAGGTCCCGGAGGTCTTAAAGGAAGTGCACGCCTGTGCTTCAGGAGGACACCTGGGAGCAAACCGAACGATCAACAAACTCCGACAGCGCTACTACTGGCTGAGGCTCCGAGCAGACGCTGAGAGGTGGTGCCATCAATGTCACGTGTGCGCGGCGAGTCTGGCCTCCGGACTAGGAGCCGGAGTTGCATGCAGCAGTACAACGTCGGAGTGCCATTCGAACGCATCGCTGTCGACATAGCTGGACCATTCCCAGTATCCGAACGGGCAACAAGTACCTGATGGTGGCAGTGGACTGTTTCACAAAGTGGCCGGAGGTGTATGCCATCCCGAATCAGGAGGCGAAGATGATCACCGACTGCCTCGTGTAGCAACTGTTCTGCCGTTTTGAGGTGCCGTTAGAGCTGCACAGTGATCAGGGCAACAATTTTGAGTCTAATCTGATGGAGGCACTAGAAAGACCGGGGTGAACAAGACTCGCACAACAACCCTACATGTGCAGTCGGATTGCATGGCGGAGAGGTAGATCAAGACATTAGAAGAACACCTGAGGAAGGTCATGGCTAGCCATCAGCGAGAATGGGACGTCAAGGTGCCACTGTTCTTGCTGGCCTACCGCTCGTCAACACACGACACCACGGGGATGACGCCAGCCAGCTTAATGTTCGGCCGAGAGTTACGCCTCCCTTGTCACCTGGCTTTTGGGAGCCCCCCGGAAGCAAAACAGTAAGTAACGGAGTATGTGGCGAGCCTCGTGGATCATCTCCACGACATGCATGAGATGGCTCGTCGGAAGACCCGGTACGACAACAAGCCAACAGCCAAGGATTTCGGCAAGGTGACCTGGTTTGGTTGTACCGCCCTACCCGGACCAAGGGACGCTGCCCGAAATTTTAACAGCCGTGGCAAGGACCGTACCGGGTGGTAAAGAGGATTAACGACGTGGTCTACCGCATCCAGAAGGTGCCCAGAGGAAAGATGTTGGTGGTACACCTGGATCGTCTGGCCCACTACGATGGTGCTGTTCGGGACGACCAGCCTTGAGGAGGGAGCAGTGTCGCGAACCCATTATTGCGATAACGCGGCCAGTGCGCACAAAAGGAGAGATAGTGCAACGTGGAGATAAACAAGTTTGCCGGAACAGATAAAGTTAGATGACTGGAAGGTTCGTGTTTCGTCTGGTGCCGTCTTATAGAACATTCGATTACTTTCTAGAAATGTGAGTAGAGGTTTAAAAAGGAACCCGGTATGGTTTATTGTCATCTCGAGTTCCAGCACACCGGGGTACCTGGAACAGCCTAAACCGGCATCTAGTGGGGTAATCGTCTCCAAGAAACCTAACCAGAGCACATCTGCATAATGGTAAATTCGCATATAATTTCGTAGCCCGATGCCTAATTTCGTCTTCCACGTATGGGAGGGCCGAGACTTTATGAAGTAGTCTCACAGAAAGCGGCCTACAGAATAGATGGCCCGAAGTCCTCTATTCTCCGCACGTTGGAGCCATGACATCCAACTGTCTACTGCCATGCTACAGATCTTAAAGACATCAGCGGGATGACCAGCGCTCGGGAGAGGTATGACTTTTAAGCCAACCGACATCGAACCCGATTCCAGCATTGAATACAGGGAAACAAACGCCCCCTGCAACTTCGCCGAGAGGTGGTAGTGAAAAAGTAAACCTCTATCCAGTTTAACCTTTAGGCACTGCATGGAGTTTGTAAATTCTATCCTTTGATCCAGTCTGCGGGGTTGTTGCATAACATAAACACAGATATATAGGCTGGCTCCGTAGCTCAGTACAGCACCTGTCTGCCGTGCTAGGGGCCCCGGGTTGGATTCCCGGCGGTGGGGATGGGAGTAGGGATTTTTCTTCGACCAAGATAATTCCTCATCTTCCCCAGAGTCTGGAAGTAGGAATAAGAGTGTGAATGTGTGCGTGGTCTAATGATTAAAACCCAACGAATACGAGTTAACACCTTCGAGATGTTCCAAAGGAGAACGGCCGCGATATCACCATTGGAGTTAAAGATGAAATGGGGGGGGGGGGACCAGATATATAAATAAAAAGTATAGCGACATGCCTTATTTAAAATCTATTTACAATTTCTCCAATTTACAGGGTCTATTTGTATTTCAGTCCAATGCGCCGATTCTTCTCCAAGAAAACATCAATGACAGGTTTTAAAATGTTGCTTGCTGTTGCTTTTTAAGTTTATTCAACAACTCCTTTTCCCCTGAAAGGAAAGAGATGAAAGTCTATTTTGAGTTTGAGTATTTTTAAGAGATAAGTGGGTATTCTGCGAAGGGCTGGAGAAGATCGTTCTGCTGATGCACTAGTGGCAGGAATGATCAAAATTAAATGTGTGATCGTGTGATATAGTCTCGGGAGATTTATCACCGACCGGTACCGGTGAGTCTGACACAAATTAACGCAATTGAAATCTGAAAGTGAAGTCGCCTGGACTTACCATTACTCTTAGAACAATTTTTTGTTGTTGTCAAATTTGGATACACTTTCTTCAATTTATTAACGCCACGCTGAGAACTAATTGTGACATGAAGACTGCGCGAAACAACTACACGAATATATAACGCGTATGGCGGCTGCCAATTGTTTAAGTGCAAAATATGATAAAATGCGTAGTCAGTAAGACAGAATGGAAAACTATAGACAATGGTAGCATTTGTATGAGGTACCTACGCTGTGGGGAAATTGTACTCCTTCGCGCAACATATTTAAACCTTTAAAATACATTGAATGTACCAGATCGTTATGGGAGCAACTCAAAACACATATAAAAGAGAATTTGTTAAGCAATTAATCGATGCGCAAACTAATACAACCCAATAAGGCAAGTGATAAAATATGAAGCAAATACAAGCAGATGCTGTTGAGAGAATGTCGCTGTTTATCAAGTATTGCAGATTTCAATGCAGAAGTGAATTCCTGAATTGCGTAAACGTACTCCATAAAGCAGTCTTACTGCGTGCACTTCGGGAGCTATAAGGCCATTACATTAGAGTAATACACATCTTCATTCGCTATCCAAGCAAGGAGAACCCACCAAATATTTTCAGACATTCGAAGAAACCTTACAACAGCGAGCGAAAGTTGCACGCTACTAAAGCAGTAGTCAACGAAATTCGGGCAACAACCCTATAAGCGCGTTTGAGGTAAAAGGTTATAAGAGAAGTCTTAAAACAATTAAGGCTTAAATTCTAATATAGTGGAATGTCAACTCTAACGTAATAGTTTGTGCATGGATCTAAGACCTCATATTTTTCCCGATTTCAAATATTTTGTTCTGTTATCACAGAGAGTGCAAATGGTATGCTAATTTCAGTAAAGGAATTTAAGAAGGCATAAACAAGTTACAAAATCTGTTAACTATTTATATCTTTTCTGATATTCAGTTTCTTGAACTTACAATCAATAGCAGGTTCCACTTTAAAGGAAGGAGGTTTACATCACATGCTAACTGGGAGAATCCTCGATTTAGATGTTTTTATCAATAGTTCTTCGCATTTGAAATTAACCATATTACTGGGTCAAGTTTGAGAGAAACTCAATACCGAAGCTCTCAAATGTGGTTTATGTCATTAACCCAATAGCTAGAGTGTTTTAAACATTTTAAAAACAAAGAGAGTATTCAATAACGTGCAAAGAAAGTTTTAAAGCATTAAATATATTCACGCTATACTCTCTATACATATACGAAACAATAATATACCCAAAAAATAAAAATTCCACCACAGAAACAAATCAACAAATTCATGACCATAACACACAAAGAAAAAATAATTACCATATACAGGCACATGCGTTACAACTATACAATATGAAACCTACACCAGTGGCAACAGAGCTTTATAATAAATTACCTGAATATACTAAAAATATAAAAGAGATCAACCAATTTAAAAGGGAACTAAAAGAGCTCTGCATAACATTTTCTTTCTATTCACTTGAGGAATATCTAAATAGATAGTAATAATTATTGTTGTAGAATGGTGTGTAAACTAAAATGTTACTATGTAACTATCATATGTAAAGTAACTACATAGAAATGTATTATGATTACTATTATTATTATTATTATTATTATTATTATTATTATTATTATTAATGTGAAATGTTATATAATCGTGTAATACTGTATGTTTTTTTTAATATGTAATATAAATTTAAGTGACGTTTCCAACAAACATGTATTGTGTTATAAAAGGATGAAAATAAATACAAATACAAATGTGTCGCTCAAAGAGAAAGGTGATACCAGTTGAGACAGACTGCGCCATGGCTGAGTGGTGGCACCAAGGCGGCCCGGGTTCGATTCCAGGAGACTACAAAGTGAGATTTGTGATGGACAACATGCCGCTGGGGCAGGTTTTTTCTGGGATCACCAGTTTCCCCCGCCCCTCATTTCACATGTGCTCCATCTTCATCTCCATGTACCATGAGCCGCATGAAGTAAAAGTGGGCGTTAAACACTACACAATTCATTCCACGAGCCGAGATGTTTACATTGTTTCGTCAACACTTGCAAATCTCTGTTTATTACTCCTTCTGAAAAGCAACTTGGATCACGACTCAGGAAATTCATGTGTAACAGAGGTGGGTAGCTTATACTAACTGTATCAGAAAGAGTTGTGCCTTAGCCTTCGATTATGCTTCTTTAGTATCATGTTCTGATTTTTATTACCATTACTGCACTTGTGAGGTACATATACATGGTAGTCCAAAAGTAAGTACACCATTGCAAGTTTCATTCTCCCGCCCCAAAAACTACTTAATCACAAAAAGGAGTTCAGAATGTTTTCCATCAACATTACACTAACCTATTCAAAACATAATGACACAGAGACAGAATTATATAATAATAATAATAATAATAATAATAATAATAATAATAATAATAATAATAATAATAATAATAATAATAATAATAATAATAATAATAATAATAATAATAATAATAATAATAATAATAATAATAATAATAATAATAATAATAATAATAATAATAATAATAATAATAATAATAATAATAATAATAATAATAATAATAATAATAATAATAATAATAATAATAATAATAATAATAATAATAATAATAATAATAATAATAATAATAATAATAATAATAATAATAATAATAATAATAATAATAATAATAATAATAATAATAATAATAATAATAATAATAATAATAATAATAATAATAATAATAATAATAATAATAATAATAATAATAATAATAATAATAATAATAATAATAATAATAATAATAATAATAATAATAATAATAATAATAATAATAATAATAATAATAATAATAATAATAATAATAATAATAATAATAATAATAATAATAATAATAATAATAATAATAATAATAATAATAATAATAATAATAATAATAATAATAATAATAATAATAATAATAATAATAATAATAATAATAATAATAATAATAATAATAATAATAATAATAATAATAATAATAATAATAATAATAATAATAATAATAATAATAATAATAATAATAATAATAATAATAATAATAATAATAATAATAATAACAACACCAACAATAACAACAATAATGTGACGCAGACGCGTTGCCGATCGATAATGCGGACTGGCGGTGGTGGCGGGGGGGGGCGCAAGGGGTGGCACCTCCTCCTACCGCGCGAAGGTGCTCGAAGGCTCCAGAATGATTTCCCCCTCCATAATGGAGGAATCGAGAGGTTTCGGGGCAATCGATACAAGCGAGGCGACGGTTAGTCGAGTGGAGGACGTCGCGGCGTGCGGACGTGTAGCTGAGTTGAGTGAGTGACCGTGAGCCGGGCGGACGTGTAGTTGAGTTGAGCGGACGTGTAAAGACGAACTGGCAAGGTTGAATGGTGTAAATTAAATTGTAATTGTGTACATTAAACTGTAATTGGAATAAGGTGGAAATAAAGAACATTTTTGAGTGGTGAAATTGAACTCTTTAATTTTACGAACCCACAAAGTCACAACTGGTGTCAGGAAGCGGGACGATAACATCACCGAACATTACGGCCATGGAATCGGCATTGGAAATGCTTTTAGCGAAGATGAACGAGTTAACAACAAAAACAGAAGCGGCCAACAACAACATCACCGCCGAGCTGAAACAAATGAAGACGGCCAACGACATCACCGGGAAGATGGAAGAAATGAAGGCCGAATTAACAACAAAAACAGAAGCGGCAAACAACTTGGCCACGACAATGACCGCAAAGATGGCCGAACTGACCAAGGAAATGAGGGAGGCGAACGAGGTCCTCGCCGCCAAGTTTGAGGAACGGTTGGCCGGCGTGAGGGATGACGTCACGAATCTGGGCAAGCGGATGGGTCAAGTAGACGACCGCCTTAATGATTTAGAGGAAAAGGCCGACAACATCGCCAAACCCCTCACCCGCCAGACAGAGGAACACCGACCTTATGTGTGGACGGAGGACGCCGAAGACGCTTTCCAGCACCTGAAGGAAACCCTGTGCAGTGCTCCAATTTTGGGTCTCCCACAACCAGGTGTCGCCTTCATTGTGGACACCGACGCTAGCGACCATTGCATTGGAGGTGTCCTATCGCAGATCCAGGACGGCCATGAGCGGGTGATAGCCTACTACAGCAAGACGCTATCCAAGGCAGAGAAGAACTACTGCGTCACCCGACGGGAGTTACTGGCGGTAGTAAAGACATTGGAGCACTTCCACAAGTACCTGTACGGTCAGCCATTCCACCTGACTGACCATTCCGCCCTAACCTGACTATTGAGCTTTAAGAACCTGGAAGGCCAGACAGCACTTTGGGTCCAGAGGCTGCAGGAGTACGACTTCACCTCGGAACATCGTAGAGGGAAGAGCCACGGTAACGCAGACGCCATGTCCCGAAGACCCTGTCCAGAAGAGTTCGGCCAGTGCACAAGAGTGGAAGAGAAGGAGCGTGCCGCAGCAGTCCGAGTAGTTGTGGCAGTGCCTGCTGAAGGCTGGGATAGCGCAGGCCTGAGGAGGGAACGGCTGGCGGACGCAGACTTGGGGCCACTCTTAAGGGAAGTGGAGGCAGGGACGAGACCAACCTGGGAGGACATCGCACCGAGGAGCGCCACCTACAAGTCGTACTGGGCCCAATGGGACTCGTTGAAGACCAGAGAGGGCGTGCTGATCCGGGTATGGGAACCACCCGATGGGAATACGCAGAGAGAACAGTTGGTACTTCCCCGGAGTAAGGTACCGGAAGTCTTGGAAGAAGTGCACGCTGGTACTTCAGGAGGACACCTGGGAGCGAACCGAACGATTGACAAACTACGGCAGCGCTACTACTGGCTGAGACTCCGAGCAGATGTTGGTGGTACACCTGGATCGTCTAGCCCGCTACGATGGTCCTGTTCGGGACGACCAGCCTTGAGGAGGGAGCAGTGTGACGCAGACGGCGAACTCGCGTTGCCGATCGATAATGCGGACTGGCGGTGGTGGCGGGGGGGGGGACGCAAGGGGTGGCACCTCCTCCTACCGCGCGAAGGTGCTCGAAGGCTCCAGAATGATTTCCCCCTCCATAATGGAGGAATCGAGAGGTTTCGGGGCGATCGATACAAGCGAGGCGACGGTTAGTCGAGTGGAGGACGTCGTGGCGTGCGGACGTGTAGCTGAGTTGAGTGAGTGACCGTGAGCCGGGCGGACGTGTAGTTGAGTTGAGCGGACGTGTAAAGACGAACTGGCAAGGTTGAATGGTGTAAATTAAATTGTAATTGTGTACATTAAACTGTAATTGGAATAAGGTGGAAATAAAGAACATTTTTGAGTGGTGAAATTAAACTCTCTTAAATTTTACGAACCCACAAAGTCACAATAACAACAACAACAACAACAACAATAATAATAATAATAATAATAATAATAATAATAATAATAATAATAATAATAATAATAATAATAATAATAATAATAATAATAATAATAATAATAGTGCTGAAGTTCCACCCTATGCTTTGTCTTATCAAATCATTTAACAAAGCCATTCATTTTTTACACTACTTGAAATAATAAAGCTCACACTTTCGTTCAACATCTTGCACTTGCACAAATCATTTGGTTGGTGAAATTTCCTTGTTTTGCACATTTTGCATTCAAATCCATGCATTACCAAACCTATAAGGGACTGCGCCTTGGTTGAGTGGTTAGACAGCTTGGCTCTCACTAAGGTGGCCCAGGTTCGATTCAAGGTGACAACAAAGTGAGATTTGTGGTGGATAACACAGCGCTGGGGTGGATTTTCTCTGAGATCTCCAGTCTCCCCTGCCAACTCATTCCACCAGTGCTCCATCTTCATTTCATGTATCATCAGTGTCACCGCCTGCAGTGCTGCATGTAGTAAAAATGGTCGTTGAACACTACTCATTCATTCCAAACCTATAATTGCATTGTTTTGTAATTGTTGTTACTGGTTCACTCCCTGTTCACTATGGCATCTGTTGTGAAAAATTGTCTCTTTTCCCTTCTGCTTCCTTCTCTTTGTGACACCCTTAATGGTTCCATTGCTGACAGCAGCATCCTGGTTTGCGCCCAACTCGGTAGCGTGTCTGCCTCACGTTCAAGAGGTCCCGAGTATGAATCTCGGTCAGGGTGAGTTATCTGGAAAAGGTATTTTCCAGGGTTATCCTTTATCTTTAAAAAAGACAACTGTCAGGTAGCTCTAAGCTCCATGGACCCTGGGCATCATTTCATCCATTTCATTCAATGTCCGATATGACTTAATGGTGGAGGATGTAAATTAAAAAAAAAAAAAAAAAAAATCCTGGTTTGCAGGTCCTCCAGGAATTGTGTTTATCTGCCCAACATGTAGACTATTCCATTTGGTATACAGGTATTTGCTTGTGTCTAATGCCCTTTTGTTGTATTCTCGTTTTTGCTTTTACTAGCCTCTCCAAATCACCAGCCATAAGCTTTTCCCATACCAACTCTTAACTTGTATTTGGCGATTGAGGTGATCCCTGACTTTAGAGATGCAATATTCTTGATATTGTAGATTGCTCTTATAGCTGCCGACATTCTCTTCTGTATACATGCAGTAAAATACTTTATGGTTGGCTGCAGTATGATGCCTAAGTATTTGAATTTGTTCACCAATCTTGCCAGCACTTATCCTAGCTTGAGAGTATCACTTGCTGCTACACTTCCACCTCCCCTGAAGACAATTTGTATGGTTCTTGTTTTTATTTATTACAAACTCACATTCTGATGCCCATCTTTGTACTGCACCTATGCTGTGGTGGTTTACCTCTTTCTTTGCTGATCAACATGTTAAATAGCAGTGGGCTAATTGCGTCTCCTTGCAATAGACCTTTGGTTTGTTTAACTTATCTGATGCTGTCACTTCATCACTTATCTGCAGCCAGTTTTGCCTCCTTAAGTTTTGCAATATTCCTGCAATGAGGTGTTCATTCTCAATCATGTCCTTTAGCTTTATGAGTAATTTTTTCCTTCTTCATGTAGTCAAAGGCATTTTTATAATCTATGGACACCATATAAAATTTTCCTTTTGGCTTGCTAAGGGCTTCTTTAATCTTGCATAATAGTGCTGATGCTGCTTGCAGGATGGAGTTTTCCTTCCTGATTCTGAACTGGCTTTCTGGTATGCTTATTTAGGTGATGCCCATCAGTCTGTTTGTCAATATCTTCATAAACATTTTAAATAGAGTGATTCCCAATACCAAGCCTCTGTTTCCTTTGCACTTGTACACTGGTTTTAGGGTTGCCCTTCTCCATTCCTCTGGTATGTTTCTCATCGTTAAACATTTATTATACATCTCCTTCTATATTGTTTTAAGCATGTCTGCTGATGCCTTTAAATGTTTGTATGCTATTTGGTCCTGTCCTGTGGCTTTTTTTTTCTTTCTTCTCCAACCCATTTAGTGATTTTGATAATATCTTTTTTTTTTTTTTTAATTTACGTCCTCCAACGTTAAGTCATATCGGACGACGAATGAAATGGGTGAAATGATGCTCAAATGATCCCGGGGTCCATGGAGCTTAGAGTTACCTGACATTTGTCTGTCAGGATAAGGGAAAACTCCGGAAAAAGCTTATCCAGGTAATTCACCCTGACCAAGATTCAAACTCGGGACCTCTTGAACGTGAGGCAGACAACCTACCATCTATGCTACCGAGGCAGGCCGCCATAATATCCATTTCCTGCTCTAGTGTCATGGGAGTGCTTGCTTTGAATGCTAATGCTGTGTTTCCCTTATCAATATTTTGGCAGAGCAATTTTCCCAGTTTTCTATCATTATTTCTTTCATTACTCCTCTCAGTTTCCTTTTTAATGCCAGAAAAGGCTCCTTTTCTATTTCTTCTGATATTTGTTGTATTTTCATTTTCATGTGGTTGTCTTTTTTGGCCTTGCTTATATGTTTATATTAGTTTCGTTTCTTGGCATATCATTCCAAGTCCTCTGGATTTTTGGATGTCTTTGCTTTGGCCCATACTTAGAGAAATTCCTTCTGTTCTTTGTAGAATGTCCAAACCATGGTTGAGTCCTTCTTCTTGGTGCTGATTGACAAATGCTCATTATGAGGAAGTATATGTTGAGAGCCCTATCCAGCTGTCCTTCTTTTATCCTCGCCTTCACTTCCCTGACATTCTCCTTTTTCTATATTTGTTCTGCATCTAATATTCTTGATAATCTAATCTAAGAGCTTTCTTTCTTTAGCTCATCTTTTCTCTTTCCAACCTCATTGACATCAGTATATATTTCCTCATGGGTGCTGAATTGGAGTGCCATAGTCTTTTTTGTTCTATAAGTCTTAAATCCTTCCTCCTGTATAGAAACAGATCTATTACATTTGTTCCATTGTGTGCTATATATATTGATTTCTCTCTTATTGGTTAGTATGAACTCCTTTTCTCTTAGTGTTTCCAGAACTATATCTATCTTTGTGTTCTCAGGTCCCTAATATTATAACACTTTCATTTTTTCCTGTGTCAGTTACCAACCATTTCCTATGTGGTTTCTTGTGGTTGAACATACATGCAGCAACTGTAAGTTTGTCTTTCTCTTGTGCATTACTTCGAAATTCACTTGTGATGGCCTAAGATACCACGATACCCCACTGGTTGGCCTGTCATCCATTTTCCTTCCATATGAATGCAATCCTTAATATTGCTCTAAGAAAACTGGCTCAATTGCAAATGTCTTTGAGAAAACCATGTCATATTTTTGAGTAGTTCTTTTTCTAGAAGTAGAAAAAGAAGTAGTTCTTTTTTCGTATTTCAGGACATTTTTGAGATCTCCTGCATTCCAGTTATGTTAATAGTCAACTGATACTCCTTTATCTAGCAACAACATGACAACAACAGGAAGTTAAATGCAGAAGAATGACACTTCTCTAATGTTTTTTGGCAAGTCTGCACCTTCTAGGGTCACCATTGGAAATTGGTTTTGTGAATTTTCAAATATTTGGGAGTCTCATGAAGATGAACCTCGTTCCATCACCCTGGAATGGTAAAAGAAGAAGAAGAAGAAGAACAAGAACAAGAACAAGAACAAGAACAAGAACAAGAAGAAGAAGAAGAAGAAGAAGAAGAAGAAGAAGAAGAAGAAGAAGAAGAAGAAGAAGAAGAAGAAGAAGAAGAAGAAGAAGAAGAAGAAGAAGAAGAAGAAGAAGAAGAAGAAGAAGAAGAAGAAGAAGAAGAAGAAGAAGAAGAAGAAGAAGAAGAAGAAGAAGAAGAAGAAGAAGAAGAAGAAGAAGAAGAAGAAGAAGAAGAAGAAGAAGAAGAAGAAGAAGAAGAAGAAGAAGAAGAAGAAGAAGAAGAAGAAGAAGAAGAAGAAGAAGAAGAAGAAGAAGAAGAAGAAGAAGAAGAAGAAGAAGAAGAAGAAGAAGAGAAGAAGAAGAAGAAGAAGAAGAAGAAGAAGAAGAAGAAGAAGAAGAAGAAGAAGAAGAAGAAGAAGAAGAAGAAGAAGAAGAAGAAGAAGAAGAAGAAGAAGAAGAAGAAGAGATGCTGCAGAAAAAACAATTGAAGCTGAGGCTTATTTCATATTTTGTGCAATTCAAGAGGCTCTCTAAATATTGAACCAAGTGCAGCACACTCTTTTAGGAATAGGAATAACAGATGTGCCCATTGGATGTGACATTCCCTGACAGAAGCTCTAAAGGACACAAGAGTGGATTGGTATGGTTTTATGCTTGAGATTTTGACATAAGATGGTCCAAAACATTTTCAGTCTTGTCACAGGTGATGAACACATGTATCATTATGATGCCAGAAAGTACAGGCAGTCTTCAATATGGTACTTTCCAGGTAAGAAACCAACATGTGAAATAGGAGAACTAGGAGCTCTAGAAAAAAAATAATGACCGCTTTCTTTCACCGTTATGGGTCTTCTTACCTTGGTGACCTTGGACACATCTTGCACTGTTAATGCTGAGTGTCTGCCAAAAGTCATTACAACATGAAGATCACAGTGCTCCAAGTCAAAGAATAGGCACCTTCTTCTGACAAAGCTTGAGTATATACAGCTGTCAGATTAATGGACTTCTTGGAGAAGGAAAAAGTGTGAATCTTAATAAAACTACCTTATTCACTCAAGTGACTGCATGTGACTTCTTCCTGATCCAAAGACCGAAAAAAATACTTGATCAGCATTTTTCATCTAATAAAAAAGCTACCACAGTGTACACCAGTGCACTGACATCCCTAAACAAGCTCAGACTGAAATATTTTCTTAAGTGGCTTCAAAGATTGGAAAAGCTATAAGTGCTCATTGACAGTTTTTGAAAAGTTGTTAATAGTTATATTGTTAATAACATTTCTTTCTGAATTTCTGCTAAAACTTTCAATATAACTCTCATAAGCATAAAACGAAATAAATATTTTGCATATTCTATTTCTTTGTTAATGTCTTGATATGTCTTAGTCTTTCAGTATTGCTTATTTCTTTAATAAACAGGTTTGTTGATTTTTCTAATCTTCTAATGGAGTTACACAAGAAATTTACTTTACAGGGAGTATATACCAGTTTATTTCTTAAATGGTAACCAAATAACACATCTTTAACAATCTATATTGAGAAGCACTACATTTGTCTAATTCATTTAAGACTGATATAAAAAGCATCAAAATAATTTTGATATAGAAAGGTGTACTTTCTAATGAGTAGAAATTTGTGTTAGCACTATTGATGATGAAACCGTTATTTAAGAACTGCCCCGCGCTGGAGTTATTTGTTGATTTTGAAATATTAATTAGAATTCAAAGCAGTGTTAAAATCTTTCTCTAGTGATGTATAAGTATAGTTATCGATAGAAGAAAATCAAATGAGACATGGAGTTAAAGACAATAAATTGATTGGTAACTAAGGGTTACAGAAGAAACTTGCAAGAGACGCTAGAAGGATTTTGCTTGGACATGGAAAAGTTTTGCTAAGAGGGAGTATATAACTTAATATTCTGTTAGTTTATCGTGTCTCAGAATAAATAACACTGGGCAACAATGAAAATGTTTTGGCTTAAAAATAGTGAATTTACATGTATTTCTATCTGCTGAATTCAAAAATCACCATAAAAATGATAGATTAGCTCTTGTTTTGAAGTAAAAAGTGACATTTCATTTTTTACAGTGAAGCTTTTAAATTTGGGAGAATTGTTTTGGGAGTTGGCACACCTGTCAAATAACAAAACACAATCAGAGAGAAATTTTGAAAATTAAGTGATGCAGAAGTTAAGGAAGGCATTTTTGTTGGACCACAAATAAGAGAAAGGATCCTGCATTTGACCAAATTTTGGAGGGGAAAGAAAAGGAAGCTTGGGAAGCCTTCAAGGGTGTTCATGGACTTTAAGGCAGCAAAAGAGATGACAACTACAAGCATTTGGTGACAGTGCTCCTGCAAAAATACTGTAACCTTGGATGCAATATGTTCCTTAAGATCCATTTTCTCCACTCCCACCTAGACTTTTTCCCTCTTAGTTGTGGAGCTGTTAGTGATGAACATGTGGAGAGATTCCATCAGGACATTTCTGTTATGGAACAAAGATATCAGGACCGTTGGAATGAAGTAATGCTTGCGGATTACTGTCGGTCTTTGTATAGGGATTCTGTAGAACTCCATCACAAGAGGCAAGCTAACAGACGACAAAGTCAATAGGCCACCACATGATTCTCTTCAGACACGACTATCTGCGAAGTATTTTGCCAGCAATTTAGAACTCTTAGCATGTAATTACCAGTTAAAAAAAATCAAATGCACTTTCATTGTTGTTAGCATGTATGTAATTAAAATGTATCCTTTTCTCTCAATCCATTAATATGTAATACTTCCACCTTGTGTATATCATAAAAACTAATAAAAATTTTTCATTTTCATATTTGTTTTTCTCAACCCAAAAGTAGTAGGAATTGCCTCATGAAGTGCTCACAACATTAAAAAATTATTGCCCAGTGTAATTAGTTTTGAAAAAGAAAAGAGAGTGTTATTTCACAAGTCGAGTGGAATTAAAAAAAAAAAAAAAATTGATCCGAGACCATGCCTGAGGACTTAAAACATTCATGCTCGCCGGCATCATCATTATCAAACTAGATTCTTAATGCAAATAAAGTAACACCTTTACTAAACTAACTTGGCTATCTAAAATAATAAAAATTCAAGCACCTTTTCAAATAGGCATCCCAAAACAAGGTACAAATACAAAATAAATCTCAGATAAATATGTAAAATATGAAGCTATTAACAGTGAAGCAAACAAATATATACAAATATAATAAATTTGTAACTTAAAAACTTCACTTATCTTTTAAGAAATGATGGATGTTTTCTTATAAATTGATTAGGATCGCAATTTCATGAGCACTTTATTCACATCATCAGCTAGAGATTATTGATGGCTCTAGTTGATGATGTGAATAAAGTGTTCATGAAATCGTGATCCTAATCAATTTATAAGAAAACATCCATCATTTCTTATAAGATAAGGAAAGTTTTTAATTAACAAATTATTATATTTGTATAAAACTCAGATATTTTATAAATTGGCATCCTAACATGGCACAAATATATAATACAATCAGAACATTTTACAAATTGACGCCCTAACATGGCACAAATTTCAAATTAAAATTTGATAATTTTTACAATGGAAATGAATATTAGTATTTTTGTTTTGAAGAGTTCACTTCCACTTGGATATTCAGAAACATTTATTTTCTATTTAACAGCAATTTGATCATGTTTGGAAAATAAGATTCTGATAGTTTCACCCACCCTATTTAGCACATACACATTGTACACAATGTGCATCACTTGCAAGGAAACTCACTGGTTAAGTTCTGCAGCATTTTTCCAAGTCCATCACTGAATCCATAAGAAGTATAAGTACATTCTCATATTTTTAGCCACAATTAATGTCAACTTTCACCCAGCAGTCTACCGACAATTTGCTACTGATATTCTATATAAGCTCAAACACTATTACAACCTTTTTAAGCATACTTATAATTAAATTTCTTATTTTTCTGCCTGTTCAATACAAAGTCTTCATCAATGTATACCTATACAAGGGGCACTACTTATATTTTAAGCCTTGGCAACCCTGAATGTTGTAGCTGCCATATGACCTTTCCAATGGAAAGTTTGACATTGTTGACCATATTCTACTTCAGACATTTTGTCAATAGAACGTCATTTGTTTTGTTTACATGAACTTGAAAATTGTGTCTCAGCGAAAACATGGAATTAACTTGTGAAAATGTTTATGCAATGATTTATCACAACTTTCGACGTGGATTATCAAGACACAGTGCATCGATCAACTAACTTCCACATTTGACAACGAAGCTCCATCCTTCGCCACAGTGACATTGTAGTATAACAAATTTAATCATGACCGCCATTTGCTCAATGAAGTTCGTGAAGGTCGTCCAAAATCAGTTGTGCCAGAAAACACTGATGCTGTGCAAAAACTAATAATGCAAGATAGTCATGCAACAGGCAATCCTAGGCATTAGTTCCACCCACATATATAAAATATTGCATGATTATTTAGCTGTGAAAAAGGTTTGCTCTCAATGGATCTCACATACTTTGACGCTATCTCAAAAGGATGCTTGTGTAGATTGGTGTACAAAAATGCTCAAGAAATACAATGGCAGTGCCTCAAAATACATATATAAAATTATAACAGGTGACAAATCATGGATCTGTGCATAGGAGCTGGAACGTAAACAGCAAGTTGATTATATGCGTGTTTTAAGATGAAGAAAATCCAATAAAAGTTGTTTGCACTCAAAGCACTTCAAAGCAAATGGTCACCTGCTTTTTCAACAAAACTGGCCATATGCCAACAGTGCCTTTAAAGGAACGTAAAACAGCCAATGCCAAATGGTACAAAACCATTTGTTTGCCAAAAGCCTTCAGTGAAGTAAGGAAAACCAACAAGAACTGTAGGAGCTTTCATTCAGACAATGCAAGCACACACACATCTGCCTGCCTCGGTAGCGTAGATGGTAGCGTGTCTACCTCACGTTCAAGAGGTCTCGAGTTCGAATCTCGGTCAGGGTGAGTTATCTGGACAAGGTTTTTTCCAGGGTTTTCCCTTATCCTGAAAGACGAATGTCGGGTAACTCTAAGCTCTATGGACCCTGGGCTCATTTGAGTATCATTTTACCCATCCCAATCATCGTCCGATATGACAACGTTGGAGGACGTAAAATCTATTAAAAAAAGAAAGAAAGAAAGAAAGAAAAAAATAATTATAATAATAAAAAACACACACATCTCATCTAACAGAGTATTTGAAGGTTCAAAATATTGAATTGAGGATCATCTGCTATACAGTCCTGATTTGACACCCAATGACTTCTTTTTGTCCCTTATCCTGAAAGATGAATGTCGGATAACTCTAAGCTCTATGGACCCTGGGCTCATATGAGCACCATTTTACCCATTCCAATCATCGTCCAATATGACAACGTTGGAGAACGTAAAATCTATAAAAATAAATAAATAAAAATAATAATAATAATAATAATAATAATAATAATGATGATAATAATAATGATGATAATAATGATGATGATAATGATGATAATAATGATGATGATAACAACAACAACAACAACAATAATAATAATAATAATAATAATAATAATAATAATAATAATAATAATAATAATAATAATAATAATAATAATAATAATAATAATAATAATAATAATAATAATAATAATAATAATAATAATAATAATAATAATAATAATAAACACATCTCATCTAACAACAGTATTTGAAGGCTCAAAAAATTGAATTGAGGATCATCTGCTATACAGTCCTGATTTGACACCCAATGACTTCTTTTTGTTCCTGAACATTCAGAATAAATTGCATGGACAATGATTTTCATCAGCAGAAGAAGCTGTTGATGTCTTCATTAACCATGTTTTGGAGTTGTCTCAAGAAGACTAGAATAAATGCTTTGACAAATGTTCAAACAGATGTAAAAGGGTATTGATCATAATGGAGAATATTTTGAAAAACAATAAAGCATTTTTCAATCAGAAATTACTTTGTTTTAATTATTAGGCTCAAAATATAAATAGCACCCCTCGTAGATGTGTCTAATGAATGATGACAGTTTTTAAGCAAAACTTTATCTGAAATGTGTGCATCAGGAAATTATCCGAAGCCTCAGAGTAGAGATCATTAGATTTTGTAGTCTTGAACCACCTTTCAGTGAGGTCTGCTATCCCATAATGGTACCAATTTCTGGTTGTTGATGCCAAGAATTTGTTGATATACATTTCAACTGCTTCACTCTTTTCAAAATTTCTTGCACTTAAGAAGTGAACCATGAATCTAAACAGATGGTTATCTGATTGTGCAAGATCAGGGATATATGTCAGATGTAGTACAGATTTTGTCCATTGTTCTTTGAGCGATAAGAGGTCTTGCATTGTCCTGTAAAAGAATTCTGTTTCTATTTACTACTGCCAAATACATTTCTTAAACTTGATAAACCTATCCCAGTTGTCGAGAATAAGTATCTTAATGACTGCATGTTCATTTGGAACAAATTCTCAGTAAATTACACATTCAAAATTCCATTAGACATATATCATAATTTAGAGGCTGAACCAATTTGTTTTAATGACAATGTTTGTAGACTGATGGGGATCAAGCCAATATTTTGATGTATCAAGGTTGTGTTACTGTACCAACTTTTCAACTTTTCTCTTGATGAATCAATCACCTCTGGAATTCGTGATATGCTGATGACCGATATCAAACTTTGTGTTGGGCTTATCAGGTATCAATTTATGTACTACAAATTTACGCCTTTGAATTATTGTTAATTGTCCTAATGTGGCATGTATGCTATTTTTGAAGCAACATGTTTTTGAGACAACCTCCAAGTTCTATGGATTTTCTCCCAGCTATGCAGGCATTCTCAATATTTTACAACTTTGGTCTTCTAGGAAAATGTACGTCTTTAATGTTTTTGACTCCATTACAGAAACACTGGAACCATTTTTATGCTAGTCACTCACTAAGACCCTTCACATACTTTTTGAGCCACAGAAACAGCTTTATAATTCTGTTTCCAGTACTGCTTCATGACTTTAACCTCAAACTTTGTTGATCCGTTTTAAAATCTTATATTAGCAACTGCTGCCATGATAATACAAGGTGTGTTCAAGTTATAGCACCTCCTATTTTATTTTCAGGACTGGAACCAGATATGAACTTATGTTTTTTTTTTTTTTTTTTTTTTTTTTTTTTTTGTTTTTTTAATACACATGGACTCTTTGTGAATGCTTGACAGAGATTGCAGCACTGTACAGTGCATAGAACTCTAGTAGCAACAATGAGAGTTAGGACTGTTTTTGATACTTAAAATGGCAACGTTTTCATTGCAAGATCAGCGTGTAATCATTCGTTTTCTCCATTTTCGTGGCGTGACACCTATTGAAATTCCTTGCCAGTTGAGTGAGGCATATGGTGATAGTACCATGGATGTGTCTAATGTGCGTTCCTGGGTGTGACAGTTCGATGAAGGCAGAACATTGTGTGACAACAAACCAAGACAGTCACGGCCTAGCACCAGCCGGTCTGAGGACATGATCGAGCGAGTGGAGACATTGTTTTGGAGGATTGCCGATTGAGCATTTTCAGATCTTCATGCAGGATTGTGTGCACAGATCCCACGGAAATGCCAATTTTGGAGGCGATGTCTGCAACTGCCTTGGTTTGTTCTCACATGATGTTCTGCCTTCATTGAACTGTCACACCCAGAAACGCACATTAGATACATCCATAGTGCCATCACCACATGCCTCTTTCAACTGGTGATGAATTTCAATAGGTGTCACACCACGAAAATGGAGAAAACGAATGATTACATGCTGTTCTTGCAATGAAAACGTCACCATTTTAAGTATCAAAAACAGTCCTAACTCTCGTCTCTGCCACCAGAGTTCTATTCACTGCACAGTGCTGTCATCTCTGTCAGCATTCACAAAGAGCCCACATGTATTTAGAAAAAAGCCAGAAGTTCCTATCTGGTCCCAGTCCTGAAAAAAAAATAGGTGTTATAACTTGAACGCACCTCGTACAAAACAGAAACCACGCCAACTTAGAATTTACATTAACAAACATTAAAACATATATATCTACAATACCAACCAAATCCTTATAAAATCCTAATATAGCTTTTTTCAGAAGGGAAGAAAAGCCTGTGAATCAGTGTCATAAATTTACAGCAAGTAGAAGTAAGTGAAGACTGATATAAAGGCCTCTGAGCAACATTAAGCAGTCTTTCTCGCCCAATATAGAATAGGACACTGAAAACCACAGCAGTTAAATACATCCAAAACACTGAATGATTATAGTGCAGATATTTATAAAGAATGTCAGAGCTGGATACAGAGCAACTGTTTGTTGGAAAAAGTGGTACAGATGTATGCTACAAAACATGGCTAGCAAGAGATTACTATTTGCTTGCTACTCGCCAACTTACCAGCTGACTGCTCCTTGCCATTGCGTATCATGTTTACACTGTTCATGTCTATCTGCATGCACTATACTTTCTCCTAGTTCAGTTCACACATGAATAACATTATGAGTGCTTCGAGCGGTTTAGTTTTGATGTTTTCAAATTGCTTCGATTGCAGTAAACAGTAAAACAGAGTGTTTATGTATGATACATAAGTTCTTGCATTATCTTAGTTGTTAGGTATTTGAAACTAAATTTCCTAGCATACATATTCGGAGCACAGAGCTATTTGTCTGCCTGTAAATAAATTCAATAACAGAAAGGTAAAAAGGCATATGCTTATAGAGTGGAAATTAAACAAAACCGGCAAAAACTTAGAATGGTTACCTCAAAGATATCTTAGGTGCCTTGTACAAGAAACTGATATTTCAAAGCTCAAGCATGGAAAATATAAATAGTTAAGTAGATAAATCAGCTGTAGCATACCATTTTTGGACAGAAAATCATAACATTGGTCAAAATACACATTGTTAAAAATGGCAAGAGCGTAATAAATGTTTAAATCTTGTCATTAAACAAAGTGTTAAAACTTTGTGCCCCAAAAACCAGATGGCCATAATCAGTCCCAGCAGGAAGGGATAATGAAGAGAGTCGTTGATGAGGACTAGTAGTTGATGAGGACGAATGCCTCATAACATTTCAATTGCACTGTAACATTTAAAACTGAAGGTGAGCGTAAACAAGTGTTACAATTAAATTGATTTATTTTGTTGGGATATATGAACTCACAAAATATGAGATACTGTTCTGCATAATGCATAAAAAGCAGCTGTACCCGATCAAAGAGAGCGTATGGTATACCACATCTGGTTTAAGAATTATTGAGCCATTAATTTTTTGAATATACAGTTGACACAACTACTTACAAAAAGATATCAACAGAACTTGCTAACAACTCGCTATTGCCACCTTGATTTCCTAATCTTACCAAATGTGACTAAATTCTTGTGGCACTATCTTGAAATGGTAGTAATGTGCAGCAAATCCCAAATCCTGGAACAGCTTGAGGACATCAGAAAGGAAATTGAAAACATTATTAGTGCACATTAAACAAAACATGATGTTTCACACCCAAATGCATCTACTGGTCATTTACAACATTTTTTTTAATTTAAAAAAAAAAATATATATATATATTTTTTTCTTTTCCTTATTTAACCATTTTTTATTGTTTCCGTTTAATTACCTATCTGTTTTCTGCAATTTCACACACATACACTATACACATAAACACCCATGCCCAGGGCGGGACTCGAACCCGCGACCCTCTACGCGGTGGAACGCTAGAGACATACGTTCTAACGACCTTGGCTACGAGGCCGGCCTTTTATGAGATGAAACATTTGTGTGTGTGTGTGTGAGAGAGAGAGAGAGAGAGAGAGAGAGAGAGAGAGAGAGAGAGAGAGAGAGAGAGAGAATTTTTGTTACTGCAATTTTCACTGCACTGGTAGCTTGGTAGAAATGCATCACACTTATACTGTAGAGTATATTGGAGAAGATTCATTTGCTACGTACAAAGAGAATATTGAGTGCCTTAATAATTCTCCTCTAAATTTAAAACTGACTTAAGTCCTCATGATTAATTCTATGTTTCATATGTTTAACTGTTATTTATTGTGTATGCCAACTTCTCATGGTACAATTTTTCAATAAAGCAGAAAAGTTATCTATAAATTTAAAGTAGATGACAGGAACTGCTTTTGCAGCCTGGTGGTTAGCATGCTAGCTTCCAAATCTAGCGGAGTCAGGTTCAAATTCCAGTTGAAGGATGGGAATTTTCTTTAGCCAGAATATTCCACATTTTCCCTAGAGTCTGAAAGTATCAGTCAGAATGTAAATACATGTGTAAATTTAATGTTTATAGAGAAAACCCCATGTAAACAAACTCAGTTACACAAACAGTAAAAGACTGAGCATAATTGCCATTGAAAAATTGTTTTGAAAGAATAAGCAAAACCTTAGTTGTTAAAGGTGGCACAAAAAAGGGGGAAAAGAAGTGTTGGATCTCTTGATTACTGGTACAGTTTTAATGGTTAAATTCCAGCTGCCAAAGTTACATATTGCTACGTTAAAACGTCTTCTGAAAACCTATATATAATTTTATTTATTTATATTTTCTGAGAGCTTACTAATTTCCTTAAAAAAATTACAGCACACTATCACGATGACGATAGTTTTGTTTGTGGTTCCAGCTGACGATGTGGAAGAGTTTCCATGAAATCACGATCCCGAACAATTTATAAGAAAAGTGTCATCATTTCTTATAAGTTAAGTTTTAAGTTCCAAATTACTGTATTTCTATATATTTGTTTGCTTCACTGTTGATAGCTTCATATTTTACATATAATATAAAGTAGTGGGTTAACAAAGGAAACATATGTATGAGACGAACTCCTAAATGCCCTATTTAAAAGCATATAATTGTTCATTTTTGGATAATTAGCGTGGTATAAACTTTACTTTAATACATGCTCATGCTATGCCCCACTTACCTTCACTATCTTCTCCAATACTAAAATGATCATTGGACGCAGGTTCTACCACTGAACTACTTGATGGTGACACAACCGCCTGAAATTCAAGTAAAGTTACCTATGAATTATATGTATAAAATAAATAAAAATAAAATATCTATTTTAATGACATTTACCTGGGCGAGTTGTTGTACAGACGCAGATAGCTTTAATGGTGACTGCTTCACCTCTTCAGCTATTTTATTTTTGAGCTTTGTAAACATTTTTGTTACTATTTTCAGAATAATTCATAAAGTCACTGTAAACAATATCATAAAATCATGTCACCTGTCACCCAAAACAAACCTCACACCTTTGCACCTTAAATAGCCGTCTGCTTTAGGTTACTTGGAGCATTGCTCGCTAGATGACTTCATGACTAACACGGTGCAGCCAATTTTGATACCAAAACTATTATTCAAAAGTTTTAAACTCATTTATAATGAATGATTTTATACAGAAAATAGATTCTATTAGACTATGTTACTTTATTTTGTAAATTTTTAATTGCTTATAGGCACTCGTATTTTTACTTTGAATATTCATTTTGGTTCCTAATGTTCGTGAAACTCGCTTATTCCACCTGTGTTAGTGGTGGGGGAGGCACACATTCAGTCGACAACCTGACAACATGTTAGACTTAAACGTTGCTGACTAATCGTTTCACCAGCTACTTAATTAGGTGTTAGGGAGATTTTGTACGACACAGTAGTGATAGTTAAACGCAGATAAGTATTTATAAGCAGAATAATGGTTATCGCTAAACTAATACGATTGTGTTTGGGTATTGTGAAAAAAATTCTGAAAGCAGTAGCTGTATTAATACTGTGTCTCGTGGTTCTATCCCTGATTCCCAATTTACCACCATATATTGAATATAATGCGTTTAATGTAACGCCACCAGTACCACTTGAAGGTGCATTAAGCATTAACACATTGTTGAATAATGCTGAGCAATTATACGAAGGGATGCTTAAAGGACCAGAGGCTTTCGACGTGTACAACGGGGTTTTATATACAGGACTGCACGGCGGTGAAATAGTAAAGTTTGTCGATGGTAAACTTGTGCCGGTAGCAAAATTTGGACAGCCTTGTGAAGGTATCTGGGAAGAAAAACAATGTGGAAGACCTCTCGGTATGAAATTTGGTCGTGACGGCTTTTTATATGTAGCGGATGCATATTACGGCTTGTTTAAAGTAAATGTGAATGATGGCACAAAAATACAACTAGTGTCTGTAACCGATTTGATCAAAGACAAACCAGTCAAATTTCCAAATGCTGTTGATGTCGCTGAGGATGGAACTGTATACTGGACAATATCTTCAACTCAATTTAATTTGGAGGATGGCGTATTTGACATGCTGGCTGATGGGAGTGGAAGGTTTGTTGTCTAGCTTTATAGTGTGTGAGAATAGTATTCGTGAATGAACCCAGCGTGTAATCTTTAGCAAGTCTCATTTATTGCATATTCTATAGTAGAAATTTGATCCTTAATAAGTGTAATGAGTTATCACATGTGAATAGTAAAATATCGAAGATAGAGGGACCTTAATGTATTGTTAAACTGCTTTACTTTACCAGATGCATTTACTTGATCTTTATTCGACATTTAATGAATAACATGTTTTAAAAGCACAATTTAAATATACATCCAGTTCTGCAGCATGTAGCAATTTAGCAATTTTGAAACCCAAGCAATATTTCTGAAAGAAACATTACCTTAATTTTTAGTTTAAAACCCAGCAAATAATTAAGCTACATCCACAGCATTCCATTGACAGTCTGTAGCAGAAAGATGCAAACATTTGTAATGCCTTCACATAAAGAGCCATTCACAACTTGCAGCAACTGTCAGTTGACAGGTGGTCGTGGCCATATTCAGAATTTATCTTTGAATGTATTACTATTATATATTCAACAAAAATGTAGCCAATGAGAGCAGAGTAATGTCATATTTGAAGTCATTCTGAGCAGGAAAGCCCAAGACACATCTCATTCTCATAACACAAAAGTAATTGATACTTCTATTTGCTGTACAGGTGTTTTGAAAAGTGTGGTATTCTCCCTCTATGAGTTATGTTGGATCTACCAATGTTATTGCCCATATTTTCTTTCATACTTCCAGACTAATTCTCTAATTACATTAGCAGCAATGCAACAAACAGAAGCAAACTGTGCTTATCTCTAATGAGTATGCAGTATAAGATTCAGGAAATAAGTTTAGATAGACACCTTTGATGACTCTAGAAGATCAGATACACATACTATCAGTATCCACATCTTAATGGCTATGGACGGCTGCTTATTGTAGCAGGCTTGTCACATGCTTCTGATTTTATCATCTCTAACCACCATTTAGCAATTGCTAGTTACAAATTGTGGATACACCATAAGTCATTTGCCACCCAATTTTATTTTTAAAAACCCATTGTAATGAGCAATACCAAAGAATTTGAATACATCTTACAGCTGACTCCTCCAGAATCCTAAGCACCAACATGAAGAAACTACCGTGATTCTTGCAAGCATCACCATGTACCATTACATGAATAGCCCAACTAGATGTGAAAACTATAATCTGCATAGGAATCCAGAGGGTTCAAATTCCATTTTTTTCCCTCTAGATTTTCCCATTTTCTTCCAAGACAATTGTTGCATGACTTACAGTGCTATGGAAATGAGGCTCATTTGAGTTTTTTTAATTGTTACTTCATTCAATGTGTCTCTAGATGTGTTATGTTATGAGAGATGTTGAAATAAAATAAGAGGAAAAAAGAGCACATGATTTGAGATTTATTATTCCTGCAGTTTTATCAAACATTCTTGAAAGTATAATAAAGTGTGAGATAAATTTTCATAACCACTATCATTTGCTGGGGAAGTTTACATATTGTAAACTGCATTGTTGTCTATGGCAGAAGAATTAGTTGCATTTACAACTTTCTGGTTTATAAATAATGAATTAATTATGTACTATAAATTAGCAAATTAGTATGAATGTTCTGACTAAATTCAGAATATACTAGTAAAACTTATCCATTGCAACATATTCTATCAATCCTAAATGGTGAATTTAAGAAATGTGTCCAATATAATTTATTTACTATGCCTACTGTGGCATATGGGAAGAACAGTGCAAAGAATGTGTTCTACATCTGTGTCCTGTATCCAGAGAAGTTAAACTTAGCTTACATTTTAGTCTGATGGCCACCAGAACTGGTCTCTTTGAGAAACCATATAACCGTTAATGATAAACTTAAGGATAAACAAAAATAATAGGTAAGGTAGAGGAGAAAATTAAAAATCTATAATATCCATTGTTATGTTTCAAATTTATTCTGATCTAACATAATTATAAACAGATTATCAAAATTCAGTATTAAATATTCCACATGCCATGTTACAAGTTTTTCAATATTTCAATCATTAATATAATTTTGAGTGACTTCAAGTTCATTAGCAAAGTCATGCCAATTAGCTTTCTTAAAATTCCAATTGTATCTGATATTTGGGGTTTCTCGAACTTGTTGGGTTTGTTGACATATATTAGATATGATCATTCTGTGGCCGCATCCTGGGTCTGCAATGATTTTCCTTTGTAGTCGATCTATCAGATCGGAAGATACCAAAGTTAGATCAGGATTTGTTGTATTCCCATTATAATGTAGGTAGGTGCCAATATCATCTTGATTAAACACGAGTTCCATGTTGCTAGAGGAAAGAAAGTCATTGATTTCCTTTCCTGCTCCATTCAAATCAGTATATCCTACGTCTGGGAAGTGTGCATTGAAGTCTCCTAAAATTATAGTCTTTTTTGCAGTTGCAAGGTTGTATAGTTCTGGGGTATTATTGGGTGGGTTATATATACAATATATTCTGAAATGTTCACTGTTTCTCCATACATCTAGTTTAATGATTTCCGATTTATCAGATTCAGTCATTTCTTTTATTTTTATATATTCATTAATTATGTTATTTTTTACTCCCACCAGTATACCACTTGCTATTTGACGTGACTTTGGTAATAAATGTATTTGATAGCCCTTAAACTCAAAATATTTTAATGTATCTTGACTAATGTTTGCTTCAACAATGAAGAAAACATCTATGCTTTCGGTTGCTAGTGTTTTCGCTACTTCAGTTTTCTTTGTTAAGGACAAAGTTCCGGCATTCCATTGGAGTACTCTTAATGTGGTTCCATCCCGGACATCCGATCGTGGAACCTTTTTACGTCCGGAGTTTTTTCCATTAAGATGTTTAGCCATTTGAGCAAATACGTAACCGTTTTAGTGGCACCAGATTTTACATTTTGGCGGTTACATCACCAGTATCATTCCATTCAGCGAAACTTCACATTAAGGCATCATTCAAGGCAGAAAGGTTAAAATATATTACCGACATAACAAAAGATAAAAACTGGAAGAAATTAGTCACCGACAGAACACTAATACCAGATCTACCTCGACATGAAACAGTTGCTGCATTTCGAAATATTACACAACATAATTGTCTAGCAGAACATCTCCATCGCATGGGACTCATGCCGACTCCAAATTGTATGCTGTGCACTGGGAACTCCATTATGAACTGGGAACATCTTAGAAAATGTCCTGCACTTCAGACACATTGGTCAAAATCAGACGGAACATTATATTGGGAAGCCAGAAGACAAATGGAATTTTTCCAACATGTCTAGAGCATTTGTTTAAATAAATAAATATAATTTTGAGTCGAACTAGTACTCAATGCTCCACTTATTGCTAGTGTTTACCTAGAATGCATTTCTTTAGCATCTTCCTAACATCATCAGCTGTTGTCAACTAATAGATGTTGGTTTGGTGAACTCCCGAGTGTTCAAGGTCCAGCTGCATTAACCACGTGGGAAAAAATTTTCATAAAGAAATGTGAAAGAAAATTGTTTGATTTCGACACTACCTTTGAAGAGAACCCAAACTTCAAGTTCATCAAGATACCGACAGAGACGCCCCTATCACCTCCAAGGAGTTCACCAAACCAACATCCATTAGTCGACAATAGCTGATGATGTTAGGAAGATCCTAAAGAAACGCACTCTAGGTAAATACTAGCAATTAGTGGAGCATTAAGTAGTAGCTCAACATTATATTCTGTGCTTCATTGTATCATAGTCCTTACACAATCATTTTTTATTTTTAGAGAGTACTACAAAATAATTACAAATATCTGTTGCAAGTGTAAATATGTAAAATGCTATTACATTTTAAAAAGGTTAATTCTACAGTTTAAAAAAATATTAAATATTGTTATATATCCAATTGTAGATTAAAATAAAAATACCAGGAGAAGCATTAACTATAAAGTAAATATGAATTGAGTCTTTGATGTTCCCTTCCAGGTAGCTTGAAGAAACCAGTGACATGCACATTGTTTTTGAGGAAGTTGATAACTTCATGAATAGCAGAGAGGCATCTCTGTGACATGACAGCCTTCCTACGCTGAAATATAAATCCATCATGACTGTGGGCATAATCAAGAACAGGGAAAAAGAGAATGATTTTTTTTTAAATGTTACGTCCTTCGTTAGTCATATCGGACGGTGAATGGAATGGGCAAAATGATGCTCAAATGAGCCCAGGGTCCATAGAGCTTAGAGTTACCGGACATTCATCCTTCAGGATAATGGAAAGCCCCATAAAAACCTTATCCAGGTAACTCACCCTGACTGAGATTCGAACTCGGGACCTCTTGAACGTGAGGCAGACACGCTGCCACCACACTACCGAGGTGGGCAAGACAATGATGATCTGTAAAATAATTAATATAACCATCCCTTAGCACACATATAAAGAAAATCCAAAACCCTGTTTTAATAAAAACATGAATACTAAGCTTGAACAAGAAAACGTTATTGTTCCTAAAATTTCACAAGCTGTAGCATATACACTGTTTTGAAACAGTACAAATAGATTATTAAATTTTAGATGAGTCGCATTTTTTACACATCTGCTTCACTTTCGTACCTATTTTGAGGACATGTTTCGCAAATCTTTGTTTGCATCTACGGCTCTTGTGCGACTGACGCTAGATCCAGCGGTGTGGGTAATTCTGGGGTTGTTGCTGCCATCTGTTGATTTAGTGATGAACTGAAATGTGGGATTCTCTTCTAGCGGGATTTCAAAGTTCATTAGTTGGTTTTTATGTTTTTCCATGTATATCCTCTCCCATATGACGAGTTCACTATGTTTTTGTACGTATTTTAGTAATTCTGTGCTATCTTCAATTTCATGATTTTCAGACCAGAAATGAGCTGCTATTGCGGACTTATCAATATTTTTGTATCTTAAGTGCCTGAAGTGTTCTTTCTTTCTAGTGCCTATGTTCCTTTTTGTCCTTCCTATGTAAATTTTTTCACAGTCTTTACACTTAATTTTGTAAATGCCTGACTTTTCCTCTGGTTTTATCTTATCAGTATTATTACTGTGAAGTAGGTTTTTTATGTTGTAATTGTTTTTTGGTGCCAATGTTTATATTGTATTTCTTGAATATTTTTTGGAACTTTTTTGTGGCCCAGGGGTGGTAAGTAAATTTAGCAAATCTAGTTTCTTGTTTTATTGGTGTGAGAGCTGTGATCTGTTTTAATTTCTTTTTAAGTTTGAATAATTTTAGTTTTTTATCTACAAGGTTTTTTCCATATCCATTTTTAATTGCAGTTTTTAAGATTTGATGGTATTCGTTTTGATATTCTTGCTGGCTGAGAGGTAGATTTACTAATCTGTGTGTCAGACTGTTGATGGTTGCATGTTTGTGTGGAATTGGGTTGAAACTATTTGCTTTGATGTAATTATCTGTGTGTGTTGCTTTTCTATGAATGCCAAATTCTAGTTTTTCATTGCCTTTTTTGATTTTAAGGTCTAAAAAAGGTAGAGTACAGTCCTCTTCAGTTTCTACTGTGAATTGTATGCTGGGTTCTTGCAGGTTGAGTAGTTTCAAAGCATCATCTATTAGTTTGTAGGGCACTATTGCAAAGATGTCGTCTACGTATCTGTACCATGTTTTAAACATATGAGGGAAGGCTTTAGTAATATGTGTTTCGAAAAAGCTCATGTATAGATTGGCCAAAAATGGTGATAGCGGGCTTCCCATAGCTAGTCCTGAAATTTGTTTGTAATATTTTCCATCGAAGACAAAATAATTTTGATGTATACATAATTCAGTCATTGCCACATATTCTTCTATTGCATTGGCATCCAGGTTTATAGAATTTAGCCATTTTTTCAGTTGAATCAAAAGTTTGTCTAATGGAATGCTAGGGAAGAGGGAGCGGACATCAAAGGATATTAAAGTGTCATGAGGTTTTAGTTTAAGATTTTGAATTTTTTCTACCAGGTCTAAAGAGTTTTTTATACTCAGAGTATGGAATTGTGGAAAGGACTGAAATTTTTTGGTTAGCCATTTTGCCAGAAGGTAAGTAGGAGTGTTTATATTATTTACAATGGGTCTCATGGGTATGTTGGGTTTGTGTATTTTAGGCAAACCATATATTCTTGCAAGGGTACCCTTGCAAGAATATATGGTTTGCCTAAAATACACAAACCCAACATACCCATGAGACCCATTGTAAATAATATAAACACTCCTACTTACCTTCTGGCAAAATGGCTAACCAAAAAATTTCAGTCCTTTCCACAATTCCATACTCTGAGTATAAAAAACTCTTTAGACATGGTAGAAAAAATTCAAAATCTTAAACTAAAACCTCATGACACTTTAATATCCTTTGATGTCCGCTCCCTCTTCCCTAGCATTCCATTAGACAAACTTTTGATTCAACTGAAAAAATGGCTAAATTCTATAAACCTGGATGCCAATGCAATAGAAGAATATGTGGCAATGACTGAATTATGTATACATCAAAATTATTTTGTCTTCGATGGAAAATATTACAAACAAATTTCAGGACTAGCTATGGGAAGCCCGCTATCACCATTTTTGGCCAATCTATACATGAGCTTTTTCGAAACACATATTACTAAAGCCTTCCCTCATATGTTTAAAACATGGTACAGATACGTAGACGACATCTTTGCAATAGTGCCCTACAAACTAATAGATGATGCTTTGAAACTACTCAACCTGCAAGAACCCAGCATACAATTCACAGTAGAAACTGAAGAGGACTGTACTCTACCTTTTTTAGACCTTAAAATCAAAAAAGGCAATGAAAAACTAGAATTTGGCATTCATAGAAAAGCAACACACACAGATAATTACATCAAAGCAAATAGTTTCAACCCAATTCCACACAAACATGCAACCATCAACAGTCTGACACACAGATTAGTAAATCTACCTCTCAGCCAGCAAGAATATCAAAACGAATACCATCAAATCTTAAAAACTGCAATTAAAAATGGATATGGAAAAAACCTTGTAGATAAAAAACTAAAATTATTCAAACTTAAAAAGAAATTAAAACAGATCACAGCTCTCACACCAATAAAACAAGAAACTAGATTTGCTAAATTTACTTACCACCCCTGGGCCACAAAAAAGTTCCAAAAAATATTCAAGAAATACAATATAACATTGGCACCAAAAAACAATTACAACATAAAAAACCTACTTCACAGTAATAATACTGATAAGATAAAACCAGAGGAAAAGTCAGGCATTTACAAAATTAAGTGTAAAGACTGTGAAAAAATTTACATAGGAAGGACAAAAAGGAACATAGGCACTAGAAAGAAAGAACACTTCAGGCACTTAAGATACAAAAATATTGATAAGTCCGCAATAGCAGCTCATTTCTGGTCTGAAAATCATGAAATTGAAGATAGCACAGAATTACTAAAATACGTACAAAAACATAGTGAACTCGTCATATGGGAGAGGATATACATGGAAAAACATAAAAACCAACTAATGAACTTTGAAATCCCGCTAGAAGAGAATCCCACATTTCAGTTCATCACTAAATCAACAGATGGCAGCAACAACCCCAGAATTACCCACACCGCTGGATCTAGCGTCAGTCGCACAAGAGCCGTAGATGCAAACGAAGATTTGCGAAACATGTCCTCAAAATAGGTACGAAAGTGAAGCAGATGTGTAAAAAATGCGACTCATCTAAAATTTAATAATTTTTCGCTTCACTGTGGTGTTCCAATACAGTTGAATCTCGAGTACAAATAGAATTTATCTGCAGATGGGCTATTTTAAGGGATTGTATGTTTAGAATGTCTTGTTTGTTTTTAAGATGGCTTATACAAGATAAGAGGAAGCATATATGCTTCTCAACAGCTGTCTTTTAAAATGCAGCAATTCTCTGCACCTTGGTGGGTTTGGTATTTCAAAGCTTACTTCAATTTTTGAGTTTGATTTATGAGTCACTATGTTTACACTCAAACTTCACTTACATGTTGTATAATTGAAACGTTTTCAAGATCATTCGATCTCATCCTCAGCTGTTTGGTGACTAAATGAACATTCCTCTTCTTCCACTACTACAGAGCTCTGATCACTCTGCCATCTGGTGTTAGGGGCACTAAGTTTTAATACTTCATTTAATGCCGGGATTTCAAAATTTATAACTTTATTACGGTTTTTGTTTATGAATATTTTAAAAATATATTCATAAATATTTATAAATAATAAATATGAAAAATATTCATAAACAAAAACCGTAATAAAGTTATAAATTTTGAAATCCCGGCATTAAATGAAGTATTAAAACTTAGTGCCCCTAACACCAGATGGCAGAGTGATCGGAGCTCCGTAGTAGTGGAAGAAGAGGAAGGTTCATTTAGTCACCAAACAGCTGAGGATGAGATCGAATGATCTTGAAAACGTTTCAATTACACAACAAGTAAGTGAAGTTTGAGTGTAAACATAGTGACTCATAAATCAAACTCAAATATGAAGAATACTTCACTGTTAATAATGCTTCTGCTTTTAATACTTCAATTGTCTATTGGATGAAATTTAAGAGCCAGTCAGCTCGTAAATGGGATATCAATGCAGTTTAGCTTTAGCTGCTGGTGGAGTTGCTCCAGTGTTATCTGGTATCCTGCAAGCCATGCGGAGAATCCAATATCGCATATCTTGGGTCATAATCCCCAAGAGATCTAACCAGGGCAAATTATGTTGAATTTTGCTGCTTAGTGCCTAATTTTATCCTTTACATGTGAAAGAGTCTCATGACGTCTCACAGGGAATGAGTGGCCCACAGAATAGATGGATCAAAGTCCTCTATTCAACGCCTATTGTATCCAGAACATCCTGCTGTCTGTGGCCATGCCTCAAGTTTTTACAGGCATATAGCATGAGGAAGAATTCATTTCAAGTGAACGAGCATCTCGAATCTCAGCATGGGATACAGTGAGGTATCTGTCCCATACAGAGAGGTCCCTAATGTGTTCACGAAAAATTAAGACACTTGTTCAATTTCACTGCATGTGAGGTGACTGAATTCCTTAATTCCTCTTTGACCTCTGAATCAAAATGTTGGGTAGTCTGCAAGGACGTGACATTTAGTAGTGTGATGTGACTCTTGTCCGATTAACAAGCATTGTCTAATGCCAGCACCATTCTTGAATGAGGTAGAGGTGTATTTGTATAGGATTGAAGTCTCTGAGAATGTGTTTATTGGAGAGAACAGTAGCAAGACTTATCATTCCAATAGTGATTTTAGTGATTGGAAACTTCAAAACTTTTCTGATAGGTAATTACCTGCCCTTTAGTGCAAGGAATTTCTTACCAGAGAAGCATTCAGTATTCTAAAACTTAAAGCTTTCATGGCAATCATCACTCGTGAAGCCATACCACACATTATGGAAACATTTTAAGTGCACCTTAATTTTTAAGCATTTTTTCTGAAAAGTAACATTTTTAATGTTTATTTGTTAGATTGCAAAGCCAAATTAAAAGAGTAATTTTTTATTATTTTACAACACTGAACTCTTCTTTAAAATTCCAGAAAATTGTCATCTCATCTTACTTCTCTCATCAGCATAGTCCTTTTAAGATGGTCTTCACTGTCATCATTCACTCTAGACATGATTGTTTTATCCAGTGATACACTTGATTCATTTTGATTCATTTTAAAGCAGCATTTGGTGTGAATTCTTATTTGGTTTCATCAATCATCCATTTGTTCCATTCCATTTTAAAGGATTAATTTGAGACATCAAGACCTTGCAGTTGTGAACTAAGTCCTGCTGGAATAACATCTGTGACAGAGGTAAATTATTGTGAATCCCTGCAACTCTTATTACATGGCATCAGTAAGGTACTGCTGCCAGTTGTCAGACACTGATAGGTTTGTCATGGATTCAAATAAATCTCCATTTTTAGGATTGGCAAGAATGTTAAATCTAACACTGCACATTTTAACATCAGTTTTGAGCACCTGAATTGTGAGAATTTTGTCTCAAAGAAAAAAAGTTCATCAAATAGTCCATAAAATACAGTAATTAACATTCAGTATTCCTTTTATATATGGAAGAAGCTAGAAACAGTGATGTATTAAGAAGTATGTACTTAAGATGTGTTACTAGTACCAACTCATCTTAAGTAAATATATTCACTATTCTGTTTTTAAACCTTGTCCTAAGCTTATTTTCCCTAATTAGTATAGATTTTACATTGGTAACACAGACTTAGTGACTGAGATGTTCATACAGAATAACTGCCGCATCTGAGCAAAAAATAAACATTGATAGAAGAGAACACAGAGTTAATACGATTAATATTCAAGAATATCAATAAACTAAGAAAGAAAGGAAAGAAGCATGAGGCAAGTAGAGACCTTGAGACTGTAATAAGCTACAGTAAATCAACAGGGTTCTCGAGTTTCAAGATATCCTTAATCACTCTCTTCTACACATGCAGAATTTTAACAAAGTGGAGAACTTGGTTTACATTTAGAATGAATTTTGTGTTTAAGAAAGGTTAAAAAGACAGGGAAGATAGTTAATACGCTTTTAGTATGTACATTTCTTAAATACTGATATATTCATTTTTGTTCCTTAAATACTCAACCATTTCATTCAAAAGATATTTATGAAATTGTTAACTTCCATTTTTACAAGAATGGTGCTATCTATAATAATTGAGAGAATTTCACAGTCATATGTTTTGTTTTTCTTTTTCTGACCTTGAAAACATTAGGATGACTAGAAACTTATTTTGATCTGAATATTCATATAATGACTAGAAGAGTACTTCTTTGATCTGAATATTCATATCACTTTAGGCACAGCAGTAGTGGGTAGCCATAATGTGAGTGAGTTTGCTGTATATTAATATGTATCACTTACCGTAGTTCATGTTGAGAAATGATTACAATTTTGTGGCATATATTTTAATTCTTCCAAGTAATTCTTTATCCCTTTTAAGATTAAAACTTCTTTCGATGGAATCCTACAGGGAGGTTATTTAGGTTGCAGGCCATAGGAGTATGACCAACCATAGGAGATCAAAGTGACAGCTCTGCTGAAAAGACAAGATCTCCTCATATTAACTAAAGAATTTTTCTTAAAGCATACATTATATTGAAAACTGATGATAATACTAAGGTTAGGAATTGAGACTTGTATGCCTTAGTGACTGGTGTTCACTGTCAACAGTGTATATTAAAAATCTTGTATAAAATTCCTGTAAACATCCATAAGCCCCAAGTGTGATTCCAGCAATTTCCTCTGTAATACCTGTTTTAGATCTTCTCTTGTAGGTGGAGTATTCTTATACATTGTTTTTTAAATTTCTGCATAAATAAACATTACAAGCATCAGAACTAGGTAATGAAAGGTTATAGCCTAGTAGTGATAATTCTGTTGTCAAATTTCACAATAAAATAGGCAAATGTGTAACAAAAGTTTGTCTCAGTTATCCAAAAATAGATACAACAAAAATAAGCTTACAAGAGAGAGTAAACAAAAATAATGTGAATGACACACTTTTTTTTAACTGCTAAGCATTTATTCGTATCTCATAATCATACAAAGTGAATCAAATTTCAAAGCCATCATATTATGACCAGCTTATAAAACAATAGACAATCACTGAAGCCTACTCTATTCTCCCTGTATTTACAATGAAATATAAAGGAAATTATTACTGAAAATGTTCATTTCAATTAACATGATTCGTATAGAATAAATGAAAATTAATTCTTCGTTCACACTTAGCGTCATATAAGACAAAGTTTGTAACGGTAGAATTAGACTGAAAAATTCAGTACCACAGCTGAGATTTGAATTTTTCAGTCTGATTCTATCTTTCCTAATACAATAAGTCTTTGGAAGAATAGTTGTTGAAGAGGTTATAGAAATAGTCATATGAATGTAACAAATATATATAATTTTCAAGAGCTGTCAGAATTCAATTTTCTTGCAATATTATGGAAAGAGAGCCCTGAATTTAAACGTTTAAATCATTTCAGTTTCTGTAATCCCTTTGTACCCACATCAAAATGTGTAATGAAACTGATTCTACAAATATTTATTTCAATAATGTGAAGAAAGAAAAATAAGTTTTTGTAGAAATAGTTTATAAATTATAATGGGTAGGGAAAACCATGTGAATTTAATACAATTATTTTTTTAATCTTATCAACTATGAAATGTAATAATGAAGGTTATTGAACAAAATGTTACTGGGTAAAACTAGCATAACCAAAAGCAGGCACAACTGAAGAAAGATTTGCCATAGTTCAAAACATTTTTAATTCCCTATATAACTTTTGACACATTTAAATTATTTAAAAGAATTGAAAGTAGCTTTTGGGTTTAATTTGTTAACCTTGTTTAATGCTAAATATAAATTATAGAGATCATTTATCCTTTCTGCATTATGAAGCTCTTAAACTGAGAAAAAATAAATCACTGGTCATTTTGTTGGATTTATTATGCATTTGCAATAGCCCGAAAGTATTTTTCAGCATTTTTTGATAAAAGATTGCATCTTTTGTAGGTTTTACTTTGATATTTAATAAGGGTAGGGACACATACTTTTCAGCAGCTTATTATTTACTGGTGTTTCACCTTCAAGTACCTCACAAACAAAACCGTATTGGATTTCTTTCCAGCTACAAATCTTATTTTTGGATATAACTTTTGTAAATGTTCCTGAAAATATTAATGGAGAAAACAATTGAATTGTTGAAACTAACTCTAAATTTAGAAGCAAACTTTTATAAATCTTACTTAAATAAAGCAGTTGCAAGATTTTAAGAAAATAGGAACATTTTACCAAAATAATATGAAACTTCTAACACAGAAAGTAAATTCTGCATGCTCTAAATTGTAAAAAGCATTATTCCCTTAGTGCTAGAAGCTTTGGTTGAAAGCGTAAGACTATATATTTTGTTTCATTCTGTTTACAGTGTATCTGTTATGTAGTGAAGATCTTTTAAACATCTTTTGTCATATTGAATAAAATGTGTTTCAAAGAAACAAATTAAGTGGCAAATATAATGTTTTTTCCATTAAACTTGTAACATCTCCCCATAAGTCTAATATTAGGAAATTGGAATTAGCTTACATGAATTTTTACTGTGCAGAACGTTTTTAAAGCATCCAAAATTAGATGTCTCATTTATGATGTATTTATGTAGAATTTCTAATTTGGAAGATGGTATCAGTATAGTTTTCATATACAAAAATATCTAGGTGGAAAGAGTTATGATCTTTAAAAATGCAGAAAGTTACGGAACAACTTAACATGGCGTGGAAGATTTATAGATAAATAGAAGATATTACATCAGAGACTTAGAAAAAAAAAATAGAATTAAGACTAGAGGATATTGAGAGCAAGTTGTTTTTGGCAGTTCAAGAGAAAAAAGTTCTTTGAGGCTATATAGGGAAATAAAAACAGTCTGGAGTAGAGAAAAGTACCTAGAGATATGTGACAAGGTGGAACGAAAACAAATTTGAAAGGTACAAGTCACAATGAATGTAATAGAAAAATGTCTTGTGTGGTGAAGTGAATATTTGGATTTTCACTGTATTATGCTGTAGTCAAACAAAGCTATGGAGGGAACAAGTATGACAACAAAAATAGAAAAACTGGATTGAGACTGTAAAAGAATTATATATATAAAATTTGTAGGAAACTACTTGAGTAGGGTCAAAGGGAAATGGACAAAACTGAGTAAGAAAAAATGGAATTAAAGAGAGACTTAGAAGAACATTAGGATAGTAAACAAAACCAAGAAGGAATAATATAGCAAGCGGTACAGATCACCATTAAATAAAAAAACAAGAATTAAGTATTTTGAGACCATAAAGTAGTATAGGCAAGCAATCAAGTAAGAGGAGAGAATATTATAAGGAAAATTAGTATATTATTCTAAGTTATTGCTGATTAAACTGTATGTAATGTAATTGTCATTGTAAGAGACGAGAAGCAAATTTTCATTCATTCATTCAGATGGCTCATTTAGGAATGTTTTTTTATGGAATTGCTTATTGCAATTTCATGAAAGGTGAAATGCTATTTCATACTGGTTTTAGGGAAGCAGAGAAGCTAGGAGATCTAAACATATCTATACTAACCTCAGAGCATTAGTTAATTTTAAAGTTCATGGCACTCAGAGCTGCATACTTACTGAGCTACTTTAAAAATAGGTTGGACTATCTTCCTGCTGATGCCTTATAAACATAGCAGGCTGTAATCAGAAGACAGCCAGGAAAAACGTGCATTTTATAAACACAGGAACCTCAATGCAAGGGATATTTTGTGATGAGCAATTTATTAGCAATATATAATTTGACATAAAAGGGTGCAATTCTGAAAGATATTTAAGTTTTGCTGTAAACAGTATCATTCTAAATCTTATGTTTCTCTTAGATTAAAAAATTTGAATTGTTTTACTATCTCCATGAAGAGAATGTAGATTTTACCCAAACAAGCTAACAATTTTAACCTTTAATGCCTAGTGTCATGAATTTGCATCATACCAGTTTAGCATTTTTTGGAAGTCTGTGTACTTTGGAATCATTCTAATTTGTGCATATTTTGTACAAACAATAAGGAATTTACCTTTGTGGTAGAAGGCCTGTATAGGGAAGAAAACAGGATACAAGAAAGGCAAGATGCAGACAATCTGGAAATAATTCAAATCCAAAATAAAATGGTAATGTGGAGAGAACAGTAAACCTTTTGCTCAAGTACACTGAAGAGGTTCATTTATAAATGAAATATCAAATAGTGATACTATTTAGATTAGATATGTAGTGAATATCAAGTTGAATAACATTAAAGCGATAGATTGAAAAGTGTAACAAGTAAATTGGAAATAATATTCATGCATTTTTAATTTCTCTATCATATGCCTAAGTTATATAAAGCATTGAATTCAACCTAAATAAAGAAATTGTAAGATTCAAATATTTTCTTTACAAATAAAGTTAATATCTTGACTTTTCTTCAAAGTATCTTTTGAATTCTTACAGCTAATGACTTATATTAAACATTTATTTCATATAAGAGCATTTAACTAAGCAGTAATGTAAATTCTTAAGATACAGTGAAATAGAACAGCATTAAATTTAAAGGGAGTCGATTAATTACACTAAACAACACTTACTTTTAAATTTTTCCGGAACATGTTTCTGAGGCTTCGCCTCTATCATCGGCCGGCTCTCGACTGGTTCTCGTTGGTGTAGCTGACGATATTTTGTCACAGGTCTCCTCTGGTGGCGGTTCAAGGAACTTGCTGAACAAATCTTTCTGGGGGATGTCGAAATTGAATACTTCGTTCCTATTTTTTGAAATGAAGATTTGTTCCCATGTGGATAGTTCTTGTTTTCCTGATGTATGTTTTAGTAGTTTTGGTTCTGGATTTATGTTGTGGTTTTTTTCCCAAAAATGTGTGGCAACTGCTGATTTTTCTAATTGTTTATATTTTATGTTTCTAAAGTGTTCCTTTGCTCTTGTTTCTAAATTTCTTTTGGTTTTTCCAATATAAATTTGACTACAGTCACTGCATTCAATTTGATATATACCTTAAAAAACCTAATTTGCTCAAACATCAAAGATACCATTCCATCTAACAAAAAATCTGGTATATATCAAATTGAATGCAATGACTGTAGTCAAATTTATATTGGAAAAACCAAAAGAAATTTAGAAACAAGAGCAAAGGAACACTTTAGAAACATAAAATATAAACAATTAGAAAAATCAGCAGTTGCCACACGTTTTTGGGGGGAAAAAAAACACAACATAAATCCAGAACCAAAACTACTAAAACATACATCAAGAAAACAAGAACTATCCACATGGGAACAAATCTTCATTTCAAAAAATAGGAACAAAGTATTCAATTTCGACATCCCCCAGAAAGATTTGTTCAGCAAGTTCCTTGAACCGCCACCAGTGGAGACCTGTGACAAAATATTGTCAACTACACCAATGAGAACCAGTCGATGGCCGGCTGAGGATAGAGGCAAAGTCTCTGAAACATGTTCCGGAAAAATTTAAAAGTAAGTGTTGTTTAGTGTCATTAATCGACTCCCTTTAAATTTAATTTATCATAACAACACTGTTTTCAACACTTACAAGAAAGGAATAGAACAGCATGTTTGAAATTCTGTATTTTACTATTTCAAGTATAAATTATCATTTATGATTAGTTTATTTACTCCCCACTCTACTTTCAGTTTTTCTAAACAGTGCTTCAGTTAGAGTGTATATTTAAAGATTATAACAACACTTTATGTGAGGTTTCTCCAATATAGCAAATTTTAAAAAATATGTATTGTTTTATGCAAATCTTTATTCTGATGTATTCTTAAGAGACTTATTATTCATGAGTAGAATGCATCAATAATATTTATTAGCAGTAATATTTATATAGTTTGTATCAAAATTATCATTTACACCATCATTGGCATCATATTACATATATACTGTTTCAGTAATATTAAAGACCTTTGTTTACCTCAAATAAGAATACCCTTTTAGTGAAATTATAATACTCAGTTAACTCCTTTGAAATTAAAAAAAGTAAAACATGCTTGTCTTTAATATAATTTTCAGCCAAACTAGTACTCAATGCCCCATTTATTGCTAGTATTTACCTAGAACACGTTTCGTTAGGATCTTCCTAACATCATCAGTTGTTATTGACTAATGGCTGTTGGTTTGGTGAACTCCTTGGAGGTGATAGGGGCGTCTCTGTCGGTATCTTGATGAACTTGAAGTTTGTCTTCTCTTCAAAGGCAGTGTCGAAATTTAACAATTTTCTTTCATATTTCTTTATGAAAATTTTTTCCCACTTGGTTAATGCAGTTGGACCTTGAACACTTTTTAATAAGTGGATTTCTTGTTCTATACCATGATTATCCTTCCAAAAATTGTACTCTACTGCCGATTTATCTATTTCTTTGTTCCTAAAATGCTCTTTAAGCCTAATGTTCAAATTTCTTATAGTTTTCCAATGTAAAAGTTATCACAGCCTTTGCAGTTTATCTGGCACACACGTGGTTTTTTGTCTGTAGGTATCTCCTTCGTATTATGTGATTGCAAAAGGTGTTGTACACTGAATTTGTTCTGTGGGACCAAAGTAATGTTGTGCTCTTTGATGACTTTTTGGAAAAGGTGTGTAGCTTTGGGATGATGTAAATTTTCTTTAAGAAGTTTTATTGCTGATTGGGGAAAAAGTAGTTACTTATTTTCGTCTTTGTTATCTTTTGAATTTATCAGTTTTCTTTTTGACCAGTTCAGCACTGAATCTATTATTCTGCAATGTGAATTATATTATTGTACTCTTTGATATATTCCATCTTGTTTAAAGGTACATTAACCAGCCTGTAAGTTAAACTGTTGATAACAGCAAGCTTGTGTTGTCTTGGGTTATATCCATCAGATTTTATGAAATTTCCTGTGTGTGTTTCCTTCCTATGTATGCCAAATTCTAGTTTTGTATATTTTCTAAATAGTTTCAAATCTAAGAAAGGGATTTGATTGTTTCTCTTTTTCTATGGAAAATTTTATTGCAGGATTTTGTAAATTTAGTGGTTTTAATGCATCATCCACTTGTTTCTTATTTACTATTGCCCAAATGTCATCCACCTATCTATACCAATGTTTGAAAATTAGTGGTAATGCCTTTGTGATATGGGTTTCCAAAAAGCTCATGAAGAGGTCTGCCAGAAATGGGGACAATGGATTGCCCATAGATAGTCCTGATTTTTGTTTGAAAATGTTTTTATTGAATGTAAAAAAGGGACTGTTCAATGCAGATATTTGTTAAGTGAAGATAGTCCTCTGTGATGTTTTGGTCTAACTGTAGTGACCGAAGCCAAATTTGCATGTATTCCATGAGTTTGTCTCATGGTACACTTAGGAACAAAGAGATTATATCAAAAGATACCATTCGGTCGGTGGGAGAAAATTCTATGTCTTTAGAGGGTCTAAATACTGGGTATAAATTAGCAATTAGAAGCAAATGTGGGAAGATCTTAGGAAAAATAGAAAGGGAAAGCGGAAACCCAAACCATACTTGAAAATACTTAAATTCCTAAATAAAAAAGATGTTTATACAAAAGCAGACAAAGGAAATAAGACGGTCATAATGGACGAACAGGACTACATTTCTAGAATGACAGATTTATTGGCAAGTGATGAATTCCAGGAAATAAAGTCTGATCCTTTAAATAAGTGTGTAAAACAGTTAAATGAAACAATGAAGGATGAAATGATCATATCAAAAGAAATAAAACAAAGTTTGAAACCGGACAACCCTACAGTAGCTAACATATATGGATTATCCAAAATTCATAAAACAGGAAATAAGGTGCACCCAATCATTAACAACATAAATACACTCTGTTACAAACTGTCCAAATGACTAAACAAAAAATTTAAGGAGCTACCAAAATTTGAACGCCACAGTATTAAAAATTTGTTGGAATTCATCAACAAAATTAAAGACCTAGAATTTTCTCCCACTGACCAAATGGTATCTTTTGATGTAATCTCTTTGTTCCCAAGTGTGCCAAGAGACAAACTCATGGAATACATGCAAATATGGCTTCAGTCCCTACAGTTAGACCAAAACATCATAAAGGAATACCTGCATTAAACAGTGCGAAAGAAACATATAAGATATAAATTAACTGTAATAGCATGATCAAATAGAAGCTTGGAGAACTGGTTATTTTTATGGCATGATAACTCAAAAACTTAAGGATACCTTAGAGGTTCACCAGAATCCATTAATCGGATAAGAGAATTTTGTACATGTCTAATGTGAAAGAATAATAAATATAAATAATATAAACAAAAGCTGATTTTGACCTCCTTCCTTATGTGTTATAGGAAAATTTTCTCATGCGATGTGTACCCAATTCAGTTATCACTCTTACTTGACCTCTTTGTAACAATGCTGTCTCTCAGTCTGTCTCGGTGTTTTTCCTAGCACATCTTCGGGAGTCTCTGCAGCTGCTGGTCAGCTTTGCAGAGATCTTGGCAAATGTAACAAAGTGATCGGAAAGGTTTTTCAATTTTTTTCAAGAATAAATTTTTATAATCTAGAGAAATACCATAAGATTTTATACTGTTTGACCATTTTATTTATCTGTTATTTTGAATTTTCTTTTTAATCTGACTTTTGTCATGATTGTTTATATATTTATATTTTATAGTAAGATTTATATCTGTTGTTTGCCATGATTATTTTTGAAGGGTGCTGATGACCTTGCAGTTGGGCACCCTTAAACATACATCTTACTTGACCTCTCAACCTCAAGTGTTTCAGCATTTCAGCAATGCAGTTCTAGATTGCTGAAAACTTAATGAATTGGGTACACAAGCTGCTTTAAAACTTGATTTTACTGATTAAAAGATGGGAGACATAAAAATAAAAAGTTAATAAAAGACAATGTGTTAGTATAGTGTGCTTTAAGGTAGAATTTGTGCCTCCTTTATGCAGCAGTCACATTTTGATAACATGTTGTACACTAAACCAAATGAGGCTAGTAGTAGAAATCTTGATAACTACATAATTTTAATCAAAACATACTTTCATTTTGCTGATTATATTCTATATTTTGTTTCCAGGTTACTCAGATATGATCCCAAGAAGAAAACCAATGAGGTGCTAATAGACAACTTGCATTTTGCAAATGGAGTAGTCCTCTCATCAAATGAAGAGTTTGTCCTTGTTGCTGAAACAGCACGAAGCAGAGTTCACAGATATTATCTGAAGGGTCCAAAAAAAGGAGTTCATGATATATTTCTGGATGGTCTTCCAGGTTTACCAGACAATCTGAAATCAGATGGCAGAAGTGGATTTTTTGTTCCATTGGTTGTTGGTACGGATTCAAGTAACCCAATACTTTTTCAGGATCTGGGACCATTTCCATCCATTCGTAAGGCATTGTCTCGATTTTTGGCCTTATGGGAATTGCTCTTTTTGCAGATTGATTCAGTATACCCCAACTATTATGCAAAACGAGCCATTCATTATATTGGTCATTTTGAATCATTGCATGGTATTGGCCCAAAGAGAATTACTATATTACATGTGGATGAAAATGGAAAGATTAAGAGTAGCTATCATGGTACAGATGGAAAGTTGACAGGTATTAGTGAAATTCAGTGGTTTAATGGAGCCTTTTATTTAGGCTCTCCATATAATACTTATGTTGGAAGAATAGTGTTAGATGTTCCTGAGCTGCACAACCAAAAAGGAGTACCAGTAAAGGAAGAACCATTGTTGAAAAAACAAGCTCAAGATCAGGGGCAGCTAAAAAAGCAAACAAAACAAGAGCAAGCAAAACCAGTAAGGACAGAGCAAAAACTATCTGAGCCAACAATACAACAAAAACATTCAGCTCAAGATAAGAAGCCAATTGGTTCTGATATACATCAACATAAGCAGATGTTGAAAGAAGAAAAAGTGCATTTAAAACAGAAAGAAGAGAAAAAGGAACAAAGTAAACCTGTCCAACAAACAAAGCAGCCAGTACAGCAGCAGAAAGAACAACCTAAAGTGCAAACGACACCCCAAAAGAAAAGTATAAAAGAAGAGAAAGCACCAGTGCAGCAAAAGCCTGATTTGCAACAAAACAAAAAGACTGTTAATGAAGGAAGACCATCACCAAGTCAGGAGAAACCACAGCCAGCAGCTCCAAAACCTCCTGTGCAGCAACAGAAGCAGCAGCCAGCAGAAGCTCCAAAACCTGCTCCACATCAGCACAAAAAACAGCAACAACCAACAGAAGTTCCAAAAGCTGCTACACATCAGCAGAAACAACAACAGCAGCAGGCAACAAAAGTTCCAAAGTCTCCTTCACAGCAAGAGAAGAAACAATCAGGAGAACCTGCTGTTGAACAACAGAGGCAGCAACAACGAACTGCAGAAATTCCAAAATCTGCTGCACCACAGCAAAAGCACTCCACACATGTTCCAAAACCTGCTGCTCAACAACAGAAACAGCAGGAACAAAAACTAGAGGTTAAGCAAGAGAAAGAACTTCATGAAAAGAAAACAGTGCCACAACAAAAACCTCAAGCTAAAGAGACAAAACCACAAGTGCAGCAGCAGAAGAAAGTTGTTAAAGAGGAGGCACCACCAATGCAACAAAAAGAGCAGCCAGTGAAGCATAAACCAGCAGTACAGCAACAGAAATCACAACCCCAAGAAAATAAATCGCAAAAGCAGCAGCAGCAGCAGCAGCAGCAAGTAAAAGAAGAGCAGCCAATTATTCAGCAACAGAAAAAGACAGCAGGCCAGAAAGCAGCTAATCAGCAAGAACCAGTAACAGTACAAAAGGCATCAGTTCAACAGCCAGTTCAGGCAAAGAAATCTACTCAAGACAAATTATCCCCTCAGCAAGAACAGCCATCTGAAACAAGTCATCAAAAATCAAAAGTACAAGACAAAGTATCTACAAAAGAGCAACATCCACCAAAATAAATGCAGTGCTCCTGCAAGTTAGCCTTTCCAATCTGTGATTGACAGAACAGAATATAATCTTGCTATATTCAGGAAATATTATTAGTGACATGTTTAGAGCTTTTTATCTATAGAAAATGTTACATGAGGGAAATAATGTTGCCATTATGTAAGTGCATTTAGTACCTAGTCTTGATATATTGAGAAATACTTTTTCTCAATTCTCTATCATTTTCAAGAAATTTGGCAGTATATTGCTAATTATTCCATTAGACATAGGAACCACAATAGGAGTACAAGCATTCTACACCATATTAGTGAGATTAAGACATTCCAGTGGATCAAGAAGTTGTTGCAACATGTACACTGTTATAAAAATGCAGACACTACAGATATTTTCCATCATTCAAAAGAACATGCATGCAGGCGGGGGAAAAAATCAAATTGCATGTTGCTGAAGTGTTCCTTTCTGTCTTTATTTGCATAAACATATACGTGTATGATATATATATTTTTTATATCTGATGTATTTGTAAGTCCAATGCAAATTTTGATGGTGTACAGAAAGTTTTATCATTATATGTATATGGTAAATTGTTTTGGATTCAAACAGTGAAGTTACATATTGCTCCTAGTATGCATCAAGAATGATGTATGCATGATTTAGGAATGTTTGTTTATAGTCCATGTTTTGTGATGGTAGCTAAGTCTTCCCTTCTATGTCTTTTTATTGATTGTGATATTGTCTTCTTGTGGAGGTTAGTGGTTTTGTGTTCTGTAATTTAATGCCATTAAATGACTCGGCAGCTTTCTAATTAATGTATTGTATTTGATCTGACTGTTATTGTTGAAATATATGTTTAATCTCAATTAAATCAAAATAGATACAAGGTAATGGAAGTAAGTATAGTTTTTGTTTTTCACTTTCATTTATTTACCCTTTTATTGTTTAGGGCAAATTTTATCAGCTAAAATAACAGGATTGCCACATTTTTATATCTGGATACATTATGTTTGAACAAGAGATTTGTAGTTTTATTATTTTGTAATCCTGTTGATTCTGAATACAGCATTATTTTATTCAATTTTGTAATTGTATTCTTTTGCCATAAATAGTCATCCCAGATTTTTCCTTGTGCCCCAGAGAGCACAATCAATAATTTCCTGAGTATATCAGAAGTGTAGATGCAGTAAAATACACTGTGTTTATTAATTAATTAAAGCTTAAAATATTAAAATTCATATACATGTCAGTAACATCTGGATACATAAGAACATGGCTATTGAGACAGGCTACAGTGCATATCGGAGTTAGGCAGAAATGGTAATTTTAAACATGGCTAACATTACTAGATACAATATTTACCGGGCTTGTGGGCCGTGGTCTATTGGGTCCAATAGACCACGGCCCACAAGCCCGGTAAATATTGTATCTAGTATTGACACCAGCCGTGAAAGCCTTAGAACTTTGATGGCTAACATTGTTGTGCATTATGTTATAACTAAATTATTTGTTCAGATTTAAAGATCAGATTGTTTATTAAATTATAGATGAGTCGTATTTATTACACATCAGCTTCACTTAAATAAATTTGATATCAGATTGTTTGTTTATAATATGGATGTATTAGGTGACTGTAATTCTATTTCACTCGGTCGTGACTGGACTGAAGAATTAGCTGATTCGTGCCATAACCTGTCTCGTTAGGTACAACTAAGAAGATAGATTAAAACACTAAAGTGAATCGAGAAGATATTGACACTGCTTCACTCACACTGTTTTTTCACAGGACATATTTCAAGAGCTTTTGCTCTTATCAGCTGGAACTCGACTTGACTTTTGAGTCAAGTTCCAGCTGATGATAAGAGCAAAAGCTCTTGAAATATGTCCTGTGAAAAAACAGTGAGTGAAGCAGTGTCAATATCTTCTCGATTCACTTTAGTGCTAAGTTGTGCTTCACTGTCTCTACGCTTCTTTCAAGTTTATACTTTGAGATAGTTTAAAGCTCACATACAACAATTAATACATTATGAATATCACACAGCAACTAGTAATCATTTTAACCTAATTCTATTAGTGTACTTTGCTTTTTTTTATTGAATGATCCAAGTATCAAAATTTTGTAGTCAAGATTAGAAAAAGAATAAGTTATTCATATGAAGGGACTTTTAAAAATGTTAGCATTTTAGACTCTGTCATACCTGCTGTGTAACAACAATTACATTGTGACAACTTGTTAAAGCTGCTAACCAGTTGTTATACATGATATTTGGTATTCTGTAACAAAGAGTATTGTGCATAATTGGAGAAATTTAGTAATAGTGATGTCAAAATTAATTGAAAAAGCTATTGTAGTCAGTTTTTAACATTTTGTCACTTACATTTTTATATTCAGAATGGATGCAGCGGCTTCTGAAACTAGTTCCTCAATAATATAAAAGCGTAGGTGATGGAGTGTTAAAAACCTTCCACAAATACTATTTTCAATTAAAGAGCATTGTCTTATTGGAAGTGAAAAAAAAAAGATTAATTATACCAAGAGTCAAAATCATGTTTTTAGTGCTAGTAATCTAATACTGCTGGTGAAAATGGATGTACTTTTTGTGCTTTTTAATCTTGAAGAACAATGGTAAAATAACCAGAAAGTTACAGAATAGATCAGCATATATCACTACCAGTAATGTCTTCAAATTTCCTTTCTTAATCTACAAAGTTAAAGTTACTATGTTATAGTGCATAACCTGACCAAGGTAAGTGCCATCCTGCATCAGGGAGTGCAACTTGCATGCACTATAGCTTGCCTGCCCTCCTGTACAATCCAGTTTGGACAACGATAACTCATTGACATTTTGTGTGAGGGTTATAATTAAGTCTGGAAGTTGAGACATTTTAGTTATAATAGCTAGGCAGAAAGGCACTTAAGTACCAGTAGTTAATAACATAAATGTTATGTAGCTATTCCTATATTTCTTTCCATTGTTAGTAGAGATCATTTTGTTATCTAAAGTATCTGTTGGTTTTGTAATCATTTGGAATTGTTTTCGTAAACCATTTTGTTGTGTTAGTCATGTTTTGGGTTTGGAATCGTAAATTAGACAAGCACCTGGAATAAACCTCATCTTCCAGCCAACATGTACAATAGTAAAATGCTATTGAGCACTGTCATTTGCATAGACTTACCTATGCTCCCTCCCCCATGTTCATTCCTTATGAGTATTCTAAGATACACTGCTCTCTGAGCCACTGTATCAGGGCATTTGCTCAGTAAACTTTTATTTTTACACTTTTTAACTTGAAACTCAGTATTTTTGCTACTTTCCTTAAGTTCAGTAATTTTTGCACTTCAGGAATTTCTTTTTTAACCTCATAATATTTCTAATATTTTCTTCTATTTATACACTTGTGCATAAAAATTTTATTTGCAGGAAGTTTACCTCCTTTCTAATCTTACAACTTCATTTTCTGTACAATCTATCATTAGCACATGAATACCATGCAGCACACTAGTGTACAGTACAATACTGTACAGTATTTCGTTATGTATTTGTTTTGTCATAGTGTTCATTTGCTTTTCGCTACTGTACCAGGACTGTACTCACCTTGGCTGGGTAATAAATCATTTATTTGATGTTAAAAATTGAGTATGCTTTATTTACAATTTTAGTACACATTATTTACTGTTGCATAATTAAGGTCATAACATAATTTTAGATCCCTCAGAGAAAGCTCCTACTTTAAGTATTATAATGTTCTCATACGGAAGCTGTAGATGTAGAAGAAAGCAAGTGTTACAATGAATGCCAAGACCAGGCATCTGACTTACAGTGATAAACAAGAATGGGGGTGAAAATAAAGACTATTTCAAAGCAATTGAACTTGGATATTTCAGAAATTCAGAAATCTTCCAGCCATTATCAGAAAGCAAACTTCCTTAGATTTTCCAGAATATACATGTCCTACTACCTCACCAGTCGCTCAATTAAGTATGTAAACCCTGTTTCAATTTTCCTCTGCCTTACAAACTCTCAAGTATACCTATAGCTATACGAGTATTTTCTGATTTCAGTGCTGCAAAAAATATTTTTCGCATAAAGTGACTGCCAATTTTGATTAGAATTAGCTACAGACCTAGATTATAAATCTTAACATTCACATAATTTTTTAACATTTACTCTCATTATGTAAGTTATCAGTTGTTACAATTAGAGCATAATACACTTGTTTACATAAATTTAAAAAAAATTGAGCTTGTGGGACGTGTGTGCAATCTACATTATTTTCATGTTCATTGCTTATGTGTTGAAACAAAGATTTTCTTATAATATGTGTAAGAGCACAAAATAGTACTATGTATAAATTGAGAAGTTCCATAAAAAAGTAACGTGGTACTAAAAATCTATTAATAACCTTTTGAACTTTATATACATTATTTTTAAGCTGAAAAGCATGTTTAATATTTCATAGATTGTGAGTAAGAATTTTGTAAAATTGCTGTATTTATGAAAAACATATATGATTCCAAATGGACAGTATTTGTAAAAATGATTTAATTCTCATGTCTTAAATTAAGCTAAGCACTATTGTCTGAGTATAATGAATATTAAGTGAACGTATAATGCAAAAATTGAGAAAAATCATATCTCCTCCATATACAGTATTTTGCTCTATTAGCATAACAAAAATGGAGATCAATTTCTATAAAGTGAATGCGCCAAACCTTTCTTTCCATATCTGTATAGCAAAAAGCATAAAATATTATTTGAAGCAAAAGGATAGAAACAGTGATGTATTTAACATTTGAAAGTAATGAGTTGGTAATTCAAACACAAACATTACTTTCAAATCATAAAATATGTTTAATCTAATAATCTGGTATTTGTAAATAACACGTTCCATGAGTAAGGACTATGATACAATATTAATTTACATTCTCTCATTCTAGCCACACTGTTCTAAATAGAAAGTGATTCAAATGTACCCAAGTTAGAAATGAAGATGACAATTTTTTCGAACACAATTTATATCTCAACATAGTCCATGTTTAGGAATAAACAAACACTTCTTCCAGGATTACAACCCATTTTTAACCATTCCAAAGAAATAAAGAATTACAATTCCTTTCTTGAAAGTGTTGAAAACAGTGTTGTAATAAATAAAATAAAGGGAGTCGATTAATGTTGTTTAGTGTCATTAATCGACTCCCTTTAAATTTAATTTAAATAAAGAATTGTCTGAATTTTGTTTAAGAACAACAAGAAGTCTGAGGGAATCAGGTTGGACAAATATTGGTGGTCTGGCAGCAATTCATAAAGTAATTCATGCAGTTTGACAGCAAGAACACTGAATCTGCTGGTGGATTGTCATGGTGAAATAGTACTTGCTACCTTGCCAAATGAGGCTGTCTCCAACTTCTTGTTGAATCAGGCCAATAACTCACTAGTACTGTCCAGCTATCATTTCTAATTTTTCCATGAGTCAAAAGAGATGAAAGGCATCCTTTGCATCTCAAAAAAATCATTGCCATCACTTGTTTTGGCACCATATTTGTCTTCCTTGGAGTGATATGCTGGAAGCATCCCACTGTTTCCAGAGTATAATGATGAATCCAGGTCTCATCCACGGTGACAACTTGCAGTTGAAATTGCACCTGCTGTTGTCCAGTATGTACAAATACAGTACCTATTGGGCTGACAACTTTTTCATCTGCAACTTATTATAGAAAATATGATTTGCCATTCCCACTTACATACCTTACGCCTCTGCCAATTCATGAACTTTTGGTTGATCAGCGAGGATCATATAGTGTACTTCTTGAATACCTTCCTCAATAACCACATCTCCCAAATGTCTCAGGCATTTCTCATCAAAAATGAATGTTTGATCATGTTTAAAGTAATCAAACTGATATTTGTATCATAGATAGTGAAAGTTATCCATAAACAGCATCTATTTTTGCTTTTATTTTCTTGCAGGTTTTCCCATCTAAAATTAAAAAGTGAATAACTTTTCCCATTTTAACAAAATTACAGTGAACAACTAATTTAAATGCCTACCAAATACAAACTAACCTATGAATCTATACCAAATTTGATTCATTAAAATATAACAAATGATAATACACAATGGTAACACAAACTTGCTTAGCAACAGCACCTAGTTTGATGCATGGATACTTATTGTACCTACCACTCTCATACTCTTTTACACTACTATTATATATTTATCTATCTATCTATCTATCTAATTTAATGAACACCAGACACAGAATACTGAATATTAGGAATACACATCTGGCAAAATTTCGAAATGCAGGTTCACGAAAAATTAAACATATTAATGATTAAGAAAAACGAAAGACTTAAGAAGAAATTCAAACTGTTAAAAGAACGGCAACTGGAACACCCTCATCAACCAAAACACCAGGATTTTAAAGAACAAGTTAACGTAATAAACCTATCGCAACAAAAGTTTACAACCGAAGAAATTAGATTACTCCAGAAAGGTTTCAATACGTGTGTTAACGTCTCAAATAAAGACGATTTTATCACCGACATAGAAATAGCCACACATAACCTAAAAAATGAAAACTTAACCAAAGCCAAATTGGAATGTCTGGATATAATAAAGCAGTTATCCCCAATATACAATAAAACTTACAACAAAACAATAAATTTAAATAGGAAGCCGGTGGTATACCTAAAAGCCGACAAAGGTAATTCTCTAGTAATTATGGAGACAGAAGACTATATTCAGAGAGTAAGCCTTATGTTAGTCCAGAATATGAAATAATTCCAAAAAATCCATTAACCCCAAGTATCACTTCTATCAATAAAGATTTATCAATTACAAAAACATTAAGTACATCTGAAAAATACAACTTAAAATCTTCCAACCCCACACTACCAAGGTTGTACTGTCTGCCAAAAATCCACAAACAAGACAATAGCATGAGACCCATCATCAGTGGCATCAATTCACCTACATACCACATTGCAAAGTGGTTAATAAGAAAATTAAAATCATATGACAAATTTCAAAGTTTGGGAATAAAGAACTCCTTAGAATTGATAAATCACCTACAGAAGTACAGCATCCCGGAAAATCACATACTAGTTTCTTTTGACGTTAAAGCACTTTTTACAAGCATTCCAGTAGAAAAAATACCTACACTCAAATAATGGCTAACCCAGACTACAACAGACCCCAGAGAAATAGATGACATTATCAATCTTACAGATTTATGCATAAGGAATAATTACTTCATGTTTAACCAAAAATTCTACAGACAATCAAAAGGATTAGCTATGGGGAGCCCACTTTCGCCTATTTTAGCAGACCTATACATGAGCTATTTTGAAACACACATAGCAAAGGCCTTCCTACAGATTTACAAATTTTGGCAGAGATATGTTGATGATGTTTTTGCTATCATTCCGGAAAAACTTAGAGAAGGTTCTCTAAAATTACTAAACCTGCAAGATAATCATATCCAGTTTTCAATGGAAGTAGAAAGAGACAACACCCTACCCTTTTTGGACCACAAGATAACTAGAAATCGGCATGGTGTAGATTTTGGAATATACAGGAAGCCCACACACATAGATAATTACATAAAGAAAAATAAATACAACCCAGTTTCACATCAACTAGCTGCCTTTAGAAGTCTAATTCACCGGCTATACAACATCCCACTGAGTAAGGAGGAATTTTTTAAAGAACAACAACACATAAAAGACATAGCGGTATTAAATGGATTCAACCCAGCTATCATAAGGAACATGATGAAGAGAAAGGAAAAACTGAAGATAATATCAAAAAATACCACTCTCACACCACTTAAAAACACAAATTGGCAATATAGAAAATTCACCTACCATCCATGGGCTTTTAGAAAATTTGAACGAATCTTCAAAAGCCTAAACTTAAAACTAGCACCCCAAAACAAATTCAGTCTGAGGAACCTGCTAAATAAACCACTAAAAAATACAGTCCCCAACAATTTGAAATCAGGAATTTATCAGATTAATTGTGAAACCTGTGAAAAAAGCTACATAGGAAAAAATAAGAGAAACTTAAATTAATTGGGAGTCGATTAATAACACAAAACAACACTCACTTTTAAATTTTCCCGGAACCGGTTTCTGAGGCCTTCCTTTTGAGGCCTCAGAAACCGGTTCCGGGAAAATTTAAAAGTGAGTTTTTTTATTAATTAGAGCCAACTGAAAAATTCAATGCCATGGCCGGGATTTGAACCACGGATCTACTGGTTTCCGTCCAGTCGCTCTGACCCTTGAGCTACCATGGTCAACGTGCCTTCCTGACATTAAATTCAACAATTGACTCTTTATACTTCCCGGTGGACCACTTAAGGTTCTCATATTTGAGACAACTACTTGTGGCGACTTACTATTGTAAGTACTTAATTACCAGGATTTTTATCGTAGATTATTTTTTTAATGTAAATTTATAATGAGGAATTAATCCTTAAAGAATTAATCCTTTTAAATACATTACTCCGGTATATGGGTGATTTTTTATTAATTAGAGCCAACTGAAAAATTCAATGCCATGGCCAGGATTTGAACCACGGATCTACTGGTTTCCGTCCAGTCGCTCTGACCCTTGAGCTACCATGGTTTTTGATAGAGTCAACATGAAAAATTCAATGCCATGGCCGGGATTTGAACCATGGATCTCCTGGTTAAATAGAGTTAAATGATGAAGCCTGGGACTCACATTAGTAAGTCACCACAAACGGTGTATCTATGCAAGAGCCCCTAGTGGTTTACCGGGGAAATATACGATTCAGATGGAGAATTTAGTGTCATGATGGCAAGTTCGCCATGGTAGATCAATGGGTAAGAGCGACTGGACGGAAACCAGGAGATCCTTGGTTCAAATCCCAGCCTTGGCATTGAATTTTTCATGTTGACTATGTATCAAAAACTTTAGCCTATATGCGGCTAGTGTGAAGAAATGGTTAATTTCCATAAATTAACTAAAACAACTGTTAATGTTTACTTATGTCTCCGTTGCATACACCAACTCACCCTGCTTCGATTCATCAGCACTCCCACTAATTTACTTTTGGTCAACTCAGATAAACATCCACGCAACATCTTCAACCCCATCCAGAGACCCTTCAAGAATGGTGTTGGCATGGCAATTGTTCATCATTCCAGAAAAAACTGTCATCCTATTTACTAAGCAATATTTTCCTGCCAACTTCCCCAAATAAATGTACCTCAGGAAATGTATATAGTGAACAAACTCCATAGGAGTGAAGCTATATAAGGACCTAACTTTTGGGAGGCACATTAGGGACCTGTCGCACTGGGCCTGTGGAGCTACAGCCTTACTGTGCTCTGTGTTAAGATCTTGGATGTCTACTGCCTAAAGTTATGTGTTATCTGAGCTTTCCTAATGCCCACCCTTCTTTAAATCTGTGACATGGCCGAAGGCTTTCAACTGCTGCTATTGCAATGGCTCAAGAATAGGGACCTCATGCCATCTATTCTGTATTCCGCTCCTCCATGACAGTACTACACAAAGCCTGTCGATGTTGATCACCATTACGTGGCTCTTGAGGGCATCCTCGCAACAAAGACCCAAAGACATAAATCTTCCAACCCAAGGTCAACTGCAGCAAGGCTTCCTTCTCCACAAGCAAGATGTTGCCCAATGCTGTTATTAGGTATTTGCAGGGTCGATCTGGTTGCTGATTGCAAACACTCACTCAGGTCTAATTACGGTCATTGCTGCTCCATGTCCACCAACACCTGGTATTGCTTGCACTGTATCCTGCCATCCATGATAAGGCCATCCTGTACTATATCCAAGGCATATAGCATCACTCAAGGGGATGACTCTGATGTGCCACACACCATGCCAGCCCTCCTTGTTTCCTCCCAGCTTGTCAGATTGAGTTATCTATTGACAGCCGTTCACCACCTGTTTTGGTTGGTCAGATCCCCAGCAAACAACACTAGACTTCGTTGGCTTAGTCGTGGACAGTCTCTTGTCAGAAGCCCAGGTGGCCATGTCCGTAACATTCTACTAGGAGTTCTTCGAAAATGTTTGAGTCGGCTGTGCATCTCTATTGTATCAAACACTCCCATTCTCCAGTTAGGAAAGTGGTTACCTCAGGTGCTATTTGCTCCTACCTCAGGCTTACACTATTCTGTCCATCCACTGGCACTGCCAACTCTTTGACTTGGCATGGGCAGTCCTTGGGAAGGAGTCCTGGCCAACCACACCTCCAAAACACAGTTCTGGGGGATCATCAACGTCCTTGGGCTGTTCCTCTGTTTCTGGCATACTGAACACTCCTAATCTTCACAATAGGGAAAGTTCTTACCTTGGCCTTCACCTCATGGATGGTCTTGTACTAGCGGAGCATCAGGCATTCCCATACTTCAGCATTGCACAATCCATTGACGAAGGAATAGGCAGCTTCCTGATATATGCAGCACCTCCCCTGGCTTTGGCACCCTCGACTTAAGCTAGTTTTGATAGGCTGCAGCCAGACAGTGGGTTCTCAACCGGTTTTCAAGAGCCGTGCAGATGTCTCCAGATACCGACAACTTGGGATTGCATTCAGGACCTCTGTCTCTGGAGTCTGGCTAAGAGCGCTGGCTAACAGTGGCCTCCTTTTCAGCAGACTATTAGTTGTGGATGGGAATGGCGGCAAATTGTCGGCAGACTTAAAAGGTTGACCTTTCCATCATACGTGGTTGGTTTGAACATCCTGGTGTCTCTATCTTCAATTTCTTGTCTTTCGTAGTGTCTCTTTTCGGTTCCTTGGCACCACCATCCACTTTTCTTTCAGGATGCTAACCCATTCCCCAATGCCCAGGATGGTGACTCTTTGGTCAAGATCTTTTTGCTCAGTTCATCCATTTTCTTTTTCACACCAGCCATGATTAGTCAGTTTTGCTTGACAGCTCTGTCATTTCTCCATTAACACCCTTCATTTCTCTTTGCTTATTCCTTCACACTTTCCATTTTCAATTCCATCTCAACAATTTTTACTGTTGTTATTTCACTCTTCATTTCATCCTGTATACTTTTTATTTCTTCCAACAGTTTTTTAAGAATTGCCTGCAATGTGACTTTATCTCACTCCTGACAGCAATGGAATGAAAATAACACCACTAGATTGTGCTAAACTCTCTTTGTCATCAAAATCTAGCCAAGCACTAACTTAAAATTACTTTCACTTTTATGAATGCACACAACAAAGACAACTACTAATGTTGGCTTATGCCTCTGTTGCACACAGCTCATGCTGCTTCGATTCACTCAGCTGACCAACTCCCTGACTCACTACTGGTGACTGACTAAAACAAATCTGACACACTCAGGCTGGTCATATCGCTCCCTAATATATCTTTCGGTCATGGTAAGATGCTTTTGGAAACCAACATCTCTGGAATTATGCATGATTGGAGGAATTTAATAACAGTGACTTCAAAATTAATTGAAAAAAAACTATTTGTAGTTGGTTTTTTTAATACTTTGTCACTTATATTTTATATTTCTGAGGGACTAGTTTCAGAAGCCACTGCCTCCATTATCAACCTCTTTCCAACTGTCTGTTGTGAACTGATCTTCTCTTTCTGGTGGTGGAACTATGAGCTTAGTAAATGACGAAGTATTAAAGAAACAACTACAAATAGTTTCTTCAGACTCTGGAAGAGTCAATTCCTTTAGAAACAAAAGCTGTTAAAGCTTGGTGATAGGGATAAAATTAGAATTTACCCACTCATGATGGCAGGTAGTGGCCCAGCTTTGTGATATCATCAGCAAAGTCATTGATGCTATCTCGCTTCTCCTAACTAGTTGTTCTGGCCCTGTTGTCTGCATTGCAACACACACACACGCATGCACGCACGCACACAAATAAATAAATAAGTAGCAGCAGCAGCAGCAGCAAATTTTTGGATTTGCATTTACAATATTGAAGCATATCCATTGAACAAAAGAAGCTATACAAGATGAGAGAAGATTAGCATGAACAGTATGTAACAGACTTAAATCAGTTTTAAAATTTCCTCTGAAGATAACCCAATAAACAAGTTCATAAGATGCATGACAGATTTATTTTCAGATTTGTGTAGGACACCAGTAGTGCTTCCAATAGTCAAAATCAGTTGAGTATATTGAGTGTTCTGTAGTAAATAAGGTTAGTGAAGTAAATAGTGTGAAAATTGATATAAGGTTACCATTCAGCTTCATTATGTACTATTTCCAGTTTGGATTATTATACAGTAAGATTTATTGAAAGAGCAAAGACCTGTTATGGCTTTGTAAAGAGATTTGAAACCTTGCTGATTTTTGCCATAGACATGACAAGAATGGTACATTAGATTGCATTATGATTTTGTTTGCAGTAATACGAGGGCCGTTCAGAAAGTAACCTCCGGTTGATTGCAAAAAATTCACCAAGTTAAATAAAAATATTTTAATATATACATCTTACAACTACATCTTTGCACTATTTTTCTACATAGTCTCCATAACGATTGAGGCATTTATCGTATCTGTTCACAAGCTTTGAAATTCCTTCTGCATAAAAATCTTCCACTTGTGCCTGGAGCCAGCCTGTGACCGCATCTTTGAGCTCTTCGTCGTCATCAAACCGCTGGGACCCGAGCCATGTCTTCATATGCATGAAGAGGTGATAATCGCTTGGCGCCAGATCTGGGCTATAAGGTGGATGGTTGACAACGTCCCACTTGAAGGACTCAAGAAGGGCTGTTGTTCTGCGAGCAGAGTGAGGACGGGCGTTATCGTGCAAAAACACAATACCGGAAGTCAGCATACCACGCCGTTTGTTCTGTATAGCCTGTCGTAATTTTTTTAGTCTTTCACAGTACACGTCTTGATTAATGGTCGTCCCACGTTCCATACACATTTGGCAGGGTTTTCTATTGCAGCACACATTTCAAACGACCACAAACACTAAACTAGCGCAGATACGACGTTCACTCGACCACGGCTTGATGCCGACTGACCTGCTGAGTGCGTGAATGCACAGATGGCGTCGCTACTCCCCCCACTACCTGCACTGTGACCGATCGGAGGTTACTTTCTGAACGGCCCTCATAAGCCTTTTTGCTAATTTGAAATTACAATCTGAATATACTGCATTAATGGTATACAATTTTATGATAGATGAAAGCTAGTCACGGTCATGATGCCCCTTCACTGGGCTACAAAATGCATGTGGACTTAATTTTCTGAGAATTAAAATTTGATTGCATCACTAGTACTAGTGACCTCTATTAACCAGTAATTTTCTGCTGTACACAATTTTGGCATTTGACAGGGTTAATATGACAAAGCATACTTGAAATTGTAGTCAGGCTATTTTGAAAATGCCTGTGATTATGTAATTACAATAGAACCCTAATATAATGCATGTGGTTCTGATGGCTAATGGAAAAGGAAGCATAATCCATAAATTTAAATATAAGCAATAAAAAAATTCACTATATAGAAGTCCTGTATTACATTTATTGTATAATTGATGTATCATGCTGCGTATTACAAAGGAGTAAGATAAGTGTCAGTATATGTTATTCTGTTAGAAAACAGAACTGTGCTCAAATAATGATTAATAATTACTCTTGCAGTATTATACATATAATTACTGCACATATACATACATATTGAAATTTCTCAGTTTTATATAAACTGACTAGCTTACAAGCATTTCTACTAAACATTCCAGGTGTTACCATTAGAGGGCATGAGTGTTTAGAAGCACATTGTTTTTAGTTATGTTCAGTTGTATTTTCATTTCTATGAAGGTAGTACATGCAGGGAAAATGATTCAAAATTATCCAAAAGTGTGAGATTCCTTATGAACTAAAGGTAGAGATAACCACTTTGCACCAATAAGGCAATAGTGGCCAACAAATAAAGAAATTGAAGATTTCCATCAGTGAAGTTGTCAAAACCATACACTGGTATCGAAAAGCAGGCTCTTATGGTGATCATCCTTACTCAGAGAACACAGGAAAATATCAGAATATCATGCCATGGACAACCATGGACAAAAATATAATTAGGAAAAAATCAGCTCCTATATTGGAAAACTTAATAAATAAAAAGCCAGGGAAACATTTGAAACAAATTCAGATAGTTAAATCTTTAAGGAAAAAGGATATAATCTTCTCAAGGGCTGATAAAGGGAACAAAATAGTAATCTTAGACACAGCTACATACAAGGAAAAAATGTTAGAGTTACTACAACAAAAAGAATTCCAGGAAATAGATTTTAATCCACTCAACCGATGCATAAAAGATGTACAAAAAACCATCATTAATAGTAAAATTTTAACAACTGCAGAACAAAAAACTATCAAACTGGACAACCCTACCCTTGCAAGACTATATGGTTTGCCTAAAATACACAAACCCAACATACCCATGAGACCCATTGTAAATAATATAAACACTCCTACTTACCTTCTGGCAAAATGGCTGTCCAAAAAATGTCAGTCCTTTCCACAATTCCATACTCTGAGCATAAAAAACTCTTTAGACCGGTAGAAAAAATTCAAAATCTTAAACTAAAACCTCATGACACTTAAGTATCCTTTGATGTCCGCTCCCTCTTCCCTAGCATTCCGTTAGAGAAACTTTTGATTCAACTGAAAAAATGGCTAAATTCTATAAACCTGGATGCCAAGGCAATAGAAGAATATTTGGCAATGACTGAAATGTGTATACATCAAAATTATTTTGTCTTCGATGGAAAATATTATAAACAAATTTCAGGACTAGCTATGGGAAGTCCGCTATCACCATTTTTGGCCAATCTATACATGAGCTTTTTCGAAACACATATAACTAAAGCCTTCCCTCATATGTTTAAAACATGGTACAGATACGTAGACGACATCTTTGCAATAGTGCCTTACAAACAAATAGATGATGCTTTGAAACTACCCAACCTGCAAGAACCCAGCATACAATTCACAGTGGAAACTGAAGAGGACTGTACTCTACCTTTTTTAGACCTTAAAATCAAAAAAAGCAATGAAAAACTAGAATTTGCTATACATAGAAAAGCAACACACACAGATAATTACATAAAAGCAAATAGTTTCAACCCAATTCCACACAAACATGCAACCATCAACAGTCTGACACACAGATTAGTAAATCTACCTCTCAGCCAGCAAGAATATCAAAACGAATACCATCAAATCTTAAAAACTGCAATTAAAAATGGATATGGAAAAAACCTTGTAGATAAAAAACTAAAATCATTCAAACTTCAAAAGAGATTAAAACAGATCACAGCTCTCACACCAATAAAACAAGAAATTAGATTTGCTAAATTTACTTACCACCCCTGGGCCACAAAAAAGTTCCAAAAAATATTCAAGAAATACAATATAATATTGGCACCAAAAAACAATTACAACATTAAAAACCTACAAAGTATAAACTTAAAGAAGCGTAGGGACAGTGAAGCACAAATTAATACAAAATTGAATCGAGAATATATTGACACATTGCTTCACTCACACTGTTTATTCACAGGACATGTTTCAAGAGCTCTTGCTCCTATCCTCAGCTGATACTCGACTAGTGCAAGTTGTAGTGGTTTCTTCTTTCTCCGTATTGTCAATAGATGGCGTGATGTACTTGTCAAAGATGTCCGGTGGTGGAGTTTCAAAATTCATGACTCTATGACGATTTTTGTTAATGAAGATTTTTTCCCATACGGAAAGGTCTATGGGGTGATTAACGTATTTTATTAGAGATGTTTCCAAATTGATGTCATGTCTAGTATTCAAAAAATGAAAAGCCACTGCTGATTTTTCTGTTTCACCATTTTTAATGTTTCTTAGATGTTCTGTAGTTCTGATGTTAATATTTCTTTTTGTTTTTCCTATATAAATTTTAGGGCAAGTTTCACATTTGATCTCATAGATTCCTGGTTTTTCTTTGGTAGTGATTGAATTTTTGGGAGGGCCTTTTAACAAATTTCTGATATTAAACCTATTTTGAGGTGCAAGAGTTATGTTGTGTTTTGAGATTTTTTGGAATTTATTATAGGCTGATGGATGAAAGGTGAATTTTTTGAAAATTTTTTTCTCTTTTTCTCCTGTAGGTTCTAGGGTGGTGGTTTCTTTTATTTTCTTAGCTTTGTTGAGTCTGTTAACTGTTTTGTCTACTAAATTTGGGTTGAAACCGTTGGATATAGCTACTTTTTTTATGTGTAGGTATTCTTCTTGATAATCTTCTCTGTTTAGTGGAAAGTTGATCATCCGAAAGATTAAACTGTTGAAAATGGCATGTTGGTGTTGTTTTGGGTTGAAACTGTTGTTCTTAATGTAATTATCTGTGTGTGTCAGTTTCCTGTAAATACCAAAAGTGAGTTTGTTGTTCATTTTTTTGATCTTGAAGTCCAAAAAGGGGAGCACACCATCCTCTTCTGTTTCCAATGTAAATTTTATAGCTGGATTTTGTATACTCAAAAGTTTAAGACCATCTTGTATGAGTTTTTTAGGTACTATTGCAAAAATGTCGTCAACATAGCGATACCACACTTTGAAATAATTTGGAAAAGCTTTTGTGATATGTGTTTCAAAAGCACTCATGAATAAATCTGCCAAGAAGGGAGACAATGGGTTGCCCATAGCTAGGCCCGTTTTTTGTTTATAGATCTGTCCATTAAAGCTGAAAAAATTTTGATTGATACAAATTTCTGTAAGTTGTGAAAGTTCTTCTATTTCTTCAGGTGTTATTTGTATTGATTCCAGCCATTTTTTGAGAAGTGGAATAAGCTCATTGGTAGGTATACTTGGATATAAAGAAATGACGTCAAAGGAAACTAAAGCATCTGTAGAGTTGATCTTTGTGTCCTTCAGGAGATTTAACAATTCAAACGAGTTTTTGATACTTAAATTTTCAAATTTTGTGAAGGATCTGAAGATTTGAACCAGCCATTTTGATAGTTGGTAAGTGGGTGCATCAATGTTATTAATTATTGGTCTGAGGGTAATTTCTGGTTTATGTATTTTGGGTAAACCATATATGTATGGTGTTTTTGGACTGTCTATTTTATTGTTCAATTTATCTCTTTTAGTCATGATTTCACTGTTTTTAATTGCTAATTCCACAGATTTGCATGCTTTCTTTAATGGATTGTTTTCTAGTTTAACAAATTCTTTTCCGTTTAAAAGGTTGTCCATTTTTTTGCGATAGTCTTCTTCGTCCAATATTACTATTTTGTTACCCTTGTCTGCTTTTGTGTAGACTGCCGGTTTTTCATTTAAATTTTTGATTAATTTTTTATATGAATATCTTTTTGAAATTGCATTTTGAATATGATCTAGAGTTTCTAAGCACTGTGTTCTGATCGTAGATTTTTTGTTATCGGGCAAATTATATATTGCTATTTTCCGTATGGGAAAAAATCTTCATTAACAAAAATCGTCATAGAGTCATGAATTTTGAAACTCCACCACCGGACATCTTTGACAAGTACATCACGCCATCTATTGACAATATGGAGAAAGAAGAAACCACTACAACTTGCACTAGTCGAGTATCAGCTGAGGATAGGAGCAAGAGCTTTTGAAACATGTCCTGTGAATAAACAGTGTGAGTGAAGCAATGTGTCAATATATTCTCGATTCAATTTTGTATTAAAAACCTACTTCACAGTAATAATACTGATAAGATAAAACCAGAGGAAAAGTGAGGCATTTACAAGATTAAGTGTAAAGACTGTGAAAAAATTTACATAGGGAGGACAAAAAGAAACATAGGCACTAGAAAGAAAGAACACTTCAGGCACTTAAGATACAAAAATATTGATAAGTCCGTAATAGCAGCTCATTTCTGATCTGAAAATCATGAAATTGAAGATAGCACAGAATTACTAAAATACGTACAAAAACATAGTGAACTCGTCATATGGGAGAGGATATACATAGAAAAACATAAAAACCAACTAATGAACTTTGAAATCCCGCCAGAAGAGAATCCCACATTTAAGTTCATCACTAAATCAACAGATGGCAGCAGCCACCCCAGAATTACCCACACTGCTGGATCAAGCTTTAGTCGCATAAGAGCTGAAGATGGAAACGATGATTTGCGAAACATGTCCTCAAAATAGGTACGAAAGTGAAGCAGATATGTAATAAATACAACTCATCTAAAAATTAATAATTTTTCAAAGTATAAACTTGAAAGAAGCGTAGGGACAGTGAAGCACAAATTAATACAAAATTGAATCGAGAATATATTGACACATTGCTTCACTCACACTGTTTATTCACAGGACATGTTTCAAGAGCTCTTGCTCCTATCCTCAGCTGACACTCGACTAGTGCAAGTTGTAGTCAACAACTACAACTTGCACTAGTCGAGTGTCAGCTGAGGATAGGAGCAAGAGCTCTTGAAACATGTCCTGTGAATAAACAGTGTGAGTGAAGCAATGTGTCAATATATTCTCGATTCAATTTTGTAATAATTTTTCGCTTCACTGTGGTGTTCCAATACAGTTAAATCTCGATATATCAGATAAAGTATTTGGATGTGACCAGTAAATATAATAGATTCAAAACTCCGTGAGCTGACTGCTGAATTAAACACAACTAGGGATACACCAATGAGTGAGTCAAGAGTGTGACAAAATAAAGAAAACAACCTTCATTGTTATATAGCAGCAAGGCACCCACTGCTGTTAACAGTGAGAAAAGGCTTAATTGGGCTGACACACCAACATTGACAAGAGATAGAGTCTTATTCACTAAGTAATCCAAGTTCAAAATATTTGGAAGTGAAAGCCATTAATTTGTATGCTGTTTACCCCATGAATGCTTGAATCCTCATTGTGTAATTCCAACTATGAAGTGTGGAGGGGTTCTGTGATTGTGTGGGGATCATTTGAAGGTAATAATATTGGAGATTTGATGAAAGTACAAAGGATTATCATTGGCTTTTCCCTTTTGGAAAGGGTTCATCTTGCAGCAAGATGACCTGAAACATGCATCCTACTTGTGAAAGAACTATGTGAAGCCTCTAGAGTTTAAGAAAATTTTAAGCAACATGGAATGGCCTCTCCAGTCCCCTGATTGTAACCCATTAAAGCTTCTATGACATGAATTGTACAGGTGGATCCAAAAACAGACATCATAAGTAACAATTGTGGGAGGTCCTGCAGCACGAATGGAGACTTAATTCCAATTGAAATTGTGACAAAATTGTTCCATTGCATGTTGAAAGTATACAAGGCAGGTATTAAAATAAGTTGGCTATTTTGAGGATTCTAAAATTTAATAGTAATGTATGAACTTAATAAACATTTAGAAAACAATAAAACTCATTTTATAATCTATTTCCTTTCTGTTGTGCATAATCACTAATTGTTTCCAAACTTTTGGAAGATAGTGTACTTGGAGCAGTACTGCATGATAAGACGTAACAACTTCTGTCCCATAAAACCAGTACAACTTTATCTCTGTTTCTTTCAGACAGTTTTGTAATTTCATCTCCAGGCAACAGTTGTATGTTATGATCACTATGATTTAATGACCTCCGTGTAAAGTAAAACTAAAAGTAATACACAGCTGAAGACATAAGAATAACTACCAGACTAGAGTAGGGGAGGGTGGTCCACAGTGAGACACAATATTTTTGAAATCCCATACTTCTTTCTGTTTTGGTGTGTTGTGAATGCAAATAGGTGACTTGTTTTCATCATTCCTTTATTAACAAATGCAAAACATAAAAACATTTATTTTAATAATCATGAAGACACACCATGCCAATATTCAAATGAATGTAAATCGTCTCACCCTGCCCCACGGTGGGGCACACTGAGACGGTGGATGGTCCAGACTGAGACAACCTACATTACTTTAAGATTACTAAATTTAACTTCAAAAAATCAAATAACCGTTGTGTCCTTTTGTTTTGTCAAACAATCGTGGTTGACCCAACACTATTTTTACAGCAGTTTCATTCACGTCTGGAATCTCCGGAAACACAAACTTGTCTGTATTTTTCACTTTCCGCAGGAATGATATTTCCATATCGCCAACTGCATCCTTCCCCTGTACAATGTAATGTTACTTTTTATTTTCCTGCAAACTCAGTCAGCACAGTCGTCCACAGTAGGCTCTCTTTCCTGCTATTTAAAATCAGAAAAAATTTCTTCTTCATCCATAACTGAGGATCCAGAAGATATTTCTTCTGCTTACCTGCTGGTTTACATTTCAATGCCCTCTCGTGTAGTTCTTTTTTCTCGGGTGTATCTTTGGCTATCGTGGTTCTACCCTCTCTCCTCACGGTTGATTTTCTGGCGGCAGCTTAGGTAACCCTCTAAATTCATGAGGGCTTACAATGTCACTGTTATTTTTATCTCTATTCATAGTTGATGGTGAGCTTGTTAAATCCTCCTGAATTTCAGCATCAGGATTTTCATGACACTGAGAGCTTCCTTGTGTTGGATCATTCTCAACTTCTCCGCAAGTGTTTACTCAGGGTTCACTTTCTCCCAAGACAGTTTCAGAACTTCCATTTCTGGCGACATGTTGTACTCCAATTTATTAACTGCTGAGTCACATGATCCCATAGTGTTATCTGGTAGTTGTCTGTCGGTTACACTACTGGGTAAGAAGTCATCACCTGTGAAAGTATTCCTATCGAATAGGAATATTCCAGTCTTACGAAAACCTGCAGTAATATTTGTTGGCGTCATGCTTTGCTTGAAGGCAGGGATGTTTCAAAACAAGGTCCACTGCTTCCCTCATGCTATCAATTGACAATGTACCAATTTGAGCCTTTCTTTGCCTGTTTCTAGCATTCTAGAAGAAAACAGATTGTGAGTTTAATAAATTTCTCAATTTAAGTAGTGTCTCACACTGCCCCACCTAGCACTGTCTCATTGTGGACCAAGTGCTCATAAAGATATTTTTATTTTTTACATAATCTTAAACTTCAACCCCACTCAAAGTATAAACTTGAAAGAAGCGTAGGGACAGTGAATCACAAATTAGCATAAAAGTGAATCGAGAAGATACTGACACATTGCTTCACTCACACTGTTTATTCACAGGACATGTTTCAAGAGCTTTTGCTCTTATCATCAGCTGGTACTCAATTAGTGCAAATTGTGGTGGTTTCCTCTTTCTCCGTATTGTCAATAGATGGCGTGATGTACTTGTCAAAGATGTCTGGTGGTGGAGTTTCAAAATTCATGACTCTATGACGATTTTTGTTAATGAAGAATTTTTTCCCATACGGAAAGGTCTATAGGGTGATTAACATATTTTATTAGAGATGTTTCCAAGTTGATGTCATGTCTGGTATTCAAAAAATGAAAAGCCACTGCTGATTTTTCTGTTTCACCATTTTTAATGTTTCTTATATGTTTTTTAGTTCTGATGTTAATATTTCTTTTTGTTTTTCCTATATAAATTTTAGGGCAAGTTTCACATTTGATCTCATAGATTCCTGGTTTTTCTTTGGTAGTGATTAAATTTTTGGGAGGGCCTTTTAACAAATTTTTGATATTAAACCTATTTTGAGGTGCAAGAGTTATATTGTGTTTTGAGATTTGTTGGAATTTATTATAGGCTGATGGATGAAAGGTGAATTTTTTGAAAAGGTTTTTCTCTTTTTGTCTTGTAGGTTCTAGGGTGGTGGTTTCTTTTATTTTCTTAGCTTTGTTGAGTCTGTTAACTGTTTTATCTACTAAATTTGGGTTGAAACCATTGGATATGTGGAAACGCTTTTTTATGTGTAGGTATTCTTCTTGATAATCTTCTCTGTTTAGTGGAAAGTTGATCATCTGAAATATTAAACTGTTGAAAATGGCATGTTGGTGTTGTTTTGAGTTGAAACTGTTGTTCTTAATATAATTATCTGTGTGTGTCGGTTTCCTGTAAATACCAAAAGTGAGTTTGTTGTTCATTTTTTTGATCTTGATGTCCAAAAAGGGGAGCACACCATCCTCTTCTGTTTCCAATGTGAATTTTATAGCTGGATTTTGTATATTCAAAAGTCTAAGACCATCTTGTATGAGTTTTTTAGGTACTATTGCAAAAATGTCGTCAGCATAGCGATACCAAACTTTGAAATAATTTGGAAAAGTTTTTGTGATATGTGTTTCAAAATCACTCATAAATAAATCTGCCAAGAAGGGAGACAATGGGTTGCCCATAGCTAGGCCCGTTTTTTGTTTATAGATCTGTCCATTAAAGCTGAAAAAATTCTGATTGATACAAATTTCTATAAATTGTGAAAGTTCTTCTATTTCTTCAGATGTTATTTGTATTGATTCCAGCCATTTTTTGAGAAGTGGAATAAGCTCATTGGTAGGTATACTTGGATATAAAGAAATGATGTCAAAGGAAACTAAAGCATCTGTAGAGTTGATCTTTGTGTCCTTCAGGAGATTTAACAATTCAAACGAGTTTTTGATACTTAAATTTTCAAATTTTGTGAAGGATCTGAAGATATGAACCAGCCATTTTGATAGTTTTTGGACATCAAGATAAAAAAAATGAACAACAAACTCACTTTTGGTATTTATAGGAAACCGACACACACAGATAATTATATTAAGAACAACAGTTTCAACCCAAAACAACACCAACATGCCATTTTCAACAGTTTAATCTTTCGGATGATCAACTTTCCACTAAACAGAGAAGATTATCAAGAAGAATACCTACACATAAAAAAAGTAGCTATATCCAACGGTTTCAAATCAAATTTAGTAGACAAAACAGTTAACAGACTCAACAAAGCTAAGAAAATAAAAGAAACCACCACCCTAGAACCAACAGGAGAAAAAGAGAAAAAACTTTTCAAAAAATTCACCTTCCATCCATCAGCCTATAATAAATTCCAAAAAATCTCAAAACATAACATTACTCTTGCACCTCAAAATAGGTTTAATATCAAAAATTTGTTAAAAGGCTCTCCCAAAAATTCAATCACTACCAAAGAAAAACCAGGAATCTATGAGATCAAATTTGAAACTTGCCCTAAAATTTATATAGGAAAAACAAAAAGAAATATTAACATCAGAACTAAAGAACATATAAGAAACATTAAAAATGGTGAAACAGAAAAATCAGCAGTGGTTTTTCATTTTTTGAATACTAGACATGACATCAACTTGGAAACATGTCTAATAAAATATGTTAATCACCCCATAGACCTTTCCGTATGGGAAAAAATCTTCATTAACAAAAATCATCATAGAGTCATGAATTTTGAAACTCCACCACCAGACATCTTTGACAAGTACATCACGCTATCTATTGACAATACGGAGAAAGAGGAAACCACTACAACTTGCACTAGTCGAGTATCAGCTGAGGATAGGGGCAAGAGCTCTTGAAACATGTCCTGTGAATAAACAGTGTGAGTGAAGCAATCTGTCAATATCTTCTCGATTCACTTTTGTGCTTCAACCCCACTGTTTATTATTTATTTAATTCTGAAGAAGAAAACCACTGCTTTTAAGAAAATAAAAAATGCATAATGATATAAAGAAAGAATAAAACAGTATGATCTACTAAGTACACCCTAAAAATTTTACTTTACTCACCCGAAAATAAAATTTTGCTTGTGACCAGAAGCATTCCTTAAAATTCTGGATTAAAACAGGTTTGCCAATTGCAACTTTATTTCCTATATTCACAACCAGAGTGCATCACTTCTTAACTTACACACATATTTAAAAATTGTAAGTGTCTCACTGTGGACCACTCTCCCCTACATGTGTTTGTTCTATATTCAGCTGTCAAGTGGGATGGCTCAGGCAGTTTCTTCTGTGGGTGAGGTCTGGATTTGATTCCCATGGGCAACCTACTTGACCCACAGATTTTTTCAGGGGTTTTCCTGGACTGCCAAGTGAATGCTGAGTAGGTTAATTACATCTCCCAAATTTCCTGTCTTTCCATTTCATCTCCATTATTTCACATCATCTCTCATCTGATAGTTTATAGAAGTGTAGGCGAGTGTCGTGGCATTGCATGAATGGATATGCACTTGGTAAAACTTCCTCCTGTGGTAGAACGGTCTCCGAACCCGGTCTTGTGGGGTAGTTTCCAGACCACAGTAGGGTGGAATGCTGGTTGTTCTGACCTGCTGGGGACTTCCCAACTGGTAAACTGTAGGGACCCTGTCCTCTGCACTGTCATGTCTCCTTGGGATGGCTGTCCTCTGCCACTTCTCGCCTCATCCTGCCTCCTGGTGGTGCTCCACTTAGGAGCATAGGTACAATAAACCAAGTTTGGACCTTAGTGCTGAATCCACTCCATAGCGTAATCCAGTCCAGTCTATATTTAGTTCATAACTTTGTTGGTGTGCTTGCACAGGAAAGAACACACTTTATACTTAAGTTCCATTATTTTTAAAATGTGTTTGCTTGACAGTTCTCAGAATACTAAAGCCATTTGTGGATATAAACAAGCTCAAGCTACCATAAATGCATATTCAGAATGCATCTTGATGTTTGATTTGTGAATAACTCAACATGTGCTAAAGATAGATATTTTATTCATCACATACATTTACATTTTGGACAAAGGTCCAGTAAACTGCTGGTTCATCAAAATGGGTAATGTAAGTATGAAGATTACAAAATATATATATATATAGTGAAGAATATATAATATATATAGTGTTCATATATAAACAATTTTATAACCTTAAATGCTGTGTAGTTGTAGAGCCATGCAACTATATATATTTATGAGTTCATGCTTAGATCTTATTAATTACACTTGATGCAACTTATTTTTTATTTTTTTTATTTTTATACTTATATTATTTGTATTGTTCTAAATATTTGTATTGACGTATCCAATGTCATTGTATTGACTTAACGGATGAATAAAACTACTACTACTACTACTACTACTACTAATTACATTGAATTATTGTACCATATCTAGATATGGTCCTAAGGCTGTCTTTCAAGTATTCTACTGAATAGTATGCCTATTCAGTGAAAAGTCTTAGAGTATCAAGAAATAAATTCTTGTTTCTTGATTTCCCAACATTTCTGTGGTAATTTGTTATAAATGTTTACTCCAAAGTAGTAAGGACATTCTTCAAACAATGCGAAACTATGTGTTGGAAATTTTAGACTATTTTGTCTTCTATTTTCATCCTTATGTAAATTTTTTTTTTAATATATGTCAAAAATTTTCATACACATTTTTTGACAATTTGTAAGATAATGTGATGGCAAGGTAAATATGTTTAATTTTTTCAATACATTTCTGCGAGTAGTTTTGGTACTAACTTAAGTCATGATTCTAATAATTTTTTTTCTTTAGCCTAAATATATTTTCTGATCCTGTTGCTGCTCCCCATAATATTGTCACCATGTGGCATTGTTGTGCTTGACCACTGTGTCGAATAGGCGGCAGAAGACTTCAAAAGTTGACATGTATTCGAACTTCGGTGGTTTGACGCGCGCAGATGTTGTGTCATGTCGCGGCACGTTGGCCTTCAGATCTTTGTCTTCTGCCGACGATGTCCTCCACCATGGTGTTCAGGGACATGGTGTTGCTGTCGGCCTTTCCATCTAAGTTGTTAACGCGGTTCGCCAGGTCTTCGACGTGCTCGTCCACTTGACCTATTCGCTTGCGCAGCTCCATGACATCATCCCTCACGCCGAGGAACTGCTCTTCAAATTTGGCGACGAGGACCTCGTTCGCAGCCTTTATTTCGGTCATTGTCGCAGCGAGGTTGTCGTTTGCTGTCTTCATTTCTTCCATCTTCGCGGCCAGGTTATTTGCCACTTCCATCTTCATAGAGAGGGTGTCATTCGCTGTCTTTATTTCATTCAGCTCTTCTAACATCTTCGCCAATGCGGCTTCCATCGTCGTGATCCCGCTCCTGACACCAAATGTGACTGCGAAGGTTACGTAGATCCGGAAATCTAGTTTGCAGAAATTTAAAACAACTTTTGCTGCAGTAAAAAGACGTAAAATTGACAATCAGCAGTCTTCAAGGGCTGACTCGGTGTTTTGCTGCACAAAAACAATATACACTTCAATCGTCGACTGTCACAATAACTAATAAACAACTGCCGCTCTAACACCTTGCGGGGTATTTATATCCCTCAGCCATTGTTTCTAGAAAGGCGCTGAACTTCCGAGAAATTTTTCGGCTGCAACAATGAACCAAACACTCTGGAGCCTCTCTCTGTCTCTTTCTCTTCTGCCCACGCGCCCAGCTCCGGTTATGGCAGCAGCACAACAATGCCATATATAATGCCGTAAGTCCTTTATAGAATGAAAATAGCCATAGTGTCTTTCTTGTCTCCAAACTTGTAATTCTCATTTGACAATGCATATTCAATTAAGGACTGAAATGTTCCTCCCCTTTTATTTGTTCATTTATATTTACCCTTATATGAATGGAAAGACCAAATACAGTTCCTACCAAACTGGCTGAAAAGGGAAGCAGTTGCTAAATTCCATCTGGCTATAGGACATGATTGCTTGGGTAAACATCTGCACCACATTGGAATACTACAAAGCCCAAACTATATACTCTGTAACCATGGTACTATGGACTATAAATCACCATAACAGTTTCTTCTCTTTGACAACCATTACACTCACTGATAGATACTGGGAAGCAAAAGAGATGATGGCCATAATCCCAATATTCAATTATATATTTCACTTTCTCTTATTTTGAATTTCTTAATTGTATTTTAATTAGTGACAGTATTGTTGTGTATTGTTATTGTTGTTGCTAATGATAGATGTCAAAAGCTTTCCATTAAATAAATATATACCCCATAAAATTTTTCCTGTGGATACATTGCTTGGTGTACTGTATTATTGTTGTTTTTGCATGTGATTTAAATGTTATTAAAACTGTTTTTATGATATTTAATTTTAGCCCATTATCATCAAACCCCTTTTCGAGCACACTTAATGTTTCATTTGTGTTCTGAATCAAGTTGTGATTGCTTACACCCTTTAGTAAGCTGCATACATTATTGTTTTGCTCTTAATAGAGTTTAGGAAATCATTTGTATATAATATGTATAGGGAGTTCCTAAGATGCTTTGCTGCAGTACTCCTGATGTTATATTTGTCCAGTTTCATTTGGGAGTATTTTTTAACCATCATTGAGGATTACTCTTTGTTTACAACCCTTTGGATAAGAATTAAACCAGGTTTACATTTCATTTTTTAGACCATAAAAGTTTAATTTTTTTTTTTTTATTAGTATCTCATGGTTTACACAGTCAAATGCCTTTGAGTTATCACATATTAATACTGGTCTGTTGACTTCCACCAAGCATTGTAGAAATGCTATTTATAAGGTTTGTTAAAGAGAGAGGGTTAAGTAATTTTTTCTAAATCCATATTGGGAATCTGTTAACTTATTAAGCTGTTCAAGTAAAATATTAATTGTGATTTTACTATTTTTTTTAAAATAATAGAAAATGATGGAGGAACTGAAATAGGACAGAAATTTTTAAATTCAGAATTTTCACCTTTATGAATGTGTTTATATGATTTGTGTAAGTGGCTTATATGTTTGATATTTAATTTCTTTTATAATAGGAGGGAGCGTATCCCATTCTTTGGACATTTTTGGTTTAATTTATTAATTTCTTTAATTAACCTGTCAGCGGTTACACTGCAGAAAGAAAAAGGAGGTTTTAGGATAACATTTTTTTAGATGATTTCTGTCTGCTCTTTTTGATGGTGGAAAATCTCAAATTTGTTCTGCTACATCTACAAAATATTTATTTAATGGTTGACCATATGCTTTAGTGTTTATGATATTTCTTATAACAGGAAAATATGATTTTATTTTTTTATTTTAGCCTAAATCACCTTTCAAGATGTTCCATGTTGCTTTACTTTTATTTGTTGAATGTTTAATGTAATCATTTGTAGCCATTTGTTTGGCTTTTCTTATTACGGCTTTATAAAATGTATTATGTTTTTGTACTAGTTTATTAACTGAGGGTTTTTGTTTCATATTGTGAATATAGTAGTCTCTTGTGTGTGCCAGATATCCTTATTCCATTTGTACACCATTGTAATGAGTAAATGTTAATTATTTGTGTAAATGTTTACTGTATAAAGACTAAAATTGAGTCATACCTTTTAAAACTTGTAATGTTTACTACTGTACAAGTTAAACCTTTGAAATGAATTAAAAAATTGAATTTCTCTCTGGCGGTGCATCTGGCACTTACATCTTCATGTAAGAACATTGCATTTAATAATAATAATAATAATAATAATAATAATAATAATAATAATAATAATAATAATAATAATAATAATAATAATAATAATAATAATAATAATAATAATAATAATAATAATAATAATAATAATAATAATAATAATAATAATAATAATAATAATAATAATAATAATAATAATAATAAATAATAATAAATAATAATAAATAATAATAAATAATAATAAATAATAATAATAAATAATAATAATAATAAATAATAATAATAAATAATAATAATAATAATAATAATAATAATAATAATAATAATAATAATAATAATAATAATAATAATAATAATAAATGACAATAAATGACAATAAATGACAATAAATAATAATAATAATAATAATAATAATAATAATAATAATAATAATAATAATAATAATAATAATAATAATAATAAATAATAATAAATAATAATAATAATAAATAATAATAATAATAATAATAATAATAATAATAATAATAAGAAGAAGAAGAAGAAGAAGAAGAAGAAGAAGAAGAAGAAGAAGAAGAAGAAGAAGAAGAAGAAGAAGAAGAAGAAGAATCATAATAATCATAATCATAATCATAATCATAATCATAATCATAATAATAATAATAATAATAATAATAATAATAATAATAATAATAATAATAATAATAATAATAATAATAATAATGATAATAATGATGATAATAATGATGATAATAATGATGATAATAATGATGATAATGATGATGATAATGATGATGATAATGATGATGATAATGATGATGATAATGATGATGATAATGATGATGATAATGATGATGATAATGATGATGATAATGATGATGATAATGATGATGATGATGATGATGATGATGATGATGATGATGATGATGATGATGATGATGATGATAATGATGATGATAATAATGATGATGATAATAATGATGATGATAATAATGATGATGATAATAATGATAATAATAATAATAATAATAATAATAATAATAATAATAATAATAATAATAATAATAATAATAATAATAATAATAATAATAATAATAATAATAATAATAATAATAATAATAATAATCATAATAATCATAATAATCATAATCATAATAAGAATAATCATAATAAGAATAATCATAATAATCATAATAATCATAATAATCATAATAATCATAATAATCATAATAATCATAATAATCATAATAATCATAATAATCATAATAATCATAATAATCATAATAATCATAATAATCATAATAATCATAATAATCATAATAATCATAATAATCAATAATCATAATAATCATAATAATCATAATAATCATAATAATCATAATAATCATAATAATCATAATAATCATAATCATAATAATCATAATCATAATAATAATCATAATAATAATCATAATAATCATCATAATAATCATCATAATAATCATCATAATAATCATAATAATAATCATAATAATAATCATAATAATAATCATAATAATAATAATAATAATAATAATAATAATAATAATAATAATAATAATAATAATAATAATAATTATTATTATTATTATTATTATTATTATTATTATTATTATTATTATTATTATTATTATTATTATTATTATTATTATTATTATTATTATTATTATTATTATTATTATTATTATTATTATTATTATTATTATTATTATTATTATTATATCATCATCTAACACTAGCATTTGTGTAACTTTCAAATTCCATTAGAGCATTTAAGAATGGTGTGTGGAGGCTAAGCATTCTTCAGATTCAGGAATAATTTCACTATTTTATAGACAAAAATAGGAAAAGATAATTTTTGGAAAATGTTCATGTATCCTGAATGTTTAGAGGATGGCTATAATTTTTTTTTAGATTGGGGCTATTCAAGGATAACAAAAGAAAAATAACTTAGTATTTTTCATTATTTTTTTAAAACTAGCTTGAAATAATGGGTGAGTCAAAAACCTCTGAACTGACTATGTAGTGTTGTGCCTGTTCGCATCTTTGGCACTTGTCACCAACTGTCATTATTATAGAAACGCGTAGACAAAACCATGCAACATTTTTAAAAGTACTTTTAAAGGTTTTACTTACTAGTTTTATGAAAGGAGATACTAAAATTGCCACTGTCTTTGTCCACACATTTTTGGCACCTCTTTAGGAAACAATCCATCACTCTCACCATAGTTCACATTATGAAATGCTTTCTATTTCCTGGCAAATTTTTATTTTAATTTTTCCAATGTGTGGGTTTGCCTTGTACACTTTGTTTTAAGTTACTCCAGAGATTTTTCTTGGATGAGTCTTCATTCCACCTTCATGGATATGTGTGTAAATAAAATAATTATAATTGGAGCTCTGAGAAACCTAATATTGTTCATGAACCCGTTCATGACGGAAAAAACTGGTGTAACGTGCGCCACAAGCAGAGAAAGAGTAATAGGGCAAACTTTTTTTTTGAGTCAACAGTTGAGGTATGGGAATGCAGTTTCATCCCCCCTTTTTTTAGGGAGCATGATTTTGCCTTTTTTAAACACCTCATACTGCCAATATTTCAATGAGAGCAATTGAAGATGTATCAGGACAGAATTATTAGTAGAGATTTGTGGCCCTCTCAGTCCCTCAACCTAATTTTCTTGGATTTCTCTCTCAAGGAAAACAAAGTGTACAAGACAAACCCACACAATCTGGGTGAATTAAAACAAAATATCAGCCAGGAAATTTCCAGCAATTCACAACATGGACTAATGTGAGAGATGGATAGACTTCTAAGGGCTAAAAATGTATGCACGACAGTGGCTGATTTCAGGATGTTCTTTCATAAAGCTAGTGATTAAGGCCTTTAAAAGTAGTTTTAAAAATGTTGTACAGTTTCATCTGAGCCTATCTTTGATGGCGGCAGTCTGCAACAAGTGTCAAGGATGCCAACAGGCACCGTGCAACCAATTTGGAGGTTTTTGACTCTCATGTCACACAGCATATAAATTATTTTCAGCATCTATTCTAGGCATTCCACTGCATTTATTTGCAAGAGCAAAATAAAATAAATACATTTTAATGGCAGAAGCGATTTATCTCATTTTTACTTCTTTACTTCTCTTCAGTTCCTACAATTCCATCCTCTTTATGCTATCACTATCATTACCTGCTGCAATTATTTCCTTTCCTGTGCTGTAATGATTTAAAAAATCTATTATTAAAGTCAACCTGAAAAATTCATTGCCATGGCTGGGATTTGAACCATGGAGCACCTGGTTTCCATCCAGTCGCTCTTACCCATTAGGCTACAATGGCCAACCTTCCGTCCTGACATTAAATTCCCCTTGGTAGTATGAGGAAATTATTAATTTCCATCAATTAACTAAAATAATTAGTATAGTTTAGTTTATTTTTTTCTACTTACAAATAAACAAAGTTAAACAAGTAAACCCTCATTTAATTATCTTTAGGAAGAAAAATAAAAGTGCCTTTGTTATAAGCATTCAGAGCTTACTGGTAGATACACTCCATCTTATATTACTTGACAGAGCATTGAGGCGTATTGACCTTCAATGACCAGCACTACGATTGTCTCTTATCTGGCCTTATCTGGTCGATTAGAAGAGTGAAATATTAGTAAGTGGATGAATAGCAAGTTATGAAACACAAATTAAGCACTTGTAAACTGCATGTATCTGAGTAAAAGGCTAGCCAATTATTATACACAATACAGGTGCATAATCATAACAAATAGCTTTAATGATTATAAATGCATTCAATTTGTATTCCTGTAATTATTTATTGTAATATTTTCCAAAGAATGAAAATAAGGCTAAACATAGGGCATCTTCTGCATTTTCCATAACGGTAAAAAGGAAAGAGAAAACCAACTACAGTTTTATTAAATTATTACTGTAATTATTGGATGTGCACGGTAATATAGCTAATTTTGTAGTATAATCAGGCACATATTCAGAATTCAATTTCCGGGAGGGGGGGGGTCCAAAAATCTACGTGGAATTATTTGCTTTTAATAATTAATCAGGGATGTAATTTTATCATGTTAGTAAAACTAAAAACAGATGTAATATATTACTTTCTCCACCCAATCTTCTACAAATTGTTCTCAGAAAAGCTTGTTTTTGTCTTGTTTCTTTGGATAAAGTCTATAGAAAGACCTTTAATTGCACACTTTTGTTCTTATACCTGGGATAAAGTGATATAAGCAGCAATCAGATATTTAAAAACCAACCACTAATTGATGCATTTGAAGTATTAGTTCTCCTTGAATGAAAAAGGGAACAGGATCTTAGAAGTTAAAAATTACATACCTTTAAGTAAGTATCTGAGAATTTTAATCACTAACAAATAATATATCGGAATTAGTTAACTTTGCAATACATTATAATTGGCATTATTTGTGTATTTTAACGAGTTACTTGTGCAGTAACTTTTCGTTTATCTATTAGGTTTAGGATAGTTATACAGACTTCACTTCCAGTAAAGCAAACTTCAGGGTTTATCCTCAGAAAATTCACGATAGGCATTCTATTTGTTATGCAGCTATCTTAAATATGTAGTGTTTAAATTCAAATTATTGAAGCCATTTTCGGACAATTTTATTGAAAGTTTTCGTTTAGCATCTTTGAAAGATAACGAAATTAAATCCTACATTTCATATTCCTCCAATATTTGGGTTCTGGAGCGCGCACGCAGACATTTAAGTTTTTTTCCCCCTGTTCTGGTGTCTTCAAAACTTGCATTCCTGATGACATCTCAATATCAACTTTTTAAATGGAATGTAACACGTTTGTGCTTACTAAGCACGTGGTAGAGGCAATAAACATTGATCCCGTACTCCCGTACACTGACATGAGTCTCTCTGGTTCTCACAATTTTGCAACTCATATAAAGCACGATTGCTCCATTGCATATCGTCATCAGGCAAACTGTTTGGTTATAAATGATTTCAGCTGGAGCCCGCCTCCATAGTTTGGTGGTAGCATGTCTGACTCCCAGTGAAGAGATCTTGGCCAACCTTGCCGCGTAAGGGGAAGGAGGGTTTACCTCCACCCACTGTCTGCGAATATAAGACGCAACGTTCCATTATGTAGAGAGAGCGAGAAAAAGGGAAATGCTTTCATGAGGTGGGGTGAAGTGAAAAAACTCCACTTTTGCTCATATGAGCGCAAGTTGGGCACCGCAGAAGCGATATCCAATCGAGATCAAGATAGTTTTCTCAATAGGACCTTTTACAGGGTATTCCCTTATCTTAATAAGACGATTGTCGGGTAAATTTTATGTTCTAGTCACTCTAGACTGATGTGATGGTATCACCCGTTTCATTTACTGCCCAATATGATTCTCCAGTTAAAGGACGTTAAAGTATTAAAAATAAATAAATAAAATACTAGGTTTCTTATGAAATTATGTAACAAGCAATTTTGAGACTGTTAAATGTGCATAACAATTGTTATATAGCATGAGATGTTTCGAAAATAGCTGATACGAGGGAAGTAGAAATTGCGGGAGTTGCGTATTTTATGAGCTCCACGTTCTCTTTTAACCTGATGTTTTTATCTATGATAACCTGGTTTCTTAGTTAAATAATCATGGAAATTAAAGAGGTGTTTATCGCCTTTTCCCCAAAAATTCAAAATTGTCGTGTCTCAAACATGCAGCATTTTAATCGTAATCAATAGACATGTTTCTGAGAACAGAAAATTGACGAAAGTTCTTCCATCCAAAAGAAGATATTCACTCAGTTTAAATAACTCAGTTCTGAATACAGTCCTGAGGGCAAGCAAGAGGTGCACAGTCGGGAACAAAAGAAAGAGTCACAGTTTCAAATTTATTTGATCATTTAGTCATTTGTTGCTAATATTTTTCTCAGAAATGTTTATTTCTTGTGAAACTATTTATTATTTTTTTATAAAATTACTTATTAAGATTTTAGTTAATTGATGGAAATTAATCATTTCTTCACACTAGCCGTACATAGGCTAAGGTTTATCATTGATAGAGTCAACATGAATAATTCAATGCAACGGCCGGGATTTGAACCACGGATATCCTGATTTCCGTCCAGTCGCTCTTACCCATTGAGCTACCATGGCCAACTTGCTGTCATGATATTCAATTCTTCATTTGACTCGTATATTTCCCCGGTAAACCACTAGGGGCTCTCGCATTCCAGATACACCGTTTGTGGCGACTTACAATTTTAAGTGCTTGCATTGTAAGTACTTACAATGGTAAGTCGCCACAAACGGTGTATCTCGGATGCGAGAGCCTCTAGTGTTTTACTGGGGAAATATACGAGTCAAATGGAGTAACAGCGAGTGGACGAAAACCAGGAGATCCGTGGTTCAAATCCCGGCCGTCGCATTGAATTTTTCATGTTGACTCTATCTACCTATTAAGAGTTTTCATTGCACTAGGCGGCCTTGTTTTGTACAGTGAATAGAGACATTAAGAAGAGAAACTTAAATAAACTTTTTCAATTCATTTTAAACTTAGTTTTATTTCAACTATTTATTTATTAAAGGTTCGGAATGACAATTCATTTGGGGGAGGTGTGGACCCCCTGGACCCCCCCCTTAAATACGTCCCTGAGTATAATCAATCTGTACAATGGGAATAACTTCTAAAAAGGTGATTAACTCAAGTAGCAAAGGCATAATGTCAAATATATCATCAGCAATATTCCATCACTGAAAGATGTCTCACTGTCATTGTCCCCATTATCAATCTGGAGTTTCTTGTGTCAGTAATCCATTCCTTTTACCAATAATTATTATCAGTTCTTTTAATCTTCTAGTTAAAAAACTGGCATTAATGGAAAGCTTTCTTTATGAAATAATTTCAGGAAGTATATGGTCTAATTTTCTGAAGCATGATCAATCTGTACAAATACAAATATTTCATTACCATCACATAAACAACATAAATACAGCACAATGTGAAGGGATACAAAATTATGTGTATATAATTTTAGATATTATTATGAAATACAATCTCTTATTAGTTCAATAATGATGAATCTGAATGAAAATATAAATCAAAATGACATGATTTTAATTCCCTTTTCTTTCTCCTTGTCACAATATTCAGTCAAGATATATATGATTTCTTGTGCCTGCCATGTGTGACATGTTGCTGTCCAGAAGACAAGATTGCATTTGAATAGAGTATACATACACTGGACTTGCTGTGTATGTATCTTTAAGTAAACATCTCTGTGGTTGAAATTTTTCTCGATATGCCTTCTTGCTTTGCCATGTAGTACTAGGTGTACAATATTGTATCATATAACAAACAAAATAAGTTGTATACCTATAGTGTTTTTCTGGATAGTAAAACATTTATTTTTAAAATTTAAAATGTTTGTGGTATCTCCTATTAAGCTACTTAATAGCTGTTGAGATCTCTAATTATAAGGAGACAAAGTACCAAATTATCCATTAATTGTAAATCTTGAGAAATGAAATAATCATCGCATTGTGTTATTACAAATGTTGGAAAAGCCTGACAGGTAAATTACCTCATTTTAAAGCAATATAAATAGGATAAAATTATTAATGTCTTATATTTGAAGAAAATTAATTATATACATTATTCCTTTCTTAATATTTTGTAAACCGTTTTCATATTTTATCTAACCAGTTCAAATTTTGGTCCTGCGCTGTGGTGTAGTGGATGCAGGCACCCTGCCTTGGTTCCCTGCCACGGAGAGCAACCTGGGATCAATCCCACCCCTGATGTGCGGATTTTAAGTCCCGGCTATAGGACCAGTGCCCACTCAGCATCGTGAGGAAATTGAGGAGCTTACGATAGGTAAGCGGCCCTGGTCACGAAAGCCAAATTCCAGCTGGGAGATGCAGAGATGCTGACCACATCTCCTCCCCGTATTGGTTGGATGATCGCCCACCTCTACCTTGCATATGTGGGCGTGAGACCAGCAGTTGTATTGGCAGGTCCAGTCCATATAAGGGCTGTCGCACCCTGGGTTACTTAGTTCATATTTTGACAAAATATTTTATACATTTCTTCTGATCCACAGAATTTATTGTACTGTCTATTATTAAATAATCCAAGAGTTGTCTTTTTGCATACAAGAGTTGTAAATACTTTCATAAAAATAAGCAAAATACGAGTCTTTCAGATAAAAGCCATTCTATTTTCCCTTGATAAAGAAATTAAATAATAAATCAGGAAACAATATCAAAAACATTTTTTATTCTTTTATACACAGTGTCAAATGTAACAGAAATGGAATATTGATCTTGAATATTAAAGTTATATTTAATATACTTTAAGTGTATAACAACAATGCAATCTTAAAATCACAGTGTGCAGAATTCTCTTACACAATAAAATACAATAAACAGAACAAAAGGCATCTGATTTCAAGTGCGAGTATTTCATTATTGAAATGTTATTCATTGTTTAAACATACCATTTCTTATATTATGCAACACAATTTACTATAACAAAACATATCTATAGCTAGCTGTTTAGGTACTGATCATCGCTGACTAGGCGAATATCCAGGTTCATACATAGAGATTACATTTGTGGGAGTGGAGGCTGATGAACTGAAACATGACAAATCAGTCATAGCTTCATTCTGAGGTCACTTTTGAAGATTTGACCAAGTGAATTGGGTCACCAATCAGGGAATACTGATAAATAAAGGATTTGACAGGTCAAAATGACCAACAAACAAATTAAGTATTTACAAGACCAGAAGGTAAACAGGAATATCTAGAGATCAAACACCTCAGATATGAGGGTATCCTCGATTGTTACCATTAGACTATGTGGAAATCCTCTCAGAAGCTTTCCTTTTATTTCACCACAACTAAATCTACAGAGTCTACTACCTACTTTCTGTGTGAATAGTAAAATTACCTGAGCAATGTCTGATAAATGTTGCCAAACAAGTATGGAATGATAGCAGAAGATTCCGAACTGTAAGGCCGTGGTCCACTGGGCTTCCTCATCTCTCTCCCAGATGTTTTGCTTGCAGCTGCAGCAAGCATCATCGGTGGCGTAGAAAAGTTCTCCTTGTATTCTTCATAGCTACTGAATCCGGAATCTTCTACTGAATAACATGCCGGCTGTGAAAGCCTATGTTTGTTTATGGAATGATAATTTTCAAAAGAATGGACTAAATTCCCTGTCACCAACCAATATTTACTAACAATATTTAATGCATATAGTATTTTTATTTATTTGTTTATCAGCAGGTACAATGTGGTATACCATACTTACAGATATACAAGAGTTATGTACATAAAACAGAATTCAGCTGTTCCACTCACATGGTTTTCTCTACTCATTTTTCAATAAACTAATCTTACAAAAACTTGTCTATTAATTCTTGTTAATCCTGATAAACTTTCAATTTACATTTACATATTTTGTTGTAAGATTTGGTATGTAAATTGATAGTCTAATGTTTAAGGAGTGTTGCTTTGAAAGTCCTGCTCTTTGCATAACCAGAGAAAAAATAACAACTTCCCTCTTGAGAAATGTAAGTGTATTTCATAATTCAAACCGAAAACAAAGAACCTTTTGGAAATAGTTAACTCTAAAAAATATATATGTACAAGTTGTTAGGCATATGAGTGCACAGACATCAACGGAAGCTTCCTGACATTAAGCTGAAATGTAATTTTCTATACCATTTTCTTTTAAAGTGCACAGTTGCATAAATAAAATATAAAATTGGTCAAAGTTTTGATGGTGAGTATCATAACTTTATCATTTAATTTTGTAATTAGGATAACAAGGTGATGAGCTATTTGGTCTTTACCACATGTTGCTAAAATGATTCATTTAGCCACAAAATGATATGAAAGGACTGGATTCCAGTGTGTGTATAGCAATAAAGTCACAGGTTTACGCTTGGCAACCATACAATTGGCATATGTTTGGAGCAGAGGGTCAGGAATGTAAACAGTACGACTACTGCCGTGACACTTGGCACAACAGCAGGTTCTGTTAATGTAAGTTAATTGGTGGAAATTAATTATTTCTTCACACCAGCTGTACATAGGCTAAAGTTCTGTATGGATAGAGTCAACATGGAAAATTCAAATCCTGCCATGGCATTGAATTTTTCATGTTGACTCTACCCATATAGGTCCTGTTAATGTTTCCGATGTGTCTGGTGCATTTGGAACTATGGCAGTCTTTACAAATCAAGAAGAGTATGCTTCTTGCTTATGGCAAAACCAACTGGAACATTCATGAAGTGCAGCACTTGAAATAAGTTTCCTAGTAGAATTCCAAACCCAAGAGTCAAAGCGAAAAGTTCACTGCAGCACATTTTGAGCATCTACTGTAATTAGACAACTTGATGTTGCAGTCATTGACCATTAATAAATTTTCTCTTTAGCAAATATGTGGTTTTGATTTAATTTTATAAGACACATTTGAAATATTTCTATAATTAACAGTTGCATTTGCTATCTTTGGTCATCATTTCATCAGATATCTTATGTTTAACTTTTGTGCAGCTCTTAGTTTAGGTCCTGTGAATACTACTGTAAGCTTAAAATGAAAGCACCCCACTCCTCATTACTATCAGTAGCTGATAAACGCACGAGCACATTTTCAAATGCTGGCTGTGTTGAGACTTTCACCCATTGCAGATGTGAACTTACCCCTGGCTGCAAACTAAAGAAACATTAAGCTCTGAAATCCTATTCTTTTGCCAGGCTGTGTAGATAATGTATTCAGTAATGTCAATTATCTCCTTTATTTTTCAAGATAGATGAAAATGTTGTACTACTTCATTATTCATCATATTTGGATCTCACAGCTCAAGAAATCTGTATACTCATATCCCTAACATCCTGTATATAGGACATAAACCGTCAACTTCATGATGTATATTTTTTGTACAGTAAGATTTTGTCCATCTCTTTACCAGCTTTACCAGCTATGCAAGTCATTCAGAATGAAGAGGATGCCAGAGGATATTCTGAAAACTTAGGTATACATTTAATTTGCCATGAAAATATTATAAACCTATTGTTTTAATACAAATCATTAGAGCCATTTTGAGGAAATAAAAATCTTCAAAAAATACTTCATACAAGGAGTAGTTGCATGTTTAATTTATTTATGTGTAACAGTATTTCATTTAGAATCTTCTGCAGGAGTCCTTGGAAGGTGCTCAATTTTGGTATTTAATTGACTGCACTTTTAAGTTAAGTTGTTCAATCACATACACACGTTTTTCTAAAAATGTTTTTTTATTAACTCAGGGAACCACTAAACATTTATTTCTGATAAAATCTCAATATATAATTTCTGAATAAAATACAATGTTTTCTTTACTTACTTTAAGCACATACTAGAGAACATAAAGCTGAGATTGAAACATAAATATAGCAGCTTTTTTACAGCGAGGTGGTGGTTGAGCCTGAAAAAATATATACCCTTGCATAAAGGTATCAAACCTTTACATTCTAATACTAACCCCAAAACAAAGAAATAACTTATAAAAACATTAGCTTCCAGTTTTTAGCATAATACTGTAAAACCAAGCCTAAAAATGAGGCCTTTAAATGATAAGGAACCAGTACCTAAAATCTGAGAGATTTGACCTGGCACTTGACAGCCATGTTACTCAGGCAGCTCATAAGGGGCAAGTAAGGAGGCTCACCTTATCGCATCCAATCGTGTTATAAATACATATTGTGTCACGTGAGCAGAGGTGTTTAGTCACCCATGTTGTCATATATGTGTGCATTCCTCAGATGTTCCCAGCCAGTGGAACCACTGGCCAAAGATGGTGAGTGAAAAAGGCGACAAGTCTGCGACAGAATGGCTGGCAGGCAGCTATAACGTCAAGTGCCAAGTTAGTTCTCACATACTTTACTTATACTTATTAACTGAACTGAATTCAGTTAGATGCTTAGAATTCTTAAGCATCTCTTCAAGTTATTCACATCCAAAACATATGTCATTACAAAAAATGTAAATAGCAATGACCTAAACAAACATGATGTATTCCACATTGTCTGCAAACACCAAGGGATAGGAATAGTTTGTTGCCTGCAAAATCTTGCCTAAAGTCCAGTAACAGTTCAGTTTTATTTTTCTGTGTTCTGGCTTTAATGCTCAGAAATTCCTATGCCTGGTTATGACTGACTGCTTAAAAGGCTGCATTTGGAATAAGATGGGAGTGATTTATGTGGAATAAAACTGTGTTCAACTTCAAAGAAGAATGTTGCTTTTGTTTTCTGTTTCAATTAAAAAACCTTAAAATTGTAGCTGGTAGCTAAAATTTTGGACATGCCTTCTTATATCACATATTTCTATCACAAGAATTTTAAGGTAATAAGTACAGTATTATTTTATATTTACCTTATGAGTGGACAGATCTACATTTAGTAGCATTTAACTATCAATTTCAAAATGAAAGTATAAGAATTATACAATAATTATATTTAAAAATATATAAAAATATTTATGTAATGCTTAAGTGAATTCCAAAAAGCTTTTAAATTTCCATTGCATTTCAGTCATTCTCCTCATGATTAGACAAAGTTATTTGCACAATTATTGCAGTATTTAAGAAATGAGTTTAATTGCAAAATATTACCAGTTAAACTTGACAAAGTGAATTGCATAAAAATATAAAATCTTTGTATAGCTAATTCTGTGCATTGTTGCAAAGCTTTTATTAAATAAACTGATGGAAATTTTTAACCAAGCCTAATACATTCTGAAAACATATTTATGAAAAATGCTTATCTTTGATTACCTAACATATTTTATTAATGTGCCAGTTTGTTTGCTTCATTAAACATGGGACAAAACAGAATTAAAAAATGTTTTAAAAATATCTGTTCTCCTTTATTAACCTTTGTATGATGATACAGGAAGAAGAGGTAATTTTAATTTATAGAATCAAATTAATTCAGCAGAGTAGTTATATAAATATTGTCTCCCTCAGAATTATATATATAGTCCTGCACTGTGGTGTAGTGGGCTGGAGCGTTGTGCTTTGGTTTCTTGCCATGGAAAATGCCTGGGATCAATCCCACTCCTGCGGGAGTGTAAATTTTAAGTCCCAGGAATAGGACCAGTGATTATATATTTATTTAATAAAAGCACTTTCTATATCAATGGGCTGTTATGAATATATACTTTTCATATTATACCCCCTAGCAAAATTATTTTATTGGTCTTCAGGTCTAAAATGGCTATAATAATCATTGTGTCTAGGAATATAAAACTACTGTTTAAAGAGCTCAGCAGTATGACTTTGAAACTCAAATTTAGTGTCTATAAACAAGGGTTCTTTATTAGAAACTTCAGTGTCCAAATGAGGAAAATTAGAATTTTCTTGTAGAATATTCAGTTAAAAAAAAGGAGCTCCTTCCCATCAAGTGAAGTAAATTTAATAAGATAAAATCTAACTTGAAATGATAATCCTTTAGTGCATCATTACTAATATAAATACCTCTAAGATATGAAAGCTTTGCATTTAATAAAAGTGAAGTAGAACAATATTTAGTGTAATCGTAACTTCTTACTGTTTAAAACTACTTAAAAATGTTAATTGTGCTAATTTGGGATGAACAAATTTAGTGTTATTCATAGTAAAATAAAAAACCATCTGAGTCTATTAGATGCATGCATAACTTAATTGTTACATTCATAAAATTAAATTGTGTGTCGTGACAGTTGCAAATGATTTCTGACTATTACAAAAATGTTCAAATTATAATAACAGCAGCCAAAATATCAGCTGCAAAAACAATGTTATAATGTGCTAAATTTAAAAAGGAACTCTTTGAAAATTGAACTTTGTTGAAATATGCTTCTCTTTCATTTTTAAATTCTATTTATGTCTTTATTTTCCCATAAATCTGTTCAATTAACATTTTGAAATATTGTGTATTATATTACCACTATTTATTATTGAAACTTCCAATGTTTTAGTTAATATTAGATGCCTTTCAAATAACAAGTGAAGTAAGTGTTATTGTTTACTATTATCTAAATCTTTGAGATCGTTTTGTAAATAGCTTATGTATTTTGATCATTTTGTATTTTGACTGTATAGAGATAATTGATAGTGTCAGATGCTCTTGTAAGAGTCTATTGGCCGCAATAAAATTATTATTAAATTATTATTATTCTCTTATAGTAGTTATTTGTTTTGAAGTTCAGGCAGTAGAACATATGTTTAAAGAGCTCACCAGTAAAACTTGCTGAAAGAATAACTTTTCGAAAGAACGTTTTCTTGGCTGTTAATAACCAGTCAATTCACATTTAATTATAAACATTTGTCAACTGCATTAAAGTATGAAAATTGTACATATAATTTCTTTTAGTCATATTAAGAGCTTTCCCATTGGATTTGTATAGCTTACATGCTAATAAAAGTTGTAATCCTTAAAAGGCAGTAAATCTAATTCCAAATAGTTCTTTTTTTCATTTGTATATACACTGCCTTTAACCTTCAAGGCAATATTAGTGGCTTTGTCTTTTGAAACAGTGCTGTTTACCAATGACCACTTATCTTTGTGTGTTTATTTGAGTTCTCTTTATAAACATTAAACCCACACATCCAGACTTACAGAGGATTGGAACAACCCTGACTAAAAAATAGTTCCCAACCTCCATTCAAAAGCTAGTATATTAACCATCAGACCTGTAGCTGCTCTACAATTATTTGCAATTAACTTGTTCTTTTGATATAAAACTCATTATGGAAAATTCATGTATACCAATAACATATCTTTGACCTTAAAGAATTTATCCACTTTTTGACACTCTTTGCAAATACTGTCTACCTAACACAAGAAGGCAAGGAAGAGAAATGTGTAACTTAATCAGTCCAGATATGATAATGGTGTTAGTTTTATCTAAAATACTGAAGCTGTCACATAATTCACCTATGCATAATACCTATTATTGCAGTTACTGAAACTAACATTAGATCTGGCAGCATGGATGACTCATATTCACTCTCATATATTCATTTTGTAGTAACAGATCCACTACCAGAGCAGATAAACATTTCAAGCCCCTGTCCCTCTTCAGGCCCCACTTGCCTTCTTGCGGTGGATAGACAGTATAAGGTTATTGTGGTGTGGTATTCATTTAACTTTAGTTCATTGTATTCCTGACTTTTGAGGGATGAGATGTGCTTTTTAACTATTATTAAGTTAAGTCTGTCACTTCAGCACTGTAATTTCATTCTCTAAAACTTTTACAAATTCAGCATTTTGATTATTGTGCAGTGAGAATATTTTTTCTCCCCTTAAAATACATAATACTACCTTACCCAGTGTGCATATGTGATTATATTACCCTGCCTCTGCTTTTTTGTTAATACATGTTTATCCAGCGCCCTCATTATTGTTGATTTCTGATTAATCCCAATTGATTTTTGCTTACTTTTTGAGCACAAAAATATGTGCATCCTGTGATACGAGGGCTGCTCAACAAAGACTGAGACTGATTTTTTTTTTTTTCACAGATGTATATTACTGCAATTCAATGTTTACATGATCTTTTTCAAAGTAGTTCCCTCCTACTTCAATGCACTTTTTATAGCATCTCTGCCAGTCCTTGAACACGTGCTGCAGACCATTCTTTGTCAGGTCCTTGAGAATCGCCTCACTTTTCTTGAGCACTACTTCAGAGTTCTCAAATTGAATACCCCTAAGCTTTGCCTTTAGTGATGGGGGGGGGGGGGGAATCACAGGGTGCAAGATCGGGGCTATAAGGTGTATGTGGTACACAGGTAATGTTGAATTGAGCCAGAAACTGCATGACTTGATTTTCAACATGTGGCCGTGCATTGTCATGATGAATTCAGCACCCAGTCCGAGAAAGTTCTGGTCGTTTCTTTGCAATGTGCTTCCTCAGTGTAACTGATACTGACATGTAGTATTCTGCAGTAACAGTAGTGTGAGGGGGAACTGCATGCTGGTAAATCATTCCATTACAGTCAAAAAATGTGATCACCATCCCTTTCCCTGCAGATGGAATAACTTTTGCCTTTTTTTGGTGTTGGAGAACCTGGCAATTTCCACATGGTGCTTGCTTGGTTTCCTTCAGCATCATAATGATGCATTCATTACTAATCACTGGTAATAATCGATTTAAAAAATGCATCCCCTCCATCAGCAAAGAGACGCAGCACCTCACGGCTTGTCTCCATTTGCACAGCCTTTTGTTTGGGAGTCAACAGACGTGGCACCCAACAAGCGCACACTCGGGTCATATGGAGATAGTGGTGCATAATTGTAAAAACACTGTCATATGAAATTCTCAACACTTCACTGAGGTTAATAATGTTATATGCCGATCCTCTTGGACAATCACAGCAGCTGTGTTGATGTGGAAGTCAAAAAACACCAAGCCCACCTTGCTTAACACTGACAAGTCGGCCTTCTGTGAAGTCCTTGAACCACCTAAACACTGTTGCACGAGGTAGTGCATCTTCACTGTACGCTTACTTCAGTTTTTCATAAGTATGGTTTAAACGAAAACAGAATTTGATTGCATTGTACTGCTCCTCTCGCGTCACCTCCACTGTCTAGTATGCAAAATGCATGCAGGGTCTACAAAATAGAGCATTTCTACCAACCTACCAATATGAGAGTGCTGCCACCTACCGACATTATACATAAAAACCTGCTCTTTTCAAATATTTATGTTACAGATACGAAACTATCATGGAAGCTACAGGAAAAAATCAGTCTCAGTCTTTGTTGATCAGCCCTCGTACATCCATATGAATGTAAATGGGTATAGTGTTGGCATGAGAGTTAGTGTAGAACTTGCTGTGGCTTCAAGTTAACAGTGACAATCATCACTATCGTTAATGTTTCAAAACTAAAGTATGTAAGATTCAAACTCAAAAATGTAAGATTCTGTTCTATTTGATTTCATGACAATGCTGATTAGACCTTAGAGACTGCATGAGAATGGCTTTCAATTATTTATTTTTTATTTTATTTACATCCTTCAATGTTAAGTTATATTAGATGATAAATGAAATGAGTAAAATGATGCTCAAATGAGGCCAGGGTCGATAGAGCTTAAGAACTGCCTGAAATTCATCTTTCAGGATAAGGGAAAACCCTGGAAAAAACCTTATCCAAATAACTCACCCTGACCAAGATTTAAAGTCGGGAATTGTTGAACATGAAAAACTTGCTACCATCTATGCTACAAAGATGGGCCTTTTTGCAATGATTCAAGTTTCACATAAAAGTTTTGTACATCAAAATGTTTATTCTTTTAATAGCTGGATATAAATATCTAGATTTTGGTTAATCCATTTAATCAATCTCATTAGTCCAGATAAATGAGGCACTTGTATATTTTAGTATTTCCATTGATAGTACCAGGTAAATCAATAAATATGGTCATTTTTTATTTCTAATTTGATTCCATACCTCAACTGCTCCACAATAATAAGTCTGAATCTAGTGTTATCGAGAATGGAATGAAAGTGCTGAATGAAACTTGCTGTTTAACAAGTGTTTGCTAAATTTCAACAAAAGAAACTAAAAATAGCCACCAACATGCAGTTTCTCAGCCTTTGTAGGATAAAAAATGTCACTGCTAAATTAATCAGAAAACCTATTAAAGCTAGCAAGAGCAAACATGAGAAAGCAGTTTTAAAAAATATTCTACAAATAGAGAAAAATAGAAGGGAAGTAGAGCTTAAATTATACAAATTGCATTTTAAAATAACCATAAAGCTAGAAATATAGTATGAGAAAACTTGGAAAACAACCTTTTGGATTTAAATAGTTATACATGCAATTAACTTCACTATTAACAATGCTTTTATTTTTAAGTATATATATATATATATATATATATATATATATATATATTATATGCAGGCATATATAGGATAAATTGTGAATACTGTGACAAATTTTATATTGGTTTGAAAAAGAGAAATTTAAAAAATAGATTAACAGAACACTGTAGGAACATAAAATATAAACAAACAGAAAAATCGGCAGTTGCTTATCATTTCTGGAATGATAAGCACCACATCGGAGAGGAGATCAAACTACTGAAACCATTGTCAACAAAACTTGAACTTAAAACATGGGAAAAAAAATTTATTATTAAAAACATTCCACATATTCTAAATGTTGATGTGCCATCAGTGAGTGAGTGGTCTACTGAACTTATGTAAAGAATCTTCCGAGAGAGCCAATTACAAGAGATCCAGACAACAACCAACTGTGATGAGTCGCTAATCAACTGAGGATGAAACTGAAACGGTTTCGAAAACGTTCCTGATTTTGCAAAAGGACTTGAGTGAAGTTACAAGATTTAAAAGTCTCAATTATACAAACCTTTTGGATACTAAGCATCAAACAGTATAACAAAACATTAATACTCAAATGAAAACTGGAAAATGTATGCAAACATCAGAAGAAACAAGCACCATCAAAAGAGAACAAAACCATTATGCAGCTCTCAAAACAAACTCACCAAAACAGAACTTGAGTACCTGAACAAAGGTTGAACACATGTTTTAGATTGCTTTGGAAAAATCACAGATTATTCTGTTGTTTAAGGACTTGATACAATGAAGTGCAAGATTAGAGAGAGCAAACTATACGGAACGTCAACCTACAAACAAACATAAGCAAAATGAGGTAATTAATCTTGCTCATGAAACCTTCACACATGCAGAAACAGCGTTCTTAAATAAAGGGTTAAAAACGTGCGTAGATTTCTCCGATAACGTAGAAGATTATATAGTTGACATTGAAATAGCAACCGAGGGTCTAAATACTGGGCAGAAATCAGCAATTAGAAGCGAATGTGGAAAAATCTTAGAAAAAATAGAAAGGGAAAGTGGTAAACCCAAACCATACGTAAAAATACTTAAATCTCTGAATAAAAAGGATGTTATTATTAATTATTAAATTTTAGATGAGTCGCATTTTTTACACATCTGCTTCACTTTCCTACCTATTTTGAGGACATGTTTCGCAAATCTTCGTTTGCATCTACGGCTCTTGTGCGACTGACGCTAGATCCAGCGGTGTGGGTAATTCTGGGGTTGTTGCTGCCATCTGTTGATTTAGTGATGAACTGAAATGTGGGATTCTCTTCTAGCGGGATTTCAAAGTTCATTAGTTGGTTTTTATGTTTTTCTATGTATATCCTCTCCCATATGACGAGTTCACTATGTTTTTGTACGTATTTTAGTAATTCTGTGCTATCTTCAATTTCATGATTTTCAGACCAGAAATGAGCTGCTATTGCGGACTTATCAATATTTTTGTATCTTAAGTGCCTGAAGTGTTCTTTCTTTCTAGTGCCTATGTTCCTTTTTGTCCTTCCTATGTAAATTTTTTCACAGTCTTTACACTTAATTTTGTAAATGCCTGACTTTTCCTCTGGTTTTATCTTATCAGTATTATTACTGTGAAGTAGGTTTTTAATGTTGTAATTGTTTTTTGGTGCCAATGTTATATTGTATTTCTTGAATATTTTTTGGAACTTTTTTGTGGCCCAGGGGTGGTAAGTAAATTTAGCAAATCTAGTTTCTTGTTTTATTGGTGTGAGAGCTGTGATCCGTTTTAATTTCTTTTGAAGTTTGAATAATTTTAGTTTTTTATCTACAAGGTTTTTTCCATATCCATTTTTAATTGCAGTTTTTAAGATTTGATGGTATTCGTTTTGATATTCTTGCTGGCTGAGAGGTAGATTTACTAATCTGTGTGTCAGACTGTTGATGGTTGCATGTTTGTGTGGAATTGGGTTGAAACTATTTGCTTTGATGTAATTATCTGTGTGTGTTGCTTTTCTATGAATGCCAAATTCTAGTTTTTCATTGCCTTTTTTGATTACGTTTTAGTTTCTTATTTTGACGATAAACTTTCTCTTTGACTTTATAATTGATATGTTCAAATGATTTGGCTTCTAAGTGGTCCCATGCTGTGTTTCCAAGTAATTTTACAATTTTCAGATGTAGGTTATACAAAGAGAGGTCTATATTAGTTATTTTTCTGTAGTGATTTGTTTTTTCGGCTTTTAACACGGCTTTTTCAGCAGCTAATTGTTCTATACTGTTATTGTTAAATTTTACTATTTTTCGTACAAATTTCGGAGAAAAGTTACGTTTTAGGCAATTGTTGATAAATTTTATGTCCGCTGATATTAATCTTCTTTTTGTCTTTAGTTTCAAATATTGTTTTATTTCTTTCTTGTTGCCGAAATGTTCGTTGAAATATTCAAATGTGAACGATCTTACCTCCATGTTGTCCGGTTTTTAAAGTTGGTTGGATCTAACTTTCGCGTGTTCCTCTTGACTTAACGTCACTTCAATATATCGAGATTCAACTGAATTGGAACACCACAGTGATGTTGTTTATACGAAAGCAGACAAAGGAAATAAGACGGTCATCATGGACAAACAGGACTACATCTCCAGAATGACAGATTTATTGGCAAGTGATGAATTCCAGGAAATAAAGTCTGACCCTTTAAATATGTGTGTAAAACAGTTAAATGAAACAATGAAGGATAAAACAATCATACCAAAAGAAATTAAACAAAGTTTAAAACCGGACAACCCTACAGTAGCTAACATATATGGATTACCCAAAATTCATAAAACAGGAAATAAGATGCGCCCAATCATTAACATAAACACACCCTGCTACAAGCTATCCAAATGGTTAAACAAAAAATTTAAGGAGCTACCAAAATTCAAAAGCCACAGTATTAAAAATTCGTTGGAATTCATCAACAAAACTAAAAATCTACAATTTTCTCCCACAGACCGAATGGTATCTTTTGATGTAATCTCCTTGTTCCCAAGTGTTCCAAGAGACAAACTCATAGAGTACATGCAAACATGGCTTCAGTCCCTACAAATAGACCAAAACATCATAGAGGAATACCTTCAACTAACCAATATTTGCATTGAACAGTCCTTTTTTACATTCAATAAAAAATTTTTCAAACAAAAATCAGGACTATCTATGGGCAACCCATTGTCCCCATTTTTGGCAGACCTCTTCATGAGCTTTTTGGAAAAACACATCACAAAGGCATTCCCACTAATTTTTAAGCATTGGTACAGATATATGGATGACATTTGGGCAATAATAAATGAGAAACAAATGGATGATGCATTAAAACTACTTAATTTACAAAATCCTGCAATAAAATTCTCCATAGAAAAAGAGATAAACAATGAAATCCCTTTCTTAGATTTGAAACTTACCAGAAAACATAATAAACTTGAATTTGGCATACACAGAAAGGAAACACACACAGAAAATTTCATAAAATCAGATGGATATAACCCAAGACAACACAAGCATGCTGTTATCAACAGTTTAATTTACAGGCTGGTTAATGTACCTTTAAACAAGATAGAATATAACAAAGAGTACAATAACATCATTCACATTGCAGAATACAATGGATACAGTGCTGAATTGGTCAACAAGAAAATAGATAAATTCAAAAGACAACTAAGATGCAAACAAGTAACTACTCTCTCCCCAATTAGCAATGAAACCTCATACAGAAAATTTACATATCATCCCAGAGCTACACACCTTTTCCAGAAAGTCTTCAAAGAACACAATATTACTTTGGCCCCACAGAACAAATTTAGTGTAAAACACCTTTTGAAATCACATAATACAAAGGAGATACCCACAGGCAGAAAATCAGGAGTGTACCGGATAAATTGCAAGGACTGTGACAAATTCTACATTGGAAAAACAAAAAGGAACATGAACATCAGGCTTAAAGAGCACTTTAGGAACATAAGGAATAAAGAAATAGATAAATCGGTGGTAGCGTACCATTTTTGGAAGGAAAATCATGACATAGAACGAGAAATTCACTTACTAAAAAGTGTCCAAGGTCCAGCTGCATTAACCACGTGGGAAAAAATCTTTATAAAGAAATATGAAAGTAAATTGTTTAATTTCGATACTACCTTTGAAGACAACCCCAATTTCAAGTTCATCAAGATACCGACAGAGACGCACCTATCACCTCCGAGGAGTTCACTGAACCGGCATCCATTAGTTGACAACAGCTGATGATGTTAGGAAGAACCTAACGAAACGCGTTCTAGGTAAATACTAGCAATAAATGGAGCATTGAGTATTAGTTCGACTCAAAATTGTATTAATCACAGATTATATTGCAGATATCCATAACTGTCAACCAAAACTGAAATATAAACACAATTCAAAGCAACTTTTTCAAAGTAATAGAGAAAATAGGGGGGGAAACCCCCACATGAACATAATAACACTAAAAAGCAATTCCTTTCTTGGAAGTGTTGAAAACAGTGTTGTTATTGATGAATTAAATTTAAAGGGAGTCGATTAATGACACTAAACAACACCTACCTTTAAATTTTTCTGGAACATATTTCAGAGACTTTGCCTCTATCCTCAACCGGCCATTGATGGCAAAGTCTCTGAAACATGTTCCGGAAAAATTTTAAAGTAGATCGAGATTTAACTGTATTGGAACACCACAGTGAAGCACAATAAATACGACTCATCTAAAAATTAATAATTAAAAGTAGATGTTGTTTAGTGTCATTATTTGACTCCCTTTAAATTTAACTAAAAAGCAAATTTATGATTTATAAAAAGCTGACATAGTAAAGATACTGGCATTAGGAACTGAGGATAGGAGCAATTAGCTCCTGGAACATGTTTTCCTTATTAAATAAATGATGTAGTGTCAAAATCCTCTCAACAATTAACTAAATCTTCATTTATCCTGTTCATAAATTGGTTATGCTCTTCAATGCAAATAGTTTTTGTATGAAAATACTTGGAAGACAAGCCCCCTTGCACATCTCCTCTGTTACTGAAAATGTGGGAAAAAGATGGATAGAGGAAAGTTACAATTACAGAATGGCATGGAGGTGTAGCAGCAATAATAAAAGAAAGTCAAGTTTCATACACATAGATATAAGTTTTAGAGAGTGAAAATGTTTGTAGAAAATGTTCTATCATGTTATTCTCAGTTAATACTGAAATATTTGTATTTATATATGTTCCAAATTGTACATGGTGGAAGAATATTTAGTTACTAGGATAAAAAAAGAGAAAAATGTATGAGTACTAAAAAGTCATGGAAAACACTGCCATATCTCATATGTAAGATCATATTTTTTAATTATTAATAAAACCAATAACAATATATGAAACAACAAAGTTTTATGTTTGTGCCTTTCCTTAGTTTAACATTAATGCTATCTTGAGCATAGATATAATATATTGCATATATAAAGTTATTGTTGTAAATTTGTGTACTCTAGTAATACTGATTAATTACATAATAAGACGAGGGGAATGAAGGCCTTGTAATTGTTCATCTATTGGAGGGAAGTGACTAGTGCCGGGATATCCCCATTCAGCATAAAGTGTAGGGAACTGAGAGAGCTGATGTTGAAAAGTATATGAAGCAAGGAAGCCCTCTGAACCTTCCAACTGTGATAGCAGCATTACTACCTGACGATGTAATGGCGGTATAGCATCTGCTGTCACTAATGTTCCCCGCGTTGATACCACATTATGACTGTCAGAACAAGTGCAGCGAACATGTATCCATGCATCAACATGTCTGTTCTCCACCACTACCACCAATCCAGCCCACTCTCTGCAAAGAAATGTTATTTCTGTTATCAAACACAACAATGATTTATCACATTTTATTGCATTATCATGAGTTGCACACTACTAACAAAGGAGTTTCATCACCAAATAGATTTGTAAACAGTTTTCATTTTAGCAGTATTCCAGTGATTTTAACTGTGTTACTTGTATATTACAGAAAATCAAGAATTCTAATTTAGATATTATACTGTTAAATGATTAATATGTAGCATTTTTATATTGTCGCGAACCCTTATCTACGATCACGCGGCTTGTTTACACAAAAGGAACTGATAGGCGGGCAGTGTGAAAACCAAGAGCCGGCAGATAAAGATAACATGCAGATAAAGTTCTGCTGGAACAAAAAAACTGAGATAAATGGAAATTTCTAGTTACTTCTTGACTGTTCAGGTTCTGGTTTATCTTTGAATAATCTAGAAATTATCAGTGAAGTATTTAAAGAGGCGATGACGGCCAAGAGGCGTGTTGCAAGTTGTAAAACAGTTGCGGGAGAGGTAAGCGGAGAACAGCAGAGAGTTGTGAGTAAACAGTAAACAGCTGTGAACAAATGCTGTGTAACGAGAGCTGATTGTTATTGTCATCGACCTTGGTAGATTGTGGGGTGTATATGTGATGTAATGTTGTTATCTGAGAATTTAACAGTGTATTTTGACATAAATAAAGAATATTTAGAATTTCGGGAAATTAGACTTTTAATTCTACGAACCCAGAACGTCACAATATGTAAGCAAACAACAGTACTGTCTGGAATATCTTTGAAGTCAAGTGGTGAACTACAGCTGCAGTCAAATTATTAAAGTAAACCTAATAAATCAAGGCATGTTTCATTAATTAGTACATTTTAAAATGAAACTTTTCACTGTTAACACATTTAGATGTTTAAGTATGTAATGTTTGATAACTTAGGATAACATTAATGCAGTAACAAACACAATGTAGCTTTAAATTGAAAAATATTTTATAATTTTTCAAACATTTTCCTCATAATTTTTTAATTTATGTGCAATTTTACAAATATTTTTTTTTAGGAATACAAATAAATGTTTAGCCAAAATATACCTAGTGTAATATGCGTGATTGGAGGAATTTAGTAACAGTGACATAAAAATTAATTGGTTATTCAATTTTAAGCAAATAAATCAACAAAAACTTGAGAGGATTTTAAAATTTTAAATTTGAACTACCTAGGACACTCAATCAATATATGAAGATGTAACAACCTCAATGTCAGCAATTTAAAATGTAATGAACAAAACAGTTCCTAAAATGAAACAAAAAGATTTTTCCATAAAAAATACTGACAGACAAGTTGCAATAATCCAAATCATTAACCAGAAAACTACAAAGAATATATAAAAAATCAAGTTATATTAGCCGAAAGAGAAAATAATTTACAAAAATACTGGGAAGTTTAAGAAAAATATAAACATATAATTGAAATTACATGAAAACAAAAAAAAAAAAAAAAAAAAAAAAAAACATTGGCAGTCATTTGTGGAACAAAATCAAGATGTTTAGGACTTGTCACATAAAATAGTAAGTGAACAAATAAGAACACCAGAATTAATTACCATTATAAATCAAGGAGGTGGAAACATAAATAAACAATTGTCAGGAATCAATGCAATTGTTACTTGACTTTCTACTGATTAAAATGATGACAAGATAGAAATACAGAAAGAGCGAAAATAAGAATGGATATAATAACAAGAATATTGTTTTTGGCTTTGATCTAACAGAAGTTAAATTAATATTTGAAAAATTAAAGCATTTTTACTACAGGCCGAAAGCAAGAAGAATCTGGGAAGAAATGATGTTCAGATACATTTTGAAGTCGAAAGAGGCATTTATGCCTAATCCTTGAAGTGTAGAATAAGAAAAATTAAAAGGCAAAACGGCAGACAGCCCAGACCAAATTATGAATGAGATTTTATATAACATAAAAGAAGAAAAAATACACTTTTTTAATCAGTTATTTAATAATTGTATAAGACAAGGTAATTTCCTGATATATGGAAAGAAGCAAGAGTGGTAATACTTAGGAAAGGAAAGGATAAGAATGCTAAGTAGCATTCATATATACCAATTTGTTTACTAATCACAATGGGTAAATGTTTTGAACAGTTAATTGAATGAAAGAATTCAAGAATTTAGAACAATTATTTTTATGAAGAAAAAAATTTGGCTTTAGAGATTAAGTTTTGATGGAGAATGCAGTGAACAAACTTGACTACAATTAAAAGTGATGAGATAAATTATATAATTTGGTATATAGAATAAAAAGTGTTTCAGAAAGTGGAGTGTCATTGTTACTAAAATTAGCTAAATGAGTCATTCTTGTATATACTTTTCTCCACTTACAAGTTTTTTTAATCAAGACTAGTTTCTGGGAACTTCTTCCCTATCTTCAGTTCTGTGGTTGACTGAAGATGCATCCGGTGTCTGCATCTGGCTTTGTGTCGTGCTGCCATCTAATGTTCTGGTAAGTTTGATGACGTCATCTACAGCGGGAATTTCAAAATTCATCAAGAGGTCCTTTTTCTTCGTAATAAATATGTTTTCCCAAATCTATGTTTTCCTCTAGAACTACAGATTTGGGAAAACATATTTATTATGTAGAAACCAGACCTCTTGATGAATTTTGAAATTCCTGCCATAGATGATGTCATCAAACTTAACAGAACATTAGATGGCAGCACAACACCAAGCCAGATGCAGACACCGGATGCATCATCAGTCAACTACAGAACTGACGATAGGGAAGAAGTTCCCAGAAAATAGTCTTCATTAAAAAACTTTTAAGTGGAGAAAAGTATATACAAGATTGACTCATTTGCCTAATTTTAGTATATAATTGCGGTTTTTATAAATATCTCCAGAGCATTTGATAAGTATGGTGGCTAAACTTTTTTTGGAAGGCTTAAGGAAAAGAAATTATTCACAAACTAGATTGAGTCAACATGAAAATTCAATGCCATGGCTGGGATTTGAACCACAGATCTCCTGGTTTCCGTTCAGTCGCTCTAACCCATTGAACTACCATGGCCAATGTGCCGTCCAGACATTAAATTCTCCATTTGACTCGTATATTTCCCTGGTAAACCACTAGGGACTCTCGCATTTGAGATACACCATTTTGTGGCGACTTACTATCGTAAGTACTTGAGTCACAGGCTTCATCATTTAACTCTCATTATTTTAGTTAATTGATGGAAATTAATAATTTCCTCATACTGGCCATATATAGGCTAAGATTTTTGATAGATTGAGTCAATATGAAAAATTCAATGCCATGACCGGGATTTGAACCACAGATCTCCTGGTTAGAACGACTGGACGGAAACCGGGAGATCTGTGGTTCAAATCCCGGTCATGGCATTGAATTTTTCATGTTGACTCAATCTATCAAAAATCTTAGTCTATATACGGCTAGTATGAGGAAATTATTAATTTCCATCAACTAACTAAAATGTTCACAGACTATTTAGAAAAGGTTATACAACTATTGTACAAATAGAAAAGTCTTTATAAAAGGAGTAACTGATATTGTGACTGCAATGACAACACAAAGCTGTACAAAGTCACTATTTTTTAATTGAATCATTAGCCCAATTCTAACTAACTTTTTGCAAATATGCAGAGCAAGCACATCATTCCAATGTTCCTTTATGTCTTTGTTACAAACACAAACATGCGCTGTTCGTAGCTTTAATACTTGCTGCCTGCCAGCTAATACTCACTTTTACACTGCTGTGCTTGCAGACTGACAACAGCACATCTGCTCCAAGCAACTGATGGCTGGCTTTTGCACTCTTGTTATACCCTGTTGGTCATGCAAGAGATGTTCTAAAAGCCAAAATCCCTCAAGTCAAAGGAATGGAACATTGTCAGAGTTGAATATTTTAGATTTTCAGAAATTGAGTGGTTTGTAAACATACAGCGCATACAACAAGGAGGCCATACACCTGGCTTCATGATATCAGCTAGTGACTGTCCTCGAATGTTCCATTGTTTTGCTCCACTTGATGAGCTAACAAGGTAGTGGAATGGTTTGACTCACTCAACTCCCCTATGCCAAGCATCACTGCCACAGTGACAATATAGTTAAAAATAAAATATCTAAGGGATGTCCTGGAGTCCCTTTTTGGGAATATTGTAATAGAAACTTTTTTTAGAAGAGAAGAGTAGGAAAATACTGAATGATGCAGTTGATTTAATATTTTTGATAGAAGAACAAATAGATGAGAAATTGGATCCTAAGTGACCAAGTTAATTAAAATATTGAATGATTGTGAACAATAACAAAACTAAACACTTTTCCAGTAAGTCTGTTATATGTTGTTATGAGGTGTTTTAAAAAGTGTTTATCAATTATGCAAGAGGCATCTGATGAAGAGGATTACTGCAGTATTTCCAGAAAGTTCAAGATAGTTTCATTTGGCATGAAAATATTGTTGTTTTAAAATGCTATAAAATGCTAGGCTTTGGCAATGAAGTCATTAACTCTCTTGCTCTCCAATATTTCTGTGTAGTGGGTCAGGCAGGTAGGGCTTCACAGGTTAAAAGATGTTCTTCAGTCATTTCGTCTTCTTTGTTGCACAGAGGACAATTTGGACTTGTATAAATTCCTATTCTGTGTAAGTGTTTGGCCAAATAATCATGTTCCGTAAGTAATCTAAAATTTGCTACTGGGATTTCTGGAATAATTTCTGGATTTTTAATTAAAATGTTCCATTTTTTATCTTTGGCATCGTTAGATATTGATTGGTTTTGTTTGTTTATATATATATATATATATATATATATATATATATATATATATATATATATTTTTTATTAATATTTTTTTAGGATGTAAAGGGTAAGTTTTTACTTTTGTTCTGAATTAAATTTGCACCTTTTTTTGAGCATGAAAATATTAAACATACAATATTTTAATAAAAATTGTTAGACCCATTTATATGAAAATTACAATTTTCAAAAGATGTTCCATGTATAGGGTGGGAGGATTTTCTTGAAAATTTTCATGTTGCATTCTTGGAGGAGCTGAACTTAAGTTTATTAGCCTACTTTTAATTTTTGAGTTGGGCTGTTTGCAGACACACATGCGCGCACATATATATGCATGCACCCATGCATATTCATTCTTTTTATTATTATTTATTTAGAGGTTCCCAAAACATGTATTTTTTATAAATCTTGATATCAAATTCTTGGGTGGAATGCTATACTTATCCTACACACTATACATGGTACAGAAAGTAAAAATAACAGAAAATGCAAAATTTGGTGTGTTTCAGAACTGTCAATTTTGAGCAATGCATTTCACAGATGTGCATGGACCATTAAATAGAAGTACTGTTTTTGTGAATTCAGAGAACTTCTAAATGATAAGTAGAAAAAATAAAATCATTACATCTAATAAGCAAACTTAAATGTTAGTTTTTATTTAATCTTGCTCACTTAAACCTTTTTGATATCTTGACCTGTAGAGTAGAACACAAATGGGGTTGACAGTTAACCAAAAATGACAAATAATTCATCTTTTTAAAATAAAAAGTAATTTTTAATAAACAGTTACGTAAAGAGTCCTAAACACATGAGTCCTGTATTACATTTCTTATATATTTATAAAAATGGCAATAAAGATGATGGCTGTCTGGGGCAGAGCTGTTCAGCAAAAGGTAACATAACTTTGTTCCACAAAACCAATACAAATGTGCATGCTTACTCATTCACAGTTCATTTTAAAAAGAACTAAGATTTTAAAATATAATTATAATAAGGAAACTGATTAGGAGATTTTATGAATATAGAATTTGTTAATAATTAAGGAATGTTAACATTTAATTCTTATTTTGTGAAGATTTCTAATTATTATTTAACCTGTATATTAAAATATTCATCTGTACCTATATTTTTACTAGGTAACAGCAATACATTATGTTCACTATTACTATTGTCCAAATGAATGATCAATTTGTGATTTGAAACTAAACCTTAGGTACAGGATACAACACTGTCATCTTTGCTGTACTATGATTTTAACCCTCATTTACATCAGAAATTCAGCTGTGAAATATGCATGGCATTACTGGATCTATAGACCACATTCATATACAGAATACAATGTCACATACAGGAAATTAGCATTTCAAAAAATACACGCATGCGCAATCACATGCACACACGCATAACATGCCACCACTAGAAAAGATGAGGTTTAATGAGCCAAATGGTTTGGTTCAGTCTTTGGTAGAGGATCTAGGTTTTACTGTATTTACTTCATGACATATTTATTCATATTAAAGTGTAATTAATCTGCAGCAAATGAAGCAAATGTTTCACAATATTTGAAGTTCAATTTGTTATACTTACTTGTTACTTAGTGTATAAACTGTCATGCCCTCCATACAAGCACCCTCATAACGACTCCCTTTTGCAAGACAAAGACTGATAACAGCATCTGCAAGGACTGTTCCCTTTGGTGACACCTGTTCTACCAAGAATCTTTTGGAGCTATGGACTGCAAGTACATATTCAGGTGTCTTACGTCTTGTTGTATGCCAATGATTAAATGACATGCACACAAGGATATACTGTCCAGGCTCCAGCATCTTATGACATCCCACAGAATTTCTCACCTGCATACAAAATAATTACATTTCAAAAATCATTGTGTTTATTTTTATTACTTGTCTATGTATGGAATATACTGGAGAATTTCTATGTATCTACTAGCACTCCAAAACAAGCAAGAGAGCTACAGATTATGAACATTTTTTTTTCTCCAGATTCAGATCCAGATTCATTAAAAAATGTAATGATTTTTACAAGGTTTTATCTTGTCAAATAAGATATACAAAAAGTTGCAATTTAACCATACACTACCATCTATATGTATAGTTTTAGCATGAATTTGTAATAAATTAACCAGTATTAGCTTTTGTTATTTTATACTCAATCTACTTCGTAGAAGGCATTCCTATTAAGATAAGACATTTCTTTTTATGCTGTTTTTCTTATTTCTTTAATCCAGTGATGTAAATGATTGTATGCAGGGCAAAGCATGACTTTCAAAGTGAGGAAAGCTCCAAGTAATAATTTTCATTAAAACAAGAGAAAATAATGACTAAAAGAACTTCAGCTACTGTTTAGTACTCTTACTACTGTAATCATACTTAGGATCTTCTTGCATTGCAAGACTGGTCAACCTAGAAGCAGATATTTCTGCTTCCCCTCTCCACTCGAATGTTCCAATCTTTCCTAGAGCTAGCTCACACCTTGTGAATCGTTAATCTAAAGTGGAGAAAGTATGCAATTCACACACTTCTGCTAATAAGTTAAAACTTCACAATAATTTCCTGTTTGTCACCACTATATACATATTTACTTAAATTACTATTGCTAATGTTATTGAAGTATACTTACTGTTGTATTTTAAAAGTGCCACATAAAATATTTACACTACAAAAAAGACTACAAAATTTACCCCTGCTTGTACATATATGAATGTCTGAAGTAAGTAATAAGGATACACAAAGATGATAAAAACATGAATGTACATAACTATAACACTAGAACTAGACATTATTACTTCAGAAGCAGACTGAGAGGTTCTCTTGATAAGAAATGCATAGAGAGTAATGCAAAGGATTTATATAATTACTGATGCAATTAAAGAAATAAAGAATGAAGCAAAAATGAAAATAGAAATTAAGTCCTATCTTATAAAAATGCCTTTTATTCAATAGAAGAGTACAAAACAGGCATCATTTTATAAGGTTAGCTGTTACCTCTCTGGGAGGTGTGGATTCTGAACCAAAATTTATTAAATTTTGTAATTGTATATAAATTGCATAAGTCTTATACATGCTAATTGTATATCTACTGGATAAAATTTTAAAATTTGTAAGTGTAAAATGTACTATATTATCTTTTCTCTTGACGAACCTTGTAAAATTTTATTACAAAGGTGAATAAATTTGAATCTGATGTCAGAGCGAGCTGTATCAGCATGTTAGTGAGTTCCAACAGGGAGGAAGATTGGTCTTTGAGATGAGTGTAGATGAGGTGAGATCTTTTGGTAAAACTTTGTATGAATTTATACCAAGGTGTATAAAATATACACAAGGAAGGTAACCCACTATAACCAATTGTAAGCACAATCAGATCACCAACATACAATCTGGCTAAACACTTATCACACCTACTACAACTCCACATAGACAGCACCAAAGTATATATATATATATATATATATATATATATATATATATATATATATATATATAAAGGATTTGGCACAATTCGTGAACAGACTGAAACAGGTGCCACTGTCACCAGAGAACTGCTTGATAAGTTTTGACATGGCGTCCTTATTCACCAAAGTCCATCGCATGACACACAATGTCATATAACAGATTTATTCAGACATTGTCTCACCACAAGCTACTTCCAATGGGAGGAATGTTATTACCAGCTAATAGATGGCATGGCTACGGGTAGTCCTCTCAGCCCCAGAGTTGACAATTTCTATATGGAAAAATTTGAACACCTTGGAATCAGCTATTTACAAGCCAAGTGTGGGGGAGATACAAGGATGATGAATTTGTCATCTGGGCACATGGACTGGAAAAGTTACAAGAATTCCTGGAGCACCTGAACAACAAACAAAAACATACAGTTCACTATAGAAATGGAGCAGGATGGAGGGATACCTCTCCTAGATGTATGGTCACCAGAAAAGAAAATCTGACATTAGGATTCAGCACATACTGAAAACCGACACATACAGACTGATATCTGAGATAATCAAGATGCCTAATAAACAAGCCATTGGAATCTGTGATCTGTACCTATTTGAACAGGAAATGCAACACCTTAATGAAGTCCTGCACACAAACAGATATAGTACGAAAGAAATCTGACATGCAACTAGCCCTAGAAGGGGCCAAAGAGAACAAACAGAAGCTGCCCCTTCCAGAGGTATTGCTTTTCTATCTGACACAACATTGTAGACCACATAGGGGAGCTCTTGTCCAAATACAATATCAAAATAGTCTACAATTCCTCCAGAAGAATATAAGGGTAATTAAGATCTTTGAAAGATGAATGGACAACCCTAGTTCAGCAGGTATTTAAGGGATACTGAGTAGCTGCAGTCAAGTCTACATAGACACAAAGAAATGTAGTATAAAAACAAGGTTAGAAGAACACAAACCCCACTGCAGATTGGGGCACACAGAAAAATCACTAATAGTAGAACATGTCCTTCAAAGGAGCTATGTCAGTTCCTCGGAGAGATTTCATGCTAGATTGTATCATGAGGCAATAGAGATATATAAGCATAGGCAAATTTCAAATAGAGAAGAGATGAGCAGAGCACACAAGACATGGATACCAATACTATTTATTTATTTCATCCTTTGGAACATAATACATATGTTATAGGACACGTCAGTTCAAGATACAGAGATAAATATAAAAAGTTACATAAGACTAACAACTGTAACAGATACAGGATCCAACAAAAGTCTACAGTAGAAAAAGCAAATAAATATAAACTATATAAAGACCATAGAGAAATGCTATATAAAAGTAATTGTTCACAAATGTGGAGTTTACTCTACTTCATGATTTAATTCAATTCAATTTATTTTGTCCTTTTGATTGATATCAGACACGTCATAGTATAAAAATTACATTAATGGCCACTGTCATTATTTACAATCACTTAAAACTAATTAACATTTAAAAACTCATTTACAGAATAAAATGAATGTTGCAGTAAAAAGAGTATTACTCCCTTTTTAAAATGTATAAGGCTCTTCATTTGTTTAATATTTTCTGGTAACCTGTTGTATAATCTTATACCTTTATTGATAGCACTAGACCTGAAGATTTCCGTTCTACAACTTTGAATGTGAAAGTCATCTTTCTGACGTGTACTGTATTTGTGAATATCGGCATTTTTGTAATTTTGTATTTGTAGTTTATTTTGTTTTACATGGATCACTAATTCCAAAATATACATACATGCTAGAGGTAATATTTGATGTTTTTTGAATAATGGCCTGCAAGATGTTCTGTTATCCACCCCACTTAGTATCCTTATCGCTCTTTTTTGAAGTTTAAAGACTATCTGTCTTTTCCCCCCAGAACACTATCCCATATTGTAACTGACTGTGAAAATAACCATAATATATATTTCTCAATGCTGCTAAATTTATTAAGCTTTTCAAATGTTTAAGCAAATAACAAATGGAATTCAATTTATTTATTAAATGTTGAATATGTGTGGTCCATTTCATGTTCTCATTCATATGTAATCCCAAAAATTTTGTTTCATTATTGTAGCTAATGGCTGTTTTATCAAATACTATTGGAGGTTTGACCACATTTCTATTTTGGCAAGTATGGAATGAAATGGCAATAGTTTTATCCTTATTTATAATTAGTTCATTCGTCAGAAACCATGTGTGCAGTTTACATAGAGTATCATTGAGTTTGGTCTGTACGCTTTCTTGATTGTTTCCTTTTATTAGGATGTTAGTGTCATCTGCAAATAAAATAACATCTGTGGAATTAATGGCAGTTGGCAAATCGTTTATGTACAACGAAAATAACAAGAGGCCCATAACTGATCCTTGTGGAACTCCTCGCCTAACTTCTCTCACTTTGGACTGAACTGTATTTAATTTTCCTTTGTTTTCAAACTGTTCTACAAACTGTTTTCTATCGCTTAAATAGGATTTAACCCAATTATTTATAATACCCCTAAAACCATATTTATTTAATTTCCTGAGTAGTATTTCATGATCTAAAACATTGTATGCTTTCGTTAAGTCTAAAAATAAACTCACAACTACTATATAGAATAAAAAGAAGTATTTCAGAAAGTGGAGTGCCATTGTTACTAAAATTAGGCAAATGAGTCAACCTTGTATATACTTTTCTCCACTTACAAGTTTTTTGATGAAGACTTAGTGGTGAGTCAACCACAGAACTGACGATAGGGAAGAGGTTCTCAGAAACTAGTCTTCATCAAAAAACTTGTAAGTGGAGAAAAGTATATGCAAGGATGACTCATTTGCCTAATTTTAGTAACCACAACTACTAATGTTTTATCAATAGCTTCTTGAATTTTATTTATTAAACTGTCCATGGCTGTTATGGTAGATCTGTTTTTTCTAAATCCGTTTTGGGCCTATGAAAGAATATTGTATTTTGAGATGAATGATATCATTCTATTATGAACCAGTTTTTCAAATATTTTAGAAAATGATGATACGATTGATATTGGTCTGTAATTTTCTCTTTTATTCTTCTCCCCTTTTTTATAAAGTGGCTTAAGTTTTGATACTTTTATCTTATCTGGAAATACACCCGATTGCAATGATGTATTATAGAGACTGACTAGTGGCTTAGCTATTTGATGTATAACTTTTTTAATGATAACATCTGGTACTTCATCAACTCCAGATGAATATTTGGCCTTCATACCCTGGACTACACCCTGTAATTCCAATTCCGTAACAGGCAATATAAAAATTGATTGACTGCATTGCTTTATGTTGTCACCATTCTCCTGACACCCTATAACACCTTTAAATTGCCAAACAACCCACACCAATGAGCAGCAAAGGGAAGAATGGCACAGCTATAAGCATTGGGATTGGATGTCCAACCTAGGGTGGTATCTTTCAGTCTTCATTGGTTCCTCTGATGATGCTCAATGCAGATTTGAGCAAAAAGTCAGAAGCAATTCCTATTTTTCAACCATGCCTACAAGCCTGGAAGAAACTTTACGTGTACATAAATAGGTAACAACAAATTTATAAAACACAAAAAGCATTAATTAACATGATGCTTCAATTGCACCAACCTGACAGCCACTGGTCTCCACAAATCGACCAACAGCTAGATGTGAAGTGGCAGTATTAGGGCGGGCAAGGAATATAGCTACACAGAGATCCAACAGCTGCGTAGAGTTATCTGCTCTCCTGTCTCCTTCTTGGAAAAGAGTTAATTCTGTTTCTGTAGGATCTGGTACTGTCAACAGCACACAGTTCAGCTGGTCAGATAAAGTGAAGGTAGGAAGTGTACCATAGAGACGAATCTCACTCCAACCACTGCCTGCTCGTACTTTGCATATGTCAACACTGGAGAAATATCTACAAAAACAAACATGTTAAAAAGAAAGATATTTATTCATATTCATATTTATTGCAACTTAATACAGTGTTTGAACACAATTAAGCCATGTCATTTGTAATACATACTCTCTCTTAAAAATAAACAATTAGAAATAAAAAAATAATGGAGAGGTCAAATTAAATATACAAGCTAGTCATAAATTAGTACAAAAAGTGAATCGGGAATATATTGACACATTGCTTCACTCACACTGTTTATTCACAGGACATGTTTCAAGAGCTCTTGCTCCTATCCTCAGCTGATACTCGATTAGTGCAAGTTGTAGTGGTTTCTTCTTGTCAATACGGAGAAAGAAAGAAACCACTACAACTTGCACTAATCGAGTATCAGCTGAGGATAGGAGCAAGAGCTCTTGAAACATGTCCTGTGAATAAACAGTGTGAGTGAAGCAATGTGTCAATATATTCTCGATTCACTTTTTTACTAATTTCTGCTTCACTGTCCCTACGCTTCTTTCAAGTTTATACTTTTAGTCATAAATTGCTTAATGATATAGAATTTAAAAATAAATACAATATGCTAAAATTAAATATAATATGCTAAAATCAGTGATAAAGCCCAGTTATTTTTACAGTGATACCTAAATTCTTCGATGGTATAAAATACATTATCTATTAGAAAGGCTTTTAAATGTGTTTTAAATGTATTTAAATTATTACAGGTTCTAATTGAAGCGGAAGTACATTATAGAATTTTTATTCCTGTGTAATTAGGCATCTTTTCATATAAGTGCATTCTGTGTCCTGGAATAGCGAGATTATTTTGCCCCTTGTATCAAAGTTATGGATATCTGAGTTTGTTTTCATTGGAAACATAATGAACCAAGTGCAGAATAGATCTATAAATAAATAAGCTCGGGATTGTGAGTATCTTTGTTTGCCGAAAGGTATTTTTGCAAGAATCTGTATGTTTTAAATATCTAATAGCACGTTTTTGGAGTATGAATATCCTACTGAGGTTTGTTTTACTGGTGTTACCTCAAATTTCTATCCCATAGGATAAGGCAAGTGGATAAGGGCAATATATATAATTTTAGTTGTTGTACGTGGAATGTAATTTTAAGAGTTCTCAAAACAGATAAGTTTTTGCTAATTTGTAGTGACATTTTCTCCATATGGCTATTATAATTTAATGTCCTGTCTATATTTAATCCTAGTAAGTTTACATAATCTACATTTTGATAATATTATTAGGTATGGTTAAAATGGGGGGGGGGGTTGCTTATGTTTTTGTAACCAAAGATATAATTTCACATTTCTTGGGGTTTGCAGTTAAGTTTGAGTCACTGAAGTATTTATTTATGGAATTTACTGTAGCATACATGTATTTTTCAAGTGCATTTGCATCTTTATCACTAATTATAATTGTTATATCATGCGCATACTGTTTATCCACTGCAACCTTTAAAACAAATACATGTTCTCTTTCGCTGAATCTCATTTTGCTATACACAAGTATATATATATGAGAGAGAGAGAGAGAGAGAGAGAGAGAGAGAGAGATGAGAGAATGAGAGAGAGAGAGAGAGAAGGAGAGAATGAGAGGAGAGAGAGATGAGAGAGAGAGAGAGTGAGAGAGAGAGAGAGAGAGAGAGAGAGAGAGAGAGAGAGAGAGAGAGAGAGAGAGAG